>CM062259.1:22791298-23512406 GCA_031216405.1 Syzygium malaccense | reverse complement strand
TCACCTGCGTCCCATTTGTGCATCGTTGGCCTTGGTCAAACCCAATCCGTTACCCTTTCCTAAGATCGGCCCACGTTGGCCCAAAATATTTCCTCAGCGTCTCTCGTGATCGGTATCCCTTTCGCGATAGAGTCCCTGGTCCACGTACCATTTTCTAGTTAGCCATACCCTAATGGTTAATATCCCGAGAGTGATCAGCTCTGGGCGAGACTTACTAAAATGAAATGCGAAATAATATCAATTTCATTGATCCCGGATATTACATCGAAATTCGGACTGTTACAGTACTACTGCCAACTATTCAAAAAACTTAAGCTATTAGATAAATGCGTTGTTTAATATTTAATTACTCTAACAATATCCCTCCTAACAAAATGAAAGGAAAAATAAAAGAACTCCATCATATTGGGTAAATGACATAGATGGTCTATAAATTTATGCTCAATGTGCAATGTGGTCCCCTAAACTTTAAATTTGTTTAATGTGGTCTGAGAATTTTAGTCCAATATGCAACATCATCCTTAAACTTTTAATTTATTCAATGTGATCTCTAGACTTTTAGTACATGTTCAATGTAGTCCCTAGACTGTATGGAATGACAACATTGAACATTTTCATACAGTTTAAGGACTAAATTGAATACATACCAAAAGTCCACAGAGCACATTGAGCAAATCAAAAGTGGAGGGAACATCAAATTGATATGTAGTGTGTTAACTGTCTTTCACCATTTAGGTAATGCAATACTAATCTTAATATGCATTGATACTCCACGGAAAGATAAACATGATCTCATTAGCACGAAGTTATTTGCTCTAAATAGAATGTGGTTAACATTATTATACACTTCAACTGTGTCAACCATCCCCACAACAGGGCTCCTTCGATAACCAAAACACCCCAAAAGATTGATGGCCCAAAACAAGTTTCTAATGCGTGTCAGGCTAAATAAATTGCTAGTCAACTTTTTGTTACCATCAGGGTCGTTCATCATTATGCATTTCCAAAGACTACTAATTCAACTTGCACATTTGAACACCAATTTGAAAATTCATAAAGATCAATCTTAATCTGCATTATGTAGCTCAATAACAAGAAAACTAAAGCTATTTAGGTAGGAGCTTTGAACTTTTCCAGTAGGCTTAGAATTGATTAACTAGGACGCAATAATAAAAGTTCTTGTTCCGTGTCTAAACACCAAGTCATCTTGATATGTATTTAGACAATTTTCTAGTAGCTGCTATTTTAACGTTCGGGGGACAAGACTTAACACCAGGTTCGGAGATAGAGCCATCAGGCTCCCAGAGTTCAATGAAAGAGGTCAGGCCAGACAGTCCGGGTCCAGAGCATCATTTCGGTTCTACTTATCCTATGGCCTCTACTGGGGAAAAGTAAGCTGAGTTTGTAGCCCATGTACATTTCTTTATAGGGAGCACAATATTCTTTTATGAAGGAACTGAACCCAGAGTCTTTGCTGCAAATATATATCTCAGAAAAATTCATTTAATCGGATTACCATGGCGCCCACTGGATGCATATTCATGCAAACAAAAGTTAGCCGACTCCTATCTTTTTTTGCTTTCATTGCAGTCGAAGATTTTGACACTGAAACTCGATGCATATTAAGATCAGATCCTCAAATAGATAAGGGTATCGCATGCTGGCAGTAATAGATTCATGATGTCTTCACATATAAGGACTTACCACACCATAAAATGACGTACACAGATGAATATGACGTGCTGAAAGAGATCCACCATTCTAGTTAGTTCCAATTTACTGAATTTTGTAAAGCTGGCTCGAAGTGTGGAAGCATGAAGTACATTTTTTCTTCGTAACATCATATATCGAGTCTATACATACAAATTTACAAGCGATTCTTGTTCACATGAGGTCTTGCTGTATAAATGTAAACTCGTTGGAATGTTTATGCTATACAAAGCCTGCATTTAAGATATCTACTGAAAGAAACTACAGTAGTCAACTTGGCCTAGCATATACATATAACACATCACAGGTTTTTCCTTTACTGACCACAAACTAGAACTCCTTCCACACATTCGTCATGCAAAGAGGCAGCTGAGCATCGAAAGAACGCAATAGAGTTGAGCAAAGCTTTTTCTATATCTTTGGCGATGCCTCTTTGGACAAGTGATACTATGTACTCCATAGAAGCTGCATCACAGGGCATGGTGATAGGGCCATCACTGGACAAACCAAACTCTTCTTTGGACATTTTGAAGAGCTCTAGAAAGATGTTGCTGCTGAGACAATGCAAAGGAACCATGAAACGGCTTCCGTCAGCCGTATAGATGACAAAGTGACCCTTTTCTGTCACTGATGAGGTAGAATTCGACTCCACTCTAGCTCCAGCAAGGGCAATTCTTTTTCTCCCTGAAGCGGCTGATATTTCCCACTTCCTTGCCACCTTGAGTAGCTTCTTGGGGCTCATCATGTCTAATGTCTGTGGAAAGTTTTGTAGTTTACATAAAATCAATTCCAGGATTCCTAGTCTTAGGCTTGTAAAGTGTTGCTTCAGCAGAGTTGATGCGAAACGAAGGAAGTGCTCGCTACTTATATATGCGTAACATTAAGACAATCCTGTTCGAACGTTGCTTACCCTGCCTTGTGATTTCCAATGCTTTAAATCAGCAATTACTTAATTTAGAAACGCATATTTGGATGGAGGAATATTGACAAATAATGATGGCATAGATAACAAGGTTCGATGACCCTTTGTTTGTCTCGCCTGACAACAACAAAAAGCACTCGGCTCAGAATAGTTGATGAAACTGGTATCTAACGGATCCACATCCAATGCTACACCCAAATATTTCTCGAGGCTGAGATTCTTGTTATACGATGCTGAAGCAACTTTTGGAGCATAGTGGACATCTTCGGTTTCACCATCCAAGTTACATGCTTTTCATTTGCTAACAAATGGAAATGAGAAAGCATATCGAGATAAGATTACCAACTTGGCAGAGAGAACGATTTATTTCTTGCTGTGATTCTTGATAATCGCATTGTTATTATGAGGTGATTGACCTGTATGTTTTTTATAAATTTTCCAAAACACTCCTGTGATTAGGTACAAGAACTTGTGGTTATTTCATTCGTTGCTTAGGTTCAACAAAGTCCATTTATTATTTCCATGATAAAACAGATGAAGCTGTTTGAAAATCCTCCTCCTCAGAGCTAGTGTTCGATTTAAGTACGAGACTAACACATAAGACCATTAATCAAATGGTACTTTCGAGAATATTAGGACTTATACTACACTATCATTGGTAGAAAGTAATATTACCAAATGCATTTAACAGTGTTACCCCAGTGGATGTTTATTCTCATGACAAATCCTCTAAAGGTTGAAGTGGAAAATGCTCAAAGTCTTCGTTATCTGTAATTATGCAAACTTCAGTTGAGTCAACCATTCACATTTTCTTCAGTTACCTCTAGAGCTCGCCAATCTATACTGTCTTGACAGATGGACAGTTTCTGAATTCTGAATTCCCCATCTTGCGTCGGTTATTTTGTGTCATAGTTTCCCATGAAAGACCGATTAGTTAATGGGCAGGATGGATGGTGCTCATTCCTTCTAATTCATTCTCACCTCCTCTCATATTAAAGAGAACTCGGTAGTAGTCTCTTTCATTATGTAGTACGTGAAAATTACTTCAAATCCCTAGCCCGGTCTATACTGACAGAGTCTTTTGTTCAAGATTGACTTGAATATTAGACCACATCTTGGAATCAGATGAACCATACATTTTTTATTGTTCAGGTGGCACAGCACTGATTCAGTAGCTAGTGGCATCAATAGCAAAAAGTTGTTTGTTCTAAGGAGAAAAAAAGTCGTGACGGATCAGAAGTGTGAATGCTTAGGTATTTACAAATTTTGACCATTTCAATAGTTCCAATAACAGGGATTTCTCTTCAATAAGCCAAAAACCATAGTTTGTTGATCCTAGTATAATTGACCAGGGAGCTGAGCTGAATAGGCAGTGAGCAGAAGCAAATGAAAGTAGTTGGATTATTGATGCTATGCACCTTGAAAGAAAGAACGCCATCACAAGGGCAATGAGTAATGATAGAAACATCACTAGACAATACCAACAGCTTTTTAGTGTTAAAATCATTTTGAAGAGCTCCGGCAAGATATCTCTGCTGAGATATAGCTGATAAATCATGAGATATCTTCGTTCAGTACCCATCTTCTCAAATCATTTTGCATTTGCTTCGCATTTAAAATGAATGATGAAACTGATTTTCTTCCGGTGCACATCCATCTTTCATGCAAATGGCCACTGGTAAAATGTGTAAAAGCAATTTCTTCTCATAAATTTCACAGCAAAATCATTTACAAAATTTGAAGTCTTTTGCTTTAGCGACAAACGACTAATTGCTGATGACCTACACAACCTTGATAAAAAGAAGAAGAAGAAGAGCAGCAGCCTAAGGAATTGACGTAAGCAGTGCTCTTTGTGAATCATCAGACAGATCTCTTCGTATGAGTGAGATTGCGTACTCCATAACTGCTGCATCAAATGGCATTCTGATCGGTCCATTGCTTGATAGTCCAATCGGGCTTTGGTTTTTGGTTTAATATAAACGAGAGATATTAATATATTGGGCTTAACTTACATTTCTCTTGTAACAAAAATAAATCCAACAATTTCATCTTCTTTCGATCATTTTCCAAAATCACACATCTCAATTGATGAGCAAGCTATGGATTTGCTACACTACGACATACTTGTCGAGCAATTGTTGTATTTTTTCACAAAAAGAAATACAACAGTAGGATCAAATTTTAAATTGTTAGCAATGAGAGAAAACTCAAATTGTCTTCAAAATAATAGTATAGAGGCTAAAATGCCATGTATAGAAAGGGGAAAATGAACCAAAAGAGAAAACGAAATAAAATTATCTTCATCCTAGTTTTGTTTCATTACTTTTACAAAGTTACTTCATATTTTATTAGGTGATAAAATAGATAAAGTAGATTTATGACTTTAAATTTTTGTGTGCGGCTTAGCCCATTTTACATCCGTAGCTGTGTAAGACTCGTGCAAATTAGTTATTAGTAGGTTTTGGGTCAGTAATCTTTTATTTTTTCATCACTCATCTCATCTCGTTATTTCCCCAACTGCAACAAGCTTTTGGGGCCTGAGTTATTAGTGGGTTCAAAAAACCCATTTTAAAGTTAGGCCAACTTCACTCTTTTTTGCTTTCGAGAAAAATACTGACAGTCACGTTAGGATGTTTTCAGCACTGTGTTTTTTAATTTTCATAGTTCTTGCAATTTCGTGTATTGTTTTTTCCCTTTTATCATAATGTAAAAATAGAATTTATCTATATAATCACGTTTAGCAATTAATCCTAGATTCAAACTCTTCCCCATAATCCGACGTATCAAAACTAAGAGCCGAGATCTTCCAAATTAGCAAAGTAAGTTTCCCATTCAGAGTATATGAAGAAAGCCACGTACAAAAGCCAGAACTAGGTTTGGCTATCTAAACGGGACTCAAGACAGCAATTAGAAAGATCCCAACGACTTCTATCCCTGCCAAAGGCAAGATTGCACGTCCTCCATCAACGCTAATGTTAAATATGTCTTGAATTTTATGTATTTGGTCCGGTTCATGATCCGACCCGACATATTTTTTGTGCGACCCGAAAGTGGAGAAAAAATTGAGATTTGGTTCGTGACGCAGAGGGTTGGGTCCGCCTGAGCTGGAACAAGCGAACCAATGTTTCGGAGGGTTCAGGGGCGTAGCCCTCGAGGAAATTTTTTAGGAGCACTATTTATACTGCAGCTAGGTTTTCTCATTGATGTAGAGAGAACTTTTTTTTCAGAGAGTTTTGTGAGCCGTGAGGTTTTGTCGTTGTTTCGACTTCTGAAAACTGTACTCTCTTTGATTATAGTGGAATCTTGTCTTGCCTGGCCCGTGGACGTAGATCATCTTGTGATCGAACCACGTAAATTCTTGTGTTCTATATTTATTTTTCCGCATTTGTTTCAACCAAGTGGTATCAGAGCCTAGTTCGATTCTAGGGTTCTTTGAGATGGCATCTTTGAAGTTTTAGATCTCATCTTTTGACGGACATAACAACTTCGGATTATGGAGAATAAAGATGAAGGCTTTATTGAGGCGAGAGGGTACGGTTAGGGCATTGGACGGAAAATATCCAGATGATATGACCGCGGCTGAGATTGAAGAGATGGACGAGAAGGCGCATAGCACGATCCAATTGTCTCTAGATGACAAGGTTTTGCAAGAAATCATTGGTGAGGAAACAGCGGTCGGTCTCTGGAAGAAACTAGAAAGTCTCTACATGAAGAAATCTCTAACATCGAGACTTTATTTGAAATAGCGTCTTTATACCCTAAATATGTGTGAAGTTACGTCTATTCAAGAACACTTGGATGAGTTTAATAAAATTATTCTGGATATGAAAAATCTAGATATTAAACTCGAGGATGAAGATCAAGCTTTGATCGTGTTATGTTCACTGCCTGCCCAATACGAGAATTTTGTGAACTCGATGCTTTATGGACGTGAATCCATAACTTTGGAGAATGTTAAAGTATCTTTGAATTCTACGGAACTGAGAACAAAATTGAATGGGAATACCAGTGAAAACAAAGTAGATGGATTGTTTGTGAGAGGCAGGACCAAGAGTAGGGATAAAACTTCCCGAGGGAAATCTATTGGTCATTCAAAATCTAAGCCACCTGGAGATAAGATGAACGTTGAGTGCTACTATTGTCACAAAAAGGGACATTACAAGTCATATTGTCCTTCGCTCAAGAAAAAGGATAAGCAGCATGGTCAAAGACAATATTCGGTGAATGTTGCAAATGAAAATGAGTTTAATGCGTCAGACAGTGTTCTTACGGCATGCTCTGCTGTTAATTTCTCCAATGATGTTTTGGATAATGGATTCAGGAGCATCATATCACATGTGCCCAAATAGGGAATGGTTCACCACATACGAGCCATTGAATGGTGGATCAGTCTTGATGGGGAATGATGTTGTATGCAAAGTCGTGGGTATTGGTACTATTCGGATTAAGTGCCACGACAAAGCATTGAGAATCTCAACTGAAGTAAGACATATACCAAACTTAAAGAGAAACCTTATCTCATTAAGCAGTTTGGATTCCATTGGGTGTGTGTACTCCAGTGGAGGTAGAGTTCTCAAAGTTTCAAAAGGCAATCTGGTTGTAGTGAAAGGAAGCAAGGTGAATCACTTGTATCATTTGCAGGGTAGCATAGTTATGGGTCCTTTAATTGGCACAAGCAATTCCGTTTCTGATAATGATAGAACGAAATTGTGGCATATGCGTTTGGGCCACATGAGTGAGCGTGGCATGATGGTTTTGAGTAAACGTGGTTTACTTTATGGGGAGCAGACGACCTCGCTAGATTTCTATGAGCATTGTGTTCTTGGCAAGCAATGTAGAGTCAGATTCAGTATGGGGACGCATTCGACAAAGAACACACTCGACTATATCCATTCTGATTTATGGGGACCAGCACAGGTTTCATCTAAGGGTGGTGCTCTTTACATTGTGACATTCATTGACGATTATTCTAGGAAGGTTTGGGTTTACTTTCTGAAAAGAAAAAGTTATGTGTTTAAAACCTTTAAGAAGTAGAAAGCCCTTGTTGAGAGTTAGACATGGAAGAAGATCAAATGTCTTAGGACCGATAATGGTCTTGAGTTCTATGGTGGCGATTTTAATGAATTCGGTGCAGATGCAGGTATCGTTCAACATTGGACAGTTAGGCACACTCCACAGCAGAATGGAGTGGCAGAACGTATGAACATAATTCTATTGGGGAGAGCAAGATGCATGCTCTCTAATGCTGACATGGAAAAAGATTTTTGGGCTAAACTATTAACACGGCTTGTTATCTGGTTAATCGCTCTCCTTTAATAGCAATAGAATGCAAGACTCCTTTTGAGATGTGGTCAGGTAAGCCTTGTGATTATTCTAATCTAAAAGTTTTTGGATGCCTTGCTTATTATCATGTTAAGGATGGTAAGTTAGAACCTAGAGTAAAGAAATGCATTTTTTTTGGATATGCTGTTAGGGTGAAAGGTTATCATTTATGGTGCCAGGAACCTAACTCACCTAAGTTCATTATTAGTAGGGATGTTACATTTAATGAAATGCATATGCTTGATCAAAGGAAAGTTGTTGATAAATTTACAGGAAAACATGAGAGTGATACGAATGAGGTGGAGGTTCAGGTCGAGCTTCCAGAAAAGACCTCTCAGAATAATTTGAACGAGCAAATTGCTCCTGTTGTTTCAAGTTCAGATGAGGAAGCTGTAGATGAGGTGCAGCAGCCATACTCTATTGCTACTAACAGAGAAAGGAGGCAGACCCAGCTTCCTCAGAAATATGGATTCTCTTATTTGGTGGCTTATGCTCTTACGATAGCAGAAGATATGGGTATTTAGGAACCTTCTACCTATACAGAAATCGTTACTTGCAAAGAATCAGAGAAATGGGTTGTTGCTATGGTCGAGGAGTTTGAATCACTTCACAAAAACTAGACTTAGGACTTGGTGTAGTTGCCAAAGGGAAAAAGAGCTATTGGGTGTAAATGGGTCTTCAAGAAAAAGGAAGGAATTCCAGGTGTTGAAAATGCTAGATGCAAGGCTCGGCTCATAGCTAAGGGCTACAATCAGAAGGAGGGAATTGATTATGATGAAGTTTTCTCCCCTGTGGTAAAACACACTTCCATTCGTGTATTGCTGGCTATAGTTGCTCAATTTGACTTAGAGCTTGAGCAACTTGATGTAAAGACTATTTTTTTGCATGGTGAGCTTGAGGAAACTATTTATATGGCATAACTCGAGGGCTATTATGTAGAAGGCAAGGAAGATCATGTTTGTAGATTAAAGAAATCATTGTATGGTATGAAGCAGTCACCAAGACAGTGGTATAAGAGATTTGACAGCTTTATGATAGGGAGCAGTTATCACAGGAGCAACTATGATAGTGGTGTCTACTTCAGGAAGGGTTCAGATGGATCCTTTGTCTATCTTCTCTTATACGTGGATGACATGCTCATTGCTGCAAAGAACATTTCAGATGTGTTGATCTTGAAAAAACGGCTCAGTGAGGAGTTTGAGATGAAAGATCTAGGTCATGCCAAGAAGATCTTAGGAATGGAGATTCAGAGGGGCAGGAAAGGAGGGAAGTTATATCTCTCGCAGAGGAGTTATATTGAGAAGGTACTTGAAAGGTTTGATATGCAAAACGCTAAGCCCATGAGTACACCGTTGGCATCCCATTTTAGACTTTCAGCTCTACATTCACCTCAATCAAAGGTCGAGGAGGCTGCGATGTCTCGTATCCCATACTCTAGTGCAGTTGGCAGCATTATGTATGCTATGGTATGCACTTGTCCAGACATTGCGCAGGTAGTTAGTGTGGTTAGTAGATGTATGGCGCATCTTGAAAAGGTCCATTGACAGGTAGTGAAATGGATACTTAGGTATTTTAGAGGTTCCGCAGAGTTGGGCCTAGTGTTTGATAGAAACATTTCCAACGGTACCTCGGTTGTGGGATTTGTGGATTCTGATTTTGTAGGTGATCTCGATAAGAGTAGATCTTTGACTGGCTATCTTTTCACACTATCTAGTTTGGCCATAAGTTGGAGGTCAACCTTACAGTCAATAGTTGCTTTGTCTACTACAGAGGCAGAGTATATGGCAGCAGCAAAAGCAGTGAAAGAAGGTATTTGTTTAAGGAATCTTGTTCAGGAACTTGGGCTCCAGCACGAAGACAATTCGGTTGTCTTTTATGACAATCAGAGTGCAATGTACTTGATTAGAAATCAAGTATATCATGAGAGGACTAAGCACATCGATGTCGGGTATCACTTTATTCGAGAGGCAGTTACTGAGAGAAATATGATGGTAAAGAAAATTGGTACTGTTGACAATCCTGCTGATATGTTGACCAAGCCAGTCCCTGCCAACAAGTTTAAGTATTGCTTGAACTTGATTGGCATGCTTGGTTGAGTTTGCCCTTTCTGGGGCTTTAGTGGTGAGGTAAATGACAGTTTTACATTTGTTTTTGAAGTGGATATGTTCTTTTGTTGCAGCCTTTGTTTCCTACACCGAGTTAGCTTACGTAGGCTTAGGGATGCCGGGAGAATGTGTTTGGCTTCTTGACTGTTTTATTTTGGGAAATTCAAGCCAAGGCGGGAGATTTGTTAAATATGTCTTGAATTTTATGTATTTGATCTGGTTCATGACCCGACCCAATATATTTTTTGTGCGACCCAAAAGTGGAGAAAAAATTGAAATTTGTTTTGTGACGCGGAGGGTTGGGTCTGCCCGAGTTGGAGCAAGCGAACCAATGTTTCAGGGGTTTGGCGGCGTAGCCCTCGAGGAAATTTTTTGGGAGCACTATTTATACTACGGCTAGGTTTTCTCATTGATGTAGAGAGAATTTTGTTTTCAGAGAGTTTTGTGAGCCGTGAGGTGTTGTCGTTATTTCGATTTCTGAAAACTGTACTCTTTTTGATTATAGTGGAATCTTGTCTTGCCTCGCTCGTGAACGTAGATCACCTTGTGATTAAACCACGTAAATTCTTGTGTTCTGTATTTGTTTTTCCGCATTTGTTTCAAACAGCTAACATACAATCGCTATCCCCACAAACAATAGTTGAGAGTCGCCATCTCGGAGCGCCAAACAATGGCGATTGTCGGGAAAGCAGGATAAGAGAACATCTGGAAAACACCAGGAAAGGGCCACGAAGCCCTAAAACTGACCGCCTTTGCAAAAGGAGCATATGAACCTACCAGCACTATAACGTTGGGAGAGACACAATCGACAAATAGGCAGTGGTTGTACCAAGGACATCCACCCTGGATATCCCCATAATCACAGATGGCTATCGAGAGATATTCGGTGCACCGGGGTGGCCTGTTGCAAGTGTACTATGACACTCCCTAGTGATACATACCCCACTGTCGCCTCTCGTGCCTTTCGTGCACTGAGAAAGGCACGGAAGCCTCTTTTCACAGTGCATCCTCGAAAATCATAGCACAAGCTGCCCTTTATATCCTAGCACAAATTATCTTCCAACGGATATAACATGATGAGTCACCCATTAATTGAGGATGTCACGGAGGAAGAGTTTGCTCTTCCATAATCAGCCCCAAAACGATCATGGATGCAACATATGTGGCCGTACTTAAGTTGAGCTTACTTAGAAAGAGTTCTGCTCTTTTTAAGGTCTTGAAGGTTTGGGCTCATCCTTCCTACATCAAAAACTAACCATGATTGAAAATGAAAGTCTGAGGGCATATCAAGAAAAACTGTGACCGAGGGGCTCCGGGAGAGTAGCCAATTATTGCAGCATTAGAACGTGAATCCGACCCATCGACATTAAAGAAGGCCGCGACAGCATCTAATATAGCCGTCACGGTTATCGGCTCACGCCTGTAAGTAGAGAACCTGCCACCGTACACTGCTTCTCCTACTACACCTATTCACGCCCACACTCCTTCCTTTTCCCTCGGCTCAATCCGAGTTGGCCATCAGACAGTTTATCCGGGAGCTCTGCCCAGACGTCTCCTCACTATTCTATTCGTGAGGAGGGCTCCAAGACCTGGACTCAAGAGAAGACAGCGCTGCAAGTCAACATGTGCATACAATACACATGTTAAAGGAACTTATTTATCAATCAATGCGGCAGAATACTCAAAATTCAAAGGATAGTTAGTTGAAATTTGGCTTACTGATCATAAAATGTTTTTCATCTGAGGAACAAATAGAATAACGCTTAAGTCAATGTTCTCTTAACCCAAATTAATTTGAGCATCACAAGATGGAAAATTTTAATCGAGTCACTATTTCCAACCATTACGCTTCTTTCACTATTTTTGGTCATCGGTTGGAGAGGTTACCTTCAGCTTGAGTCTTCTTTTTTGAAGTTCCAGTATCAGTGAACCACTCCAAACTCTGATTAACTCCAACAGTAAGTGCAGCAAATGTCTTTGGCACATTATGGGGGGAAAAATTGATTAAACCAATTAAAGCATTCTAAAGCAATATGTCCCTGCTTGTTACATATTTGATAGGAAACAACTTCATCAGGTCCTTACACAAACTTCTTGATTTTGCTCCGATTGTTTTGTCGCTTTTGAACTTACAAATGCTGAAAATCAACCTGAGAATCTTCCAATCTTGAACCATTGTGAGGAAACCACTTCCCTTGCAAAGAAAAATGTTTGTTGTTGGACTAATGGAATTGTTTTCCTTTCTTGACTCTTAAAAATTACTTCTTTGACCAAATAAACTTGCCCCTTCTAGAATTGCAAGGGAAATTTTATTTGCCGGTTGACTCTTAGAACTTTGCAGTTGCGAAATCAAGTCAGAAAAGGTTGGCATAGGAGCTTCAACATGAAGGTAGTGAATGAACCATATTGATCACCTAGGCCATTTGAAATAGAGAGACCCTTCTTTGTTCTCAAGGGGACATCCAATAGCAGTTAACTCATTAAATTTTTTATTGAAAAACACCAAGATATTAATGAAGAGATGAAATATTATGTCTATGACATTTTTGGATTTGTAGAAAGATTGAAACTTTATGTTCCTAAAAAACCTTGGCAAAAATGTTGGATAATGCTAACTGCACCTCGATAGATGTCTTCAAGTACTTGAGCAAGAACTTCTTCAAAGAGCGTCGCAGTGGTCCATGCTAGCAAAATGCAATTTTACCTTCTCCATTCCAAGAACTTTAGAACTAGGGAGGTTGCAATTGTTGCACTTGGCATCTGATACTCACCGTTGATGAATCTCATAAGACCTTGGCATTCAGTTAATGCAAGCAAGCATTTATGCTCTCTAATTTAAATAGTTTGTTTGTGTCGGTTGTATTGACACAAAAATGCTTATGTTCAGAGATGAGGGGTATAGCTACTTTAGCATGCTAGACATTTTAGTGGAAACCGTTCAATTTCATTTGAAGATTTGCTCTAATACCATGTAATATTTTGTAAGACCAACAATTTCAAAAGCTTAGGCCAGAGGATATAAAGAACATAATTATTTGATTTTGATCTTAGCATACCGTTGTTGAGATAATTTCCTTTATATAAAGATATTACAAAATTTAAGCTTCATTAGGAACAATAGAATAAAGGAAATGGTAAATTAAATCATCATAACGTTATAAGAACTATCAATCCATTGAATTTAAAATCTCCACGAAATCTGTCTGTGATTTTGATGGACATGCTACCTTTGGTAATTGTCTTTTTGATAGCCACATTGATTGGTAAATTAGTGCATTTCCTCCCTTTCGGAATGGGAAAATTCCAAATTCTTAATTTGCGACATAAGTTTTCAATTGCATTGTTGGACAATGGCTTCACGAAGAGATCAGCAATTTGATACAAAGACCAAACATGCTTTGTGACGAGTCACAATTTTTTTTTTGGTCAGTTACGAGTCACAATTTGATAGCTACATTGATGGTTAAATTAGTGCCTTTGCATGTGGCCCACGTACACATGTGGGAGAAACGAAAACTACGCCCAGGATTCTCGGTTCTAGCTTCAATTTCTTTAATGAAACCATGTTACAAATATGACTTAATTACGGTCAAAAAATTATAATGTATGGTGTAAGTATTCTTTAGATATTGATATTTTAAATGATTTAAATAAGAAACGGTTATAATACGTGGTTTGCTTAGCTTACTTATGTTCTTAACTGAAAAGAGTCAATCAAATTACTTCATCTTACTGTCAAACTTGCTTTAGACCAATAGGTGTCTGATCCTATCTGTAATTCAAGCAATTGTGAGCTCAAACTGTTGGAGATGTGTTTCTGATCCCATATTCACCAATACTTGCATCATGGACTGTGTAGATAAATAAGTCCCAGGCAACCCAAACTAGCACAATATATTTTAAGGTCATGTGCACACCAGTGGGCTGCCAATAGAGCAGACAGCATCGTCATAGCGAATGGCCCGGGTGGGGCTGCCTACCTTTTAGTAGTATCAGCTCCAAGCATGTTAGAGGTCAGATATGTCTTTGATTTCATATTACCCACGTATGCTGGTGTCATATTAACGATCGTGGAAACTAATCCGGGATCTTGTAATTTATGTCAACGCGAACATAGCAAGAGAAATAACGATGAACGATAAAAGAAGCCTAAAATTTACATAGTTCGATCTAATGTATCAATATCTATATCAATCGGAGAGTCAGCACCAAATAATCCATTATAATTAGAGAATTCAAGTTTATAATTACTCACTATATACTCGAGTGTTTTTCGTACCTAGATTAAATCAAAATCCTAAGTCAACTCAAATGGATAAAATATTCACGGCACAAATCTCCGGGTCCACATCCGTGGAACCAAGAACTATGAACAACGTGCGCGGACCAAGTTTCTTGAAGAGAAGTCACGGCATCTTTCACTGATCGTGTTCTTCGTGCGGCCACTGTTCACCAATGAAGGACTCTTCACTGTGCCGCTCCATTTTCCAATAGAAGAGCCAAGAGAGAAGACCCACGACTTCTCCTTTCTTGCTCCTCTAGTGCGGCTTCAAGTATGGTCGGAGGAACCCGTCACTCACTATGCGGCCATCATGAGAAAGAGACGACCAAGGCTAGGGCTCTAGAAAACCGTATCTATTTTCTTTTTGTTTTCTTTTGCTCTCAACAACTCCGTGGGCGGCGCCCTCCTTTTCCTTCTCTTGCAGGATCACAAGACAAAGAAATAGTTCGTGCCTTTTATTTCTTTCTTCTCCTTATTGCCCTCTCAAGTGCAATACAAATAATGAACAGAGTGTGCCCATTCTTTTGTCTTTTAGTGCAAGAGTTCGAAATTCATAAACGTTTTAAACTTGAGACATAATTTAACATATGCATTGTTGTTTTGGTAAATATTTTTGGTACAACATGTTTTAAAGTCATGCGAAGAGTATCTAAATTTTCAACTCGACGATTCTTTGAAAGTCATCCAAAGTAATTTCTTTTTAAATTAATACAATGTGTCTTAACTACACACATATATATGATTGGATCACATCTGAAAACAAAGTTTACCGGTCATAGATGGGATACACACATACTCTTGACCTTTTCTCATTGCAAATAGTATCCAAATCTTCAACTCGATTAATCTCATGAATACTCAGTGAATCACCTCATTCGTGTACATTAAGAAAGGCTTCACACAAAATAGTAATTCAAATCTATGTTGCTATTACTTTGTGTGAAAGATTTTATGATTCGAATATAAAATTTACCGTATGCATGTGAACTAAAGCCAGTTCATATTTCTTTTGCCACTATACATTTATTTTGAATACTTTTTAAAATGGGTAGGGGTCCGTACAAAAAGAAGATGGTGGCTTTGATAAAAAGAAACATTAGTGTGATTTTCATTTCCTGCCGATTGTGTAGTGGCCACCCACCTTGTTCCACAATGATAAAGAAAATGGGTTGTACCATTCTGGAAGGGGCCAATAATTCGTGGCCCTGTAAGTTGCCAAAGTGGGATATGTCAGATTTTTCATGTTCACTGCAGATGTCACTGAGAAGACAAGTCCATCAATTTATCCAATGGCTCACTACATGCTTACACCTACAATAGTCATCCCTTATGTCATTTGAGGGCCAAATTTTCCATAACCTTTCTGGTTGTTGATAAAATTATGTCAATAATAGACGAAGAAGCAATTGTCTTTCCAAAGAGCAAGTTTCCAATAATCGAAGACTCTCCAAATAAAGTCAAACCACATTAAGTAATTCAGTCATGATGACCTCATTAATCCGGAATCACATACAATTAGGGGTGAGCAACCAAGCCGATTCAATCAGGGAATCGAACCAAACCGGCCTTATCCAACTAGTTCCAAGCTAGCTCTAGGAAGAACTAATCTGGTTCTAAGGTTCTAAACCTTGGAACCAGCCTTCAACCATTTCAGGTCCCATGTTAGAACCACTGATTTGACCCGGGAACCAACAAAGTAGCCTGTTCCATTGTGAAGCCAGTTTAGAACCGGACTTATACACCTTATTTAAAAGAAGAAAGTGAGATGCAACTAGAAATAATGGGACCCACAACCTCCAACTCTAAGTAGGCACACAAAACCACTAAACTAACAGGATTTTACTAATCACAAGCTAAACAAAACCCAGTTTTCCAGTAGAACTGGGAATCGACCAGGAATGGCCAGTTTAGTTCCACGCTAGTTCTAGGCATAATTGGTTCAGTTCCTAATTCTAATTTTTCGGAATCAGAACCTATAAGTTAGGTCCAGGTTTCGATCTTGGAGCCAATCACCTTGAAATCAACCATCCTAGATACAACGTCTATACATTAGTATATATGAATTTAATAGGCCACAATAATTTTCATTTCGTAGCAGCTTTGATTGTCCAAAACCAGCTCGTAGTGTGAAGTAAGCATCAACAAATTTCAGGATGAGAAAATGAACCCCACAAAATACAGGACTGAACCTTTTGTCACTATTTTTTCCCCTATTTTTTACTTATATCGGCAGGTTGAATTCCGAAATATTAACTCGTGAAAATTTTCCTATTGAAAAAATCTCCTAATAGATTTTGAAGTGGACAAAACTATCCATGTGTGTCTTGTAAGTCTGATAAATATCTTCAAGTATTTTGATTTGGGAAGTTATTCTTGGAAGAGAAGCATATGGCAATCTTGATCTTGTTAAGATTGTGGAATTTACTTCAAGTAAAACAAAGGTTCAGACCTTATACTAGAGATGAAGAACCTCATATTGATAAAATGTAAGTCGAGAACGTGACACAAATTTATAACGTAAATAACGGCTAGTGATTTGGTTCAGATTTCACGATTAAAAATATTTGATTGACTCAATCTTAAAAATTGTTTTGCAATGGTTTAATATGCAAAACATTTTAAATGATTGACAAATCAATCTCGAGACAAGTTACTTTCTAACGGAGAAGCTCTATTTATGGAAACCAAGACTTTGGTTGCATGGGCGATCAGAATCAATGGAGATTCAAATTTTGTCACTTAACAACTACTCAATTTTCTTGATACAATTTTGTTCAACGGGTAGATTGGAAGAAGATCTTCTAGAGACTGTTCAACTGCTAGATTGGAAGTGGAAGAGTATAAAAGGAGACTAATGTGTCGAGGAGCAGAAGCAAGAGACAAAATCCAGAATCTAGAATTCCAAAGTTTGAGCAAACTTCAATCCTACGTACTTGTCTTCCGTGAGCTTAAAATTGTAATATTTGAGAGGTGCAAATAGTCTCATAAGTGTGTGCTTGGGTGTGTGATAGTATGATCTATCGGTTTGGGTATAAGTAGCACCAGATTTGTGTAGAAGCGCTTGGATATAAGCGGCACAACTTGACTGCAATCTCTCATTGATCATCTAGTGGAATTTAGTCAGTAGGCTATTAATGTGGGAGAGTGGACGTGAGCTTTATTTAAACCGAACCACTATACATCTTGTATGCAGATTTTCTTATCCCTTAAAACTCCTTTTATTTATTACATTCTATTGCACACTTGCTAAATTGCTTCCAAAGATTGTTTAAAATCTGAACATTATACTTTATATTCAAACTTAATTCTTGATACTTTGAATTTTGCTTTATATTTATCAAAAATTATTAAAATCACCTATTCATCCCCTCTAGGTGATCCCTGCTTAGACACCTAATTCCCTTCCATGGTCCGTGCTATTACTGCGCGTACCGCGTTTGAGCTTGCTTAAATTTGTCATTTTCTCTGGACTGCGTAGGAATGCATTTCCTTAGCTAGCGCGGAAAGATCAGTTGCTTTTGTTCCAACATCTGCTTAAATATGTCCACTACAACGCTGAAGAACGGGGCCCATCTTTGAAACAAGTGTAAAGGAGAAATGAAAACAATATGGTCGATACTCTGTATAATGCAGTGAATCTTTAACCAACATCCTTCATTGCTCCTCAAAAAATTTCTCTGGGCTTGAGGTCAAATCTGGAGGGACGGTCGACCCCCTGTTTCTTATTAACATAATCAAAAGGAGTTAACCCTAGTCAAAAAGGAGCACACCGCATGCTAGGCGTGGGATCTCTCTTTTCTTTATTTCCTTTCATTTTTTTCTCTGAAAAGGGAGTACATCTGATGATATTAAGCACAAACACAACGAAATGATTGCTGTCGATGATTGCTGTCGGATCCGCAGCTTGTATCAGGATTGTCTTTCGCACTTGCAGTTGGATTATATACGTGTTATGCGTGTAGGTAAGTGGTTTTCAATAAAACTTCTGTCTCTTGTACATTCGTTGAACTTTCAAAGGATATTCATTCTTTTGGAGTAAATCGAATTATAGACATATAACACCATCATCGTTTTACTCCGATAAATTACTTTAATGTTAAACTTAATTCATGTCTTTGTTTTAGCAATCGCCAATGTAATATGTCAAAAATCATTTAACTACCAAAAAAATATAATTATGGAAATAATGTTAAACTCTAATTTACATCCAGATCTTTTGAAAAATAACTACGGATCTTTTAAACGATACCAAAACGTAGGAAGAAATTGGAAAGCAACCTCGATGACTACCCTCATTCACACGTTTTCTTCTTCATTAGAAGAAACGAGTCTTTGACTCTTCAGAAGAAAAAATATTGAGAGTTCATATCTGGTACGGGTCTTCCAAATATTACTATAATTAGTAGATTTCATTAAACATTGGTACAAATTTCAATTGGAAATTATTGTAATTAAAAAAATGGAAGACGAGTCCATCTTGGCATTTTGCTTCAACGGTCTCTGTAAATAAATGAAAACAAATTCAAAGAGTTAGTCTCCACAATGCCATTGTCATGATATTGATCTAGGGAAATAATTTCCTAGGTTTGGACTGGATCAATCACAATCGTAACTTCCAACGCATAGCACGCGAGAATAGAATACTCGATTATAGCTGTGGAGGTGGTATTTCATTTGTAAGATTTAGACTCTAAGTTTAAGTGTGAGACTCGTTTAACCTTTCTTTAGCTCTAAGATAGCATTTGTATTTATAAACTTTATGTACTAGCTGTTACAGTAGCTACATGAGATATAAATGGACTAATTCAAAATATTTTGAATTTCGAATTAGTCCGTTACATTAATAGCTACATGAAATAAGAATGGATTATTAGTCTATTACAGTAATAACTATAGCAATATTTTGAATTTGAACGAGTCATGCGTTGCTAACCTTAACGGACCCTTGCAATTTGAAGGTGATCTTTTGGATGATCTTCACTTGGTGAAGATATATACTTTTTGGTCACCGTCGGATAGGAAGCGAACCTCAAGTTTGCGTCGTGACACTAAATGGTGGATGAAGTGATAGTGTACCTCAATATGCTTTGTTCTAGCATGAAAAAGTGGATTCATCGTAAGATATGTTGCCCCTAGGTTATTGCATCAAAGGATAGGGGGTTTTAATTGAGAGATGGCCATTTTCGGTATAAGTACATTAGGAGTGCAATAACTTTTGCATGACAGTTCACTTGAGTACCATAACTTTTTTTCACTCACTTGAGTGTCATAGATTTAACAAAAACAATGCTATCAGCGATTTGTCTAGCTGAAAAATCTGATGTGGAAATCAGTCGTCCTATGTAACTTCGCTTGCGCTGACATGGATAATTAATAAAAAAATTCAACAATAAAAAAAATTCCACATCGAAATGTAAAATTAATTAAAAAAACCCACATAGGACGATTTACCGAGAATGACACTTAAATGATTGATTTTACTCTAATATGGCATTCAAATGAGTATCGTATGATAGTTATAATACTCCTACTGCCCTTATCCTGAACATCTTTATTTATACGTGAAAAGGTGGAGAAGGCCAATCAATTCAGTTATCCCTGTGAACTTTACTATAAGGATCCCACGTAGACAAATGCCTTGCATTAACTAATATAAAACTAAGCACTTCTCATGGATGAGGCCCATTGCATATAAAATATAAAATATTTTAAATTTAATTTTCCAACAAAGATCGAAATTAAAATATCATCAAAACAATTATTATTCACAAATACATAAGTAGTATTAATTATAAATTACATCAATCGCCTCTCATTTTTCCCAACCACCATATGGCCCTTGACTTTAGACCCATCATACTCTCTCCTTATATTACTCGCATCAACTCAATTATAAATAAGTAGGTTAGGTATAACATTTAAATGAGCAATTATGTGAAGGAACAACGCAAAAAGGCCTTTTTCCATTCATTTTTTGACTTTCAACTCCCTCTATTACCTTAAATTGACCATAATATCTCTTGTAGATCCCAGAATTAAGATTATTTCTTACATTTTTTTCCTTTTTTTTCTTTGGAAAATCTTATGCATTTAGAATTGACAAAAAATATGCATATGCCAATGGTTTGACTGGATTATCTTATAATGCAACTACAACTATCATGATTTTCTTGTCAATAATTAATTATTCCACTTAATCATCCCTACTTTTAAGTTTTTTTCAAAATAGTCCTAAACTTTTAGGCGATGTTTCAAATTAGTCTTTGTCACCAATTGCCACAAAAAATCGCTAATGTGGTATTTAGTCATCGCCGACCGTCCCAAGTGGCATGCTTGCATGGGAAATTTGTTGATTTTTATGTCGCAATTTGAGACGGCAATTGACAAAAAAGACTACATTTAAATATCATGCAAATCTCCCGACCAAAAAAGAAATATCATGCAAATATGTAGGACTATACGGACAAAATTGGAAAATTAAACTAAATTAACATCCACACAATATGTTTATGACTAAATTGATAATTTTCTCAAATATTTGAATAATCACTCCTCAAATGGTACATGTGTACGCATTTTTGGGATAAATACATTAGGAGTGCCATAACTTTCATACAGCGTTTACTTGAGTACCATAAATTTGAAAAATCAGTCACTTAAGTGTCATTTGACACGATGGTCTTTGGTACTCCATGAAGGCGAATTATCTCTTTGAAATATAGTTCAACCACATGAGATGCATCATCCATCCTGTGACATGAAACAAAATGAGCCATTTTAGAAAACCGATCAACAATCACCATAATGACATCTTTTTCCCTTTGAGGAAGAGCGAGTGAGTATGGATTTTATTGTTACTCTTCCTCAAAGCAAAAAAGATGTCATTATGGTGGTTATTGATCAGAATGGGAGTATATAGTCCCTGATAGAATTGACTTGATCAGAATGGGAGTATAAAGTCCCTGATAGAATTGACTCTTTGTTCTTTGACAAGTTGCACACTTCGAGATGATAGCATGCACGTATCCATTCATCTTTGGCCAATAAAAATGCTTTTGAAGAACCTCAAGAGTTTTGTTAACACTGAAGTGACCAATCAATCCTACACCATGTGCCTCATGAATCAACAACTCCCTAAAAGAACTCTTTTGCATACATAATTAATTTCCTTTAAAAAGAAATCCATCCTTGATAGAATAAGTGTCCCGAACTTCGTTTTTACAGTTATCGATGATGGAAAAGAAATCTGGATCTTCCGAATAAAGATCCTTCATTGATTGGAAACCAAGGATCCTAGAATCCAAAACAGCAAGTATTGAATATCTTATTGATAAAGCATCCGCTACAACATTAAGGATTGAAGAAGTTCTACTCATTTGGCATGTCTCGAATCGATTTTGCATTGGTCGATAATAAACTTGAGAGCCTCATGATCAAAATGAAGAACAAATTGTTTTGGCCTCAAGTAATTGTTCTAATAACTCTAAAAAAATGAAGTTATTTTACCTATTTTAGGCAACAAATAACGCAATATTTGTGAGAAAATATTTGGATTTCCTTCTATTTACTCAAAATTTCCTTGTTTATGCAGCATAATGAGACACGGAGAAAATAAGGAAAAAAATAGCAAAAAAAAAAAAGGAAAGGAAGACGCAACCCACAAAAAGACTTAGAAGGTGGATGCCAAATTAGGAATTTTGTGATTTATTTCATAATTTTATGTGAAAAATAGCAATTGTCTTGAATTAGGAGTCTTGGATGTTATCCTATTTATAAGATAACATTGAGAGCCTGGAGGACAACTAGTTTTTTATTTATCGTTCTTTCTTTCAATGTTCTAGGAGTATTTCGAGTATTTTAAAGTGAAGACAAAAGATGGTGATAGATTTCTTATTGTTTGATTCAAGATGTTTGGTTTAATTTATATTCCCGTTTCTTCTTCTATTATGTTCTAATTTTCTTTTGTTAGGGCTACAATGTAGTATGACCATGATGATATGAATTTTATGCTTTTTATATTCTGCAAGTGATTTCGATCACGTGAGTTATATATTATTATGTTTAATGCCTTTAAGTAACTGGCCACCATTTGAATGATCTAGTGTACATGTTTGAGATAGAGAAGTGATAATATGTAATTGCTCCTTATTATACAAAACATGAATTAAATGTGGATATAGGTATACCATATTATTTGTGTAGCTTTCAGTGATAAGGTGGTCCAAAAAATTCATTGTAAACTGGGAATATTCACAGGTTTTAATGCACTTTTGTTTATTTAAATTCACATGGAGATAAGGTGGGGTGATAAATTGAGTAGGTTCGATATACCTAGAGATAGGTTAGTAAATAGATTAGGAAATTCCGATATTGCTTGTTTGATATTGTTCTTGAATGCAAAATGATATGAAATTCAAACCTAGAGGCTATGGTGAAATCGAATGCTCTAACATATTTATTTAATTGATTAACTGCCTTTAGTCCAAAATTTTGTTTCTAGGGCTGTCAATTTCATTTATTCTCAATTCTATTTTGATATATTAGATAAATTTTAGAATTAGACCATTTTTAATAAGGGTCAATATCACAAAAAACTCCAAACTAGTACACCGTGATAATTTACCCCCAAACTAATTTTTTGAACATCAAAAATCCCAAACCAGTACACCTGTGATAAATTTACCCCCAGTTTATTTTCGTTAAATTTTACTGTCAAATTACTTTGTTAAATGACACACGACAGTTGACTAATATGTCAGTTTTATGTTTTACCATATGTTTATCACAGGTGTACCAGCTTGTGATTTTTTGCGGTATTAATTCAATTTAATGGAGACTAATGAAGGGTAAATTTCTCTTAAATATACCAATTTAGGGTTTTTAGTTGTCAAAATATTACTTTGGGTAAATTTGTCATATGTGTACCAGTTTAGGATTTTTTGCAGTCAAAAAATTAGTTTTGGATAAAATTATCACATGTGTATCGGTTTGGAATTTTTTGTATATTGGCACTTTTAATAATTAATTGATTTATTAATCATCAACTTCTGTGGGACGATACTTTTCTTATCATTATATTACTTGTTAGAGAAGTTTATTGACACGTTCATTTGCATTTAGAATTTTACAAAAAAGAGCTCTACTCTTCTCATCATGTTCAGTGATCAAGAGCTCTAACAATGGCATACAACTCTTCATTATAAGTTGAATAATTCTTCTTCGCATCCGTTAACTTCTCACTAAAATACGCCAAGGCTTTTGTGCTTGAATAAGAACATACCTAATGCTAACTCTGCTTACATCACACTCAACTTCAAAGACATTATCAAAATCAAGATGGGCATGAATAGGGAACTCACAGAGTTTTTGTTTGATTATTTCAAAAGCATTGTAAGCAGCCTTTGCCCATTCAAAAGATTCCTTCTTCATGCATTTGGTGACAAAAGCCATTATGGTACTGAAATATTTCACAAATCGCTGATAGAAAGAAACAAGTCCATGAAAACTTCTCACATCAGAAATGGACTTTGGAACCAGCCATGTTTTCATTGCTTCCACCTTGGATTTGTGACATTTTGAAATCTGACCCACTTGGTATTTACGAAATGAATAGTTTATGGACATGCTTGTAGTTAAATCTCGCCCGGAATTGATCACTTCGGGAATACTAACTATTAGGGAAAGGCAAGTTAGGGATTTAAATTCGCGCGACCAAATAACTCGATCGTGAACCGACTGTCGACCATGAAAATCGTCGAGATGACATTTTGAGCCACTGTAGGCCGATTCAAGGATAACTCGGGATCAGTTTGCCATTATCGTATTAGTGGATCGTGGGTGATTTGCTGACCACGAAATGAATTGATGAATGATCCGAACCTATGCTAAATGATCGTGCCCGTTGGATCTAGCGATCGATCCTTGTGATTAAGTGATAACCAAGGTCATCACGACCCGAGTAAATTTGTACGTGGCATGATTCAGTATCGGACATGGGTCAAATGCGCGAATTTCCCCAAAAGCCGCCCGTTAGTATGAGATATACGCAACTTACGTTATTTAGAACTTAGTCATTAATTAGAGACCGAGTTGGGTATTGAAAATTTAGAAAGTCGCGACAGATCACTTGGACGATGTTGTCAATTGTCCGGGTAGCCTCGGATTTGTCCGAATCCTTTAGAAAAACTGAATTTCGACGAGAAATGAAAAATGACCATTTTACCCTTAGAGATTTGTTAAGGCCAATGTAATTTGATAAGGGCATTTTGGTAATTTCACCCTAACCTTAAAATTAGGGATTTTTGGACAACTTTGCCCTTGGGCTTTTTGAGAAATTCTCAAATTGTCCTTGGATATTTTGAAAAAGATTTGATCCGGACCGTCAATCTCAAGATAAGATCGAATCTGGGCCGTCGATTGGAATTGTGAGAGAAGGGCAAGATGGTCTGTCGCGACCTAAAAATTTCTTCCTCTCAGGCTAATGGATTATTAGGACTAAACCTAACTCGAGCCCTCCCAAGCCCTACCAATTCGCAACTTTGGGTTTAAGTTTTTAACATGCAAATGTTTTCATGCTTGGAGTCACCACTAATCAATTTGTGGTAGGTCGATTAGAAACCTAAATAAAACATAGGGAGATATGTTTTATTCCTACGAACCAGAGATTCTAAGCCCGGGGACTTGATTACGCTAGATCTAGTCTAACGCCCTTTCGGTACCTTTTCTTTTCAAAAAAATATTTTGGCAAGCAATTTGGATCCATTTTAACTTAGTCACTAACATGTGAGGTGTTCATGCGGGTACGCAAACCACCAATTTAACACCCAATAATCAAAGCATTAAATAAATTGCAAGATTGTGGGAATTACTTACCTCGAAGCAACGTAAGCATCTACATGGTTAGCTAGAAAATCACATCAACCATCCTAATATGATTTCTAATTAACAAGCAGTTCACTCAGTATTTTTGGATTTTCGCTTATTTAAATGAAAGCTAACCTACATGCAATGACGTACAAGAATTGACACGCGAATAATGCAACCTAACATGTAAACTATATGTCATGCGACGATGTGACCTAATTCTGATGACGGGCAAATGATTTATTTTTGGTATTTTTTTGATGAAATTCGGAATAAAAATATGCCTAAATTAACGTGCAACCTATGATGACTTAACATATCTTAACATGACTTATTTTTGGGATTTTTGTTAAAATTCGAAATAATAGATTAATTAAATTAAGAATGCAATCTATCCTAATCTACCATAAAACAATTCATTCTTTTTTTTTTGTTTTCATGAAAATTCGGAATAAAAAAATAACCTAAATAATCTATTAAGATTAGAAAATTACTTAATTTAAACTAGGGAATAGATTATCTCAAGTCCTAATTTAAATTAAATAATTACTCTATCGTCTAGATATATTTAGGATTCCTAAGCATGCAAAACTCAAATTCAAATCCTAACTAATTTTTTTTGAATTTTCTTTTTATTTGAAAAGGAAAAACAATCTAAACAGAGATAGCATCCACATTTAAAAACAGCCACGCGATCCGCAAAATTCGTTTCGAACTCGGATTAGGCACAAAAATCGAACTATCGGTCATATCTATAGGGTTATAGATATTAATGGAAAGTCGATCATTCAAATTTGGAAAGCAGATAAAAATCATTATCGTACCCAAG
This sequence comes from Syzygium malaccense, assembly GCA_031216405.1. Lineage (NCBI taxonomy): Eukaryota > Viridiplantae > Streptophyta > Magnoliopsida > Myrtales > Myrtaceae > Syzygium > Syzygium malaccense. Next base: position 23,486,373 of record CM062259.1, on the reverse strand, counting down.
TGATTATGGATAGGATAATGATTTTCCGTATCGCCACGTATCATACCTTAGGGATAAGGTCGGATAGTTGTCCAGATACGTTGCTGAATTAGGAAAGATTCCTAATTTTGAATATTTTCAAATATTGCGAACAAGGCAAACATTATCCTAAGATATCTAATATTCCACACGATATTCACGAAATATTCAAACACACAAATTAGTAAATTAAATATTCTGAAAAATATCAGATAATATCTAATTACCTAAATTGTAGATAATTCCCAAATTCGAACTTGCGGATCGGGATGAACGACGAAGGCGGATCGGCGGCGCGATGTCGGGAACGGCGGCGACGGCGGACCGGCGGTGGCGCGACCACGAGGACGGCAGCGGCAGCGTGAGGCGCGGCGGTAGCAGGCGTCGGTGGCGTGCGTCGGGGAAGCGACAGCAGCTGGCGTCGCGCGGCGGAGAGCAGCAAGGCGGCGGCGCACGGCGTGATGCACGGCAGCAGCAGGAGGTGTGGAGCGCGGCGGGTGATAGGCGCGGCGGGCACGGCAACAGCGAGCGCGGCAGGCTCCGGCGTGCGGTGGGCACGCGGCAGCGGAGCACGGCGTCGCGCGGGACGTGAGGCGCGGCAGCAGGCGTCGGTGGGAGGCAGCAGTAGCACCGGCGGTGGGAGGCAGCAGCAGCGGCGGCGGGCGCGGCAAGGAGCGGCGCTCGTCGGGCGCACGGCAGGCGCGGGCGGTGGCGCGCGGGTGCGGCAGGGAGCGACGGCAGCAGCAACAGCGGGCGGCGAGAAGGAGCGGCAGCACCGGCGGGCACGGCAAGGAGCGGCGCTCGTCAGGGGCACGGCAGGCGCGAGCGGTGGGCACGCGGCAGCGGAGCACGGCGTGCGACGGTGCGAAGGGCGCGGCGGTGCGCGGCAGCAACGCGGCGGCGCGCGGGGCGCGGCGGTGGTGTCGCGGCAGAGAGCGGCGGCAGCGGTGGCGTCGCGCGATGTCTTCCTCCTCTCTCTCTCTCACACTCTAAAAATTTTCTGATCTGAAAATTGTGTGTCCCCCTCAAAATTCTGACCTAATGAATGTATATAAAGTATTAATCTAGGTCAATTAGATGGGCTTTCTAGTCCTAATGGGCCTAGGCTTGGGCTTTAATTTAAATGGGTTGAATTAATTAATGATAATGGGCTGAATTAATTAATGACAATGGGCTGAATTAATTAATGATAATGGGCTGAATTAAGTTCAAATTAAAACAACCGAGCCCGTTTGACTTATAATTCCCGGCCTTTGCATTTCAAGCGAGCCGAGTCCCATTCAATGAAATTTAAGCTCGTTCGTCACCGCCGGTGTCGATGCAAAAATGCAATGAATTTAAACTATATGTTATGCAATTTAAATATTTTTGTTTAGGGGTTAAAAATTTAATCCCTAATTTTCCATGCAAATTACACTAAATGATGCGCCAAAATTTAGGTGTCAACAGCTGCCCCTCTTTGAAAGTGAGCTCGTAGAGGTTGCATTCAAAGACTACATGATACCTAAATTTCAACCATGCAAATGCAATGAATGTTGTTTTTGTCGGGATTATGAGTCCCATTTTACAATGCATTAAGAAATGATGCAATGCTGACTTGCATAGAAAACATACCTGGAATTACTTACCTGACATGAACGATAACGTAATTCGAGGCACAACTTTAACTTGTATGCTGTTTTGGCAAATGTATGGGCTCAGCCCCATAGGTATTGCCTGATATACATTGATGAACTTCGGTGATCTGCAGTTAAGTCAAAATACACGAAGAAAGCTCGACGTATCCAATCATCATCTGGATTCGTGAGAATAGTTCCGATCTTTACGAACTACCTATACATCTCCATAGGTGTTTGCAAAGATTTGGCCGCTTCACTTATACCTGCTCATAAGTGAATTGCGGGGGAAACTTTTGAAATCAAGAGGATATTCCGACCTTTACATATACCTGCTCATATGCAAAGATTTGGCCGCCTCACTTATACCTGCTCATAAGTGAACTGCGGGGGAACACCTGGGGTTGAGAGAATATTCCGACCTTTACATATACCTGCTCATATGCAAAGATTTGGCCGCTTCACCTATACCTGCTCATAGATGAGTAGCGGGGGAATATCTGAGATAATGAGAGAATATTCCGATCTTTACATATACCTGCTCATATGCAAAGATTTGGCCGCTTCACCTATACCTGCTCATAGGTGAGTAGCGGGGGAATACCTGAGATTTGGGAAGAATATTCCGACCTTTACATATACCTGCTCATATGTAAAGATTTGGCCGTTATGCCTATACCTGCTCATAGGCGAGTAGCGGGGGAATACCTAAGATTTGAGAAGAATATTTCGACCTTTACATATACCTGCTCATATGTAAAGATTTGGCCGCTTCACCTATACCTGCTCATAGGCGAGTAGCGGGGGAATCTTCTCGAGATTGTATGAAAATTTGTGATTTGATGAACAAAGGGGCTAGCCCAAGTGTTCAAGGGTTCCTTGACAAAGTACCTGGATATCATCAGAAGTACCTGAAAAGGTTTGATCAATAGACACCTGAACACAATCAAAGGCATCTAAAGCTCGCAAAAATGATCAAATGTGGGACCTGACAATTGCTTGAACAGGTTAAGGATACCTAGATAGTCATAGACATCCTAGGGATAGAGATATACTTACCTGGTGATATCTCTAACTCTGAAGACGTATCTCCTGTTAGACACGATTTCAAGTAACATGTAATATGCATTCGCATACTGTCAAGAACACATATACACATGCACTATGATTTCAACTGATTTTCATGCACGATGGTTTTGTCAAATCAGCATTACAAACTTCGCTGGGGGAAAATCATGATAAGATAATCCGAACTCACAAGCGGATATCTTGAAAATGTTGAATGAGAGACTTCCGGTCCAAAAGGGCTTTCTCTCATTCTCATCGAAAAGGCTGATTTATAGAGAATCATTCCATCTCACCATCATGTTGACAAGGGTCTGAGTATTCTCGCAAACGGTACGACTTTACCAATCCGAGAGGTCTTTGTTAGGACCGTAACATGGGGCTTGGTCAACGGCTTAGCAAAAGAGACTCTTCGAGTCAAGGCTATTGAAAGAAAATACTCTGCAATTGTCTTTGGGTTTACAAGTCAAGAACCTGCAAAATGAGATAGAAATGGACTTGCTCGCACTTCTTCGAGCTAAGCTTATAAACATCAGAAACTCTACGTTAGTTCAAGTGCCATAATCTGAAGAGACATTGCAAGGGATGTAACGCAGGCTAGGCTCATGGGTTGAGAAATAGATGGATCGTAAGGCTCAAAATGTGTATAATTGGGGTGAGGGTTGGTGATCATCTCGGCATTGTCACCGGTCTTCTTTTTCACCAGGGGTTGTCTTCTCGGTAGATGCTCCATTGGCCTCAAGAATTCATCATTTGATTCCTTAAGACTCTGGTTATTTTTGTGACTTTGACACATCTCAACATTTTCTAAAGTCGTCACTTTTCTCCATTTTTTCTTCTCTTTTTTTTCACGGGCATCGGCCTTGCTTTTACCAGGCACACTGCTTTTTCATGCCCTCTAGTTTTTTTTTTGACACACACTGTCTACAATGCATATATTGGCCAGTCACACTTTGGCTTGTTTTGACCGAATGACTAACATTTGGACTCTCAGGGTCTTCGTCTTTTATCGGCGCTCCGGATATGCTGCTTGAACAATGATGACTTTTGCCTTGCCCTAGTGTGGGGGATGATCACCAACTGGGTTTAAGAAATGAATTTGCAGGCTCAATTGGGCTTAACAAAGGATAAAGTGTGTATAGGATAGAGAAAGAAATGCTCTTCGTCATCCTAAGGCACTTGAACTTTACGTGAATTCATCTGAAAAAGCAACACTCGAAGATTGATGCAAGTGAGAGCATGAAAATTTCTACTCATTTTTCACCTTATGACGCTGACTTACCTCCAGTTTGCCCCGATGTGGGGTGGTTCTTGACATGGGTAATTTGAATGAATTTCTCCAAGTGTTTAGGCTCAAAGTGGCAAAACAATGGATAACCTGTAGTGTTTGGGATAGAGAAATGAACCGCCTTTCGTCATTTCAGTTGTCGTACCTTTCGCGAGATAACCCTTTACCTTGCAGACATGGAATTTTTCCACTCAACTCACTGGGGATTAGTGCACGGGACTGTGTATAGAATATGGCTTGCCTTTCATCATCCCGATGTACCTCATTCAACACATTCAATTCATTCCACATGAGTTATCATATTGTCTAAATAGATTCCCCTTTTGAAATTGATAATGTAGACTAACAAAATGATCAAGCACAATTTTAAGCCAAGGCAGACATTCCATCTTTAAATTGATTGAACTCATTTATTCATAAGTGAAATGTTTGCAATTCGGAATATAAAACCAAACACTTGAAAACTTTCACCACAAAAATGTTAGATCTTATCAGGGATAATATATCTTCACAGCATCAGAATTAACAGGAGTGGAAAACTCACGACCATCCATTTCTGCGAGAATCAGGGCACCTCCGGGAAGCACCTTTTTAACCACATACGGACCAATGTAGTTTGGGGCAAATTTTCCTCCAGGAATAGGAAAGACTGGCAGTACCTTCCTTAGGACTAGATCATTTACCTCGAAGTGTCTTGGACGCACCTTTTGATTGAAGGATCTAGCTATCCTCTGCTGATAGGTTTGACCGTGGCAAATGGCTCTCAATCGCTTCTCATCAATTAGGTTTAACTGCTCATGCCTTTGTCGCATCCATTCTGCCTCGGACAACTCCACTTGAGATAACACTCGCAAGGAAGGGATCTCTACTTCAACGGGTAGAACTGCTTCCATGCCATACACCAAGGAAAAAGGAGTCGCTCCGACAGAGGTTCGGATCGAAGTTCGATACGCCATTAGTGCAAATAGCAACCTTTCATGCCAGTCACGATAGTTTTCAGCCATTTTGGCCAAGATCTTCTTGATGTTCTTGTTGGCGGCTTCAACCGCTCCATTCATCTGTGGACGATAGGGAGATGAATTCAGGTGCCGGATTTTGAACTCGTTGAACAACTGATCAATGAACTTGTTGTTCAAATTTGTCCCATTGTCAGTGACGATAGCCTCAGGGACACCATAACGAGCAACTATGTCTCGCCTGATGAATTTTACAACATTCTTTGCGGTGACGTTTGCATAAGATGACGCCTCAATCCACTTAGAGAAATAGTCAATCGCGACCAAGATAAATCGGTGTCCATTTGATGCCTTGGGATTAATCGGGCCAATCACATCGATGCCCCACATTGAAAAGGGCCATGGCTCAGACTGCTGATGTAATTCCGTCGGGGGAACATTTATTTTATCCCCATGAACCTGACAGCGATGACATCTTCGAACATGTTGGATGCAGTCACTCTCGAGACTGAGCCAATAATAACCCAACCTCATAATCTTCTTAGCTAACATGTGGCCATTCATGTGTGGACCACATATCCCTTCGTGTACTTCTTGCATGATTCTAGTAGCTTCAGCTGCATCCACACACCTTAATAGGATCGAATCATATGATCTTTTGTAGAGCTTCTCACCACTAACAAAGAATCTTGAAGCCATTTTCATTATGTACTTCCTGTCAGCCGGGGTGCTTCCCTCAGGAAATTCTTGTCTCTGGATATAACTCATGATATCGTAATACCATGGCTTTTCGTCAGGCTCCCCGGTCACAACCATACAGTAGGCTGGCCTTGTCAGGACTTCAATCTTCAGGGGTTCTACCTCTAACCCATCAATCACTTGCAACATGGATGATAACGTAGCTAGCGCATCAGCAAACTGATTATGAGACCTCGATAAGTACTCAAAAGAGATATCTTCGAATTCCTTTATGATTTCTTCGAGGTATTCATGGTACGGCACTAGTTTGGTGTCTCTCGTCTTCCACTCTCCCACAGTTTGGAGAATAATCAAAGCAGAATCACCAAACACTTTTAACTTGGTTATTCCCATTTCCACTGCGGCTTGGAGTCCGAGGATGCAAGCTTCGTACTCGGCTATGTTGTTAGTACAGAGGAACACCAACTTTGCTGCTACTGGATAATGTTGCCTATCTGGGGATATTAAAACTGCCCCAGTGCCGGAACCAGCCAGGTTTACAGCTCCATCGAAAAACATGGTCCATGTATCTTCCTTTATTACCAGAATGCGATCTTCTGGAGAATATCTATCATCATCAGGGACTCCAGGACTTTCAGCTAACACATCAGCGATTACTCGACCTTTAACTGACTTCTGTGGCTTCATCTGGATATCAAACTCTGAAATTAAAATCTGCCACTTGGCTAACTTCCCTACCAAAGCTGGCTGATCAAGTAAATACTTAATGGGATCGTTCTCAGTCACAAGCAGAGTCTGGTGATGCAGTGTATATTGTCGCAGCCTATGGAGCACCCATACTAGCGCAGCGCAAGTCTTCTCGGCTTCAGAATAATTCAACTCCGAGACAGTGAACTTCTTGCTTAGGTAATAAATGGCTCGCTCTTTCCCATCTTCAGGACTTTCTTGGGCTAGCATCGCACCTAAAGATTCACTATGAATCGTGAGGCAAAGGATCAAAGGCTGGCCCGGCATTGGTGGGACTAGCACTGGTGGTTTCATCAGGTATTGCTTTAGTTCGTTAAACGCTTCCCGACAATCATCGTCCCATTTTACTTGAGCATTCTTCCTTAGGAGTTTGAAGAATGGCTTAGCAGTTGCTGAGAGCTGAGAAATAAAACGGGCTATGTAGTTCAATCTACCCAGGAGACTTCGCACTTCTTTCACGGTCGACGGGGGTTGTAACTCACATATAGCCTTCACTTTGGAGGGGTCAATTTCAATGCCTTTACTGCTTACTATGAACCCAAGTAATTTACTCGAGGTTGCTCCGAATACGCACTTTGCTGGATTGAGACGGAGCTTAAACTCATGGAGCCTCTCGAATAATTTCTTCAAAGTATCGACGTGACTCTTCCCAGGTCGAGACTTGGCGATCATGTCATCGACATAAACCTCAATCTCCTTATGCATCATATCATGGAAGAGCGTCACCATTGCCCGTTGATATGTTGCCCCGGCATTTTTAAGGCCGAAGGGCATGACCTTATAGTGGAATGTCCCCCAAGGAGTGATGAACGCCGTTTTCTCCTTATCATCGTCCTTCATTTTTATCTGATTATAACCCGAGAAACCATCCATGAAGGAAAACAGCTCGAACCCTGCTGTACTATCCACCAAAACATCTATATGTGGCAATGGGAAATCGTCTTTAGGACTGGCCTTGTTTAGATCGCGATAGTCGATGCAAACCCGAACTCGACCATCCTTCTTCATGACTGGCACAATATTAGCCACCCAGCTGGGGTATTGGGTGACTTCGATGAATCCCACTTTCAAAAGTTTCATGACCTCCTCCTCTATTTTCTTGGAAAGTTCAGGCTTGGTCCTTCGCAGCTTCTGTTTCTTGGGCGGCATGTCTGGATTAGTGGGTAGACTATGCTCCATGATAGAAGAATCTAGACCCGGCATATCGACATACGACCAGGCAAAGATATCCTGGTAATCCTTCAGCAGTTGGATCAGGCGTTTAGCTTCACCTTCGGGAAGGGTTGCCCCTATCTTCACCTCTTTGGGTTCTCCGGAATCACTCAAGTTGACGGTAATAGTTTGGTCTACCGTTAGGACTTTAGGTCTTTCATGATGCTCTAGATCACGCTGGAGGTCCGAGGAATCTTCGAGTTCATTGGTGTCATCGAGATCAGGTTCGGTGGCACATAATTCATCAGATTGGACCGTTCCCATACCCTTTCGTGTCACGAAATTGCCCCTGAAACATAAAGTAGGGGGTTCAGTAGGACAAACAGGGCTAAACAGTGTATTTCGATTTTTTTTTATTTTTTTTGAAATTCTTTTCAAAAAGGTTTTAACACGAGGAAGCATGAAGAAGCCCAGGCCTCAGAATTCTCCTTGGACTATATTTTATTTTATCGGTTGGATATCATCACCGGGCTGGTTTGATGTACCTCAACATGCCCTCAAAACGAAAATAACTTGTAATTTCATTGATTATCACCAAATGAATTACATTTATTGGAATGAAAATTGCAACAATCAAATCCTAGAAATGAAAAGTACTAAAAAGCAGCTCCCGAGACGGGGCAAGTCCTAAAAAGCAGTAAAAATTCCCGCGTAGGGGAATGTGCGAAAAAGGTAAATGTGTTACTCTTGTGGGCCAATGCCCATTCCCTTCAACGGTCCTTCCTCGATGGCTCCAATTAAGAAATTATCGAACAAGGCAGTGATTCCCTCCATTACATCATCGGAATCTTCTGTCACTAGAGGTGCTGAATCATCCATACCTCCCCATCCATCCGGGACAATGTCACGGGGGTCAACATAGAAGCTGGGGGGCGCCGAGTATTTAACATAATAATCGAACTTGCCACTTGGTTGCCCCAGAGTGTCGATCACTTCCTTCTCTTCATGCATCATTCTTGCAGGGCCTGGGAATGTGGTGCGGAGGTGTGGAAGCAACCTACCACGCCCACGTTCTTCACCATTTAGCTCTTCTTCGGATCGCAATCTATTTTGACCATTTCTTCGAACTTGACTTCGACCACGTCCACGTCCACGTGCCACATTGTTCGGCTCATATGACCCCAGGTATCCCAACCCAGTAATGCGGGGCCTCTGAGAAACTTCCATCGGTTGGCGGATACCTTGACCATCCCTACCAAGGCCTTCACCCGGAGTAAAGCCATGGGACATCATTACTTTGCCAACCATGACTGCAGCATTTGACACCTCGGGAATAGGCGGTGACGATCCTCTAAAAGCATGTATGGTTGATACGAGCTCCAGCGACTGATAGCTCGATTCTATTTTGCAATCAGGCTCAACATAGGGGATAGCCGCTGCGTGGTAGATTGGGTGCTCTTCTTCACCGTGAACTGTGATTAACTTTCTTTCCACGACAAACTTCACCATCTGATGTAGACTGGATGGCACAGCTCCGGCAGTATGAATCCATGGACGTCCCAACAGAAAATTGAATGCAGTGGGAATGTCCATAACTTGAAATAGGACATTGAACATTGTTGGTCCTATCTGTATGTCAAGGTAGATTTCTCCCATCACTTCTTTCTTCGTTCCGTCAAAGGCTCGTACGGAGGTTCTTGCAGAACTTATCCTAGAAGGATCTATCTTAAGGCGGTGTAAAGTCGCCAGAGGACAGATGTTCAGGGCCGATCCGTTGTCAATGAGTACCCAGGCAACATGTGAGGCCTTGTATTTGACGGAAATATAGAGTGCCCTGGTATGCCCCCTCCCTTCTAGAGGGAACTCTTCATCTGAAAAGGCTATGAGGTCCTTGAGGAGTATATAGCCCACAAATTCCTCTAATTTTTCATGATCGATCGTTTCTGGCACGTGGACTTCACTCAACACCTTCATTAAGGCCTTCTGATGCTTGACAGATGTCTGGAGCAGCTCAAGCAGAGAGATTTGCGCGGGCAGCTTACGCAATTGTTCAACTATGTTGTACTCGCTGGCCTTAATCACAGCTAGAAATTCCTTGGCTTCTTCATCAGTAACAGGTTTTGCAGGTTGAGCATTAGCTTGGCTATAGGAATGCCCGGATCTGGTAACCAAGTCGACATCGAGACTGTAGGACCAAGGGACCGCCTTATTGCCACTGTACTCATAAGGCTGAGGTATCTCGATCACTATCCCTTCATTAGCTGTAGGCGTGCTTACTACGATCTCTTCGTTATCAGACGCGTCTTCAAGCGGAGGCATGTCTTCAGGCAGAGGGTCGCCCTCGTCGCTCCTGGTGTTCAATGAAGCAAACTCCTCCTCCCAATTAATAACCACTTCAGAGATAGTGGAAATGATGCCAGTGTGGTCAGCATAAACGATCATCCCAGCTTCCACCATTCTTGAGATTCTTTCTCTCATGATGGCAAGGGGAAGGTCCTCATTACTTGGGTAACAACCGGCTTTCACTAACTCACCATAGACGTCGGTGGTATACACCTTAACATTCTTGATTCGACCAGCATCGAAGCTAAATATGGCATTCACATTGCCTGCGTGATCAGGGAGTGGGTTGTTCTGAACATTCGGCTTAGCAGACTGAAATGAGAAAACCTTTGTATCTAGGAGGTTCTGGATTCGGTGCCTGAGGGCATAGCAATCATCGGTTGAGTGTCCCAGCTCACCCATGTGATAATCACATTTCTTTGACGGGTCGAAGTTATAGAACCGCTCAGGATTGGGCCGCTTTGGCTCAGTAGTAAGCAAACCTTTCTTCTGGAGCACTGTCAACACTTGAGACAACGATCCGGGGAGGGGAGTGAATTGCCTCTTGTTGTTCCTCCTCTGAAAAGGTTGACGACCCGAGTTTTGTTGCTGAGCTTCTACTACTTGGATTGCTGGGGCGGAGTTAGCATTCCGCCGGCTCGGTTGGTTATAAGCCACATTCACTTCAGCTGCCGGCTCTTTCTCTTTTCTCGCACCAAATCTTCTGGTCGAAGAGGACGGCTCGACAAACCATCCATCTTTCAGCCCTATTTCAATTTGTTCGCCCATGGGGATGAGTTGGTTGAAGTTGTCAGTCGGAATGGCAACCATCCGATTACGGTATTCGAACGGGAGAGTTTTCATGAACATCCTCTTTAACTCACTGTCTATGGGTTCTAGAACAACCTGCTAAATTCCTCCATCTAATAGCATAGTCTTTGAAGGATTCGGTCCTTTTCATCTGAGCGCGTTCGAGATCATCACGGGTAGGAATGATGTCCGTTATGAATCTGTACTGCTTCAAGAATGCTTCACTGGCTTCCTTCCAAGTTCTGAGGCCATTTATCTTCTTCATGAGATACCAGCTCAAAGCAGGACCCGTCAAACTTGCTTGAAAGGCATGGATCATCAGGAGTTCGTTATCAACGTACGAAGTCATTTGTACGTGATAGAGCTGTAGGTGGGCTTTTGGACATGTGGTGCCATTGTACTTGTCGAAATCCGGCATTTTGAACTTCTTTGGGATTTTGATTTGTGAGTACAGGGACAGATCGATCGAAGGTGAATCCTGCGAACCTTCCAGCTGCTTCACTCTTTCTTCAAGTTTATTGACCCGTTCATCAGGTTTGTCCTTGTTGACGATGATCTGGACGGGGTCATCTTCTAAATCAGGAATATCGTCATCCCCGTCAACATCGACACTTTTTCTGATTTTCTGCTTTGGGATTGACGCTTCGAGGGGTGCCGAAACAGGAACCGACCGGAGAGCTTTGATCTCAGCGGACATTTGTTGCATTGCGATGACAAGTTGCTTGATCTGGTCTTCCACACCAACAACACGCTCTTGCAAGTCAGTTTGATCGGCCATTCTGGCTCTCGACCGTGTACGAATGGGCGATCGTGATCGGTCCGTAGCTACCTAATTTCGAAATGAAACAGGCATACATGAGTGTTAAGCAAAATGATACGCCAATCCATGACATTGGTCTAACCGCTTTGAATTGAAAGGACCTCTTTATTGAAATGGCGAAAATTTTTACACCAATTAATGACTTGAAATTGAACTGAATATAAAGACAAATGACTCAATTCCTAAACAAATTTTAAAAACTGAAACTGAAATGAGAAAAGAACTTCGAGCTTTTTATTTAGCTTGATCTATGGACATATGGGAGGCGACTTCCTTCTTCAATTGCTCATAAACTCGAGCTATCTTGGATGCCTTTTCTTCAGCTTCTTCGGCCTTCCTTTTGAGGCGATTGTTCTCTGAGCGATTGGCGGACTTTAGAGGCACCTTGGGTATCTTCGGGAGCAAATCCTGCGGGATTCTGTGCCGACGAATGTACTGGGCCGTCGCGAAATAGGACTTCTGCTCTCCCTTTAGTTCTCCTTCGGGCCGAGCTATCTTCAACACACGACACTTCCTCCACATCTTATTGAGCTGGGCTACGGTCGCTTCATGGTCTTTATCATCATCGGCGAAGTCAACTTGTAGGAGTTCTGGTTGTAACGCCGGAGGGAGTCCTTGGAGAATCTGATACTGACGAGACACTCTGGCGGGGTAGTATTCGATCGCACCGGTGAAACCCAATAGTGGAACCGGTCCAATACCATTACAGGTAAGCCGAGCTTCCTCGACTTTGAACCAGTTAGCATGCCATTGGAAACCTTGGGGTCTAGCGTTTTTCATGAAAATGATCCATTCGGAGTAATGATAATCGGGTGCATCCCCTTGTTTTTCTTTATACCTTAAAACTGGATGGCTAGAATCACTAAGCTCAGATATTGTGAGTAAATCGCCACACCCTTTTATATGAGATAAAAACCAAATTTGCAAAAGTTCGAGGGGGGCATGAAACGTTTTGTCAACATGTTGCTTAAATTTAGTGAGGGAAATGAAAGTCTCTGCTAAAATGATGTTGATAAAATTCTTTTCAAAACAAACCTGTTGGACCAACCATGCGATTGACGGATTACATGCATTCTTACAGTAAGGAAAGATCACGAACCCGAAAAACGCTAGCAAAAAGATTCTGCCTTTTTGAAAAGATGTGGCTTTTTCAAAACACTGACTCAGGAATGAAAAAGGACATGTGCCACGATTTGCTTTTAGAACTTTTCCCAATTCATCTTTTCCGACATTTAAAAATTCAGCCAACATTAAAGTAGGATCAATTCCCAAAGGTGGTGGGATTAAATCCGACTCCAATGATTTTCCAATGAGCACGCTATATTCTTCCAACGTCGGGGTGAGCTCGTGCTTACCGAATATAAAGGTAGAGGTTTCGGGACACCAGAAGTGCGCTAATGCTCGAACGAGGCCGGTACGGACTTTGACTTCCAGTAGGGGGAGGAGCCTCCCGATGTGGCCCTCAACTAGCTTGCGGTTGGTCGGACTGAGTAGATTCCACCAGGCACGGAGCTCGTCCTTAGGAGCATCAAGAATCCGGATGTCTGCCCCTCCCATAGTGTGTAGACCAAGACTCGCGACCGACCTAATGTCATGGACCGACCAAAGAAAAAGACGAAACATAAATAAATTGCGAGATAAAGGTTTAGAAATCTTACTTCATCCGGTAGAATGATGGCAATCACATAAACATGCGCATGAAACGTGAGGTTCGATTTCTACCTAGACTCTGGCTTGCAAAATGGAGACACGAGGATTACCGAGCTAAACCAGTCATGGTGGTGGTTAGGCTGGGATTCCTCTGACTCCGGCTTAGTCAAAGAGCCGACCCGGGTTGCAAAGGATGCAACCGTGGTAGGTATTCAATGACACCATGAAAGAACTTTCGGGACTAAGAAAGGCGACCTATACCACACGGGTGTGGTCGAGGTGTCCGTTTTCTTAGTACCATCCTAAACCTGTGCCGCCCAGGTCCGGAAGCGGGTAGTGTGTGCGGTGTAGTGTAAATGCAAGGCATGCACAGCAGGTTATATCGTACAGCGCTTCGTGCATAAAATAAACTATTCATTCAAACACCTCCCTGCAAAACAAGGGTTAACAATCACGCCTCCCCTTATACCTCCCATACTGCAAAAACATTTAACACCTAAAATGTTAGGGACGTACCTGGGATCCTCGCTGCCAAGTAAAAAATATATTTTTTGAAAAGAAAAACTGGCCTAAGTCCACTAAGAGTTTTAACTCAAGTCCCCAGCGGAGTCGCCAAGCTGTCGCGACCTAAAAATTTCTTCCTCTCAGGCTAATAGATTATTAGGACTAAACCTAACTCGAGCCCTCCCAAGCCCTACCAATTCGCAACTTTGGGTTTAAGTTTTTAACATGCAAATATTTTCATGCTTGGAGTCGCCACTAATCAATTTGTGGTAGGTCGATTAGAAACCTAAATAAAACATAGGGAGATATGTTTTATTCCTACGAACCAGAGATTCTAAGCCCGGGGACTTGATTACGCTAGATCTAGTCTAACGCCCTTTCGGTACCTTTTCTTTTCAAAAAATATTTTGGCAAGCAATTTGGATCCATTTTAACTTAGTCACTAACATGTGAGGTGTTCATGCGGGTACGCAAACCACCAATTTAACACCCAATAATCAAAGCATTAAATAAATTGCAAGATTGGGGGAATTACTTACCTCGAAGCAACGTAAGCATATGCATGGTTAGCTAGAAAATCACATCAACCATCCTAATATGATTTCTAATTAACAAGCAGTTCACTCAGTATTTTTGGATTTTCGCTTATTTAAATGAAAGCTAACCTACATGCAATGACGTACAAGAATTGACACACGAATAATGCAACCTAACATGTAAACTATATGTCATGCGACGATGTGACCTAATTCTGATGACGGGCAAATGATTTATTTTTGGTATTTTTTTGATGAAATTCGGAATAAAAATATGCCTAAATTAACGTGCAACCTATGATGACTTAACATATCTTAACATGACTTATTTTTGGGATTTTTGTTAAAATTCGAAATAATAGATTAATTAAATTAAGAATGCAATCTATCCTAATCTACCATAAAACAATTCATTCTTTTTTTTTTGTTTTCATGAAAATTCGGAATAAAAAAATAACCTAAATAATCTATTAAGATTAGAAAATTACTTAATTTAAACTAGGGAATAGATTATCTCAAGTCCTAATTTAAATTAAATAATTACTCTATCGTCTAGATATATTTAGGATTCCTAAGCATGCAAAACTCAAATTCAAATCCTAACTAATTTTTTTTGAATTTTCTTTTTATTTGAAAAGGAAAAACAATCTAAACAGAGATAGCATCCACATTTAAAAACAGCCACGCGATCCGCAAAATTCGTTTCGAACTCGGATTAGGCACAAAAATCGAACTATCGGTCATATCTATAGGGTTATAGATATTAATGGAAAGTCGATCATTCATATTTGGAAAGCAGATAAAAATCATTATCGTACCCAAGTGATTATGGATAGGATAATGATTTTCCGTATCGCCACGTATCATACCTTAGGGATAAGATCGGATAGTTGTCCAGATACGTTGCTGAATTAGGAAAGATTCCTAATTTTGAATATTTTCAAATATTGCGAACAAGGCAAACATTATCCTAAGATATCTAATATTCCACACGATATTCACGAAATATTCAAACACACAAATTAGTAAATTAAATATTCTGAAAAATATCAGATAATATCTAATTACCTAAATTGTAGATAATTCCCAAATTCGAACTTGCGGATCGGGATGAACGACGAAGGCGGATCGGCGGCGCGATGTCAGGAACGGCGGCGACGGCGGACCGGCGGTGGCGCGACCACGAGGACGGCAGCGGCAGCATGAGGCGCGGTGGCAGCAGGCGTCGGTGGCGCGCGTCGGGGAAGCGGCAGCAGCTGGCGTCGCGCGGCGGAGAGCAGCAAGGCGGCGGCGCACGGCGTGATGCACGGCAGCAGCAGGAGGTGTGGAGCGCGGCGGGTGATAGGCGCGGCGGGCACGGCAACAGCGAGCGCGGCAGGCTCCGGCGTGCGGCGGGCACGCGGCAGCGGAGCACGGCGTCGCGCGGGACGTGAGGCGCGGCAGCAGGCGTCGGTGGGAGGCAGCAGTAGCACCGGCGATGGGAGGCAGCAGCAGCGGCGGCGGGCGCGGCAAGGAGCGGCGCTCGTCGGGCGCACGGCAGGCGCGGGCGGTGGCGCGCGGGTGCGGCAGGGAGCGACGGCAGCAGCAACAGCGGGCGGCGAGAAGGAGCGGCAGCACCGGCGGGCACGGCAAGGAGCGGCGCTCGTCAGGGGCACGGCAGGCGCGAGCGGTGGGCACGCGGCAGCGGAGCACGGCGTGCGACGGTGCGAAGGGCGCGGCGGTGCGCGGCAGCAACGCGGCGGCGCGCGGGGCGCGGCGGTGGTGTCGCGGCAGAGAGCGGCGGCAGCGGTGGCGTCGCGCGATGTCTTCCTCCTTCTCTCTCTCTCTCACACTCTAAAAATTTTCTGATCTGAAAATTGTGTGTCCCCCTCAAAATTCTGACCTAATGAATGTATATAAAGTATTAATCTAGGTCAATTAGATGGGCTTTCTAGTCCTAATGGGCCTAGCCTTGGGCTTTAATTTAAATGGGCTGAATTAATTAATGATAATGGGCTGAATTAATTAATGACAATGGGCTGAATTAATTAATGATAATGGGCTGAATTAAGTTCAAATTAAAACAACCGAGCCCGTTTGACTTATAATTCCCGGCCTTTGCATTTCAAGCGAGCCGAGTCCCATTCAATGAAATTTAAGCTCGTTCGTCACCGCCGGTGTCGATGCAAAAATGCAATGAATTTAAACTATATGTTATGCAATTTAAATATTTTTGTTTAGGGGTTAAAAATTTAATCCCTAATTTTCCATGCAAATTACACTAAATGATGCGCCAAAATTTAGGTGTCAACATGGTCGATTGGCCCTTTAATTATTGACCTTGGTTATTTAAACCCAGAACTCCTCTCTTTCTCCTCACTTTCTCCCTCTCTCTCGGCTTCCTCCTCTCTCTCACCGAACCGACCGCCCTCCCCCTTGCCGTGCCGCCGCTTGCCAGCCACTGCCGCCTGTCGCCGGCCACCACCGCTTGTCGCCGAGCCACCCCCGCCCTCACGCCATCCCACACTCTCTCCCTCCCCCTCTCGGCGATCTCTCTCTCTCTCTCTCTCTATCCTTCCGTGGCCGTGAACCACGACAAGGAAGCCGTCGCCACCGCCGCCGTCCAGCCAACCGCCGCTCGCCGCCGCCGTGAGCCTGCCGACCAGCCGCCCCCTTTCCACTCTAGCTGAGCTAGTCTAGAGTTCGGGTAAGTCGCGCCCTAAACTCTATTTAGGACTTCGGGTATCAACGGACAAAATTTGGGCTGAATGGGGTTGTTAGGCGATGGTTTAGGGGTTAATTAGAGACCGTTTAGTGATTATATTAGTGGACCGACTTGGGGATTAATTATGGCTGGTTTATGAATGAAATTATGTTGATTTCGTGGCTGTTTGGTGCTGAGTTAGATGCTGGAAAATTGGGAATTGAAATGACGGACATATAGTTCGATTTGGAGACGATTTGTGTCGGTTTGATGTGCCGTGATGTGGTTGTGTTGTGGTGTCTATTATGGCTTGAAATATGCGTGGAAATGTTGAATTTGTGGCTGTGATGGTGACTGTGATTGTGGGCCCGATGGCGGCCGTGATTGTTCGTTAGGTTGGGAAATATTTGATTGAAATGTGTTTCGTTATGTGCACGTTTGGGCCGAATTGAAATTGACTATCAATCGGTCGTGTTTGAGTGTAGATTGAGCTTGGGAAATGCGTGGTCTGATATGTGCACGGGCCAAGTGTGATTGGCCAATATGTTGGCATGTGGGTGTTGAATGTGTGAATGAGTGAGAAAGCGAGCGTGGTGCGGTATGTGTGACAATGGAAATCCCTGAAGCAGTATCATTACGCGAGGAATTAATCTGTCTTGAAGCGGTACGACTACGCGGGACGATGCCCGGTATTACCGAAGGACGGCCAACTTGAGGCAGTACCATTACGCGGGTTGTGTCGTAGGTGGTGGGTGTTGAGCCTAAGGCGATACCACTACACGGGCAAGATACACGGCCTGAGGCGGTATCATTACGCGGACCTTGAAGTGTTGTTATGAGATAGTCGCAGTGAACCTGAGGAAGTACTACTACGCAGGTCACTGGCGAAGCGAGTGTGAGATAGTCGTAGTGAACCTGAGGTATTACCATTACGTGGGTCACTGGCGAGATGAGTATGAGTTAGTCGCAGTGAACCTGAGGCAGTACCATTACGCGGGTCACTAGCAAGTTGGGTGGAACGAATGTAATGAGGCCGGAACAAATGCATGAAATGATGTGCCTGCTATGTGATTGTTAAGTGCGGTTGTTTTTGCGATCGTCTAGAGGTACGTGATAGCCTAGGTGGGGTTTAGAATATGTGTGCTTACTAAGATGTATTCCTATGGTTGTTTCAACCAATAATTTCAGAATCCCGGCTTGAGCAATGAATCCTTCGCCGCCGCCGCCTGAGCGTTTTGGAGTACCAATGCATACCGACCACAACATTGTAGAGTACCCGATAGATGAAAATATGACCTGGGTTAAACATACAACGATAGTTTGAGTAGACATAGGATTACCCCTCTGGCAGTCCCATACCTACACTGCTTGGTTCTTTCGAGATGGGGTAGATGATTTTGGCCCCGCCCGTGGATTTGATGTTTCCTTTGATGGAGTCGGGGACTAGAATCCATCAGCTACACCTCCTTTGGACGACGAGATGACTAGTTTGGAGACTAGTATAGCACAATCAGGACTTTAGCCGGCGCCTGCAGCACTTGAGCCTTCGGGGGCCGAGCATGAAACGAAGCCTGAAGAATCCCAAGCAGGGTACGACCCTATGGACATGGATCTCGAGCTAATTCCAGAGGTAGAACCTGAAGAAACCCCAAAAGATGAGCCTGAAGGAGAACCAGAGGACATACCCGAGTTTGAGCCGTGGTGGGATCCCGAGTTTGTGCAGGAGGATGAGTCTGATGAGGAACTAGTTGAAGAGGAGCGGGTCGAGGTTTCAGTGCAATCGGGTGATATAAACAACCTGATTGAGATTGAGGCCGAGCCGGAGTCCTCAAAAGAACAGACAGTTCAAAGGGATTCAGATTCAGAGGATGAAGAATCATACTCGGAGTAGACGCCAAGCAGAGGGCGTAGGGGCTAGCGTAGGGGTGTTTTTAGAGGTGTTTCATTTTTAGGCGATAGGGTACCCAAGCTAGCGATCATTTTGGATATCGGTGGTTTATAGTTCGGTGTGCCTATGTATATGGTGGTTTGAAAATTGTGAATATTATATAAGTTTGGATGAGGAATGAATATGTTCATTCTCCCTTGTTTACCCCAGTTATATTTGTTCGGGTAATTGTGGCTTTTGCTGATGGATATAAATCTCTGATAAGTTGAACTTGGTCGGCGATACCTTGGGATATCGCATTATTCGACCAGAGAAGTATATCGCGTGCTCGATGGGGTTCGAGATGTGACATCACTTGTTGGTTTGGTATCAGAGCGAGGATAGCTCAATCTAAGCTGGTTGGAGTTTGGAGTGATAAGGAAAAGAGACCCTGGGGTAGTAATCTAGAGAGAGCTTAGTGAGTCATAGGGCGGAATAAGCTACACATGCCTCCAGATTGTTTGTTGTGATTGTTGGTTGAATTGATTGTTGTGATGATTGAAATACAGGTGCGTCTGGACCTGAGGTAAGTACATAGACCCTATTGATTGTGGCCTTGTATCTGTGGTGATTGATTATCTGCTGAGTGAATTATTGCGTTAATTCATTGCCTAGGACTAGACTGATCTAGTTGGCCTAAGTTTATAATTCCTGAGTGGAATTATAGCAAGTAGTCGAGTGGTAGAATTGTGAGGATGAGTTCACGAGATAGAGGAACTAAGGGTCCGTCCAGCTCGCGAGCCCGAACTCGACCTGCAGAAGATCCTAGAATGGAAGCTGTCATGAGGACCCTAGAACAAATCGGTAATCTGATAGGACAGCAGACTCAGGAACGAGCTGCCACAATTGCCCAAGCTGTCGAGGTCACTGTGGCCGCTGCTTCCAATAATAATAATAATGGGAATCAAGGGTAAGGGTAAGTGAATGCGAATAGGCAGATGCACCAATTAGCCAAGCAGTTTATAAAATTAAAGCCTCATAAGTTTGATGGTAGAGGCGATCTTGAGGGTGCATCGTTGTGGATGGAAGAATTAGAAAAAGCTTTTGAAGTCTTGGGATGTACAGATGAGGAGAAAGTAATATTGACAGTATATCAATTGCAAGGAAATGCAAATGATTGGTGGAAAGCCACAAGAGGAATGATATTCCCGATTGGCACAGCCCAGACTTGGGCGATGTTCGTGGAAGCCTTTAATGGCAAATATTTTTCTGCGAGTGTCTGAGAACAAAAATTATCTGAGTTTATGAGGTTGCGTCAGGGGTAGAGAACGGTGGATCAGTACGAGGCTGAATTTGCTCGGTTGTCTAAGTTCATACCGAAGATGGTTGAGGACCCGCTAGATAGGGCTCGGAGGTCCGTGATGGCTTGAAACCAGACCTTCGCAGCCAAATGATCTCATTGAATTTGATAGGGTATAATGAGATTTATGATATGGCTCAAGCGATTGAGCGAGATTTGGCAGATAGGGCCGCCGCTTCTGGGTCGAGGTTTGCTTAGAGTAGGGACAACCGTCAGTTAGGAAAGAGGCTAATGACGGGTAATAGACTTTTTGTCCCTCCTGCTAGAAGGAATATAGGGAAGCCGGCCCGTAATCAGAATGGTCCATGTCGAATTTGTGGAGAAAGACATGGAAATGGACCTTGTCCAACCAGGGGCGGAGAATGTTTCGGATGTGGTGGATTTGGTCATCATATAAGGTTTTGCCCCAATCTCAGGCAGAATAGATCACCTACATTGCCGCCATCCCGGAACGGGAACCAAACTAGAGTGGCTCAGATAGCAAATCAGAATAGGTCATAGGCGCAAGGACGAGTGTACATCATGGCCAGAAGAGAGATTGAGAACGCGCTAGGGGTGGTCACAGGTACGGTTTCTCTGTGCAACCATACTGCGTATGCTTTATTTGACCCTGGGGCGTCACATTCATTTATACCTGAGCAATTTATTGAGTTGATTGGTATAGAATCGCAGTTGCTTGATGTTGTGTTATGTGTGATGACTCCCTTGAATGATAAGATGCTAGTTTCGTTGGGGTGCCCAAATTATAAGATTGTGATTGAGGATAGGAGGAAAGGATTGATTTAGCGGTTCTAGCCATGTACAATTTTGAAGTAATAGTGGGTATGGACTGGCTGTCTAAGCAGAGGACCGTAATAGATTGCAATAGTAGGGTGATCCAATTTAATCCCGTTGGACATCCGGAATTCAAATTTGTGGGAAATCGAGGAGGACCCTCGATTCCATGGATTTCGTCGCTAGAAATGACTAAGTTGTTGAATGAAGGGTGTCGAGGATTTCTAACGGCAGTAGTTGATTCGACGGCTGAGGAGCCAAGGCTAGAGGATATAGCTGTGGTGTGCGATTATCCCAATGTTTTTCCTCAGGAACTACCGGGATTGCCACCAGAAAGAGAAGTAGAATTTGTAATCAAATTGACCCCTGGAACTGAGCCAATCTCGAAGGCACCTTATAGAATGTCGTTGTCGGAGTTAAAGGAGTTAAAGGTGCAAATGCAAGAATTGTTAGACAAAGGATTCATTCGTCCAAGTGCGTCTCCGTAGGGAGCACCGGTTTTATTTGTGAGAAAGAAAGATGGATCGTTGAGGTTATGTATTGACTATAGGCAGCTAAATCAGGTGACGATCAAAAATAAATTTCCCCTGCCGAGGATTGATGATTTGTTTAATCAATTTCAAGGGGCTTCGGTGTTTTCCAAAATTGATTTGAGAACGGGGTATCATCAATTGAGGATTAAAAAGGAAGATATACCGAATACGGCATTTAGGACGAGATATGGGCATTATGAATTTACGATAATGCCATTCGGGTTGACGAACGCCCCTGCTGCCTTTATGAACTTAATGAATCGGGTGTTTAAGGAGTTCTTAAATCAATTTGTGATCGTTTTTATAGACGACATACTGGCGTACTCGAAGAGCCTTGAGGAACATGAGTTTCACTTGAGTAGAGTTTTGTAGATTTTAATAGAGAATGCACTATATGCTAAGTTTAGCAAGTGCGAGTTCTAGCTCAATCGAGTAGCATTCCTTGGACACGTGATTTTTGGGGAAGGAATATTAGTGGATCCAACGAAATTGAAGCGATAATGAAATGGCTGAGACCAACGACGGTAATAGAGGTTCGAAGCTTTTTGGGTTTGGCTGGATATTATTGTCGTTTCGTGGAAGGGTTTTCGGTAATAGCAACACCGTTGACACATTTGTTAAAAAAGGAACTTAATATGAGGCAGCATCGGTGTATGGAGTTGTTGAAGGATTACGATTGCGATATATTATATCATCCAGGAAAGGCCAACCGGGTAGTCGATGTATTGAGTCGGAAGTCAAGCATCGCACATTTGATGGTCAAGGAATGGGCATTGTTAAAAAAAGTACGAGACTCGGAGTTTAGATTTGAAGTAAGTCAAGTCTCAAGCTTATTAGCCATGCTTAGGATTGAACCGAAGATCCAGGCTAAGATTAAGACTTTGCAGTCTACCGATCAAGAAATCCAAAAGATTCTAGAGATGGATGATACTAAGAGAAAGCAGGACTTTCAAATATCTGAAGATGGGATACTGAAGTTCCGAGGACGATTATGTGTGCCCGACAATGCATAGCTTAAGGAAGAAATTTTGTCTAAAGCGCATCGTAGTAGTTATAGTATCCACCCAGGCAGTACTAAAATGTATCAGAATTTGAGGCAACACTATTGGTGGAATGGTATGAAGGCAGACATAGCCAGACATGTAGCCAAATGTCTGACGTGCCAGTAAGCGAAGGCATAATATTGTAAGCCCGGAGAATTATTGCAACCTTTGGAAATCCCGAAATGGAAATGGGAGCATATAACTATGGACTTTGTGTTGGGATTACAAAAGAGCCAAAGAGGCCATGATACTATTTGGGTGATTATCGACAGATTGACAAAGTCGGCACACTTTCTGGCTGTGTAAAAAGACTTCACATTAGATTGATATGCTAAGTTGTAAATGCAACAAGTAATTCGTTTGCATGGGGTACCAGTGACGATTACCTCATACCGTGATCCTAGATTTACCGCCAACTTTTGAAAAAATCTGCAGACGGCATTAGGATCCAAGCTACAGCTTAGTACAGCTTACTATCCACAAACGGATGGCCAGTCTGAGAGGATGATTCAGACTTTAGAGGATATGCTTAGGGCATGTGTATTGGATTTTCAGGGCAAGTGGGAAGAATAATTGCCCTTAGCAAAATTTGCTTATAATAATAGTTTTCAGCAAAGCATCGAAATGGCGCCCTTTGAAGCGTTATATGGCAGGGCTTGTAGAATGCCCGTGTGTTAGGACGAAGTAGGACAAAGGAGTATAGCCGGACCATAATTAGTTCAACAGTCAATTGAGGCTATTAAGGTGATTCGTGAATGGCTGAAAATAGCTCAGAGCCGTCAAAAGAATTATGCAGATAGAAGGCGAAGACCTTTGGAGTTTCAAGTAGCGGATCACGTATTTCTTAACGTATCACCCATGAGAGGACTATCCAGATTCGGTAAGAAAGGGAAGTTGAGTCCGAGGTACGTGGGATCTTTTGAGGTTTTAGAAAGGATTGGAGATTTCGTGTATCGCCTTGCACTTTCGCCTAGTTTATCGCAAGTGCATAATGTGTTCTATGTGTTAATGTTGAGAAAATATGAACCGGACCCAACTCATGTGTTAAATTATGAGGAGATAGAAGTCGATGATAGGGTGTCATATGTTGAGAGACCAGTAAGGATTGAAGATCGGAAAGAACGAGTTCTAAGAAATAAGATGACCCCGATGGTCAAGGTTGTTTGGGAACACCATGGAACAGAAGGTGCGACGTGGGAAAGCGAAGAGCAAATGCAACGTCAATACCTCTATTTGTTTGAGTAGTTAGTGTAATTTATAAATTTTGAGGACGAAATTTTTATAAAAGGGGAAAAGTTGTGACATTCTGAAATCTAACCCACTTGGTATTTATGAAATGAATAGTTTATGGACATACTTGTACTTAAATCTCGCCCGGAATTGATCACTTCGGGAATACTAACCGTTAGGGAAAGGCTACTTAGGGATTTATATTCGCACGACCAAATAACTCGATCGTGAACCGACTGGTGACCATGAAAATCGTTGAGGTGACATTTTGAGCCACTATAGGCCAATCCAAGGATAACCTGGGATCAATTCGCCATTGTCATATTAGTGGATCGCGGGTGATTCCGCTAGACTACGAAATGAATTGACGAATGACCCAAACCTATGCCAAACGATCGTGCCCGTCAGATCTAGTAATCGATTCTCCCGATTAAGTGACCACCGAGGTCGTCACGACCCGAGTAAATTTGTACATGGCATGATTCAGTATCGGCCACGGGTCAAATGCGCGAATTTCCATAAAAACTGCCCGTTAGTGTGAGATATATGAAAGTTACGTTATTTAGAACTTAGTCATTAATTAGAGATCGAATTGAGCATTGGAAATTCAGAAAGTCACGACAGATCACTTGGACGACGTTGTCAATTGCCCGGGTAGCCTCGAATTTGTCCAAATCCTTTAGAAAAATTGAATTTCGGCGAGAAATGAAAAATGACCATTTTACCCCTAGAGATTTGTTAAGGCCAATGTAATTTGATAAGGGCATTTTGGTAATTTTTCCCTAGCCTTAAAATTAGAGATTTTTGGATAATTTTACTCTTGGACTTTTTGAGAAATTCCCAAATTGCCCTTGGATATTTTGAAAAAGATTTGATTCGGACCGTAAATCTCAAGATAAGATCGAATCTGGGCCGTCGATTGGAATTGTAAGAGAACGGCAAGATAGTCAATTGGCCCTTCAATTATTGACCTTGGTTATTTAAATCCAGAACTCCTCTCTCTCTCTCTCTCTCTCTCTCTCTCTCTCTCTCTCTCTCTCTCTCTCTCCTCACTTTCTCCCTCTCTCTCGGCTCCCTCCTCTCCCTCATCGAACCGACTGCCCTCCCCCTTGCCGTGCCGCCGTTCGCCGACCACCGTCGCCTATCGCCGAGCCACCCCCGCCCTCATGCCGTCCCACACTCTCTCCCTCCCCCTCTCGGCGATCTCTCTCTCTACCCTTCCGTGGCCACGAACGGCGGCAAGGAAGCTATCGCCACCGCGGTTGTCCAGTCAACCGCCGACCAACCGCCCCCTTTCCACTCTAGCCGAGCTAGTCTAGAGTTCGGGTAAGTCGCGCTCTAAACTCTATTTAGGATTTCGGGTATCGACGGGCAAAATTTAGGCTAAATGGGGTTGTTAGGCGATGGTTTAGGGGTTAATCAGAGATCGTTTAGTGATTATATTAGTAGACAGACTTGGGGATTAGTTATGGTGGGTTTATGAATGAAATTATGTTGATTTCGTGGTTGTTTGGTGCTGAGTTAGATGCTGGAAAATTGGGAATTGAAATGACGGACATATGGTCCGATTTGGAGACGATTTGTGTCGGTTTGAAGTGCCGTGATGTGGCTGTGTTGTGGTGCCTGTTATGGCTTGAAATATGCATGAAAATGTTGAATTTGTGGCTGTGATTATGGGCCCGATGGCAGCCGTGATTGTTCATTAGTTTGGGAAATATTTAATTGAAATGTGTTTCGTTATGTACATGCTTGGCCCGAATTGAAATTGACTGTCAATTGGCCGTGTTTGAGTGTAGATTAAGCTTGGGAAATGCGTGGTCTAATGTGTGCACGGGCCAAGTGTGATTGGCCAATATGTTGACATGTGGGTGTTGAATGTGTGAATGAGTGAGAAAGCGAGCGTGGTGCAGTATGTGTGATAATGGAAATCCCTGAGGCGGTATCATTACGCGGGGAATTAATCCGTCCTGAGGCGGTACGACTACGCGGGATGATGCTCGGTATTACTAGAGGACGGCCAACCTGAAGCGGTACCATTACGTGGGTTGTGTCGTAGGTGGTAGGTGTTGAGCATGAGGCGGTACCACTATGCGGGCAAGATACACGGCCAGAGGCAGTATCATTACGTGAGCCTTGAAGTGTTATTATGATATAGTCGCAGTGAACCTGAGGCGGTACTACTATGCGGGTCACTGGCGAAGCGAGTGTGAGATAGTCACAGTGAACCTGAGGCGGTACCATTACGCGGGTCACTAGCGAGATGAGTATGAGTTAGTCGCAGTGAACTTGAGGCGGTACTATTACGCGGGTCACTGGCAAGTTGGGTGGAATGAATGTAATGAGGCCGGAACGAATGCATGAAATGAAATTAGAACGTGCATGTGATTGGATATGGTGTTGTTGTGGCTAACGTGCAGGTTGCCAACAATTTCAGAATCCCGGCCTGAGCAATGAATCCTCCGCTGCCGCCGCCTGAGCATTTTGGAGTACCAATGCACACCGATCACAGCATTGTAGAGTACCCGATAAATGAAAATATGACCTGGGTTAAACATACGATAATAGTTTGGATAGACATAGGATTACCCATCTGGCAGTCACATACCTACACTGCTTGGTTCTTTCGAGATAGGATAGATAAGTTTGGCCCCGTCTGTGAATTTGATGTTCCCTTTGATGGAGTCGGGGACTAGGATCCATCAGCCATACCTCCTTTAGATGGCGAGATGACTAGTTTGGAGACTAGTCTAGTGCAGTTAGGACTTCAGCCAGCGCCTACAGCACCTGAGCCTTTGGGGGCCGAGCATGAACCGGAGCCTGAAGAATCCTAGGTAGGGTACGACCCTATAGACATGGATCTCAAGCCAATTCCAGAGGAAGAACCTAAGGCAGAACCTAAAGAGGCCCCAGAAGATGAGCCTGAAGGAGAACCAGAGGACGTACTCGATTTTGAGCATTGGTGGGTTCCCGAGTTTGTGCCGGAGGATGAGTCTGATAAGAAACCAGTCAAAGAGGAGCAGGTCGAGGTTCTAGCAGAATCGGGTGATATAAATAACCCGATTGAGATTGAGGCCGAGTTGGAATCCTCAAAAGAATAGACAGTTCAAAGGGATTTAGATTCGGAGGACGAAGAATCAAACTCGGAGTAGACGCCAAGCAAAGGGCGTAGGGGCTAGAGTAAAGGTAGGATATAGGCTTTTAGAGGTGTTCCATTTTTGGGCGATAGGGTATCCAGGCTAGCGATCATTTTGGATATCGGTGGTTTATAGTTCGGTGTGCCTATGTATATGGTGGTTTGAAAATTGTGAATATTATATAAGTTTGGATGAGGAATGAATATATTCATTCTCCCTTGTTTATCCCAGTTATATTTGTTCGGGTAATTGTGGCTTTCGCTGATGGATATAAATTTCTGATAAGTTGAACTGGGTCGGCGATACCCTGGGATATCGCATTATTCAACCAGAGAAGTATGTCGCATGCTCGATGGGGTTCGAGACGTGACAGATTGATAGACGGAGATTCCATCTTTTGAAACAACATATGCAAGGAAGACGATGCTTAAAGAGAAGAATTGGCATTTTTCCATTTTAGTATAGTGTTTGTATTCTCTCAAGACTTTAAAGACTGCCTTAAATGAGATATATTTTCCTCCTCGTTCATGCTATAAATAAGAATATCGTTGAAATATACAATAACAAATTGACCAATAAAGGAACGAAGAACCTCATTCATGAGTCTCTTGAAGGTACTTGGAGCATTAGATAGTCTGAATGGCATAACCAGCCACTCGTAGAGACTTCATTTTGTTTTGAAAGCCGTTTTCCACTCATCTCATTCTCGCATCTGGATTTCATGATAACCACTCTGTAAATCTATCTTGGAAAACATAATGGAACTATATAATTTATCAAGTATATCATCAAGTCTAGGTATGAGGTATATATACCTAATGGTGATGTTGTTGATGGCTCGACTATTGATACACATTCTGAATGAACTATCCTTCTTCGACACGAGTAAAGCTGGAATGGAACATGGGCTCATGCTTTGTTAGACATATCATTTGTCAATAAGTTCATCGACTTTTCTTTGCAACCCCTTTGTTTCTTCTAGGTTGCATCGAAAGCTGCTTTGTTTGGTAGAGGAGCACCAGGAAGCAAATTGATATGATGTTTGATGCCTCTTATGGGTGGTAACCTAGGTGACAATTCCTCCGAAAACACATATGCAATTTTTTTCAACAAGGAATGCATATTTGGATGTAATCGTCTCTCCGAGTCACTTTTTTTCTTAACCATAAGCAAACAAATATATTCTTCTGTTTGCTAACAGCTCTCTCAACTCATGTTTCACTCAAAAAAAGGTTTTCCTCGCTAGCATTTCTCAACCCGAGCTATCCATAAATCATGAAATGGGTTCGAGTTTCGTTTTGGGTTAAATAAAAACAACGAGATCTTAATGGATTGTGCTTAACTTACATTTCTCTCATAATGAAAATAAATCCATACTAATTCATCTTCCCTCAACTCAATCTAAGTTGGCCATCGAAGAGTTTATCTGGGAGCTTTGCTCGCTCCTCACTACTCTGGTTGCGAGGAGGGCTTCATGAACTAGACTAAAGTGAAGATAATGCTACAAGTCAACATGTGCATACATGCTTCCATGCCTACCTACAATACACATGTTAAAGGAACTTACTCATCAATCAATGTGGCAGAATACTCGAAATTTAGAGAAGAGTAAGTTGAAAATCGGCTCACTAATCATAAAATATTTTTCATCTAAGGAACAAATAGAATAATGTTTAAGTCAATGTTCTCTTAGCCCAAATTGATTTGAGCATCACAACATTGAAAATTTTAATTGGGTCACTATTTCCAACCACTACACTTCTTTCTCAATTTTTGGTCGTCAGTTGAGGTTACCTTTAGCTTCGGTCTTCTTTTCTGAAACTCCAATATCAGTGAATCACTCTGAATTTTGATTATCTCCAATAGTAAGTGCAACAAATGTCTTTGGCACATCATATGGGAGGAAAAATTGATTAAATCCATTAAAGCATTCTAAAGCAATATGTCCCTACTTGTTACATACTTGACATGAAACAACTTGGTATGTTCCTTTCACAAGCTTCTCGATTTTGCTTCAATTGTATTGTGGCTTTTGAACTTGCAAATTCTGACAATCAACCCGAGAATCTTCCAATCTAGGACCATTGTGAGGAAACCCCTTCCCTTGCAAAGAAAGAATGTTTGTTGTTGGAATGATGGAATTGTTTTCCCTTCTTGACTATTAAAATTACTTCTTTGACCAAACAAAATTTTCCTTTCTTGAATTGCAAGGGAAATTATACTTGTAGGTCAACTCTCAAAACTTTGCAGTTGTGAAATCATGTCAAAAAAAGGTTGGCATAGGAGCTTCAACATGGAGGTAGTGAATGAACCACCATTTAAAACAAAGAGACCCTTATCTGTGCTTAAGAGGACATCCAATAGCAGTTAATTCATTAAAATATTTTTGAAAAACACAAAGATATTCATGAAGAGATGAAATATTATGTCTATAACATGTTTGGATTTGTAGAAAGTTTAAACTTCATGTTCCTCAAAAATCTTGGCAAAAATGTTAGGTAATGCTAATTGCAACTTCACAGATGTCTTCAAGTACTTGAGCGAGAACTTCTTCAAAGAGCATCGCAATGATCTGTCTCAACAAAATGCAATTTGACCTTCTCCATTCCAAGAGCTTTAGAATATTTTTTATGGAGGTGACAATTGTTCCACTCGACATCTGATACTCACCATTAATGAATTTCACAGGGCCTTGGTTTTGATTAATGAAAGCAAACATCTATGCTCTCTAATGTGAATAGTTTATATATGTTAGTTACATTGACACAAAATTGGGGATAAGAATAGTGCAATTATCATAACTTTTGTACGGTACTCACTTGAGTGCCGTAATCTTTTTTTCGCTTACTTAAGTACCACATCGAAGAAAAATAGATCGTTTAAGTGTCATTTCTGGCAAATTGTCCTACGTGGATTTTTTACTTAATTTTACAATCTAACGTATAATTTTTTAAAATAAATGGAATTCTTACATGGAAATCTTTGTCCACTTAGAGTGAAACGACGTTTCCTAAATTGTGTAAAAATCTGTCTCTCTCTAACAGAAGTGACGTCGCTTCTGTGCATGTAGTAGCCTGAAAAAGACGACGTCACTCTCACTCGCAAATTAGGGCTTCTCACTTGCACGTCATCTTGCTCCTCTTCGTGCATGTCGTCTTCCATCTCTCTCTAATCGATTTCTTTGAGATAATCGCAAATTAGGGCTTCAATTTGTTCGCTTCCTCAACATTTCGTCTCTAAAGCAAATTGAGCTCTCCCTGGTACTTTCTTAGTACGCCCAAAATCCCAAATCAATCACTTTTTGTTATTGCAAATTAGGGCTTTGATCTTTCTCACCTTTGATCTTCATTTTTGCTTCTCACGGGATAGAGACTAAAAACACAACAGACTAGAGGGAAAATTTAGGGTTTATCATGTGATGAAACTTGGTCGACAAAGAGTAAAGGTTAGTGATTTATTGTTTTGTGTTAACTAATCGACAAATTGAGTGAATGATTTTTCAATGTGGTGTTGTTTACAGAGTGTAAAAGTGTGGAAAAAGGTGATATCTTGGAGGGCAAATATTAGGGTTTGGTGTTAGAGCGTAAAGGTGAGTGCTTTAGTTTATTCATTATTATACTTAGTTGTTTTGTGTCCACTAACCGACACCCCTTATTATTTATTACAGTTGTAGGGATTGATCATTGAAGTTGTCTGTTTGTGATGTGATCTCCTATCACAGAAATAATTTTTTTGTATGGGGTACAATGTTTTTATTGTGTTTGTGGGGACAGATTGCTGAATCTATCTGTTAGTGTTTGGTAGCCTATTACAGAAATAAGTTTTCTTGTATGGAGTGTAGTGTTAATATGGGTGATACCAATGCACCCATTAAAGTTTGATACAGTGGGAAGTTTGTTATTGGGGAAGAGTGGGGATATATTGGTGGGAATGTCATTGTTATCCTTGTCAGTCTGAGCAAGCTATCATATAAAGACCTTAAGAAAGATATAGAGGAACCATTGCGATGCAAAATAGGGAAATTACATTATCAGGTATTTGGTAAGAGTCTTAAGGATGGATTGAGAAATATGCATGATGATAATGGTGTGAGAGATTTTGTTTACCACTATCTTCATGATCATGATGTTTATGTGTATGTTGAATATCATGGCAATGAAGATGAGTAAGCAGTGTTAGAAGTTGGTATTAAAACCCAGGCTAGTGATAGAGCTATTTTAAAAGGATACGTGAGAGTAGAGGAGACCGAGGTTTTGCATATAGCTCATGTGTTAAATTTATTTGAGCAACTTGAGAATAGTGGTAGCTTATCTAATGGTGAAGATACACTTCCTGAAGAATAAACTAGAATAAACATGGGCTCTTGCGAAATTGTACTATCCAGTGGTGAAGATGAGGAAACATTAGTGCATACCATTTGCACAAGTGATGTTGATGATGAGGACATTGCATAAGCGAGGGAAGAAGTAAAGGCATTTCAGCAAAGGAGAAAAGAACCATTTGAAGTAAGGAATGAGGGCAATCCACCTTACCAAAAAAAAATGAGGGCAATCCATTAAATAGGGACAAAGGAGCTCCTATGGTTGATGGTGATGATACTAATTATGAGGAAAGTTGTCATGATGATGGCGGTAGCTCAGAGCATGATGATGATGAAGATGGTACAGTGCAGCATAGAAAGAGAAGTCAATATCCATTTTATGATTCAACAGGTACAAGTCCTGCCTTTTGCGTATCGATGAAATTTGATGATGCCAGGCAGTTTAGAGATTCCATTAATTGGTATTCGGTCACTCAAGAGAGGAATGTTAAATTCACTAGAAATACCAAGAATTTTATTAAAGCGAAGTGTGCACAAGACAATTATCCATGGAAGATATATGGTGCATTGAGTAAAAAGAGTAGCTCATTCCAAATGTGATCACTCCATGAGGAGCATAACTGTGGTATTGTATTTGACAATAAATGAATGACTAGTGTGTGGTTGACCAAGTACTTCTTCAACACCATCAAGATAATGCCAGAAATTAAGATTCCTCAATTGAAATAGCTTGTGAGAGAGCAACTAGGTATTAATGTGTCTAAAAATCAGTGCAAAAGAGCTAAGTATAATGCGATGAGTACATTGCTAGGTATGTATAAGGAAGAATATGCAGATATCTGGAACTTTGCTAGGGAATATAGGCTTTAGATTCCACCTAGTATAATTCATGTAAAGGTTGTGGAGAAGCCCTTACTTGATCATGGGACACAGTTTCATAGGATATATATATATATATATATATATATATATATATATATATATATATATGCTTTGATGCATGTAGAAATGAATTCTTAGTTGGCTGTGGAAAGTGATAAGGTCATATAGGTGTTTTCTCAAAGGATTATGCAAGGGAGAGTTATTGGCTACCGTTGGGAGGGATGGAAACAACCAAATGTTTCCAATTGCTTGGGCTCTGGTGAAGGTTGAGAATTAGGACAATTAGTCTCAGTTTCTAAAAAATATAATGGTTGATCTTGGAATAACTGATGGAAGAGGTTGGGCCTTCACGAGCGACCAACAAATGGCAATGTCGTTGTATTATTATCTTTTGAACATTATTCATGTATCGTGTAAATGTTTGCTAGTTTTGCAAGGACTTGTTTTAGCAATAGCTGAGTTGATGCAATACGCTGAGCACAAAATGTGTGCTTAGTGCATATATGCAAATTGGTCAAAGAAGTACATAGGCGATCAACTGCAGAGGCAATTTTGGCTAATTGTAAAGAAAACAAATATAGTAGATTTTAGAATTTACAAAGAAACTCTAAATGCCTTGTCAACTAAAACTTGTGAAGCATTATTCCAAATCGAAGCAAAGCATTGCAGTAAAGCCTTCTTCTATGAAGAATTCAAAAGCGCGATAGAGTTGACAATAACCTTTGTGAGGCTTTCAACAGTAGGATTAAAGGAGCCAGGTGCAAATCAATCATCAATATGCTTGAAGATATCAGAGTTATGGTTATGATGAGGCTGCAAAGGCAGAGAGATGAATGTTCAAAGTGGCCTAGACAATGTGGGCCTAGGATTGTAAAAAAATTGGATGACAACATTGCTGCTAGTAGGTTTTGTCATCTAATTTGGAATGGGAACAATGAATACAAGATCATGTATAATGGTGACAAGTATGTTGTCCATTTGAAGAGAAAAAAGTGTTCCTATCGAGCATGGCAATTGACTATAATATCTTGTTCACATGCCATTTGTGTCCTCCAATTGAAGCAATTTAATCCAAAGGATTATGTAGAAGACTGTTACAAGAAAAGCAAGTATCTTGTTGCATATCAATTTATGATGCAGTCTTTGTGGAGTAGCAAGTTCTGGGACAAAATAAACCATCAACCCCAAGAACCTCTATCACTGAAGAAGCTAGTTGGCAGGCTTAAAAAGAAAGTAGAATGCATGAAATTGAGAGTACTAATAAAAAAATTAGCAGGGCTGATGGAACAATTCGATGCTCACACTAATATAGGGAAGGGCACAACAAGACTAGTTGTCCAACTAAGAAACAACAACAATAGCAGCAAGAGATAACACATACCAATGATGCAAGGGCATGTCAAGGTAACACAAAAAGCAATGATGTAGTACCAACTACAAGGCCAACTTAGTCCAATAATGTACAACAAAGGAGTAAATTTCAAGTAAGCTATTTGTTATGGTCATTGCCGTTGTATGTACTTCTTGGTGCATTAACTTCATTATGTTATGTCATTTGTAGGTTAGAAAAAGAGCAATTGAGAAGGTTTATGAAAGGTTTGCACCACAACATACACATGATGCAATTGGGAAAAGGCTGAGGGAAAGGCTACATATTGTTTACAGACATGAATACCGACATAACGATTTTGAATTTTTTTTTTAGCATTATGCATTTAATATATGTCATTTGATTGAGATAAATCAAGTTTATATGGTTGTAACCTGGGAGAAGTTCCGAGGTGTTGATATCTCAAGAAGAACCAAGTCAAAAATCGACTACATCTACAAGAAGAAGCCAAGGGCGCATTAATAAACCTACCAATGGTAACTCAAGCGCAATTGAATAAGCAACAATTAATGGCAACTCCAAAACAAAGGTTATAGAGGGAAGCTCGAAAACAGGTACCTAAAAAGACCCCAACATTAGCTCAATCTTAATCGAATGATTAAGAAAATGTCATTATACATCAATCTCAACCTATTGCCGTAGTGCCAAGACCAATCACTCGAAATTCAACAAGAGGCAACACAAAAACACATGAAGCTCTAAGGAAAAGAATGGATCCTCTAAAAGATAAGACAGTGGGAAAACGAACACGAGTGAAGGATGTGCCTATAGTTTTAGTTCGGAAGAGTACAAGGATCATGAATTATATGAATAGTCCATCGGAAAAAAAAAAGGGTAACCAAGTTGTTCAGCTTGACTAATGGGAGGAGGCCATCTGTTTACATTTGTTATGAGGTGTTAATGTCTGTTTAGGATTTTCTTGTTAGGTATTTGAGATTATTGCTACATTTTGGTTGGTGATATGTTTAGCATCAATGTTGTCAAGGGTTTGATATTATTGCTGCATTTTGGATGGTGACGTGCTTAGCAGCAAAGTTGTTCTAGACCTTTGAATTTTGCTTGCATTGAGTCAGCATCGTCCAACTCATCTTTCAATACAAGCAAAGGTTCATGTCATTCTTGAAGTAGCTCCAATATCACCTCCATTGCTCGATTCAAAAATTTTGCATCAACCCTCTTCAAATATCCACAATTAAAGTTTTCTTTATACCTGGTGCATCTATTGAACCTTCTCCTAGGATTATTTCTCGTCCAAGCTGTTCTTGTTGGACTTCATAACCCACAATAGCAAAAATATTGACTTTCATCTTTGCTTTGTTCATAAATTCATGAGCCGCTTCTCCTGCTTCCGCTCCTCATTATGAATTTGATGAGATGATTTGCCACAATTTGAAGAGAGTTTGCGAATTCAAGGGTAGGGTGAGGCTTCGTCAAGATGAAAATTGGATTTTGCCCTAATTTGTTGAAGTAAGGCAAGGGTCTTATAATTAGATGGGTGAACGACGTCGTTTAGCATGTCAATTGTTGACTTCAACTTGCCGGCAAGACACGTTGGCTGTTTTAATGTTATTTTAATACCACGTCGGTTTTTCGGCAAGGCAAATTGCCAATGGCACTCAAGTGATTGATTTTTCAAATTTGTGGCACTTTAAGTGAGCGAAAAAAAAAGTTATGACACTCAAGTGTACGCCTTATGAAAGATATGACACTACTAGTGTTCTTATTCCCACAAAATTGCTTATGTCCAGAGATGAGGGGTATAGCTACTTTAGCATGCTAGACATTTTAGTGGAAGCTAATCAATTTCATTTGAAAATTATACTCATACGATGTAAGATTTTCTAGGACCAACTATTCCAAAATCTTAAACTAGAGAATTTAAAGGACATAATTATTTGATTCTTAATCTTAGCATGCCGTTGTTGAGATAATTTCCACTATATAAGATATTACAAAGTTTAAGCTTCATAAGAAACAATAGAATAAAGGAAATGATAAATTAAAAAATCCTTATGTTATAAGAGCTATCAATCCCTTGAACTTAAAATATCAACGAAATCTGTTTGTGATTTCAATGGACATCTTTGTATTCTTCTCCCTTTCTGCTACCTTTGGTAATTGTCTTTTTGATAGCCACATTGATTGGTAAAATAGTACATTTCCTCCCTTCTGGAATGGGAGAATTCCAAATTCCTAATTTGCGAAATAAGTTTCGAATTGCATTGTTGGACAATGGCTTTACGAAGAGATTAGCAATTTGATAAAAGACCAAACATGCTTCGTGACCAGTCACGATTTGATAGCTACAATGTTGGCTAAATTAGTGCCTTTGCTTGCGGCCCACGTACACGCGTCCATGTGGGAGAAACGAAAGCTACGCCCAAGATTCTCGGTTCTAGCTTCAATTTCTTTAAAAAACCATGTTACGAATCTGACTTAATTACGGTCAAAAAATTATAACGTAGGCATAAGTATTCTTTGGATATTGATATTTTAAACGATTGAATAAGAAATGCTTATAATACGTGGGTTGCTTAGCTTATTTATGTCCTTAACTGAAAAAATAGATCAAATTACTTCATCCTACTGTCAAACTTGCTTTTGACAAATAGGTTTCTGATCCTATTTGAAAGTCGTGCAATTGTGATCTCAAACCGTTGGAGATATGTTTCTGATCCCATATTCGCCAATACTTGCATCATGGACTGGGCTGAAAAATAAGTCCGTGGCAACCCCAAACTGGCACAATGTATTTTAAGGTCATGTGCACACGAGTGAGCTGCCAATAGAGCAGATAGCATCGCGGGCTGCCAACCTTTTAGTAGAATCAGCGCCAAGTTAAGCATGTTAGAGGTCAAATATGTCTTTGATCCCATATTACTCATGTATGCATTGTTGTTTTGCTAAATGCTTCTGGTGTAACCTTCAATTAACGACGTCTTTTAAAGTCATGCGGAGAGTCAACGATATCTTTGAAAGTCATCTAAAGCTAGTTATTTTAAAATGACACGATGTGTCTTAACCACAAACACACATATATTGGTTGAATCACATCAGAAAACAAAGTTTACCAATCATAGATGGGATAAACACATACCCTTTACCTTTTCTGATTGAAAAGAGTATCCAAATCTTCAACATGACTAATCTCATAAATACTCGGCGAATCACCTCATTCGTGTACATCAAGAAAGGATTCACACATAATAGTAACTCGAATCTATGTTAATATTCTTTCGTGTGAAAGATTTTATTATTTGAATATGAAATTTACCATACGCACGCAAACTAAAGCCATTTCATATATCTTTTTCCACTATACATTTATTTTTGAATACTTTTAAAAATGGGTAGGGGTCCATACCAAAAGAAGATGGTGAATTTGATAGACAGAAACATTAGTGTGATTTTGATTTCCTACTGACTGTGTAGTGGCCACGCAGCTTGTTCCACAATGATAAAGAAATTGGTCTGTACCATTCTAAAAGGGGCTAATTCCCACTTGCATTCGTGACCCTATTAGTTGCCAAAGTGGGATATGTCAGACTTTTCGTGGTCACTGCAGATGTGGTTGAGGAGACAAATCCATCAATTTATCCAATGGCTCACTACATGCTTGCACCTACAATAGGCATCACCTACGTCATTTGAGGGCCAAATTTGTCGATAAAATCATGTCAATAATAGACGAAGTGATTGGATTCTCTTTCCAAAGAGCAAGTTTCCAATAATCCAAGACCCTCCATTTAATATCGAACGTCATTAAGTAGTTCCGTCACGGTGAACTCATTAATCCGAAACCATATACAATCAAGGGTGAGCAACCAGGCCGATTCAATCAGGGAACCAAATCAAACCAGCCTTATCCAACTAGGTCTAGGCTAGTTTCGGGAAGAACCAATTTAGTTCTAAGGTACCGAACCTTGGAACTGGCCTTTAACCATTTCGGATCCCATGTCAAAATGGTTCGAATCGGAAACTGACCAAGTAGCATGTTCCAGGGTTGAACCAGTTTTGAACCTGACCTATACACCTTATTTGGAAAAACAAAGTAAGATGCAACTAGAGAGAATGAAACCCATGTAGTTCGGTATTGTAGCTCAGCTAAGTTCGTATACAAGAAATTAAAAACAAACGTTAGAAAAACTAACCTGAAAGCAGTACAAGCAAATAAGCAGAATGTTGATCCGAGCCCAACGAAATAACGTCGTGTCCTTAAGACGAATTTGGCCCCTCAATCAGTACCCGAGGATATTGGACAATCGTCTCCCAGGATAGAACGGATCTCGTTCCTACGAAGCGGTACGTATTTGGAAGACTTCTTCGAACGCAATTTCGCAGAATAATCGCACAAAAATGACAACGATGAGGATGAGCGAATATTCGTGCGTAGAAAAATGCCGATGTCACGAAGTGTCGTCACTATATCGAACTAAACTGTTCGGTCATATTCAAGCGGCGAAAAATGAAGAGTTGCGAGGGTTCGTGAAGAGCAGCGAAGGTCTACTTGAACCGGTTCGGTTCGTGAACAGCCGCGAAGGGCTTCGGTGGAAGCGCGCGGGGGGTGGACCGACCTAGCTTGACGTAGGTCCTCTCTCTTTCACAAAAGTGGGGTACCCCTTGGGGCCCAAACCCATTTGTGAGGCTCAACTATTTGAACCCATCTCTCATCACATCTTCTATCCTATGTGAGACACTTTCAATCATACACTTCTCATTCAATTCTATGGGATTTTGGTGCCAAAATCCCAACAACCCACAACCTTCAACTTTAAGTAGGCACACAAGACCACTCAACTAACAGAACTTTACTAATTACAAGCTAAACAAAACCCAATTTTCCGGTAGAACTAGGAACCGGCTTTGAATGGCCAGTTTAGTTCCACAGGTTCCAAGTGTAATTGGTTTGGTCCCGGTTCTAATCATCTGGAATTGAGACCAAAAAGATTGGTTCCAGGTTCTAATCTCGGAGCCAATCCACCTTGGAACCAACCATCCTAGATACGACATCTATACATTAGTATAGAATTTATTCGCCTCGGATAACTTTCATTTAGTAGCAGCTTTGATTGTCCAGAACCAGCTCGTAGTGTGAACTAAGCATCAACAAATTTCAGGATGAGAAAATGAACCCCACAAAATACACGACTGACCTTTTGTCACTATCTTTTTCCCCTATTTTTCACTTATGTCGGCAGGTTGAATTCCGAAATATGAACCCGTGAAAAACTTCCCTTCCAAGTTAAATTCCATTAATACGCGTACCGCGTTTGAACTCGCTCAAATTCATCATTTTTTCAGGACTGCATATGAGTGCATTTCCTAGCTAGCGCTGCATATGAGTGCATTTCCTAGCTAGCGCGGAAACATCAGTTGCTTTTTTCTGGCATCTGCTCACATATGTCTCAGTGCAATGCTGAAAAACGGGGCCCATCTTTGAAACAAGTCATTGGTAATGGAGAAGTGCAAACGATATGGCAGATACACTGCATAATGCAGTGCGGTGAATATTTAACCAACATGGATCATTGCTCCTCAAAGAATTCTCTCAATCTTTAACCAAGATTGGCTTGAGGCCAAACTGGAGGGACGGTCGACCCCCTGTTTCTTATCAACGTAATCAAAAGGAGTTAACCCTAGTCAAAAAGGAGCACAATGCGTGTTAGACGTGGGGATCCCTTTTTGCTTTCTTTCCTTTTATTTTTCTTTGAAAAGGGGAATACATCTGATGAAATCAAGCACAAACACGATGAAGAAATGATTGCCATCGGTCCGCAGCTAGTATAAGGGATGTCTTTCACGCTTGCCATAAGATTATTTACACGCGGAAGAATTCGGTGACTGAACTAACTCCAAATACATATGTGACTCATCCAACGGTGGATGTGTCTGAATTTTGTTACTCGTATTTTTATATGGAATAGGTGTATGTACATGGTTTTCATTAAAACTTCTGTTTCTTGTATATTTGCTGAACTTACAACATTCTTTTGGAGTAAATCGAATTATGTACATATGAAACATGCACCGTTAAACTCGGGTAGAATACTTCAATTTTGAACTTAGTTCATGTCTTTGTTTTAGCAATTACCAATACATAATGTCTTGAATCATTTAAATACCCAGAACAAATATAATTATTTTCATTTTATATGCACAAGATAAATACATTACTACGATGATATCATATTAAATAGCACCAATTAGAAACAAAATTCAACTATTAAGTATGATATTTCTATCAAATTTTGCATTTCAAAAAGTGGAATTCTAATATGCAAGGCTTTCTTTCTTATAATACCATTGACGTAAAATCAAAAGGGTTAATACCACAAAAAACCCTAAACTTGGTACAGCTGTGACAATTTTACCACAAACTATTTTTTTTACCATAAAAAACCCCAAACTGGTACACCTATGACAAATTTATCCTGAACTATTTTTTTGACCACCAAAAACCCAAAACTGATATACTTGTGACAATTTTACCCCGAACTAACTTTTTAATATTATTATTTTTATTATTTTTTCCGAATTTATTTATTTTTTCTTGTCTTTTCTTTTCTTTTTCTTTTTTTCCTTCATCTTCTTCATCTTCAACCTCTGGCCGATTGCCGGCCCAGCAATTGGCCAGAGGTCGAACCGGCGAGGTCGGCCCCGCCGACCGCTAGCGAGGCCAACCTCGCCCTCACCCTACCACTGGTGAGGTCGAGCCCCACCAATGGTAGGACGAGGCTGGTCTCGCCAGTTGCCGACGAGTTCAAGCCTCGCCAGATCTGGCGAGGGCTCGGCCCCGCCAGCGAGCAAGGCGGCCAACATGGCCGCACCTCTCTCTCTCTCTCTCTCTCTCTCTCTCTCTCTCTCTCTCTCTCTCTCTCTCTCTCTCTCTCTCTAGCAGAGCTCTTGCTCCCTTGAAGCTTCAACATAGCAGCAGCAATGGCAATGGCGTCATCTTCCAACGCTCGGTGTCTCTCAGCCAGAGGTGCGGCCGTGTCGACCGCCGTGCTCGCCGGTGGGGCCGAGCCCTCGCCAGATCTGGTGAGATTCGACCTCGCCATTACTGGGCGAGGCGACCAGCCAAAGGTTGAAAATGAAGAAGATGAAGGAAAAAAAGAAAAGAAAAGAAATAATAAAAAAATTCTAAAAAATGAAAAAATGATATAAAAAATTAGTTCGAGATAAAATTGTCACAAGTATACCAGTTTGGGATTTTTTGTGGTCAAAAAAGTAATTTAGGTAAATTTATCACAGATGTACCAGTTTGAGGTTTTTATGGTCAAAAAAATAATTTGGGGTAAAATTATCACAGCTGTAATAATTTAAAGTTTTTCGTGTTATTAACCCAAATCAAAATAACAACATTTTACTATCTCCAAATTGACGGTAGCAAAACAACATAATGTCATGGACAAACATTTTTATTGTTTTTTTTTAAATGAAATTGCTTTATCCAAAGTCCTACATTGTTTCGAAAAGACTCTATTGACTGATTCATAAGTCAATACTCATCTTTAAATGGTCACCACTTTATGTTTGGTATTGTAAAACGAGACCAAAATGTAGGTAGAAATTGGAAATCAACCTCGATGGTTACCCTCGTTAGAAGAAACAACGAGTCTTTGACTCTCCAGAAGAAAAAAATATAGAGAATTCATATTTGGTACGCGTCTTCCAAATTTTAATGTAGTTCCTAGTATTTCATTGGACATTGGTAAAAATTTCAATTGGATTTATTGTAATAAAAGAAAAAGGAAGACGAGTCCATCTTGGCATTTCGCTTGAACGGTCTTTGTAAATTAACAAAAACAAATTCAAAGAGCTAGTCTCCACAATGCCATTGTCATGATGTTGATCTAAGGAAATAATTTCCTCGGTGTGGACTGGATCAATCACAATCGTAACTTCCAACGCATAGCACACAAGAATAGAATACTCGATTATAGCTGGGGAGGTGGTATTCAGTTCAAGTCGCAATCCATTCAAATTTTTCTTCTTGATCTTAACTTTTGCGCTAGTGTGACAATGGTATCTAGCTCTTAATATCCCATATTGGAGCTCCTTGCTTTGACTTATGCATAAATACCATAAGAGAGAGGGCTATAATATTTTTCACTGTCTCTAATTGGGAAACATTTTCTCCGATCATAGCTCTGATTGATGGGTTACAAGTTAAATATAGATATCACTCAAATTCACATTTAATTAAATGTACGAAAAATTGGTTGGAGGAAACTTCTCCGGATAGTGATAGAGAGAATCATTGTCTAAAGAGAGTGAAAATTTGATCTATCTTTGGTTCAGTTTTCATTTGGTGGATGAAATTCAAGAAATCTCTATGAGAAGATGGGAAGTCAAAATGTGCAAAAAAAAAAAGATAGGAAGTAAAAAATTGAACAAGTAAGAAATGGGCATTCTAACCAAAAGAGAATAAAGGGGAAAATATTATATTAACGTAATCGACCCGAGCTCCCTCGCTTTTACTGATACTCTTGACATAACTAACAATTAACAAGATATTAACTAGATATTTCATTTTTTAAATTGACCAAATAAAATAAAAGAAGGGTTGAAATAAAGCTCAAGCAAGCCACTTTTTCAAACTATGGAGAAGCCCCAATGTTGACTATATTTCCCCCTTCCTCTGGTTTGAGAATTTCCTTCGACCATATTTCTAATTGGTGGGTTATAATTGACACGCCTTGAACCCTATGAGCTCGTAACATCCCGTCTTGGTCTTTCGAATGCGACATCCTAGGACTTATCGCCGACTCGATATAAAGTAACTTACAAGTAACATATGCGAAAGCAAACTCGAACACTCCATTCAACATTCAAATAAACGGGAGAGTAAAAGAAACACCATATACACAAACATCAAAGCCATTATATAAACACATTGTCAATCCAAGGAAGATACAATTTACAAGCCTTACTAAAGGCCACCTCCTATCAGACTACTCGCACACATAAAAAGGGATCGGTAGTCGGGTCAACTTAGCTCCTCTAACAATAGGAGCGGTCCAAAAAGGATGGGGTATCCAAACCCATCATCAATCCCTATGGTACCCTGAAGGCATTCCCAGATCAAACTCTAAATAATCTGGGTCGGAATATGAACTCTCTGGATCGGTGTCAGGATCGGTAACGGCCGTCGGGAGGATCTATCTCCATGGGATCTCACTCAGCAACTCCCAATTCGCCATCATGGGGACCATCAAAACCTCGAAGAGGTCTGAACAAAACGTCCCCTTCTCGATAGAACCAAGCCAAAAAGGTACGTGGCT
Source organism: Syzygium malaccense (assembly GCA_031216405.1). NCBI lineage: Eukaryota > Viridiplantae > Streptophyta > Magnoliopsida > Myrtales > Myrtaceae > Syzygium > Syzygium malaccense. The sequence continues at coordinate 23,443,689 of CM062259.1, read as the reverse complement.
TCCACAATGCCAAACCTTCATCCACCCAAACAGTCAACGCATGTCTTATATAAACCTTATCTTCTCCTACTAGATACTTCGTTAACATATGATTTATATCCATTGGTACCCCAAAACGTTGAAGAGGCCTAGTCATGGTCGAGGGTCTAAAATGGTTAATAACAATAACAATGAGATAAAACTCAACAAATAAACACCCTAAGCCTCGTTTAGGGTAACGCGTACCTTCGGACAATCCTAAACATGTAATTTTAGCATCCAACATGCCATGAACAACCATAAGCACCCTCACCTCGCCTTAGCACAGACAATACAATTCATGGCATAAATGTGTGTAACACAATTAATAATCCATGCATATTCAACATTGATATCGAGCACATAGCATTTCCCCAATGGATAACACACGTGTAGTTGTCCAAATTATTAACGACCCCTCGGGCCACACCGAACCCCCGCCAATCTTTCGGTTTAGCCAGGCATCATCCCACTACTTCGAGCACGTTAACGTCAAGAATCGAACACCCCCCGGCAAGCTGGATACTAGATGGCATTCTATTTAGGATCATCGATCCCGCTTCCACCGCGACACAACATCATCTAGAACCCCCGCCTAGATGGCATTTAAACTCCTGTCAGGTATCATCTAGAACCCCCGCCTAGACGGAACTATCATGACTATGCACGCAAACAATCACTCAATGCCAATTTTCATCTTTCTTAATTAGTCAAAGTGGAGTGTTTATGACGTGTAATTCTCTACGGATAAATATGTCATGAAACGCATTCATTTTTGGATCAAACACCAAGGCTAATCACGATTAGCCAATAATAAACCACCTGATCAACATTTGAGCCACATGATCAACATTGATTAACAAGATTAGCCATTTAACCACATGATCAACCGCTAAGTCAACAAGATCAACCATGATCAACCACAACTAAGCAAGATCAACCATTGATTTAACTAATCAACCACATGATTAACTATTAGCACATGATCAACCATTAATCAACCATGATCAACCACTAATTCGACTAATCAACCACATGATTAACATTAACTACTTGATCAACCAATCTAAGCCTCATGATTAACAATCATACCACATGATTAACATTAAATCAATGAAGATCAACCACCACCACATAATCAACAATCAAAAACATGATAAGCCATGATCAATTTATTCTAACCACATGATCAACTATTAGCACATGATTAGCCATTAATCAACCACATGATTACCCTAAGCACGTGATCAGCCACATAAACCACACGATTAGTCCTTAAGCCACACAAATTAACCCAAATCAGCCATACACTAATCAGCCTTAAATCAGCCCATAATTAGCCACTAATCAGCCCATAAACTAATCCATTAATCACCTATCAACCTAATCAAGGTTTAGGAAGTTACTTATCACTAAACCAAGCTAACTTAAGCCAACAATGGGCAGCAACCAACAAGGGGCGAGTGGCGGCACAAGCGGCGGATGGCAGCTGGTCACTGCGTGAACGGCGGCGATGATGGTGGCTCACGTATGGTGGTGCTGGTGGTGGTGTGATAGTGATGGCTAGTCGGTGATGGTGGTGACGATGAGGTGGCATTGATAACGGTGCTGGCTAACCGAAACAAAAAGAGAAAGAAAGATGGCGGCGAACGGCGGCGATGGTGGCGGTTCACGACAGCTAGAGGTGGTGGTTCATGGTGGTTCACGACGGTAGTGAGGGCTGGTGGTTCACGGCCAAGATAGTGAGAGCGGGAGAGAGAGTGAGAGTGATAGCTGGTTTGATAATAATGGAGGATAGAGAGAATAGGCTGAACACTCTATCCAAAATGAAGGGCTAGGATCGCTGTTGACACCTAAATTTTGGCGCATCATTTAGTGTAATTTGCATAGAAAATAAGGGATTAAATTTTAAACCCCTAAACAAAAAATATTTAAATTGCATAACATATAGTTTAAATTCATTTTAGATTAATTGCATTTTGCATCGGACTGGCGGTGACGAACCAGCTTAAATTTCATTGAATGGGACTCGGCTCGCTTGGAATGCAAGGGCCATGAATTACAAGTTAAACGGGCTCGGTTGTTTTATTTTGAGCTTAATTTAACCCATTGTCATTAATTAATTCAGCCAATTTAAATTAAATTAAAATCTATGCCCAAGCCTAAGCCCATTAGGACTAGAGAGCCCATCTAATTGACCTAGATTAGCGCTATATATGCATCATTAGGTCAGGATTTTGGGGCGATCTCTGATAATTTCATATCAGAAATTTTTAGAGTGTGAAAGTGAGAAAGAGGGAGAGAGAAGGAGACCGGCCGAAGCCATCCCACACGGCCAGAACCACGCCGACGGCGCTGCTGCTGCTCCTCCCGTCGCACGCTGACGCCGCTGCTGCTGCTCCTCCCGTCGCGCGCCACCGCCCACTGCTGCCGCTCCTCCCGTCGCACGCCGACGCCGCTGCTGCTGCTCCTCCCGTCGCACGCCGACGCCGCTGCTGCTGCTCCTCCCGTCGCACGCCGACGCCGCTGCTGCTGCTCCTCCCGTCGCGCGCCACCGCCCGTTGCTGTCGCTCCTCCTGTTGCACGCCGACGCCGCTGCTGCCGCTCCTCCCGTCGCGCGCCACCGCCCGCTGCTGCCGCTCCTCCCGTCGCACGCCGACGCCGCTGCTGCTGCGCCTCACGTCGCCCACCACCGCCTGCCGCCGTTGCTTCCCACCTGGAGCTGCACCGCCACCGCTGCCCGGAACCGTACAGCCACCCGGACGCCACCGCCACGCCAGACGGGTGATTGTTGAAGACGCCGTCGTCCCCGGAGTTGCGCCGCTGTCCTGACAGTCGCGCTGCTGCTTCCCACCGTGCGCCACCGCGAGCCGCCGTCGCCCCCGACACCGCTCCGCCGGTTCACTGTTCACCGCTCATCCTAATCCGCAAGTTCGAATTTGGGAATTATCTGCAAATTAGGTAATTGCACATTATCTGATATTTTTCAGAATATTTAATTTACTAATTTGTGTGTTTGAATATTTCGTGAACATCGTGTGGAATATTAGATATATTAGGATAATTATCTGATATTCGCAATATTTTTTAAATATTCAAAATTAAGAAACTTTCCTAATTCAGCAACGTATCTGGACGACTATCCGACCTTATCCCTAAGGTACGGTACGCGGCAATACAGAAAATCATTATCCTATCCATAATCACTTGGGTACGATAATGATTTTTATCTGCTTTCTAAATTTGAACGATCGACTTTCCGTCAATATCTGTAACCCTATAGATATGACCGATAGTTCGATTTTTGTGCCTAATCTGAGTTTGACACGAATTTTGCTGATCGCGTGGCTGCTTTAAATGTGGATGCTATCTCTGTTTAGATTATTTTTCTTTTTCAAATAAAAAAGAAAATTCAAAAAATATCAGTTAGGGTTTGAATTTAAATTTTGCATGTTTAGGAATCCTAAATATATCTAGACGATAGAGTAATCATTTAATTTAAATTAGGACTTGAGATAATCTATTTCCTAGTTTAAATTAAGTAATATTCTGGTCATAATAGATTATTTAGGTTATTTTTTTAATTCCGAATTTTCATGAAAACCCTAAAAAAGAATGAGTTGCTTTATGGTAGATTAGGATAGATTGCATTCTTAATTTAAGTAATTTATTATTTCGAATTTTAACAAAAATCTCAAAAAATAAGTCATGTTAAGATATGTTAAGTCATCATAGGTTGCATGTTAATTTAGGCATATTTTTATTCCGAATTTCATTAGAAAATACCAAAAATAAGTCATTTGCCCGTCATTAGAATTAGGTCACGTCGTCGCATGACATATAGTTTGTATGCTAGGTTGCATTGCTTGCATGTCATTTTTGCACGTCATTGCATGTAGATTAGGTTTCATTTAAATAAGCGAAAACCCAAAAATTGAGTGAATTCCTTGTTAATTAGAAATCATATTAGGTTGTTGATGTGATTTTCTAGCTAACAATGCAGATGCTTACGTTGCTTCGAGGTAAGTAATTCTTCCAACTTGCAATTTATTTAATGCTTTCTTGGGTGTTAAATTGGTGGTGTGCGCACCCGCATGAACACCTCACATGTTAGTGACTAAGTTAAAATGGATCTAGATTGCTTGCCAAAACATTTTTGAAAAGAAAAGGTACCGAAAGGGCGTTAGACTAGATCTAGCGTAATCAAGTCCCTGGGCTTAGAATCTCTGGTTCGTAGGAATAAAACATATCTCCCTATGTTTTATTTAGGTTTCTAATCGACCTACCACAAATAGATTAGTGGCGACTCCAAGCATGAAAATTTTGCATATTAAAAACTTAAACCCTAAGTTGCGAATTGGTAGGGCTTGGGAGGGCTCGAGTTAGGTTTAGTCCTAATAATCCATTAGCCTAAGAGGAAATTTTAGGTCGCGACAGCTTGGCGACTCCATTGGGGACTTGAGTTAAAACTCTTAGTGGACTTAGGCCAGTTTTTCTTTAAAAAAAATATATTTTTTGCTTGGCAGCGAGGATCCTAAGTACGTCCTTAACATTTTAGGTGTTAAATGTTTTTGCAGAATGGGAGGTATAAGGGGAGGCGTGATTGTTAACCCTTGTTTTGCAGGGAGGTGTTTGAATGAATGGTTTACTTTATGCACGAAGCGCTGTATGATATAACCCGTTGTGCATGCCTTGCATTTACACTACACCGCACACACTTCCCGCTGCCGGACCTAGGCGGCACAGGTTTAGGATGGTACTGAGATAGCGAACACCCCGACCACACCCGCGTGGTACGGGTCGCCCTCCTTGGTCCCGAAAGTTTTTTTTCAAGGGGTCATTGAATACCTACCACGGTTGCACCCTTTGCAAACCCGGGTCGGCTCTTTGACTAAGCCGGAGTCAGGGGAATCCCAGCCTAACCACCACCATGACTGGTTTAGCTCGGTAATCCTCATGTCTCCATTTTGCAAGCCAGAGTCTAGGTAGAAATCGAACCTCACATTTCATGCGCATGTCTATGTGATTGCCATCATTCTGCTGGGTGAAGTAAGATTTCTGAACCTTTATCTCGCAATTTATTTATGTTTCGTCTTTTTCTTTGGTCGGTCCATGACATTAGGTCGATCGTGAGTCTTGGTCTATATACTATGGGAGGGGCAGACATCCGGATTCTTGATGCTCCTAAGGACGAGCTCCATGCCTGGTGGAATCTACTCAGTCCGACCAACCGCAAGCTAGTTGAGGGTCACATCGGGAGGCTGCTCCCCCTACTGGAGGTCAAAGTCCGTACCGGCCTCGTTCGAGCATTAGCGCACTTCTGGTGTCCCGAAACCTCTACCTTTATATTCGGTAAGCACGAGCTCACCCCGACGTTGGAAGAATATAGCGTGCTCATTGGAAAACCATTGGAGTCGGAGTTAGTCACACCACCTTTGGGAATTGATTCCACTTTAATGTTGGCTGAATTTTTTAATGTCGGAAAAGATGAATTGGGAAAAGTTTTAAAAGCAAATCGCGGCACATGTCCTTTTTCATTCCTGAGTCAGTGTTTTGAAAAAGCCACATCTTTTCAAAAAGGCAGAATCTTTTTGCTAGCATTTTTCGGGTTCGTGATTTTTCCTTACTGTAAGAATGCATGTAGTCCATCAATCGCATGGTTGGTCCAACAGGTCTGTCTTGAAAAGAATTTTATCAACACCATTTTAGCCGAGACTTTCATTTCCCTCACTAAATTTAAGCAACATGTTGACAAAACTTTTCATGCCCCCCTCGAACTTTTGCAAATCTGGTTTTTGTCTCACATAAAAGGGTGTGGCGATTTACTCACAATATCCGAGCTCAGTGATTCTAGCCATCCCGTCTTGAGGTATAAAGAAAAACAAGGGGGTGCACCCGATTATCATTACTCTGAATGGATCATTTTCATGAAAAATGCTAGACCCCAAGGTTTCCAATGGCATGCTAACTGGTTCAAAGTCGAGGAAGCTCGGCTTACATGTAATGGTATTGGACCGGTTCCACTATTGGGTTTCACCGGTGCAATTGAATACTACCCCGCCAGAGTATCTCGTCAGTATCAGATTCTCCAAGGGCTCCCTCCAGCGTTACAACCAGAACTCCTCCAAGTTGACTTCGCCGATGATGATAAAGACCACGAAGCGACCGTAGCTCAGCTCAATAAGATGTGGAGGAAGTGCCGTGTGTTAAAGATAGCTCGGCCCGAAGGAGAACTAAAGGGAGAGCAGAAGTTCTATTTCGCGACGACCCAGTACATTCGTCGGCACAGAATCCCGCGGGATTTGCTCCCGAAGATACCCAAGGTGCCTCTCAAGTTCGCCAATCGCTCAGAGAATAATCGCCTCAAAAGGAAGGCCGAAGAAGCTGAAGAAAAGGCATCCAAGATAGCTCGAGCTTATGAGCAATTGAAGAAGGAAGTCGCCTCCCATATGTCTATAGATCAAGCTAAATAAAAAGCTCGAAGTTCTTTTCTCATTTCAGTTTCAGTTTTTAAAATTTGTTTAGGAATTGAGTCATTTGTCTTTATATTCAGTTCAATTTCAAGTCATTAATTGGTGTAAAAATTTTCGCCATTTCAATAAAGGGGTCTTTTCAATTCAAAGCGGTTAGACCAATGTCATGGATTGGCGTATGATTTTGCTTGACACTTATGTATGCCTGTTTCGTTCCAAAATTAGGTAGCTACGGACCGATCACGATCGCCCATTCGTACACGGTCGAGAGCCAGAATGGCCGATCAAACCGACTTGCAAGAGCGTGTTGTTGGTGTGGAAGACCAGATAAAGCAACTTGTCATCGCGATGCAACAAATGTCCGCTGAGATCAAAGCTCTCCGGTCGATCCCTGTTTCGGCATCCCTCGAAACATCAATCCCAAAGCAGAAAATCAGAAAAAGTGTTGATGTTGACGGAGATGACGATATTCCTGATTTAGAAGATAACCCCGTCCAGATTATCGTCAACAAAGACAAACCTGATGAACGGGTCAATAAACTTGAAGAAAGAGTGAAGCAGCTGGAAGGTTCGCAGGATTCACCTTCGATCGATCTGTCCCTATACTCACAGATCAAAATCCCAAAGAAGTTCAAAATGCCGGATTTCGACAAGTACAATGGCACCACATGTCCAAAAGCCCACCTACAGCTCTATCATGTACAGATGACTTCGTACGTTGATAACGAGCTCCTGATGATCCATGCCTTTCAAGCAAGTTTGACGGGTCCTGCTTTGAACTGGTATCTCATGAAGAAGATAAATGGCCTCAAAACTTGGAAAGAAGCCAGCGAAGCATTCTTGAAGCAGTACAGATTCATAACGGACATCATTCCTACCCGTGATGATCTCGAACGTGCTCAGATGAAAAAGACTGAGTCCTTCAAAGACTATGCTATCAGATGGAGGAATTTAGCTGCTCAAATTGTCCCAGAACCCATAGACAGTGAGTTAAAGAGGATGTTCGTGAAAACTCTCCCGTTCGAATACCGTAATCGGATGGTTGCCATTCGGGCTGATAACTTCAACCAACTCATCCCCATAGGCGAACAAATTGAAATAGGGCTGAAAGATGGATGGTTTGTCGAGCCGTCCTCCTCGACCAGAAGATTTAGTGCGAGAAAAGAGAAAGAACCGGCAGCTGAAGTGAATGTGGCTTATAACCAACCAAGCCGGCGGAATGCTAACTCCGCCCCTGCAATCCAAGTAACGGAAGCTCAGCAACAAAACTCGGGTCGTCAACCTTTTCAGAGGAGGAACAACAGGAGGCAATTCACCCCCCTCCCCGGATCGTTGTCTCAAGTATTGACAGTGCTCCAGAAGAAAGGCTTGCTTACTACTGAGCCAAAGCGGCCCAATCCTGAGCGGTTCTATAACTTCGACCCGTCAAAGAAATGTGATTATCACATGGGTGAGCTGGGACACTCAAACGATGATTGCTATGCCCTCAAGCACCGAATCCAGAACCTCCTAGATACGAAGGCTTTCTCATTTCAACCTGCTAAGCCGAATGTTCAGAGCAACCCACTCCCTGATCACGCAGGCAATGTGAATGCCATATTTAGCTTCGATGTTGATCGAATCAAGAATGTGAAGGTGTATACTACTGACGTCTACGGTGAGTTAGTGAAAGCCGGTTGTTACCTGAGTAATGAGGACCTTCCCCTCGCCATCATGAGAGAAAGAATCTCCAGAATGGTAGAAGCTGGGATGATCGTTTATGCTGACCACACTGGCATCGTTTCTACTATCTCTAAAGTGGTTATTAATTGGGAGGAGGAGTTTACTACATTGAACACCAGGAGCAACAAGGGCGACCCTCTACCTGAAGACATGCCTCCGCTTGAAGACGCGTCTGATAATGAAGAGAACGTAGTAAACACGCCTACAGCTGATGAAGAGATAGTGATCGAGATACCTCAACCGTATAAGTACCGTGATAATAAGGCAGTCCCTTGGTCTTACAGTCTCGATATCGACTTGGTTACTAGATCCGGGCGTTCCTATGGCCAAGCTAATGCTCAACCTGCAAAACCTGTTACTGATGAAGAAGCCAAGGAGTTCCTAGCCGTGATTAAGGCTAGCGAATACAACATAGTTGAACAATTGCGCAAGCTGCCCGCACAAATCTCTCTGCTTGAGCTACTCCAGACATCTGTTAAGCATCAGAAGGCCTTAATGAAGGTGTTAAGTGAAGTCCACGTGCCAGAAACGATCGATCATGACAAATTAGAGGAATTTGTGGGTTCTATACTCCTCAAAGACCTCATAGCCTTTTCAGATGAAGAGTTCCCTCTGGAAGGGAGGGGGCATACCAAGGCACTCTACATTTCTGTCAAATACAAGGCCTCGCATGTAGCCCGGGTACTCATTGACAATGGATCAGCCTTGAACATCTGTCCTCTGGCAACTTTACACCGGCTGAAGATAGATCCTTCTAAGATAAATTCTGCGAAAACCTCCGTTCAAGCCTTTGACGGAACGAAGAAAGAAGTGATGGGAGAAATCCACCTTGACATACAGATCGGACCAACGGTGTTTAATGTCCTATTTCAAGTGATGGACATTCCCACTGCATTCAATTTTCTATTAGGACGTCCATGGATTCATACTGCTGGAGCCGTGCCATCCAGTTTACATCAGAAGGTGAAGTTCGTTGTGGAGAGAAAGTTAGTCACAGTCCACGGTGAAGAAGAGTACCCAATTTACCATACAACGGCTATCCCCTATGTTGAGCCGGATTGCAAAATAGAATCGAGCTATCAGTCGCTCGAGCTCGTATCAACCATACATGCGTCAAGAGGATCATCACCGCCTATTCCTGAGGTGTCAAATGCTGCAATCATGGTTGGCAGAGTAATGGTGTCCCATGGCTTTACTCTAGGTGAAGGCCTTGGTAGGAATGGTCAAGGTATCTGCCAACCGGTAGAAGTCTTTCGGAGGCCCCACACTACTGGGTTGGGATACCTAGGGTCAAGAGAGCCAAATAATGAGGGACGTGGACGTGGACGCAGACGCGGTCGAGGTCAAGGTCGAGGAAATGGACAGAATAGATTGCGATCCGAAAAAGAGCCGAATGGTGAAGAACGTGGGCGTGGTAGGTTGTTTCCACACATCCGTACTACATTCCCGGGCCCTGCAAGAATGATGCATGAAGAGAAAGAGGTGATCGACACTTTGGGGCAACCAAGCGGCAAGTTCAATTATTATGTGAAATACTCAGCACCCCCGAGCTTCTATGTTGACCCCCGTGACATTGTCCCGGATGGATGGGGAGGTATGGATTATCCAACACCTCTAGTGACAGAAGATCCTGATGATGCAATGGAGGGAATCACTGCCCTATTCGATGATTCCTTCATTGGAGCTATCGAGGAAGGACCGTTAGAGGAAATGGGCACTGGCCCGCAAGAGTAACACATTTACTTTTTTCGCACACTCCCCTACGCGGGAATTTTTACTGCTTTTTAGGACTTGCCCTGTCTCGAGAGCTATTTTTTAGGACTTTTTATTTCTAGGATTTAATTGTTGCAATTTCCATTCCAATAAATGTAATTCATTTGGTGATAATTAATGAAATTACAAGTTATTTTCGTTTTGAGGGCATGTTGAGGTACATCAAACCAGCCCGGTGATGATATCCAATCGATAAAAGAAAATATAGTCCAAGGAGAATTCTGAGGCCTTGGCCTCTTCATGCTTCCTCGTGTTAAAACTTCTTTTTTGAAAAAAAAAAGATTTTGAAAAAGGTGGTAAAAAAATCAAAAGAAATAAAAATACACTGTTTAGCCCTGTTTGTCCTACTGAACCCCCTACTTTGTGTTTCGGGGGCAATTTTGTGACATGTAAGGGTATGAGAACGGTCCAATCTGATGAATTATATGCCACTGAACCTGATCTCGATGACACCAATGAACTCGAAGATTTCTCGAACCTTCGGCATGATCTAGAGCATCATGAGAGACCTAAAGTCCTAACGGTAGACCAAACTATCACTGTCAACTTGAGTGATTCCGGAGAACCCAAAGAGGTGAAGATAGGGGCAACCCTTCCTGAAGGTGAAGCTAAATGCCTGGTCCAACTGCTGAAGGATTACCGGGATATCTTTGCCTGGTCGTATGTTGATATGCCGGGTTTAGACCCTTCTATTATGGAGCACGGTCTACCTACTAATCCAGGCATGCCGCCCAAGAAACAGAGGCTACAGAGAACCAAGCCCGAATTTTCCAAGAAAATAGAGGAGGATGTCATGAAACTCTTGAAAGCGGGATTCATCGAAGTCACCCAATACCCCAGCTAGGTGGCCAATATTGTGCCAGTCATGAAGAAAGATGGTCGAGTTCGGGTTTGCATCGACTATCGCGATCTAAACAAGGCTAGCCCTAAAGACGATTTCCCATTGCCACATATAGACGTTTTGATGGACAGTACTGCTAGGTTAGAGCTGTTTTCCTTCATGGATGGTTTCTCGGGTTATAATCAGATAAAAATGAAGGACGATGATAAGGAGAAAACGGCGTTCATCACTCCTTGGGGGACATTCCACTATAAGGTCATGCCTTTCGGCCTTAAAAATGCCGGGGCAACATATCAACGGGCAATGGTGACGCTCTTCTATGATATGATGCATAAGGAGATTGAGGTCTATGTCGATGACATGATCGCCAAGTCTCGACCTGGGAAGAGTCACGTCGATACTTTGAAGAAATTATTCGAGAGACTTCGTGAGTTTAAGCTCCGTCTCAACCCAGCAAAGTGCGTATTTGGAGCAACCTCGGGTAAATTACTTGGGTTCATAGTAAGCAGTAAAGGCATTGAAGTTGACCCCTCCAAAGTGAAGGCTATATGTGAGTTACAACCCCCATCGACCGTGAAAGAAGTGCGGAGCCTCCTGGGTAGATTGAACTACATAGCCCGTTTTATTTCTCAGCTCTCCGCAACTGCTAAGCCCTTCTTCAAACTTCTAAGGAAGAATGCTCAAGTGGAATGGGACGATGATTATCGGGAAGCGTTTAATGAATTAAAACGGTACCTGATGAAACCACCAGTGCTAGTCCCACCAATGCCGGGCCAGCCTTTGATCCTTTACCTCACGATTCATAGCGAGTCTTTAGGTGCGATGCTAGCCCAGAAAAATCCTGAAGATGGAAAAGAGCGAGCTATTTATTACCTAAGTAAAAAGTTCACCGTCTCGGAGTTGAATTATCCTGAAGCCGAGAAGACTTGCGCTGCGCTAGTATGGGTGCTCCATAGGCTATGACAATATACACTGCATCACCAGACTTTGCTTGTGACTGAGAACGATCCCATTAAGTATTTACTTGATCAGCCAGCTTTGGTAGGGAAGTTAGCCAAGTGGCAGATTTTAATTTCAGAGTTTGATATCCAGATGAAGCCACAGAAGTCAGTTAAAGGTCGAGTAATTGCTGATGTGTTAGCTGAAAATCCTGGAGTCCTTGATGATGATAGATATTCTCCAGAAGATCGCATTTTGGTAATAAAGGAAGACACATGGACCATGTTTTTCGATGGAGCTGTAAACTTGGCTGGTTCCGGCACTGGGGCAGTTTTAATATCCCCAGATGGGCAACATTATCCAGTAGCAGCAAAGTTGGTGTTCCCCTGTACCAACAACATAGCCGAGTACGAAGCTTGCATCCTCGGACTCCAAGCCGCAGTGGAAATGGGAATAACCAAGTTGAAAGTGTTTGGTGATTCTGCTTTGATTATTCTCCAAACTGTGGGAGAATGGAAGACGAGAGACACCAAACTAGTGCCGTACCATGAATACCTCGAAGAAATCATAGAGGAATTCGAAAATATCTCTTTTGAGTACTTATCGAGATCTCATAATCAGTTTGCTGATGCGCTAGCTACGTTATCATCCATGCTGCAAGTGATTGGTGGGTTAGAGGTAGAACCCTTGAAGATTGAAGTCCTGACAAAACCGGCCTACTGTATGGTTGTGAACAGAGAACCTGACGAAAAGCCATGGTATTACGATATCATGAGTTACATCCAGAGACAAGAATTTCCTGAGGGAAGCACCCCGGCCGACAGGAAGTACATAATGAAAATGGCTTCAAAATTCTTTGTTAGTGGTGAGAAGCTGTACAAAAGATCATATGATTCGATCCTATTGAGGTGTGTGGATGCGGCTGAAGCTACCAGAATCATGCAAGAAATACACGAGGGGATATGTGGTCCACACATGAATGGCCACATGTTAGCTAAGAAGATTATAAGGTTGGGATATTATTGGCTCGGCCTTGAGAGTGACTACATCCAACATGTTCGAAGATGTCATCGCTGTTAGGTTCATGGGGATAAAATAAATGTTCTCCCGACGGAATTACATCAGCCGTCTAAGCCATGGCCCTTTTCAATGTGGGGCATCGATGTGATTGGTCCAATTAATCCTAAGGCGTCAAATGGACACCGATTTATCCTGGTCGCGATTGATTATTTCTCTAAGTGGATTGAGGCGGCATCTTATGCAAACGTCACCGCAAAGAATGTTGTAAAATTCATCAGGCGAGACATAGTTGCTCGTTATGGTGTCCCTGAGGCTATCGTCACTGACAATGGGACAAATTTGAACAACAAGTTCATTGATCAGTTATTCAACGAGTTCAAAATTCGGCACCTGAATTCATCTCCTTATCGTCCACAGATGAATGGAGCAGTTGAAGCCGCTAACAAGAACATCAAGAAGATCTTGGCCAAAACGGCTGAAAACTATCGTGACTGGCATGAAAGGTTACCATTTGCACTAATGGCGTATCGAACTTCGATCCGAACCTCTGTCGGAGCAACCCCTTTTTCCTTGGTGTATGGCATGGAAGCAGTCCTACCCGTCGAAGTAGAGATCCCTTCCTTGCGAGTATTGTCTCAAGTGGAGTTGTCCGAGGCAGAATGGATGCGACAAAGGCATGAGCAGTTAAACCTAATTGATGAGAAGCGATTGAAAGCCATTTGCCACGGTCAAACCTATCAGCAGAGGATAGCTAGATCCTTCAATCAAAAGGTGCGTCTAAGACACTTCAAGGTAAATGATCTAGTCCTAAGAAAGGTACTGCCAGTCTTTCCTGTTCCTAGAGGAAAATTTGCCCCAAACTACATTGGTCCGTATATGGTTAAAAAGGTGCTTCCTGGAGGTGCCCTGATTCTCGCAGAAATGGATGGTCGTGAGTTTTCCACTCCTGTTAATTCTGATGCTGTGAAGATATATTATCCCTGATAAGATCTAACATTTTTGCGGCGAAAGTTTTCAAGTGTTTGGTTTTATATTCTGAATTGCAAACATTTCACTTATGAATAAATGGGTTCAATCAATTTAAAAATGGAATGTGTGCCTTGGCTTAAAATTGTGCTTGATCATTTTGTTAGTCTACATTATCGATTTCAAAAGGGGAATCTATTCAGACAATATGATAACTCACGTGGAATGAATTGAATGTGTTGAATGAGGTACATCGGGATGATGAAAGGCAAGCCATATCCTATACACAGTCCCGTGCACTAATCCCCAGTGAGTTGAGTAGAAAAATTCCATGTCGGCAAGGCAAAGGGTTATCTCGCAAAAGGTACGGCAACTGAAATGATGAGAGGCGGTTCATTTCTCTATCCCAAACACTACAGGTTATCCATTGTTTTGCCACTTTGAGCCTAAACGTTTGGAGAAATTCATCCAATTACCCCTGTCAAGAACCACCCTACATCGGGGCAAACTGGAGGTAAGTCAGCGTCATAAGGTGAAAAATGAGTAGAAATTTTCATGCTCTCACTTGCATCAATCTTCGAGTGTTGCTTTTTTCAGATGAATTCACGTGAAGTTCAAGTGCCTTAGGATGACGAAGAGCATTTCTTTCTCTATCCTATACACATTTTATCCTTTGTTAAGCCCAATTGAGCCCGCAAATTCGTTTCATATAAACCCAGTTGGTGATCATCCCCCACATTGGAGCAAGGCAAAAGTCATCATTGTTCAAGAAGCATATCCGGAGCGCCGATAAAAGACGAAGACCCTGAGAGTCCAAATGTTAGTCATTCGATCAAAACAAGCCAAAGTGTGACTGGCCAATATATGCATTGTAGACAGTGTGTGTCAAAGTCAAAAAAAAACAAAAACAAAAACAAAAAAAAAAGAGGGCATGAAAAAGCAGTGTGCCTGGTAAAAGCAAGGCTAATGCCCGTGAAAGAAAAGAAAAGAAGAAGAAGAGAATGATAAAAATGGAGAAAAGGCGACGACTTTGAATTAGAAAATGTTGAGATGTGTCAAAGTCACAAAAATATCCAGAGTCTTAAGGAGTCAAGTGATAAGCTCTCGAGGCCAATGGAACATCTACCGAGAAGACAATCCCTGACAGAAAAGAGCACCGGTGATAATGCCGAGATGATCACCAACTCTCACCCTAATTATACACATTTTGAGCCTTATGATCCATTCATTTCTCAACCCATGAGCCTAGCTTGCGTTACGTCCCTTGCAAAGTCTCTTCAGATTAGGGCACTTGAACTAACGTAGAGTTTCTGATGTTTATAAGCTTAGCTCAAAGAAGTGCGAGCAAGTCCATTTCTATCTCATTTTGCAGGTTCTTGACTTGTAAACCCGGAGACAATTACAGAGTATTTTCTTTCAGTAGCCTCGACTCGAAGAGTCTCTTTTGCTAAGCCATTGACCAAGCCCATGTTACGATCCTAACAAAGACCTCTCAGATCGGTAAAGTCGTACTGCTTGCGAGAATACTTAGACCCTTGTCAACATGATGATGGTGAGATGGAGTGATTCTCCATAAATCAGCCTTTTCGATGAGAATGAGAGAAAGCCCTTTTGGACCGGAAGTCCCTCATTCGACATTTTCAAGATATCTACTTGTGAATCTGGATTGTCTTGTCATGATTTTTCCCCAGTAAAGTTTGTAATGTTGATTTGACAAAACCATCATGCATGAAAATCAGTTGAAATCATAGTGCATGTGTATATGTATTCTTGACAGTGTGCGAATGCATATTACATGTTACTTAAAATCGTGTCTAACAGGAGACACACCTTCAGAGTTGGAGATGTCACCAGGTAAGTATATCTCTATCCCTAGGATATCTATGACTATCTAGGTATCTCTAACCTGTTCAAGCAATTGTCAGGTCCCACATTTGATCATTTTTGTGATATCTAGATGCCTTTGATTGTGTTCAGGTGTCTTTTGATCAAACCTTTTCAGGTACTTCTGATGATATCCAGGTACTTTGTCAAGGAACTCTTGAACACTTGGGCTAGCCCCTTTGTTCATCAAATCACAGATTTTCATACAATCTCGAGAAGATTCCCCCGTTACATGACTATGAGCAAGTATAGGCATGGCGGCCAAATCTTTACATATGAGCAGGTATATGTAAAGGTCGGAATATTCTCACCAAATCTCAGGTATTCCCCCGCTACTCACCTATGAGCAGGTATAGGTGAAGCGGCTAAATCTTTGCATATGAGCAGGTATATGTAAAGGTCAGAATACTCTCATTATCTCAGATGTTCCCCCGCTACTCACCTATGAGCAGGTATAGGTGAAGCGGCCAAATCTTTGCATATGAGCAGGTATATGTAAAGGTCGGAATATTCTCTCAACCCCAGGTGTTCCCCCGCAGTTCACTTATGAGCAGGTATAAGTGAGGCGGCCAAATCTTTGCATATGAGCAAGTATATGTAAAGGTCAGAATATCCTCTTGATGTCAAAAGTTTCCCCCGCAATTCACTTATGAGTAGGTATAAGTGAAGCGACCAAATCTTTGCAAACACCTATGGAGATGTATAGGTAGTTCGTAAAGACCCGAACTATTCTCACGAATCCAGATGATGATTGGATACGTCGAGCTTTCTTCGTGTGTTTTGACTTAACTGCAGATCACCGAAGTTCATCAACGTATATCAGGCAATACCTATGGGACTGAGCCCATACATTTGCCAAAACAACATACAAGTTAAAGTTGTGCCTCGAATTACACTATCGTTCATGTCAGGTAAGTAATTCCAGGTATGTTTTCTATGCAAGTCAGCATACATCATTTCTTAATGCATTGTAAAATGGGACTCATAATCCCGATAAAAACAACATTCATTGCATTTGCATGGTTGAAATTTAGGTATCATTTAGTCTTTGAATGCAACCTCTACGAGCTCACCTTCAAAGAGGGGCAGCTGTTGACACCTAAATTTTGGCGCATCATTTAGTGTAATTTGCATAGAAAATAAGGGATTAAATTTTAAACCCCTAAACAAAAAATATTTAAATTGCATAACATATAGTTTAAATTCATTTTAGATTAATTGCATTTTGCATCAGACTGGCGGTGACGAACGAGCTTAAATTTCATTGAATGGGACTCGGCTCGCTTGGAATGCAAGGGCCGGGAATTACAAGTCAAACGGGCTCGGTTGTTTTATTTTGAGCTTAATTCAGCCCATTGTCATTAATTAATTCAGCCCATTTAAATTAAATTAAAATCTATGCCCAAGCCTAAGCCCATTATGACTAGAGAGCCCATCTAATTGACCTAGATTAGTGCTATATATGCATCATTAGGTCAGGATTTTGGGGCGATCTCTGATAATTTCAGATCAGAAATTTTTAGAGTGTGAGAGTGAGAAAGAGGGAGAGAGAAGGAGATCGGCCGGAGCCACCCCACACGGCCAGAACCACGCCGACGGCGCTGCTGTTGCTCCTCCCGTTGCACGCCGACGCCGTTGCTGCCGCTGCTACTGCTTCTCCCGTCGCGCGCCACCGCCCGCTGCTGCCGCTCCTCCCGTCGCACGCCGACGCCGTTGCTGCCGCTCCTCCCGTCGCACGCCGACGCCGCTGCTGCCGCTCCCCCCGTCGCTCGCCATCGCCCGTTGCTGCCCGCTCCTCCCGTCGCACGCCGACGCCGTTGCTGCCGCTCCTCCCGTCGCGCGCCACCGCCCGCTGCTGCCACTCCTCCCGTCACACGCCGACGCCGCTGCTGTTGCTCTTCCCGTCGCGCGCCACCACCCGCTGCTGCCGCTCCTCCCGTCGCACGCCGACGCCGCTGCTGCTGCGCCTCACGTCGCCCACCATCGCCTGCTGCCGCTGCTCTCTGCCGCGTGTCACCGCCTGCCGCCGTTGCTTCCCACCTGGAGCTGCACCGCCATCGCTGCCCGGAACCGTACAGCCACCCGGACGCCACCGCCGCGCCAGACGGGTGATTGTTGAAGACGCCGTCGTCCCCGGAGTTGCGCCGCTGTCCGGACAGTCGCGCTGCTGCTTCCCGCCGTGCGCCACCGCGAGCCGCCGTCGCCCCCGACACCGCGCCGCCGGTTCACCGTTCACCGCTCATCCTAATCCGCAAGTTCGAATTTGGGAATTATCTGCAAATTAGGTAATTGCGCATTATCTGATATTTTTCAGAATATTTAATTTACTAATTTGTGTGTTTGAATATTTCGTGAACATCGTGTGGAATATTAGATATATTAGGATAATTATCTGATATCCGCAATATTTTTTAAATATTCAAAATTAGGAAACTTTCCTAATTCAGCAACGTATCTGGACGACTATCCGACCTTATCCCTAAGGTACGATACGCGGCAATACGGAAAATCATTATCCTATCCATAATCACTTGGGTACGATAATGATTTTTATCTGCTTTCCAAATTTGAACGATCGACTTTCCGTCAATATCTGTAACCCTATAGATATGACCGATAGTTCGATTTTTGTGCCTAATCTGAGTTTGAAACGAATTTTGCGGATCGCGTGGCTACTTTAAATGTGGATGCTATCTCTGTTTAGATTATTTTTCCTTTTCAAATAAAAAAGAAAATTCAAAAAATATCAGTTAGGGTTTGAATTTAAATTTTGCATGTTTAGGAATCCTAAATATATCTAGACGATAGAGTAATCATTTAATTTAAATTAGGACTTGAGATAATCTATTTCCTAGTTTAAATTAAGTAATATTCTGGTCATAATAGATTATTTAGGTTATTTTTTTAATTCCGAATTTTCATGAAAACCCTAAAAAAGAATGAGTTGCTTTATGGTAGATTAGGATAGATTGCATTCTTAATTTAAGTAATTTATTATTTCGAATTTTAACAAAAATCTCAAAAAAATAAGTCATGTTAAGATATGTTAAGTCATCATAGGTTGCATGTTAATTTAGGCATATTTTTATTCCGAATTTCATTAGAAAATACCAAAAATAAGTCATTTGCCCGTCATTAGAATTAGGTCACGTCGTCGCATGACATATAGTTTGTATGTTAGGTTGCATTGCTTGCATGTCATTTTTGCACGTCATTGCATGTAGATTAGGTTTCATTTAAATAAGCGAAAACCCAAAAATTGAGTGAATTCCTTGTTAATTAGAAATCATATTAGGTTGTTGATGTGATTTTCTAGCTAACAATGCAGATGCTTACGTTGCTTCGAGGTAAGTAATTCTTCCAACTTGCAATTTATTTAATGCTTTCTTGGGTGTTAAATTGGTGGTGTGTGCACCCGCATGAACACCTCACATGTTAGTGACTAAGTTAAAATGGATCTAGATTGCTTGCCAAAACATTTTTGAAAAGAAAAGGTACCGAAAGGGCGTTAGACTAGATCTAGCGTAATCAAGTCCCCGGACTTAGAATCTCTGGTTCGTAGGAATAAAACATATCTCCCTATGTTTTATTTAGGTTTCTAATCGACCTACCACAAATAGATTAGTGGCGACTCCAAGCATGAAAATTTTGCATGTTAAAAACTTAAACCCTAAGTTGCGAATTGGTAGGGCTTGGGAGGGCTCGAGTTAGGTTTAGTCCTAATAATCCATTAGCCTAAGAGGAAATTTTAGGTCGCGACAATCACTTATTGGTCCCCAAGTCAAGATCTAAGGGCTAGAATTCAATCTTCCAAAACAAGCCAATCAATGGGAAACAAGAAATTAATAAAAGACAAGAGGGGCAAATCTATCCTATGCTGGTCAGCCACACTAGAGAGGGTACAAAGGACCAAAACACCCTTCCACACAACAAAGAGATCCTAAAACACTTAGGGGTAAAAAGGCATTTTCCAATTTCCGGTCCAAATTTCACTTTTTCAAGAATTTCCAAGCGAACCGATAACTAGGTGGGCTTAATGAGGCGACGTCCAATAGATTAGTCATGATATCCTTGAAAGTTTGATACCCAAGTTTGGATTCTAATTCATGACCAAAATCGATCAATTGTGACTTTAGTGTATCTCAAACTAACAGGCGGCTTGCTTTACCAAAAAAAAAACACTAACAGGCGGCTTTTAGGAATTATGCGTATTCAACCTATGGTTGATTTGATATCAAGCCACGTTTAAGTTTAATCAAGCCATGGTGACTTCGGTTATCATGTAATTGAGAGGGTAAATCACTAGTTTCGAAGGACACGATCCTTTGGAATTGGCCTAGGGTCGTTTGCAATCCATACAATAGTCAAACGGAATCACCCGCGATCCAATTATATAACATTGGCAAATAGTTCCATAACCATCTCTTGATCAGTCTATAATGGCCCAAAATTATCCTTTGTCAATCCTTATGGTCGAAGTGTTAAACCATAATCAAGTCCTTAGGTCATGCGTACTTAATTCCTAATTAGCCTTTCCCTAAATGTTAGTTCTATCATGAGTGATCAATTTTGAGTGAGATTTAACTAAAAATGCATCGATGAAATATTCATTTCATAAATTCCGAAAAGGGTCAAAATTCAGAATGTCACAATAATATTATGGGTTAAAATGTTATGAAAGACACGCACATACAAACTTAACTAAATATCATTGTAGATCCAAACAAGTAACCCGCTAATAGGAACGCTGGTTTGAAAAAGTAAATTCCAACTAGAGATGGACGAAAACATGGCTATATTTTGAAGATGACGTTTTAAGGGTTGGTTTGGAGTGATTTTTACTTTTGACTTTTAATCTTTTACAAATCTTGCAGCATATTTATTTTGACTTTTTTCAATATAAAATTCTTGAAACCTTCGAGATTGTCCTATATTGATGTGTAAATCTATATAAATGTATTTATTTGTTTTAAAATTTGGATTATATTATAAATTCAACATAAAAGTAAAAAGTTACTTTTGATGTTTAGAATTTTTCAACTAACGAAAACATAAAAATACGAGTACCTTTGACTTCTTAGAGTTTGCAACAAACAAGAACATAAACATATGAAAAGTTAGTGGAAAGCATTTTTTGTGAATGTTCCGATCAAGTGATATCTTAATCAACATGCGAAGTGAAAAAACATATCTTAATCGACTTCCTTCAAATGATTTTTGGGTCCAAACAAGCCGTCTACTTCTTTTTTTCTTTTTTTTCTTTGTCAAAAAACAAGCCGTCTACTTCAAGCGATGAAGAAATTCACGAATTTCTTTACGTAAAGTTGAAAGGAAAATCTCGCTCTCTATGAAATGCTCTTTAAAATCTCGTTTCTTATATTTAACTCAGATCAGTTTGTTATTATTACGTTTTTGGCTGAAATGGACAGGAAATAGGGAACTATAACATGAAATCTGTGAGAAATTTGAACTCGAAAAGTGTAAGCTGATAGTCACCCCATCTCATGTGTAAGCCAAAAAAATAAACGATGGCGGGACACTTGCAATGCTTGAATTCGACGAACAGGGAATTGAGATAATGACAACCCATGTGTGTAATTGATTGGTAATCGATCCAAAAAGACATGAATGCACTATTTTTTCAGATGCAGTATGTCAAGATATATTTATATGTCACAAAAAAATATGATTATTTTTATCTTATATTCACGAAAATGAATAAACATTATTGCGATTTCTCACCAAAATAGCGCCAATTAGTAACGAAATTTAGCTATTGAATAGGATATTTCTATGAGATCTTGTACTTCAAATAACACTATCTGAACGTAAGCTTTTCTTTCTTATAATACAATTGATGTAAAATCACGCTAACAAAGAATCTCTCAGTCATTTAACAAAGAAAGATGGACTCTTTAAACGGATAGCTTTTTGTTAAAATAATTAAATATTAAATCATACCTTCATCTAACAGTTTAAGTTTTTTAAACAGTTGACAGTGGTCCTACCAAAATCTTACATGGTATCAAAGCTACCAAGAGAGATGGAATTAAATCAGCCTCAGCCTTTTCCTCCTTTATGCTATCTTTAGTTATCTCATCTTCAATAACTTCCCGATTTTGTCCTCACTCAACAATACTTATTCATTGTGGTACTCTTTTCTAATTGTGAACAACATCGATCAGGGAAGTCGCCATCAAGTATCCAAGTAGCTGTGAGCATCAAAGTCAAGCACACCTTCATTGAGCAGCCAAAGACAAGCGCCGTGGGGTGATGTCATCGAGTATCCAAGTAGCTATGAGCATCAATGTCCAGCGCACCTTCATCAGGTAGCCAAAGATGAACACTGTGGGGTGATGCGATTTAGTTTGCCATAATTCAAGATGGTTTACACACAATTCTATCAAGATTGTGAGAAAGATATATCAATTTTCTAAGCATGTGTTTTTTTAGCGCTTGTCATGTCACGCCCCGAACCCCACAAAGCGCGAACATCTCACCTCAGGTTGAATTTGTTGTGACGTCTCAGGAACGTCGCCGACCCAACCCAAACATTAGAGCCACATGCGGAAGCGGTAAAACAACCCCAAACTAAATTGACGACGATGGGGTAGACCAACAGAACAGAGAAACAAGAACAACAGCGTTTCATACAATATTACTGCACCAAATATACAAACATCATAATACGGACATAATTAGCAAACTAGCATCCGAAATCACCGTCATAACAAAATATCAGGGTTTGGTTAACTTAACTTCCCTATGGGTCAATCCGATTTACACAACCCCTAAAATACCCTAGGGAGAGACTAAGGGTCACCCTTCTCCATTCAGCTTTTGATTCTACGGGCTTGAGCCTCCGGACACTCACCTGCAGTTCCACTGGGCACCTAAGGCAGCTTCTCAGAATCCAAAAAGAGGAGGCGAACTTCCCGGATTTATGGCTAGGGGTCTGAAATTATGGATTATACAACTATGAGACGAATCTCAATAAGTGTACAACCCCAAACCCCACGTAGGCACTCACGTACCGCCAGACAGAGCACGCATCTCATGCAACAGTCAACCACTACTAATCACACATGATCTTACCGGGAACCCATCATGCATGTTCCTGCACGTTAGATCATAATACAACCAGCACGTCACAGTAAGGAATCACAGATGCACGCGTGCCTCAATTATAAGACAAAAACCACTTGGGTGTGTCCCATACTGTGCCTAACAGTTTCTACCCCATAATTAAGCATCACATCACGCGATACAAACACACTCGCACACTACTCACATCATGCGTCACTTTCTCAAAATCTCGCACCTCAAGCCAATTTCCGCTCATTCTCAACTCTTCCACCACTACTGCGCCAGCGTAAAAAGCATCAGGCCAACGGTTTTCTGACTTCATCAGGCATCGTCACTTCATCGGGCCGGGCATCGTCACCTCGTCAAGGACGGCATCGTCCCGCGTAAACGAACACGCCTCAGGACGGAATCCTACCTCTCCCATTCCTTAATTACCTTGCCCACGTAAAACGCATCAGGCCAACGGTCTTCTGACCTCGTCAGGCATCGACACTCCATCGGGCCGGGCATCGTCCCGCGTAAACGTACACGCCTTAGGACGAATCCTTTCCAACCAATCCTACACTTCCGTACCCTCATTCCACTCAAACCACACTTACACACGGCTAACGGTCGCACAACCAAACATACACATCTCACACATATACATAGCCACGCACCAATTCACATCTCACGTACACTTCACAAACACACATTCCCGTCACACGATCACCCACACAATCACCCACACTCGACACACGAATCCAATACACATTCACCCCGACACATCACCACACTTCATGGCCATACACAAGCGGCACAATACCAATCCGCAATCAGTCCAAAATACATTCCAAATCAGTCCACAAACACAACCAGCACAATCATTCCGTTCAGCCCACAATAACAACCAATGCAAACATTCAATTAAACCCAATCAAACCATAACAGTACCAATTAATCACACAAATTAATCCCCGATCAATCCTCAACATCACAGTCCTAACTCAGCATTCCTAAACCTCGAATTTCATCGCCCAATCAGTCCACAACCACAAACAGTACGCTTAACCCAACAAACCCAATCAAACCATAACAATTCCAATCAACCATACAATTAATCCTCGATCAATCCACAACATCATAGCCATCATCGAGCCTCCCAAACCTCGAAATTTATCGCCCAAATCAGTCCACAACCACAAATAGTACGCTTAACCCAACAAACCCAATCAAACCATAACAATTCCAATCAACCACACAATTAATCCCCGAACAATCCACAACCATCATCGAGCCTCCTAAACCTCGAAATTCATCGCCCAAATCAGTCCATATTCTCTGAACAACCAGCCTTAATCTAATCCCCAAAACAGCCACATAAACCCCCTAAACCGAGTCCTAACCGCGTCTAGCAATACCCGAGGTCCTAGGTATCGATTGGGGAAGTTACTTACCTAATAAAAACAGGGCAAGCTGGTTGGACAGGGGGCTGGGATGGCCGGAACAGCAGCAGCAGCATCAGCGACGTCGCCGGCGACGTACGGACGTCGACGTACGGACGCCGTACGGATGGCGATGTATGGATGACTGAAGCATCACGGCGGCAGCGGCTCAGCTGTTCGAGCTTCGGCATAGCGGTGGTCGGCCTCTAAGCGGCGGTACACGGCGGTTCCTTGCGCCGAACGGGAAAGAAAGAGAGAGAAAGAGAGAGACAGGGTGGGGCGTTGATGCTGGTGGGTGGTGGCCAGACGCGGTAGCAGCAGCAACGGTGGCCGGCGGTGCTCCGGCGACGGTGAACTCCAAGCGGCCGAGGGGGAGAAGCCGACGAAGAAGGAGGAAACGTGGAGGAGGGGCTGATCAGTGGGGGACTTGGCCGAATGAGGAGGAGGTGAGAAAGAGAGAGGGAGTCCATCTAGTCAAAGATTATGGCTAAAGGGCGCCACGTGTCGCCGATCCAACGATTATGACCAAAATGCCCTAATCTAACGGTCCATAATAATTCTAACCAAATAATTGATGGGCAAAAGCATTCAAGGTCCAATAATTGAGCTGAAAATCCATTATTAATAATCCCAAAAATTTTCCAAAATTCGGAACCCAAAAATAGCCCAGGGGCAAAACGGTCATTTTTCCGGTCCCGGGTTGAAATTCCATTTTTCACCCGTACCAATCCCAAATGTGTGTGGCCAACATAATATGGCGTCGGAATCATGAAAATAGCTTCTTAAGCCCTCGAAATCGACTGCAAAGTCCTGAGGAATAAAATAATATTATTTTTCACTTCCGAGCCAAAATTCCAATTTTTTACCGTAACAACTCTAAATGTGTGTGGCCACCCCAAAATGACATCGGCCTCGAAAAATAGTCTCATACGGCCTCAAAATCAACGTTGGTGACCAGAGGAGCAAAACCGTAATTTTTCCGATCCCGAACCGAAATCCATTTTTTTGCAGAAATGGGTAGCCCCAAGTTTGGCCAAGCCAAAAACGTCATCGGCCGTCCAAAATTGTCACTTTCAAAATTCTCAATTCCCGGGCCCGAATTCCAAGAAATGACTAAAATCGACCAATCGCGATTTTAGCTTATCTCTGGCTAACGGGTGGCTCTCTGGAATTACGCGCTCTCGACCCGTGACAGACACTAAGTGTGACATTCCGAATTTTGGCCCATCTTTGAGATTTATAAAACGTGTAATTCGTCAGTGCGCTTATAATAGAATCTCGCCCGGGAACTGATCACTTTCGGGTTCTTATTTTTTAAATAGAGATTTTGCTAGAATCGCACTCGATCGAATTTGGCCGTTATTTAGACCCCAAACTTGGCAATCGATTTTCGGGAGTTTCGAGACGAAATAAATTAGACGGTATTGATATTATTGTGTCCAGCGTCGGTATTGCCAGGAATAGTGGAAAAGTGAATTTTTGACCGGATGCGGATTTGAGCTAGTAAACCTCCCTTGTAGTGTGTTTTGGGTTATTTTCTTTTGACCCTTGTCCTATAGTATTAACTAGGATTATTGTGGACCGTTAGATCGATTTTTAGTTTGAATCGTGTCCGTTAGATCGTACTCGAGTGAAAAATTTGACTTTTTGGATCTCTCTCTCTCTCTCTCTCTCTCTCTCTCTACTCTCTCCTCTTTGTGCCGCGTCACTTCCCCCTATCCGTGCACGTCCCCTCCCCCTTCCCCCCATACAAACTTTCTCTCTCCCTCTCTTCTCTCTCCTCCTTTTTCCTTTTCTTTTCTTCCTTCTCTTCTCTTTCTTCTTCTCTTTCTTCCCTTCCCCAACGTTGCTGCTTCTGCTTCTTCCTCCGCCCGACCGCACCTCGCCGATCGCCTCGCGTCGCCATCGCTCCGACTGAGCTGCACCGCCGCTCGCCAACCGCCAGCAGTCCCGTCGGCCGCCACCGTCACCTGGTCACTCCCCTCTCTCCCCCGACTCCCGTCCGCCTCCGCAGCTCCTCCCCGCCTCTGTCCAGCCCACCGATCGCCGCTCGACCGCCCTCAGCCTCCGCCCGACACCGCCGTCCTCCTCGTGCCGTCGTCGCGCCACCGCGTCGCCCGACAGCTCCGCCCGACGCTGCCTTCCTCCCCTCTCGAGTGCGCGAGCCCGGCTCGTCGCCGCTTGCCGCCGCGTCCGGCGAGTCCCAACCATCGTCCAGTCGTCCGGCCAGCCCCCCCAGCACCGTCCCGACTCCTGAGTGTCGCTGTCGTTGCTGTCGAACGCCCCCAGCCACGCCACCCGCCTCAGCCACCTTCTTCTTCTTCCCTTTAGCTTTCCGCCGTTCGCCGCCGCGTTACCGCCGCTCGCTGCCGCCGCGTCGTCGTTGCCGTCGCCGCCACTCGTTGCCGCCGCATCGCCGTCGCCGCCGCCGTCGATCGCCGCCCCGGCCAGCCGAGCTTGCCCAGGCCGTGGCCGGCCCGTTGCCCACGCGACCAGGCCGCGCGCCCGCTCGCCCGTCGTGCCCGGCACCTCGCCCGTCCAACCAGGTGCGTCACCCGTCCAGTCGCCCGTGCGCCCCCGGGCACGCCGCACGGCCACCACGCCCGCACGCCAGGCACGCCGATCGGCTAACGTGCCCGCGTTGGCCGATCAGCGCGCCCGTATGGCCCGCGCCTAGTCCGACACTGTTCACCCTGGCCATTTTGGGCCCGAGCCGATTTTCTCCGGGCCAAACTTAGGTAAGTGACTTCCTAAACCCTACCTAGTATTTTGGGTACTTTATTGACTTGTCTCGGGTTAAAACAGCTAGGGCGTGTTTTAATTTAATTATATTGTGTTATAATTGTGCTATTTGAATTGGATTAAATAATATGCTTGACTTGGGTATTTGTGCGTGGCCGATTTGAACGTCGGGTTTGTGGATTGAGGTGGCGAATTGTGGATTGGACTGAGTGGTGATTATGGGTTGTTTAATGCAATTGGCGTGGAACTAATTTTAATTGAATGGCGTGTGCTTGCCTGTCGATTTTAAGCCCGGATTGATCAGAGGGCTACGGACTTGGGATGTGTTGACGGCGGTCCGTGTGAAGGCTTGAATGGCTGGTGTGCCAAATGGATGTGGGCTTGAGACGTGTTGACGGTGGCCCGTTAAAGGTGTGTTGGATCTGGACGTGTTTACATCGATAGTTGGAAATTGAGCTCGGATCGATAGGAGGGCTACGGACTTGGGACGTGTTGACGGCGGTCCATGTGAAGGCATGAATGGCCGATGTGTCAAATGGATGCGGGCTTGAGACGTGTTGACGGTGGCCCGTTAAAGGTGTGTTGGACCGGGACATATTTACGTCGGTCGTTGGAAATTGAGCCCGGATTGATCGAAAGGCTATGGACTTGGGACGTGTTGACGGCGGTCCGTGTGAAAGCATGAGTGGCCGGTGTGCCAAGTGAGCCTGAGGCGTGTTTACGTGGGCTGTGAGATTGGGCCTGAGACGTAGTAGCGCGGGCAGTGAGAATGGACTTGAGGGCGTAGTGGCGCGGGCAGTGAGAAAGATGTTCGGCCATGCATGCAATTTGAATGTGATTGAGTTGGCTGGTTGAGCATGTGATTGAGTTGGCTAGTTGAGTGTGTGATTGAATTAGCTGGTTGAGCGTGTGATTGAGTTGGCTGGTTGAGCATGTGATTGAATTGGCTGGTTGAACGTATGATTGAGTTGGCTGGTTGAGCGTGTGATTGAATTGGCTGGTCGAGCGTGTGATTGAATTGGCTAGTTGAATTAGTTGAATTGATTGAGTACAAGTGTGGTTGGTATTTGAATAATTGCGATGTGTTATTTAATTACTATTATGGCATTATCACATGATGACTAACGTGCAGAGTTGGCATGGGCTTGATGATGAGGTAAGTACAACGACGTGAATTTTATATGTTATGGGGTAGATTGCGTGTACGACTTGTCTGGGTACGCATTGGCCTACGTGGGGTATAGGGGATTGCTTATTGAGACTCGTTCTCACGGTTATTATATAACCATTTCAGATCCGCGACCATGAGTGACTGGAAGACGCTGCAAGGGTATGTTAGAGATCGAGGATGGGTCAAGTACTCGGTATTTTGAGTTTCCCCCCTTTTGTAGAGGAGTTAAATTTGTGAACCATTACCCCTTTTGAGGAATATGGCTCTGTTGTTGTGACCTAGCTTGGGAATTGTCTTTTTATGAATGTCGTATGTATCTGCCAAGTGTAGGAATTACAATTATTGTTTTGTGCTATTACTATCCTGTGTCATTATTAATTGTCCGGGTTATTTCTATTGTTTCCGCGCGTGCCTAATCTCTGATGTTTGGATTGGGTCGGCGAAGTGCCTGGGACGTCGCATTCAATGATCGACCGTCGAGGGGTGTCGCGGGCCCGTTAGGGTTCGGGGCGTGACACTAAGTCAAATCACGTTTAAGTTCACTCTACCCAGGACGATCTCGATTGTCATATAATTACGAGGGTCTGTCGCTAGTTCTATTCGGACACGATCAATCAAATAGACCGGTTTCGATTGGCTCAAAACATTCCCTCGTCAATCCATATGGTCGAAGATCGAACCCAGGTCGAGTTCTTTAGTCGTGCGAACTCAATCCCATAATAGCCCTACCCCTAAGGTTAGCATCTCGAAAATGCGTGGGTCTCGGGTGAGATCTCACTATAGTACATTGATCAATATTCATTTCCTAAATCCCGAGAAAAGGATCGAAAATTCAGTCTGTTACATGTCAAATCTAGTTTGTTTAGTGTACGGTTCGGCTTCCATAGTGCTTGATCACAAACTTTCAAAGAAAGTTGCACCAATCATGTGCAAGCTGGATCTCCAGCTTGAGGGGAAGTGACGAAGTATATTTATGGAGATTAGAGATTTTCTTGTTATAAAATATCGTTAGAGATATTATTATATATTAGGGATATTATTTAAAATTTCGTGATTCTCTAAGATAGCTAATTTCCTTTCTCATGCATAATGTTTGGGTATAAACATCCTCCTCCAATAACTTGTAAAGTTAAGCCAATTAAGTAAAGATGTAGTCTTTATTGAATATCTTCTCCTCTTTCTTGAAGATCTTAGAATATTTACATGGTATCAGAGCTAAAGGTCCTAAATTCAAATCTTTTGAGGCCCTATTTACCTCCTCAATTAAATATGCCCACGCTTAGTACTAATAACAAAAACCAGACTAAGCGTGAAGAGGAGTATTAGAATAATTAAATATTAAACAACCTCTTCATCTAACAACTTAATTTTTTAGAGCAGTTGGCAGTGGTCCCATCAAAATCTCACACTATTGCGAAGCTTGAGAAAAGATAGGCTTTTGCCTTGTTCAATCAGAGTTATTTCTTCAAAATAGAATCTCTCAACACTTACCTACCTAGGGATGAGAAAGAATTGAAAGAATATAACTTATTACTCATGGAAGATCCCATAAATAACCTACATCCAAAAATGAGAGTTGTTTCAAAGCTACTTTTGAGGGCTTATACCCAAAAATGACACACAATGTAATGGTTGGGAGGAAGTCAATAAAGATTCAGAAAAAGATATCAAAATCAAAAGAAAGAAGCGGTTGTTAACCGAGGAAAGAAAAGAGGATGGGGGACAAGGGAACTCCAACAAGTAATAGAAGAGAGAGGACGATCCTCTAAAAGCTGTACTGCTGCTGCTATTGTTTCTATACAAGAATTGCGCGAATTTTTTTAGCAGCCCTTTACATTATACTTTTCCGGGATTGTAATTCTTTAAAAATAAATTACTACTCGGAAAAGGCTTTTTGCCCATCGAAGGAGTGATCGCCCTTAGTTATCAAGGACGACATCAAGTGGCGAAGCCGCTTATTCTGGATCACTTTGGTTTGTACTACACGTGGCTACGATGTCGCTTACCTTCTTGGTGCCTATGTGAAATTTCATTAGTAGGGAATGAATCTAGAAAAAAGAAGAGAATGCCAATAAGCTAACTTTCTTTCCAAAAAAAAAAGAAGTTCGGTAAGAATAGGTAGGTAAAAAAACGACTGAACTCCACCATTAAATTCATTCTTCTCCTGCTATAAATTAGGGGTGATCGATTCTCGGTCCGATCCGACTCGAAGATGGAACCTGGAACCGAACCGAGAGAGCTGATTCCCAATTTTGGGAACTGCAGACCGGACCCGTTGGTTCTAGGACCGAAACCAGTCACTTAGAGTTTAGTTTTTTTTTTTTTGTGGTTAAACACTTAAGGTTTGGTTCATATTTTACTAATTTTTGTTAATGAATTTATGTTAACGAAGTTCACTTAAGCTCCGTTCGTTTGGCAGAAAATATTCTCACGGAAAATATTTTCTGGATTTTCCAGTGTTCGAGAGGGGGAAAATATTTTCCGTGGGAAAATATTTTCCTTCTCCCCTCACAAAATAGCCTAAGTCTATGGAAAATGACTTTCACTTTTTCAAAAGCGGAAATCATTTTCCGGAATTTCTTCTTTTTCTTCTTCACTAAGGTTGCTGGCCACCGCCGCCGGCCGCCGGCGAAAAATATTTTCCGAAACTTTTTCATATTAGTCGCCGAACACCCAAAAATTATGTTCCGGGAAAATGACTTCTAGAAAAATATTTTCCAAAAGAAAAATATTTTCCGCCAAACGAACGGAGCCTTAGTATTTAATTCACATTTTACTAATTTTTATCAATGAATTTATGATAATGAAGTTCACTTAGAGTTTAGTTCACATTTTATTAATTTTTTTTTAAAAAAATAAAAATATATATTAAATAGTCGGTCCGGTCCGGTCCGATTTCTCCTTGGAACCGGAAACCGGACCGTCCGGAAACCGGTTCCGCTTTTAGAAATAGGGAACCGGACCGATAGTCTCGAGAACCGGACCAAACCCATCAGTCCGGTCTGGTCCCGATTTGGATGGTCCAAGTTGCTCACCCCTACTACAAATGATGCATTCAAGTAGACCTAACATGGTTCTCCATTTTATGTTTGATAAGTCACCAGATAGAGCAGTCATGCGTCGCACAGAGGAAAACAAACATAAAGTAGGCCTTTGTGGACACAATTTCGTTGATGCCAGTAAGATTCCTAAGTTCGGAAGGGGAAACCAGTCTTTATTGTATGAGGAAGCGGCCATCGAGTCCTTATAAGGATGGTAGTCGTAGCAGCGCTACAACAGCCGCGTCGGTGTCCAGTTTCTGCCGAACCCTGCCCATCTTGTCTACCGTTCCGACTCTTTCCATTACTTATTTCCATAGATCGACACTGCCACCGGACTTATTGCCCTCAAAAAAAGCCAGATTTAAAACTTTGGCCGCCATCCACCACCACACGTGCTCCCACGCGCCGCCCTGGATTACTGCGAGTAAGGCTCACGCGCCTCGAGCGAGCCGACGATTTTTTTGAGTGTTGTTCTGACTGTACCAATAGCATGCAGCGGACAATGGAAAGAAATATAAAAAAAAAAATGTGCAGTGACGGGTCTCTATAGGAAGCCGGCCTCTATGTAAGTCGGTCCAAGTTTGGCAACTCTCCAACGATGGCCAAAAAGTCTCGCGTGTTTTTCTGTTGGACTAACCAACCAGCGATTTCTTCATTTTCAAAGGGACAAGGAAGAGAAAGCTTTCTTTATCTTCATAGATAGCAAATTCATTTTCAAATATAACTGAGAGACTTTACCTGAAAAATGGTTTTAAAAAAATGGAAAGATGGGAACTTGGGAATAGATTCGATACCAATACGGACGACCCATTTCAAATCTATTATGGTAATGCCAATATCTTTTATGTACTTTTTAAAGAATACGATGTAATAAATTATTCCCTAGCCGAACCGTATGACTTTTGTCTCTATGTTACAAATCGATTCCCATGAAAATGCAACTACATAATTTTGGGAATAATCTCGGATGAGACAAAGCCGCCGTTCCTTTCGTTCGGAGAAAGCCAATTCAAGGCTTTGCATGCTTCATACACGTACAAGTCCAAAAGCAGTTTTATGGTTGTATATTGAATATCGAAATTGAGACATTGGAGAGTCCCACGCCGGTTGGAAGATGACTTATTGAGTGATGCATGAGTCCAAACTCTCTCTCAAATGGTCACTACTCAAATAGATCGGGTCATTACGGGAAGGGTTAATATCACAAAAAACCCAAAACTAATATATTTATGATAAATTTATCCCAAATTAATTTTTTTACTATTAAAAACTCTAAATTGGTATACATATAACAAATTTACTTTCATTTTATTTTCGTTAAATTTTACTGTTAAATTACTTAGTTAAATGATAAGCGGCAGTTGACAGATGTATCAGATTTATATTTTACCCTCCATTTGTCACATGTGTACCAGTTTGTAATTTTTTTAGTATTAATCCAATTTAACGAAAACTAGCAGAAGGTAGATTTGTCACAAATGTATCAATTTGGGGTTTCCGATTGTCAAAAAATTAGTTTTGAATAAATTTATCATAAATGCATCAGTTTGAGACTTTTTGTGGTATTAACCCTTATGAAAATAGTGTCAAGCTTTGATTTACATCCGGAGCTTTTGAAAAATAACAGTGATTTTTTTTTAAGAAGAGACCAAAATGAAGTAGAAATTGGAAAGCAACGTCGATCGCTTACTCTATTTGCTCGTTTTCTTCTTATATTAGAAGAAACAAAGACTAATCGGAACTGGACGAGTCTTTTGACTAGTTAGATGTCTTGTACGGGAATAATGACATAAACAGTCCTCGAACTTTGGCCCAATATGCAATTTAGTCCATAAACTTTTAATTTATTCAATGTAGTCCTCGAACTTTAGGCTAATGTTTAATACAGTCCATGTACTTTTAATTTGTTCACTATCATTGCCGAACTTTTAGCACATATTCAATTCAGTCCCTGAATTATATGAAAATATTCAATGTAGTCCCTAAACTTGAATTAATTGAAATGACTGCATTAAACATTTTCATATAGTTCAGAAACTGAATTGAACATGTACAAAAAGTTCAAGGATGATATTGAATAAATTAAAAGTTCATGGACCACATTGCATATTGGGCCAAAGTTTAGGGACT
This sequence comes from Syzygium malaccense, assembly GCA_031216405.1. Classification (NCBI taxonomy): domain Eukaryota; kingdom Viridiplantae; phylum Streptophyta; class Magnoliopsida; order Myrtales; family Myrtaceae; genus Syzygium; species Syzygium malaccense. The sequence continues at coordinate 23,410,459 of CM062259.1, read as the reverse complement.
GTTTATATCATTTTTCTTCTTGTACGGGCCTGCCAAATGTTTCCATATGAGTCAATGAATACTTGTTAGTAAAAGCATCCTAAGGGAATTCGAGCCAATTAGGTTCTCTCTCTGTTTTTTTTTATTTCTTTATTTTCGTTAATTTTAAAGAAGAAATTTCTATTTAATATCTTTTCAAGGGTTAATTATGCTAAGAGTACTAGTAAAAGCATAATAAGGAAATTCGAGTCAATTAGGATTTGCAACGAACAAAAACTTAAAGAGACGGAAATTAGAGAAAACCATGTGCTTGTGATATTGCAAACAAGTGATATTAATCAACTATATAGAAAAAATTTCGAAAAAAATAATCGCTTGCATCACTTATAGAAATGAATAAACAAAAAATATTATTATCATCAATGAAACTTTTTAGACATAAATTGTTATCAATGGCGAAAAAATATTTTCATTGATTAATTATTTTTAGAGATATAAACACTCATTTTTTTTGAAAAATGACGGGACACTCATTATGTTGAATTAGAAAAATGGGGAATTGAGACAATGGCAACCTGCTTGGGTAATGATTGACTAACTTCTAATAGCGGTTATCAAATCTAATTCTGATACCGTACTAAAAAGTCGAATCCAAAAATTAAATTAAGCGAATAAGTGGAGTAAAAAGAGCTGTACCAAATAGTCCCTTAAGTTTCGAAAATCGCCAAAAGTTACAAGCGAGACCCGAGAATCAGATCACTAAGCTTGAGAATAAATTGAACGGTCCACAATCATTAGTGCCACCGCGAAAAATCAGACATTAATAGCGATTCCAAATTATAATTGGCAACAGGAGGTGCAGATTTTTCTTTATCAATTGATGCTGATGCGGCCGTCCTACCATATATATACTTGGCATATTTGGCAAGAATATATTTCGGCAATAAAAAAAATTTATAAAAAAAAGTCCTTATTTAGGGAGGCCATCACATCGATTTCTTATGATTATACAGTCCACTTTCCATACAAGTTGGAAATAAATAAAAAAGGCTTAATTTCGCTGGACTAAGATGAATTAGAATATGATGTAATTCCGTTTGTCTTCATCTCGAAGCTTAACCAGAGTGGACCTGGACGGCAGCGCCCCCCCAGTGACGTCACGACGCTGACGTCATCCCGTGGTCCGTCACCCCGTCCGTTTCTAGGCGTCAGGTGGAATTTATTTCACTCTTTTGGGAGGTCCCGAATTTTTTTTTCTAAGGAATCCTTTTCTATTGAGAGAGAAAGTTGATATACCGCACTAGTTTGGTCATTTTATGTAAGAAATAAATTACCATTTTTAAAAAAATACATTATTAAATAAGAGTTCTAGAGACTGCTTACGATCGCAGACGTAACATGATATACTAAATATCCTCTAAATAGTATGATTTCTTAAGGAAAAAAAGGACCCGTCAAAATAATTATTTGGAGATATTCTCAATAATTGCGTCCGAATGGAAACATCGATCTTTATGAAATTCGGTACAATAAGATGCGTTGAATCGACGAAATATTTAGATTGCATAATATTCACCCGGTCACATAATTCACTATTGTGCTTATATGTAATGACTTTTACGAGGTAAAATGAATCTGGGTCAAATTATACCCCAAAAGAAAATTTGAATTTTAGGTGCATGTGTATTTCAAATATGCACCTTCCTAGGCAAAAACATGAACCCAAAAGTCCAGAGAAAACCATGCATGTGCATCACGCCATTTAGATTGAGTTGACTCTTGACTATCAGTTAACCTTGCCCCCCCTCAGAAAATTGCCTCGACAAACCTAACCAAGAAAATGAAAAATTTTATAATATCGTAAAAATTAACAATTCGAAATATATGTAATGTCGAACACGCGGAAGTATAAAGTAGGCATCAAGGCCGGTGCTCTCAACTCCTCGGTAAGCTGTGTCGTCCTCAAATCTTCTTCTATTCTCTGGTCATAGTTGCGCTGTAAACATCACCATCTTCTTCTCGTGACGATGCATTGCATCATCGTCACAGCTCACCACTGACCATCTTCTCTCGCCCCCTATAACTGGAGTTCAGGATCTCGGGCCGGAGACATCGAATCCGTCATGGGGGAAGTAGCTGAGATAGTCGATGACAGGTTTTGCGACTTGACTCTTGATGACAATGCCGTCCCGACCAAGGCGGTGCACGTCACCGTTGCCATCATGACCAGCTCCGTCGTGGACAAGGCCACTGCCGAGGTGATGGCCGCCAGTGGCCCTCACGAGGCGAACCCTCAGGACGGGTGGCTCCCGATCACGGAGTCGAGGGGCGGCACCACCGTGTCCGCGGTGTTCCACGTCCTGTGCTCCGGGATGGGGATCCAGGCGCTCATGCTTCCTGTTGCCTTCGCTTCTCTTGGTTGGTAAGCCAAAGCCATCTCGTCGTCATTAAAATTACTTATATTTTCGTAATTCATAAGTGACTGTGTTTCAGTCATCTCTTGAAATCTTCATCGGGCTGCATGAGATTTGGTCTGTTGCTTGTTGGAGAATTCGGCCGCCCAGACCTCTTGGATGGAGCACCATGTCACATGATGTGTTTCCCTAATTTCTTGATTTTGCTTAATCACAAAGAAAATGATAAAAGAAGAATCTTCGATTTCTTTAGGGCTTTGACAAAAGTTTATTCACTGACTTGCACTCCACGTGGTCCTCGCGTCTACGACGGGTTGGAAACCTAGGGGCTTTGATAAATCAACATAAGATGACCAAAAACTTGGGGTGAGTTTCTTCGAAGGTGTGAATTCTCTCCAAAGTGATCTTGAATTATATGGATATTTTAACTATACGAATTAGAATTTCGTTTTAATTATTAAATTGACGATCTCGCGAAGGATATCTCTTCGATTCCGATGCTTTTCCTCTTCACGTTCTCGCCGGCAAAAGAGCCAGCTATTAATGAATAAGGTGGAAATTAGAGGCAGAATAATCCTCGACTTCACGGACAATCTTTCTCTTTGCATAGACAGTGAACCTAATATTATTTTTTAAGGAATAGCATTTTTCGAAATTCACATTCTCATCCGCAAAAGATGCACCCCATTCCTCCCCCCCCCCCCCCCCCCCCCCCTCTTTTGTTTGCCTTACTATCCTCAACTTCACTCGTAAGATCTTTCTCCATGCACAGACTGTGCACCTAATTTTATCTATGAAGAAAAATGAGTGTCTTCGGTAATGGGATCGTGTGATAACAAAAGGTCGATATGCGAGTGTTACGACATCCGGATATTACGCTCTTTCCTATTGGCCAACACATCCATGTACTCCACTAAGTTCGCCGGTACCACTCACCAAAAATCTGGATTGCATGTCTTTGTGTTGTCGACATTGTGTGCTGCCACAGAATCATACTTGATTTCATTCTCCTCTCCTGTATAATATTAAAACCTCAATGGCCATATTTTCACTATACTATCAACAATCGAATTCTATAACTACAGAACCATTTTCGTCAATTTGTTAAAAAGTTCGGAGACTACCCATATCCATTTTCATTATTTTAAGTTCAGACGACAGGATACAGTGATTTTTCCCCGTGAAAAACGACCACTTCAAAGAAAATTTTGACTTTTTGGGTCTTTTTTATTATTTTTAATTAAAGGTCCAAAAAGACATTTTTGGATCTATTACTTTGCCAATTCTATGACCCAATTTTTCCCATATTCCACGAGAGGTGCCAGGAGGTAGTGGAGAATACCCCATATATAGGATAATCATGCTTTAAAAGCGAAACTGCTATTCTTTCCATTTAATGAACTTGAGTAAAAATGCCTATGTAACTTTTCATTAACCTATATTTGTTAATCTATCGAATTTGTTATTTTTAATTATTGTCTCATTATTCTTTTCTTCTTAATTTTGAAGGGTATGGGGAATCCTTATTCTATCCTTAGGATTTCTGTGGCAACTCTACACCATATGGGCTCTTGTGCAGCTCCATGAATTGGTTCCTGGAACCCGCTACAGCAGATTCCTCCACCTCTCTATTGCTGCCTTCGGTATGCCGCTATATATTTAAAATATTTTTTTTATCACGTTAATTAATTACAATAAAAAAAAGAAAGATTAGCATTTCCAAAAGTTCAATTTTATCGTGGGAGATTAAGAATCGTTAGCGTAATTCCACTCTGACGTTATTTTAATTTTTGGGTCCATTTGCTTGTATTTCTTTCACGATTATTATTCATAATTAGGCAAATTAATGTATCAATAATTAAATTTAACGGTATCTTCAAAATAAAATTTCAGGACCCAGGTTGGGAAAATTGCTTGCCATATTTCCCGTGATGTACCTATCGGGGGGCACGTGTGTGATGGAGATCATCACCGGAGGTAGGGCCATGGAGCTTCTCTTCAAGACCATGTGCGGCGGAGATGGCACCGCGTGTAGCGCCAAGCCACCCAACGGCGGGGAGTGGTTCTTGCTATTCACATTCATAGCCATCGTCATAGCACAACGGCCGAATCTACATTCCATAGCTATGGTCTCACTGTTCGGAGCCATCACAGCCATCAGTTACGGCGCCCTGATTTGGATTATGTCTGTTGCCAAGGGTAGGCCTGAGGGCATCTCCTACAAGCCGTTGATTGAGGCAAAGTCGGATGCGGCGAGAATCGGTGGGGTTTTGAATGCTATCGGGATCATTGCCTTGTCTTTTAGAGGTCACAACCTCGCGCTTGAAATTCAGGTAAAATGGCTTAACTTTTCGTTTGTCTAACTTCTTTGCATTTCAACAACGATGAGAGGAACCCATACCGTCCTTGCTTGCATCATTTGCAATGGATAAAACTTGGGAATCTCTTGAGAGCTCTCTCCCCTAGAACCGGGTGAATTCGGGCGCGTCGCGATTGGGGTTTCAAATCCTACACTTGATTCAGCAATGATGATTTTCTAATGTGCCCATTTTGTGATGTAGGGAACATTGCCTTCAACCCCAAAATGCCTTTCCAAAAGGCTTATGTGGAGAGCTGTGATCATCTCCTACTCGCTCATCGCTCTCTGCTTATACTCTTTAGCCATTGGTGGGTTTTGGGCCTATGGAAGCAAAATACCAAATGGTGGACTCTACGTTGCTTATCCCCAATTCCATGGCCAAGACACACCGAAGCTTGTGATGGGCCTAATCTACCTCCTCGTAGTGGCCAACTGCCTCAGCACATTCCAGATTTACGCCATGCCGGTCTTCGACAACCTGGAGCTCCGGTACACCAGCATTAGGGACCGCCGCTGCTCTCGGCGGGCCCGCACATCCCTGAGGGTCTTCTTTGGCTGCCTCGCCTTCTTCGTGGCAGTGGCTCTCCCTTTTCTAGGGAGCCTGGCCCCGCTGATTGGGGGGATGACTTCCACACTAACATTTGTGTTACCATGCTTCATGTGGCTGGCGATCAAGAGGCCTCGTCGCAGGAGCAGCATGTGGTGGCTCAACATTGGGCTAGGGTGGCTCGGCATGGTGTTGTGGGTGGTGATGGTGGTTGCGGCGATCTGGGTATTAGTTGATAGAGGGCTTAATGCTAACTTCTTCCATCCTTAAGAGTGACTTGAAAAAAAATAAAACAAATTGTGTCTCTATGAAGAATTCGAGCCAAGACAAATTGGACTTGTCAAAAGAAAATGTGAGACAAATAATTAATGCAGAAGAGTCTATACTAATACGATCGTCGATGCATTGTAAAATATTAAGTAGCCTTTATGAGACTTTTTTTTTTGGTCTTACTCTAGCTCTCAACTTATACTTAGATTTTTATTCTGCCTCTTTGCAGAGCGTGGGAATCGAAACCCATATATGATATTAAATGTCCCCATCCCTAGCCCCTCATAAGAAAGTAGGAAATCGAATTCTCCACCTTCTCCTTCTCAAGTAGGAAGGGTGGAGATTGAGTCAGGTAATTATCCTGACATATATCCAAACCATTTTTATGGTAATTATGAAGAATCATGTGACATTGTAGCGAGGACATGCACTTTTTATTTGTGATGGACTATTTTTAAAAGGGTATGTCACCAAAAATTAATGGAATTAGAGTTGTATGTTGTGTTTTTACATTTCTTAATTTTAGATTTCAAACAATTATGGAAAAAACTATACGTGAAAAATCTACCTACCAACAGTTAAGCATTGTGAGTTTCAGCAGTTTGAGAGTTAATAAAGGTCAAAATATGCATGCAATGCATGATTTAGTCAAAATAAATGTTCATAGGGACAGTTTGCATATAATCAATCGAATCATGTTCAACTTACCTATAGCCATGCTTTTAGAAAATTTACTTTTGAAGCTACAACCATCCTAATAGAATTTAGGGCCTAAGGATGGTGTGGAGAATATATGGCTGATGGGAGCATATTTATCTATTTTCTTTATTGTTTATATATTGCGGTAATAAGGATGATATTGTAATTTGGCATCTTGATTTTATGATAAATAAATAAATTGAAGTCACATCGATCTAACCAAGCATTTAGTTTAGTTTTTCTTTCAACATGATACAAAGCAAGGGTTAAACTGAAACCTTAACCCTAACCAATCTCATCTCTACACAATGCATCTTCTCTCTCTCTCTCTCTCTCTCTCTCTCTCTCTCTCTCTCTCTCTCCCCGCAATTCCTTCACACCTTATTTTGCTTTCTTTCACAGTGTAGGGCAACACTAATGAGGTTATTCTTTGAATCTAATGGCTACCCCAAATCTCACTCACCTCTGTAAGATAAACTAAAGTTTCTTTGCAGTCTCCGATAGGTGGTTCAACCTCCTTTGCGATTTTTGGGATATTGTTTGAGATTGTTTCTACCTTGCCGCTAGCCTACAATTATCTCATCTCCAAAGACCAAAGCACTGCATTTTGTGGACCATCATATTCCTTGGAAAAATTGAATTTTGCCTTTCCTTGATATGATTTGGCTGATCTTTGGAGGACAAATTTAGCCTACTCAAAGACGATTTCGAACTTTTTTTTTTTGGCCTTTTTTTTTGGCAACTTTTGGCTATTTGATTGCTCTTCTAGTACTTTTCGAGTAGATTTCTACGACACATTGTCTAAGGATCCAATTGTGCACTCGACACCAACAGGAGATGGCCATACATATTATCTTAGTTTTGCTACAATCACTATGAAGCTTGATGGCACGAATTATTTGATATGGTCTCGATCTGCATTCTTGATTATTGCAGGCCTTGGGCTTACGGGACATATCAATGGCACTTCTGTGAAGCAAGATACATCAGGTAATACTCAGAACAAGTAAATCTCAAATGACTCTTTGGTAATGCCTTTTTTGCTTAACTCAATGCAGCCACATATTGCAAAAAGATATTTGTTTCTTGATACCGCGGCACAAATTTGGTCGACTGTAAGGGATAGTTATGGTCAATGCACAAGTGTATGAACTTAGAAAATAGGTTCATGACACCACTCATGAGAAAATGACTATATCTCAATATTATGTTGAGCTTCGAAGTTTGTGGCAAGAGTTAGATCATTATGCCAATTACCACCCAACCAATCTGCATATAAGAGGCAAGTGGATAAGATCAGAGTTTATGATTTCTTGAATTGCATGTTGAATATGATCAGATACATATTCAAGTCCTTAGTTGGTCTCCATTCCCTACTCTGGAACAATCCTACGCCCTAGTTCACTTTGAAGAAAGCCATATGACAGCAATGCTCCATCTGTCAATTGTGGATCAATTTGCTCTACAAACCAGTGTGGTACTATTGCCAAATCTAATTCATCCTCTCGATATGATGATACCTCTAAGGAGGTTGTGAAGTGTGAGCATTGTCATAGGTCATATCACATTAAGGCTACCTGCTATAAGTTATATGGAAAACCTGCAGATTTGAAGGTAAAAAGGGTACAAAGAAAGGCAAAATACAAGGCAAACCATACTGAAACTGTTCCTACTGCTCCTACTACTTATATCAGTTTATCCCATAAAGAACTTCAGGCAAACTCACGGTTGCCAACTGATCTAAGCATAATTGCAAATCTGCAATTATAGTATAATTGCATTGGACTGGTGGTGGAAAACTCAATTCAGTTGCGTAGACTTGGCTCGCACATCAAGCAAAATTCAGTTAGGCTGAAGGACACTGTGGCCGAAAATTGGAAGGCAAGACGGGCCTAATTTGAGCTTAATTCGATTATAATTCAACCCATATTACAAGTTGGCCTTTGGTTATTATAGCCCATTACATTGAAAAATGGGCTTAATTTAAGCTCGCGATAGTAAGATAAATCTAGGTTAATGCTATATATGCATACTTATGCCTCTTAATCTAGAGGTTGCAATCACAATTCATAATACACACGAGCAAAACACATGAGGCATTGAGAGAAATGGGAGAGACAGAGACATGCAAAGGCTCTTGCAGCCGAGCCCCTCTCCGCCACCACCCTCGTACCTCTAGCCATTGTCGTCGCCTCCCTCATGGCCAAACCTGTGGCCGTGAGCTAGTGCCACTGATTCCTTTGTTAACCTGTTGAGCCGACCCTTGACGATCGATGTTGTTCCTGCAACGCGAGCTTCTGTGACCTTCGGTGTTGCCTTACTTCTCCCGTGATGCCATCTGCTGCTGTTGTCGCCCTTCTTGCCGAAGTTGCTACTGTCTCATCCTATTGCCCCACGCAGTGACAACGTGGTTGCTACTCGTCAGCCAATCCCCCAAGCCACCTCTTCACCAACGAGCCCCTGCCACCGCTGAGCTGACTCGTGACTAGAGGTGTTAAATAGGTCAAGAATCCATATATTAAAACATATCTAATTATTGTGGGTTATAAGTGTGTTGGGTTTAGCTTTAAAAATAGACTAGGTCATTAATGGGTTTCTTATAAACTTAATGGGTCTTAAATGGATGTTAAATGGATCATAAATGGGTTACCCAATAAGTTTAAGTGAAATTTTCAATGTTTTTTAATTTTCTATTTTTAAATTTTTATATTCTTTATATTATTTTTCTTTTCCTTTTTCCTTTCTCTTTTTCTTTTTCTTCTTCCGCCACAGGTGGCCAGCCACTGGTGAGCCTCAAGCCTCGCCGATTTGGCGAGACTCAAGCTCTCCAACCTTGGGCGAGCTTGAGCTCATCGATTCTGGCGAGCCTCGAGGCTCAAGCCTCGCAGATCTGACAAGCTCGAGTCTCGCTAGATCAACGAGGCTCAAGGCTGCCAATGGTCGGCGAGGCCTCAGCCTCGCCAGAATGGCAAGCCCAAGCTTCGCCAGCCACTGGCGAGCCCGTCCCTTGCCTGTGGCTAGTGTTGATACAAGATTTTTAGCCCATTTTTCAAATTTTTATAAAAAAAAATCAAAAAATTAGGATTAGGAACATTGGCCAAGATTAGGAACCTATTTCTAAACCAAAAATAATTTTTTTTAAATTTTTCTGAATTTTTCTTTAATTTCTTTAAGCCAAAATAAGTTAAAAAACCAAGAAAAATAACAAATGAAATCCAAAAATTCCAAAAAAAAATATCCATTAGTCTTATTTTAAATCCAATTTCATTAATACAGCATCAATTTTAGAAAATTTCAATTGGAAATATGTTTTTCCCAAAATCGAGTAAAATCAAGCCCAAATTGAACCAAAAATTCAATTGAGTCATTTCTAGGTCATAGTGTCTTCACAACAAATGATTCTAGGACTTTTAATTGCATATTGGTCAATCCAATTGCATAATTTTTCAGAGGAATTAAAAAGCCCCAAAAAATCAATTAAAAATTAGGGATTTCAAGCCCAAATTAGGGATCTTCATCAATTTGAAATTGTCGAGCCAAGAGACCATCATTTCTAGGGTTAATCAATCATGGGAAATCCAATTTTGACATCATTTTTTCCTAATCAAGTCATCTAGATACATAATTGAACAAAAACCTAGTCATTTGAATTCGAAATTTTGGAATTTTGGGCTTAATTGTGATGAAAATTGAGACAAATTTCATATTTGAATGCAAAATGTGTTGAGGAATCCAATTTTGGGGTTAAAATTGAAAAATAGGGTTAAAATCGGGTTGAATTTGTGAATTTAGACCAACTCGAATTTGCCGGGTCGGTCGGATCGACCTAACCCGACTTGGGTCAGTCTCCTTCTTTACCCAACTCACCCAAAAGATATGAGAAACATAAAAAAAATATCTTCAGCCCGCCTCTTCACCGCCTTACCGGGGCCAAATAAGCATGTGAAAATCAAGTTTACCAGCTAGAGAATCTCCGGCTGGTATCGGAGATTCGTTATAACCGATTTGGAGGTCGGTGGTAACGATTTTTGGGTGGCAAATCGGGCTAGAGAAGAAAGAAAATATGTGATCCTGCACAGAGAAGGTGTTCGACGATATTCTAGAGAGAGAGAGAGAGAGAGAGAGAGATACAGAGAGAAAGAGAGGAAAATCCAAAGAGAGAAAAAGGAGTGAAGATCCCACGATTGAGTGATCGGAGCCGGTTGATTGAACAGCGCTAACAAATCGATCATCCAGGAAGGATCTCCTCCTTAGGTGACCAGTGCAAATATGGTCGCAAAAGCTCTAAAAATCGACCTCGGCTGATTGATCCAGAGGTACTCCGACAAAGCTAAGACCACCAGCTTGGAGTCCAAGTGTCGAGGAAGAGCTCCACGATCGCCAGTTGCTTCGGAAACTCTAATTGATCCTTCATTGAAGCAAGTAAAGTTCAGTCATGTTCACAGTTTTATAAAACCAGATTCTGTGTTTGAGCTTTATCGTGCTTAATTGTGTAATTTTTTTTTTATGATTTTGAGTTTCTTAATGCTCAAAACTTGATTCTGATCACGATATTGATTGTTTGTTGCTTTTTGGGCCATTAAATCAGCATAAACTGAGTCGGTCGTCCCTTAGATCACCTCGCCGGAGCAGCCCTCACTTCACCAAAGCATCCCTGACAATCAACCACCGTCTCAGGTCAGTTTTCCTTGCATTCATATTGTTCTGTTCTTGATTCAATCGCCAAAAAATGGCTAGGGCGAATTGTTTGATTGTCTTGAAGCTAGAAAAGGTAGTATTGATAAGTTTTAAGTTAGGACTTTTTGGATCAATTTTCACCGGCCGGCGGTGATTCGATGTTGAACCGACTATGATGGATAACTAGAGGATGATGAACCCTCAACACAGAACCTGAAAAACATGAATAAAGGTCGTCGAAAGCTCACCGAAATCGAGTCTGAAGTCATAGCCTTGAGAACGTCGAACAAAAGATTATGCACACCATGTGCTTGGCGAAATGCCGAAGTGAGAAACACCAAGAACGGCACCGTTTTGGTGTTGTGCCCACCAGAGCGATGCCCGGCGATAGTGCCGACTGGTCCAACCAAGTCGGATCGATCTGAACCAGATCAACCCGATTTGGTCTTTGGCGGGAAAATTAAAATTTTAAAAATTTTATGAAAATTCTAAAAAAATCAGACAAATATAAAAATATAAAAAATTTTAGAAAATTTTGAAAATTTTGAAAAAATAAAAAAAATCGAAAATTCAATAAAAATTTCAGAAAATCCAAATTTTTCGGAAATTCATAAAATTGAAAGAAAATTGGAGATTTTCTCAAAATTTCATAAAAATCTAAAAAATTCAGAAAATCAAATAAAAAATGTGAAATTTTCAGAAAAATAAAAAAATAAAAAATCTCAAAATCCCATAAAAAAATTCAAAAATTTCAAAGAAATTTTTAGAAAATCAAGAAAAAGTTCTCGAGAAAAGAAATTCTCAAAAAAAAATTCAAAAATTCACAGAATGACTCAAAAATCCTGTGGCCAACCTTTGTAAGTGAAATTAGAATTTTTTGAAGTGCCTAAATGGTATTTTTAGGAATGCCTTGGTTTAGGAGTCCAAAGGGGTTTTTACCCCTAAAAAACCCTAAAACAACACAAATCATTGAATGAACAAGCCTTTAGGGCTTTACTAGGGTTTGAGTGTTTTGGATTGTTCTTGTTTTTAGAGACAATTTAGGATTACTTTACTTGATTGCAATTGATTGTGTTGTTAATGATGATTGATTGATTTTTCATGATTAGAATTGTTAAAATTAGTGGATAGACCTCGGAAACCTGTGTGACACGTTAGACACATTGTATCATTTTAGGTACCGAAAGGGTGTTAGAGATCTCAATTCGGGATCATTAGCGTAACCACGTCCCCTTATTCGGAATCTCTGGTTCACAGAATTGGGGTATTTCTTCCGTACCCCGATTATATTTCTAGTCAACCTACTAATAATGACTAGTGGCGACTCCAAATTGAAAATTTAGATTGAATAAAAAGAGGCCTCTATTTGTCTAGCGATGGGATGTCTATGAGACATTTGGGCGAAATATTCGTGTCAAGCCCTAATAACTCATTCGAGGACAGTTTCTCCATTCATGACAAATGGAAATACCTCCTTAACTTGCTAAAAGCGTAGCATGATCGCTGGCCGCCGGCCATCGTCCTGGCCGGCCACAGGCGGGGGAAGAAGAAAAAAGAAAAAAAGAAAAAGAAAAAGGAAAAGAAAAAAGAAAAATAATTAAAATATGATTTTCAAAAATAAAAATAAAAATATTAAAATGAATGCATAGAGGAAAATATGATTTTTCATAACAAACGGCGAAAAATATTTACTAGTTCATTTTCAAGTTTCAGCCAAATATTGGAAAACATTGTCATTTTCCTAAAAATATTTTCCAAAAATGTTATATTTTCCGCGAAACAAACGGAGCCTTAAATTTTTTTTAAAGATTTGTATTGCATGAAGATGTTTTAACAATGCAATTTTTTAAACTAATTATCAGAAATAAGCTTTCCTAGATTTAGTTAAAAGGGTCGGGTCGGGTATGGGTCAAAATTTTTATCTTGCAATAAATGGGTTATAAAAGGGTTAAATGGGTCAAGTTAGATCAGACCATTTATAACTCGTCCCTCCCGTTTAGCAGGTTTACCCGTGACGCTCGCCACTACCCTTTGACGCAAGCTACTACTTCCCTCGACATCCCCAATGCTGCCACTACTTCTCCGATGCAACTGCTGCTTCCCGTGATGCCTATCGCCATTGTCTGAGTCCCTACTGCACCACCTGACGATGATCCCGCTTACTGCTATCTGACCAAGTATCATTGTTGCCACTCCTAACTCGCCATGCCAGATCGAGGAGCTACTGTTGCCGTGCTGCTGCTTCTTTGACAAGCCGTTGCCTTGTCTTTTCTTATTCGTAGGTTTCAGGATCAGTATTCATCATCAAACTACCATCGTCGAGTCACAGCGAGTGCCGTCAACACTGTCGATCCACCACCGTCAATCATCCCGAGATTGGCAATCCCGATTTAGAGTCGAGTTTGAATTTGAAAGTTAGCTACAAATTAGATAAGAATATTATCCAATGTCATTTTGAATATTAAAATGCCTAATGTGGATGATATTATCATATTCTATGGAATCCTTCGATATATTTGAATAATTATGCATATTCGCAAGATTTAAAAATCACCCCAAGTTAAGATTTTCCTAACTTGACAACATGCTTAGACGACAATCCAATCTCTAACTATGAGATATGATACTCGTCGACAAAGAAGATTTTTCATTCTATCCATAATTATTTGGATATGATAATTGATTTTATATTGTTTCCAAATTTAAACGAGGAACCTCCCATCATTATCCACAACCATTTGGATATAAATCAATGGTTTATATTGTTTTTCCACATTTAAAAAGATAAAGCAAATCTTGCGGATTGCGAGGATTGATTCGATGGTGGTTTTTATCTCTTATTTGATTTGGTTATTTAAAAGAAAATCTCAAAAGGATTAGGTAGGATTTGAATTGACTTTTTTTGGGATAATCTTGCATGATTAGAGTATATCTATATAACTTTCTTTCAATAGAATAGAATAATTTAGATTTGTTAGAAAGATATGATGATTATTCTAATTTAAATTAGGATTTAATGTGAATTACTGCCTAGTTTAAGTTAGATATTATCTTAATCTTGATAGTTTATTTAGGGTAATTTTTAATTTCAAATTTCCATAAAGAAAAAAAATCACTTTAGAATAGGTTAGGTTATCTTTTCTGGGATAGATTTCATGTTTAATTTAGGTTATTTATTTATTCCGAATTTTGTAAAAAGAAATACCAGAAACATTGCTTTAGAATAGGATAATTAGCTTTCCTTGGTTTAAAATTGCATGTTTAATTAATTAGTGTTTTTAATTACGAATTTTAATAGAAAATACTAAAAATACTTCATATGCTCGTCATCATAGTTAGGTCATTTAATCACATGTCATATAGCTTGCGTATTAGGTTTATTTAGTCGCATGTCATATTTTGCACGTCATTGCATATAGGTTAGTTTTCATTTAACCAAGAGAAAACCAAAACATACATTAAGTGAAATTGCATGTTAATTAGAACCATATTAAGATTGTTGATGTGATTTTCTAGCTAACATTGCAGATGCTTATATTGCTTCGAGGTAAGTAATTCTTCCTATCTTGCGATTTATTTAATGCTTTAATTATTAAGTATTAATTTGGTGGTTTGTTCACTCGCATGAGCACCTCGCATGTTAGGAAGTAATAAAATCAATCCAAACTAACAGCCCAAACATTTTCATGGACAGAAAAGGTATGGAAAGGGCGTTAGAGTAATATAGTATAACCAAGCCTCCATACTTATAATCTCTAGTTCATAAGAATAAAGTATATTTCCTTTTACTTTATTTGGATTTTTAATCGACCCACTGTAAACTGATTAGTGGCAATTCCTAATTAAAAATCTTTTGCATGTTAAGAACTTGAACTGTAAGTTACGATTTGATATGGGCTTGGGAGAGTCCGAGTTAGATTTAAACTTAATAATCCATTAGCCGAAACCCTAGATGGTGCACCACGAGGTAAGGTCATGACAGGGGATTTAATACATCAGTTGTTTCCAACCCATAGATTATTGATATAGGGGCTTTCTTCTAGTCTTTTTCATCAACATACCCCTACTTCTAGTAGAGACAAAGTCTACGTAGTTAATGGAACCCTGTCTTCCATTGCTGGAAGAGGTCTATCTACTGTTCCTTCACTCTTCTCTTGGCTTTTGTTTCACATATTTCATCAACCTTTACTAATCTCATTTCTATTTGTAGTTCAACTCAAGACTTAAACTATAAAGTAACATTTTTTTTTCCTTCTTATTGTGTTCTTCAAGATCTAATAATGGAAAAGGAGATTGGATATGGTGGAGTGGATGATAGTCTTTATCCGTTTGAGTGTAGTGGGGTTTCTACTTCTACTTCGTCTTCTACGCCTCATCAAGTTAATTCGACATCGACGTATCTCCACCAATGGCATTGCAGATTAGGTCGTCCACCTTTACGAACTTCAGAAAAAGTTTTTCCTAGTCTTGTCTCAGCTTGTAATAAATATTGAGTTTTTTTGTGAAGCTTGTAACAAAGTTCATGTAGTTAATGGAACTCTCTCTTCCATTGCTGGAAGAGGGTCCATCAATTGTTCCTCCACTCTTCTCTAGACTTTTGTTTTACATATTCCACTATTCTCTACTAATCTCCTTTATGTTGGTAGTCTGACTCGAGACTTGAACTGTAAAGTAACCTTTTTTACTTCTTATTATGTTCTTCGGGATCTAATAACTAGAAAAGGAGATTGGATATGGGAGAATGGATGGCTAAACAAACTCATTCATCATATTCATCTTCAAATAATAAAAGTCGTTTCTTTTTCCATGTGATTCATACTGATGTGTGGGGTCTTTCTCAATATACTTCTATTTCTGGTCATCAATGGTTTGTCACTTTTATCAATTGTCATTTTCATACAACTTGGGTTTATTTATTGAAACATAAGAGTTATGTTTTACACTATTTTCAAATCTTTCACTAAATGATTCAAACTCAAATTACCGCTACTATAAAAAATTCTTTGTAGTGATAATGGCATTGAGTACGTTGACAGTTAGTTTCAACGATATCTCTCTAATCATGGCGTTATTCTTTGACCAGTTGTGTTCATACCCCAGCACAAAATAGTCTTGTTGAAAGAATGAACCAACATTTATTGGATGTTGCTAGGTCTCTTATGTTTGCCCATCATATCCCAGCTCATTATTGGAGTGATGCACTTCCAAAAGGGTACTAGAACTACTCAATACCTTATATCGTACTTTTGTGCTTTCTCTATCTTCAATCTCTATTCCACGGGATTGGCAAGAAGCTTTTGCATATGAAAAGCGGAAGGCAGCAATGGTGGAGGAGATGCATGCTTTGAAGAAAAATTGCACATGCAATCTTGTCGCTCTTCCTCCTGGGAAACAATTGCTAGGATGTTTGTGGATGTTTGTAGTCAAACAGAAGATGGATGATACCATGGACAAATATAAAGTACAGCTGGTGGTAAAAGGAATATTCAGACTTATGGGATTGACTATCAAGAAAACCTTTGCTTTTATTGCTAAGTTGAATACCATTCAAGTGCTACTTTCGTGTTCTGTTAACCAAGGATAGGATCTTTAACAGTTAGATGTGAAGGATGCATTTCTTCATGAAGAGTTAGAATATGATGTGTATATGGAGATTCCTCCAGGTTTTTCTTGCAACAAAACTTAATATAAACTTTATAGTTTAAAGCAATCATCTCAAGCCTAGTTTGATAGGTTTCAGAAAGCTATGGGCTCCGTTGGGTATAAATAAAGTAATGATAATCATACTTTGTTTGTGAAGAGATTACGCGCTAAAGTCACTATTCTCATTGTCTATGTAAATAACATTATTGTCACAGGGAATGATAGAGATCAAATCAGCCAGTTGAAGAAAATTCTTGGACAACAGTTCGAGATAAAGGATCTTCGAAAGTTTCGATACTTTGTTGGGATTGAAGTTACCAGATCTTCAAAGGTGTCTTTCTATCCCAAAGAAAGTGTGTCCTTGATCTTTTGATAGAAGTTGGGTTATTTGGATGCCATCCCTCTGATACACTTATAGAGGTCAATACTCGTCTTCGAGAAAAGTATAGTGATCTAGTGGATAAGGGTCGTTATTAGTTGTTAGTGGGAAAGTTAACTTATTTGTCCTACACTCGAATACACTTATTTCTCGGTATTGTACTTTATTAGGAGGGAATCTTGTGACTTGGCGTAGCAAAAAGCAAAATGTGGTTGCTCGATGTAGTACTGAAGCAAAGTTTCATGCAATGGCACAAGGAGTTTGTGAGTTGTTATAGCTTCAAGGATTACTTGAAGATCTTGGTGTATCTGTTCATATTCCTATGATGCTATATTGTGATAATAAGGCTGCTATTAGTAATGCTCACAATCCTGTGCAACATGACCGTATGAAACGCGTGGAGAATGATAGATATTTTATCGAAGAGAGGTTGGAGAGTGGTTTAATTTGTATGCCATCTGTTCAATTCGTTGATTAACTTGCTGATGTGTTCACCAAAGTTTTGAAGGGTAAATCGTTTCATCCTATTTTAGTTAAGTTGGGCATATGTGATATCTATGCTCAAACTTAAGGGTGAGTGCTGACAGTATTTGGCTGATGGGGGAATATATGTCTATTTTCTTTGTTATTTAAAGTTGTAGGCGATAAGGGTGATATTATAATTTTGGCGTCTTGGCTTTATTACAAATAGATAGCTTGGAGTCACCTCAACCTAACCAAGAAATTAGTTCAGTTTTTCTCTCAATAGACGGTAATTTGGAACATGTCGAATTGGTGTAATACTAAATGAATGTAGCTACATGTGTTATGATTGAGCTTGATCTCATTCCTCGATCAATCGATTTATTTATATAAGAAAATTCATTGCCAATATGATCAACGGTTGTGATCCATTCACATTAGAAACTCATACCCGATCAAGTTAGCGCTTCCAATGGCCTAATTCTCATGTTTGCTATATTCTTTGAAAAGAGACATAATAGAAGACTCTAGAACATTGATCATTAATGCAAAGGATGAATCATCATCTTAGGTGGCCTTATGAAGATTTAGTAATGACAGCCAAAGATTTGGCTTGGAGAGCATGCTAGGCAAGAAACATGTGACAAAATCAAAATCCCATTATGACCACATCTTGAGCATTTAATGAAGGTGTGAGTTGTCCACTTAGATGGCAAGGTAAGATATGATAATGATAGCAAAAAGATTTGGCTTGAAAAAGAAGCAAGTGATTCATGACTTAGGTGGCCCTATAGAAATTTGGTTATGATGGCCTAAGTTTTGACTTGGAGAAGAAGTAAGCGACTCATGGCCTAACTGTGCCAATTAGAATGACACACATTAGCCTTCCATCATTCCCCTAAAAACTTAGGCATGCCACCTCATCCTTGTAGACATGCCACCTCTCCTTAGTAGACTTGCCACCTCTCCTTAGTAGACTTGCCACTCATCTCATAAACTTGCCATCTCATTCTAGTAGGCTTGCCACTTCAAAAAAACCAATTAAACCACTTGGATAAGCAATGATGAGGATGGAGCCTATAAATAGAAGGAGCCCCTCTTTCAATTTCACACCTTGGGTTCACTATCTCATCTTCGTCTCCCTTGCACGCCACCCCCTCCTTTTAGGCCATTTCTTGGCAAGCTGTGACATTCTAAATTTCGACCCACTTGGTATTTATGAAATACGTAATTTCAATAACGCACTTGTAGTAAATCTTGCCCAAACTTGATCACTCTCGGAACACTAACCAGTAAGGAAAGGCTAATTAGGGATCTAGATTCGCGCGACCATAGAACCTGACCATAGACTGACTTTCGATCATAAGGATTGTCGAGGTGATATTTTGAGCTAATATAGACCGATCTAAGGATGGTCATGGATCGATTTGCGAATGTTGTATATTTGGATCGCGGGTGATTCCGCCTTGCCAGAATACGAAATTTGCAAACGATCTCAAACCTATTTTAAACAATCGCGTTTTTCAGAACTAGTGATTGATCTTCACAATTACATGACAATCGATGTCGCCATGGCTCAAGTGAACTTAAACGTGGCTCAATTTAGTATCGACCATGGGTCGAATGTACGAATTTTCCCGAAAGCCACCCGTTAGTTTGAGATAAACTTAAGTCGCGTTTATTTGAGTTTGGTCATTAAAAAGAGACTGAGATAGGTGTTGAAAATTTTAAAGTCATGACAAAGTAATTGGACGACGTCGTTATTATCGTGGTCAGTTTCAGATTTGTCCGGATTCGTCAGAAAACTGAAATTTTGACAGAAAGTAGAAAATGACCGTTTTGCCCCTAGGACTTTGTATAAGGCTAAGTATAAAAGTGGAAGGGCATTTTGGTCATTTCACCCATACTTTAGAGATATAAATTTTTGGACGATTTTGCCCGCGCACTTTTTGTGAAATTTCAATTTTGCCCTTGGATATTTTTCGTGAGAATTGATCTTGGCCGTTGATTTTTAGATAAGATTAAATCTTAACCATTGGATGGAAAGTAGAGAAAGGGGCAAGATGGTAATTTCGGCTTGGGGGTAGGACACCAATTATTGGTGTCACCTATATTTATTCTTTTTTTTCTCTCTCTCCCTCTCATTCTCATGCCCACATCCTCTCCCTCTCCCCTTGGACGAATTCCCCTCCCTCTCTCCCTCACGTGAAAGTGGCCAGCCGGCCACGCCTTTGGCTACCGCTGCACGTCTGTCTGCCGTCGTCCGTCCGTGGTCGCCGTGAGGTCGTCGGCGCCCCTCGCTGCTTGTTGATGCCGCCGTTGCTATTTTTCCCTTGTTCCACCACCCTTGGTTGCTAAATCTAGCTTAGGACTCCAGGTAAGTGATATCTTAAATCTCGCCTAGGATAACGGGTAATTTCAGGATTGTTCGGGGCCATTTTAGCGAGTTTTAGGGGTTATTTGTGGAGAAATTGGTGGAATGAGTTGGCTAAGTTGTTTGGATGGATTTGTGATAATTTTAGAGGTGGAATTGAGGTTAGAATGGATTAAGTTGGTGATTGGGACAATTACAGATGATTATCGTGAATTATTGCATAAAAAACGGGCCTAAATGTGATGTTTTAGTGATTTTTTTGTGGTGGCTGAGTTGACATGCTTATTGTGGCTGAATTGCAGCATGCTTATGTTTAAATTACTATATGTGGTGAATCGGGATTTGTGGCACGAGTGTGACGCCCTTGATTGGTGAAAATTGGCCTAGAATATGAAAATTTTGTTAAAATGAGCTTGTGTAAGTGGAATTGATGAATTTGTGGGTTAATGTGGCTTGTGGGTGATTTGAATACTTTGGGTGTCATGTGCTAGTTGATCATGTGAGGTTGATATGTGATTGGGTGAGTTATGTGTTGCACGATCATTAAAAACCCTGAGGCGTGTACTGTAATGTGAGGTCTAGATAAAATGTGGTTTGTTGACGTGCTCGCTTGATCACATAATCCCTAAGGCATGTACTGTAACGCGGAAAATTGAACCCGTCCTGAGGCGTGTACTGTAACGCAGGATGATGCCCGGTATTATCGAAAGACTGTCAACCTGAGGCGTGTTCGTTTACGCGGATTGTGCCGTAGGTGGAGGATGTTGAGCCTGAGGCGTGTACTGTAACACGGCCAAAAGACATAGCCTGAGGCGTGTACTATAATGCGGGCTAAGGAGTGTTGTGAAAATGAGACGGTTGTACGTGGACCGTGGGTCGAAAGTGGACCTGAGGCGTATTTATGCGGGTTAGAAATGAATTGGATGCGTATGCTCGAGTGAAATGGGAATCATATGATGTTGTGTTTGTTAGGCGAATGTGAGAATGGAAACCGTTCGGTCTATCGATGATACATGTGTATACATTGGCCATATTATGAGGATGAGTGTGTTTTGTAGTGATTGTTTTGTTATAATGATTGGACTAATGTGCAGGGTGGTGCGTGTGCCAAGATAAGGCTAGTGTGCTTGTGAATGTTATAGCATGTCAATTGCTAATTGATTGTGTGCTTGATCATGCTCAAAGATATGTGTTAGCCTAGGTGTGGTTTAGGGTTTTGCTTATCGAAAAGTATCTCATGATTGTTAAATCGAATCATTTCAGAACCCCAGCCTGAACCATGGATCCCCCACTACCACCGCCTCAGCGTTTTGGGATCCCAATGCACACCGATCATGCTGTAGTAGAGTACCCTATAGATGACAATATGGCTTGGATTAAGCACACCATAGTAGTCTGGGTAGATATAGGAACCCCTTTGGTAAGCCCATACTTAAACAGCCTGGTGCTTTCGGGAGGGTATGGACGAGTTTGGTCTGGTTTGTGGTTTCAATGCCCCTTTTGATGGAGTAGGAGATTGGGATCCATCGGCTATACCTCGTCCTAATGGGGAGATGACCAGCCTCGACACTAGCCTAGCACAGTCAGGCCATCAGCCTATACCTGCAGAACCCGAACCCACGGTGGCTGAGCCTGAACTGGAGCCGGAAGAGTCACAAGCAGGGTATGATCCGATGGACATGGATCTAGGAGGAACCCGCAGAAGAGGAGCCCGAAGAAGAACCTAAGGGAGAACCCGAGGAGGAACTCGAAATGGAGCCCGAAGAAGAACCCAAAGAAGAACCGAATGAGGAGCCTGAAGAAGAGGAGATGATTGAGGTCCCATTGGAGTCGGAAGATGAAGATAATCCGATTGAGATTGAGGCGGATTCTGAGTTATCAGAGGAGTAAGTGGATCAGGGAGAGTCAGATTCAGGTTCTGAGGAGACCGACTTAGAGTGGACACCGTCTAGAGATCATAGGGGTTAGTTAGGAGTAAGGTAACCCTTTTTGAAGTGCCTCTTTTTGGAGTTAGTATATACCAAAACTACTAGTCCCTTTTGATATTGGTGGTGCAAACTTTAAAAGCCGGTTTGCGTGTATAATATGTTTGTGGTGAATATGGTGGGTGTAATGAAGTAGTTGGCTGCTGGTTGTGATGGATAGTAATGGATATCGTACATATCGCGGTGTAATATAGTGCTTGGTGGTTTGGTGATTTGTCTCTCCCTATTACCCCCTAAGTAGCACCGACAGGCGACATGACACGACACGACACGCGACATGACACGACACGACACGCGACACGTTATTTCTCAAAAAGTAAAGAATTCTGATACGTTAGGACACGTTGTTTATTAAATATATATTTATATATACATAATAAATTATTATTTTTAAATTTGATTCAAATAAGTAAATAAATAATAATAAAAATTCTAGATTTACCCTAAAAAAATTATACACATAAGTTTTTAAAAAATAATTATGTATAAATAAATATATTAGTTAAGAAACTAAAAATAAATAATCAAAATTGAAAAAAAGGAAAGTACAGATGGTGCCTTCTAGCTTCTCCTTCACGTCTCCACCCACCCCATTCTCTCTCTCTCTCTCCCTCCTCCAAAGCCTTCGCTTTTCAAACTCTTTTTCTACATGCTCCTCAACGCCTGTGAAGAAGAACTGGAGAAGACATGCCTTCGGACACGCGCGACGTAGGCCGGCCTGGCCTCAGGTCTCCGCAGCCGCCGTAGGGGGAGGAACCAACCTACACCATCCGCCTCCGCCGCCACAGGCGGAGGCGCTGCCCTGCCCGCGCTGCGACTCCACCAATACCAAGTTCTGCTGCTACAACCTCTCCCAACCCCGCCACTTCTGCAAGTCCCGCCGCCGCTACAGGACCCAGGGCGGCACCCTCTGCAACGTCCCTGTCGACGGCGGCTCCCGCAAGTCAACGGCAGCGGCGGCGGCCTCAGCCTCGTCGAAGAGGCCCCGCTCGTTGGCCTCGCCTCCATCCTCATCTCCTTCCTGCAACTCCTCTAACTCCTCCGTGACCCACGACCCTCGGCGCAGGACACGCGTGTCGCTCGCGTGCCCGGTGCGTTGACCGCGTGTCGGATCTCCGATACGCATTGACCGCGTGTCCGAGCGTGTCGGCCGCGTGTCCGAGCGTGTCGGAGCATGTCGGACACGCGACACATGTCGGACACCGCTTCCAACGTGTAAATAGCGTGTCGGTGCATCCTAGATTACCCCATGATTATATTGTCAAGATTTATGTTCTCGTTTCCACCGTGTTCGAACTCTGATGTGTTGGTTTGGGTTGGTTATGTTTTCTGAGACGTCGCACTAATTCGACCGAGCTTGAGGTGTCGTGCACTCATTGGGGTTCGGGGCGTGACATAAGCCCTCTCTAGTTCATCTATAGGTAAGTGAAATTACTAACCCTTGGCTAGAGCGATAGGCTACGTCGTTGAGTTAGTTATGTGCTCACCCGTGAAAGCCATGAACGTGTTATGAAGATCTTTGCTATGGTTTACTCATGTTGCATGCTTGAATGCGCTCACGCCCCGGGACAAGGTCAAGGTTCGCTCGGCTTGGAATCAACATTAAGGCAAGATAACCAAGCTGCAAGACCTTGGTCAGCATTGAGGCATGTCGGTTTCAAGTCTTGCTCAGTGCAGGGATCGGTGTTAGGCATTCGGTTCAAGCCATGAATCAAGGATTGTTCCTGGCATACCATATAGTGAGGGTCATCACACACACACACACACACACACACACACACACACACACAAGCACGCCTTCAGGCTTTGTTTGCATTGGTTAAGAAACAAAGATAATAATCTGGCTTGCGTGAATGCTTGTTGTGTAGTCACATAAAGGAAATAACCGTTGCTAATAGATTTTGGTGACGTTGCCCGATGGATTCCAAATGCCCAGCTCGAGGCTAGAAGCCCCTAAGAGTATGGAATGCCCGGTGGATTCCGGATGCTCGACCTGAAGTAGAAAGCCCCTGAGAGTATGAAATGCCCGGTGGATTCCGGATGCTCGACCTGAAGTAGAAAGCCCCTGAGAGTATGGGATGCTTGATGGATTTCGGATGCCCAGCCTGAGGCTAGAAGCCCCTGAAAGTATGGGAAGAACCGTGTGGGACGGTTAATAAACCTTTGATGCATGTTGATGTGTGTCGTTGTTAAGTTTATTGATAAGCCGAAGGTAAATTGTGCCTTGACGGTAAGCCGAAATTGATCACATGCATATAGTCGAGGTACAACAATAGTATTGCTATTGATCTGCTATCGATGCCGTGGCGTGAGTGATGTTCGCACGCTAGGTTTGACGACAAGATGTCCTCCTTACTCAAGATTAGTGATTTTACTTACTGAGTTTTCGACTCACTCCATTGTCTTTTCATACTTGTAAGGATGGACGTCTCACCTTCTCTTTGTCATGGGGTACCGATTTTGGAGTTGCACCCTTGCTAGAGGAGTGTCGCGACCTAAAAAAAATCGAGTATTTCGATCTTAGGCTAATGGATTACTAAATCAATTAAATTAACTAACCTAGCTCGAGTTCTCCCAAACTCTACCAAATCGCAACTTAGGTCCAATTGTAAACATACAAATATTTTCAACGGGAGTCGCCACTAATCATTTAGGATAGGTTGATTAGAAACCTAAATAAAATAGCGGGAGTACTATTTTATTTCTACGAACCAGAAATCATAAATTCGGGGACTTGGTTACGCTAGATTCCCTAACGCCCTTTCGGTACCAATTTTGAGAAAAATACTCAATTTGACAATTTTGATAAATCCTGACTTAGAGTTCAAAGGTGCAGAAATTTCTTTTTGATTTGTACTTATTTAAATGAAAGCTAACCTATATGTAATGACGTGCAAAAATTGACATGCGATTAATGCAACCTAACATGCAAACTAAATGTCATGCGACGACGTAACCTATTTTTAATGACGGGCATATTATTTTTTTTGTATTTTTTCAAATGAAATTCGGAATTAAAATGTCAATTATCTAAACATGCAATTTTAAACTAAAGAAATTAACCTATTCTATTAAAAAAAATAATCTAGATATATTCTAAACATGCAACATTATCTTTTAAAAAAAATCAATTCAAATTGCATCTAATCTTTTTGGTTTTTTTTATGAAATTCGAAATTAAAATCAAGTAAAAAAATATAACCGCTAAATCTTTCGAATTAAGTTTCGATTTGAAGCCTGATAGATCGACTCTAAAATTCGAAATTCCCGCTATGGAAATAACTCTATCTAAAGCCTGATAGATAGATTTACTTCCTCGTGTGCGGTTGCGGATTAGGAAATTTTCCTAATCGATCACATCTTGAAAGTTTCTGATATCTTAAATATCTCGAATATATTCAAAGGATTTTGAAAATTCTAAATTCTATCCAAATTTGGTAAGTAATAGATATCCAAAATTTCTAAAGAGTAAATAAATCGTAATTGAAATAATGCCTATTGTTCAAATATGCAAAGTTAGATATCGATAAGCACGAATCAAGCAATAAAATATTCAAACTAAATCAGGATAAGATATTTACCTAATCCAAAGATTTGTTTCCAAATTTGAATTTATAGCGGATCGGGATTGCGGATTGGCGGGTTGGGAATGGCAGCGCGACGTCGGGAACGGCGGTACGGCATCGGGAGCGGCAACGGCAGGACAGCGGCGGACGTGCCGCGGCAGTGGTTGGCGCAGCGGTGGGCAGCGACTCCGGACTCACGGACGAAGCGGCGACGGTGGGCTCACTCACGGTCGTGGTTGGCTGATGGTGGTGGTGCATTTACAGCCAAGGACAGCTGCGGTGGTGGCTCGACGGTAGAGTTCTCAAATCATGGCTGGCTTCTTGGGTCGACATAACTGAGGACTCGGGAAAATCTCACGTTGCCGATGTAAATCACAAGAGCAGCAACTTCGTCGGCTCGCGATGCAGGACTGGTGGTGTCAACGACAAGGAAGCAGGAAACGTCGACAGTGTAGGGACAAGCAACAACAAACGTTGACGGTGTCAGGACTCATCAAGATGCTTCTCGGTCGACTGGGGAAGTAGTGGCAACAGCATATCGTCAGTATGGAGTCACATGAGGATGTTGTGTCACAGTTACACTGGTTCTTCGTTGTCCAGCAGCAAGTAGTGTAATGGGAGCTCAGAGCAGCAAGTCTGTCGCCGGATTGGTCTCAGCTAACCTAGAGGTGCTCGACAGTGCAAAGCAGCGGCCAAGACAAGGAGGCGCGACCGTGATGGAATTCTTAGCTGCTTCTCTCGCCTTTAGCTCTCTCTTTCTGTAAGTGTTTTTCTCTCGTGTGTCTCTCTAAAAAAAATCTGATTTGAAATTCTGATACCCCCCTTGATTGTGAAGCATAAATAGGTATTTATATCGCAACCCTAGGTTAATTAACCGGGCTTTCTAGTCCTAATGGGCTTAGGCTTGGGCTTAGGCTTAGGCTTTAATTTAATTCTAAGTGGGCTGAATTAATTTGGGTTTTTCTTTAATTAAGCTCGATGGGCTAATTTAAGCTCAAATTAAGACAACCAAGCCTTTTTTGCGTGTGATTTTCGGCCTTTGCCTTCCGAGTGAGCCGAGTCTCGTTCGGTACCCGAGTTCGATTTACGTGATGAATTTTAAGCTCGCTTGCCACCGCCGATCCGATGCGAAATGCAATTAATCTATATGAACCTAAACTATATGCTATGCAATTTTAATATTTTTGTTTAGGGGTTAAAAATTTAATCCCTAATTTTCTATGCAATTAACACTAAATGATGCGCCAAAATTTAGGTGTCAACAAGGAGAAAGGAATTCCTAGCCTACGTTTTTGGATAGAAGGATAATGTAAACAAGAAGTGCCCGTAGAAAAAAAAAGAGCTTGTAAATGTACTGAGGCAATATGGAAGTAGTATGTTATATATGGTGTTTTCCTGGCTGCTTGTTTATTGTGTTGTCTGGGAGTTTATTTGTACACGTTTCTGCATGTATATGATTAAAGAGATAAAAGAAACGGGACGGCGATGAACCTGGGACATCGCAACAACAACCTGCGATGACCGCAGGTTGCTACACACTCAATAGGCATAGGGAGAAATTATGGCTCAGTTCGGTGGTTGGAGGGGAAAAATTGGGGCTCAGTGCCAAATCGGCAAGCACACTACTTATTCTCACCTTTATCTTGGCTTTGTTGACTCAAACTTGAACCACTTCTACTTATTCTCCTCTCCATTGAAGATTGAGATCTTAATTTTGCTCCAAAATTGTCGGTTTGAATTAGGGTTGCAAGAAGAGTTAAATTTAGGACAAATCGGCAAGTATTTTGCTTATTCTCACTTTTTTCTCGGCTTTGTTGATATGAACTTGAGCTGCTTTCGCTTATTCTCCTCTCCATTGCAAGATTTAAATCTTAATTTTGCCCCACAATCATCGGTTTGAATCTAGGTTTCAAGGAGAGGTGAATTTCAGTACAAATCGGAAAGCATTCTGTTTGGATTTAAAGAAGAGGGGAAATTCGGGGCTTGTCATCCGTAACAACGTCATTTAATGGCTTTTTCATACAATTTTTTATGTTGGATTTCCGACAAATCGCGTAGGTCAGAAAAAAAAAGTTAAAATACTAACACGTCAGATTTGACATCATAAATTGGAATTGGTACTTAAGAAATCATTTTTTTATTAAATAGCGCTTAAGTAATTCCACAAAAAGTTTTGAAAGTAAGCGCCATACAAAAATTATAATGTTTCTTATGTCCTTTTCCCCTAATACAATTGGTCCACTGTAAATAAATGAGTAAAGTCCATAAGATAGAGCGGGTGATGTTCGTGAGATATATCCAACCTTTTTTTATGGTAATTATGAAGAATTGTTTGATGTTGCCTAGTGCACATGCGCTTTTATATGTGATACTCTTTTTAAAAGGGTACGTCACCCAAAATTTGATGGAATTGGAAATGGCATGTTTTTTTGCATTTAAAAAATCTAGAAAATTATGAAAAAAAAACTTACATGTGAATCTACATGCCAACGGTTTGAGTGTTGTGAAAGTTTTGGGAGTTTTGGATTTAGCAGAAATCAAAATGCGTGTGGCGTGAGATTTATATTAAAGAAAAAGTAAAAAGTAAATGTTAAATGTTCATCGAGATAGGGAGGAACAATTTGCATATAAATCATCAAATCACGTTGGACTTATCTGTAGCATTGCTTTCGTAGAGTTTACTTTCAAAACCACAACGATTCCAATAATTTAAGGGCCTAAGGATGGAAATTCGAGACATTACCAATTCATATGAAGCTATATAAATGTATATAAATGTGCTAAGCTCAATCTCATTCCTCAACCAATTACTTTGTTTATACAAGATAATTCATGTGCCGATATGATCAGCAATTGTGATCGATTCAATTAATGTGAATCCCTAAGTCTCTTGACATGTAAGGCCACATCTCTATCTAGTGCCTCTCTCCTGTATTTGTATAAGCAGTGTACTATTTAATCTCGTGAAGATTTGATAAAACGAAAATCTTGTGAGGATACCTGAACTTTAGTAAAATGTTCAATCTTTTCAATAGGTGATACTATTAATAAACCTCATATGTTTGGTTTTTTCAAGGAAAAGCTTCATTTTCATGACAAGAGAAACACGAATTTCAACATATAGAATGTTTAGTTGAGTACCATAACTTTTAACTAATTACTTGAGTGCCGTTATTTTTTAAAAACGTTCAAACAGATGTCGAAAATCCAACGTAATGTAGCACTTGTAGTAAATATTTTTAAAAATTATATCACTCAAGTGATCAATTAAAAAGTTATATAACACTCAAGTGATCTATAAAAAAAATTTATGGCACTCAAGCGATTAAAAAAAAGTTATGGCATTCAACTAAGCGTTATACGAAAGTTACAGTACTCGAGGTTTTCGTGAAAATTAAAATGCGCAACTCATCTTGTCTATCAAAGTACAGAGAAAGCAACGAACAAAAAAGATGAATAGAATGCAGTTCTCTAAGTTTCCTTTTCTTTCCAGCTTTTCAAGTGTTGTAGCACGTAAAGAATATATTTGGCTGCCCATGGCAAGCCAAAGGAGAAAAGGTCAGTGTTTTGCGCGAGTCCAAAGTACCATCACCATTGACAAAAATTACCTAGCAATGGGCAATTAGACATATCTTTAACAATGTCAATTTATTTTCTTTACGAATTTAAGGTATCTAAGATGTCGAATGAAAATTAAAATTTCGAAAATGGAAAGTGAAAACATAACATTAACGATCATGTAACAACTGCTCCAAATGGCATCTTTTCTTTTGGTTGGAAAAATTGACCGCTAGCCTATTAGGAATTTAGAAAGATCGGTCCACGACATTAGGGATGGAAACTAGCCTATTATACCGGAGGGTTCAATGGAGCAAAGCAAACTCCATCGCTCATTAGGTCTCACCGTCTCTCTAGCTCCGATTTGATCGTGACCTTACAATGAGGTCGTGCTCAAGCGTTGAGCTTTCGGCCTGACTCATGCTCCTGCACGGTTTGATGGCAAAGACGGCTTGCTAATGGTTTCTAGAGGGGGAAATGACACAAAAAGTCTTTGAACTTTGGACTAATGTGTAATGTCATGCCTAAACTTTTTATTTGTTCACTATGAATCCTGAACTTTTGGTACATATTCAATTTATTCCCTGAACTAGATAATCTAGAGACTAGATTGAATCTAAGGATATAATAATATCAAAAGTTTAAAGACCACATTGAACAAATTAAAAGTTCAGAGATGACGTTGTACATTGGACTAAAGTTCTAGTGTTAATATGCAAATTTCAAGAACATCTGCGATGGTGAAACTTCTTTGTTTTTTAGTTTTTTGTTTTCTTTTGATTTGCCAATTTTTTAGATTTCATGTTTATATTATTTTTCAGCCTATATTTTTGTTGTTTTCGGTTCATTTCCTTGTTTTCCCTTTTAATGTTGCAAATATTGATGGATCTGAGTACGTCTAAAATATTTGAGTGCTCACGGATCCTTTAACGTTTACGATAGTAAAAGTTTATGTCATAGATATCTTCCAAGGCATGGTCTCTTATATTAAATTTGATTAAAGTCTAACGCCAAGAGAAATAACAAGAGATGTATTTTACTAGCTTGATTCGTAAAGTATTATAGTAAATTCTCATCTGCTAATTTAATTCAATGTTTAAATTGTTTTTGATTGATTAGTTTTTTTTTTTCAGTATGCTAATTTTTCATATTTTAGGGGAAAATTACTCAAAATTGGAGCCTAGATTGGGTTAGGTGTGAGTTGAGCTGAGTCGGGTTGGGTATGTGTTGCAAAAATTGTGTTTCCATAAAAATGAGTTGATTTGGGTTAAATTGGTTAATTTGGATAGGACTAATTTTCGATTCACCCAAATCCGACCTATCCACTCATTTGACAAGTGACAACCTACACGTATAATGATTGATTAATCAATAATAATGGGTATCAAATACCATATTAAAAAGTTAAAAATTGAATTAAATGAATAAGTGGAGGAATAAAAACTTTATCAAACAGACCCTAAGTTTAGAAATTGTCAGAAGTTAGAATCAAATCACTAAGCTAAGAATAAATTGAACAGTTCCCGATCATTAGTACCACCATGAAATGTCATCGTATATTTGCTCAAATCTTCCATATAGCCCTAGCAAAAAGTATATCCTAAATGGTAAAATCAGACATTAAGATCGATTCTCTCCTTCATTGGCAACGGGAGATGAAGATATTTTTATCGATGCCGATTCGGCTGTCCTACCGTTAAGTACATGTAGCATATTTGGTAAGAATATAATGCGGCAATAAAAAATAAATAAAATATTCCTATTTGGGGAGGCCATCACGTCAGTTTCTTTTTAATAGTATAATCGACATTCCACACAAGTTGGAGATTAAAAAAATGAAAGTACGTAATTTAATGGACTAAGATGAATTCGAATAAGACCTAATTCTTTTTATCTTATTTGAGCAACCTAATGAGCGGGGACCTTCACGGTGGCGCCGGCATCAAACGACGTCACGAGATGAGATCACGACGCTGACGTCATCCTGTGGTCCGTCGCCATCGCCGTCCGTTTTAGGCGTTAAGTGAAATTTATTCCACTCTTTCCGGAGGTTGAAACCAAATTTTTTCTAAGGGATCATTTCAATCGAGAGAGACAGAGAGTTGCATGCTTGTACGCAATAATATAAGTACCGGTTTTGTCATTGTATGTAGGAAATACATTACTAATTTTTTCAAAAGTACATTATTAGATATTATATTCTGACAAATGTAATATAATATATTGAATATCCTCTAAATAGTACAATTTTCTTAAAGAAAAAACCCGACGTGATGATTATTTAGAGATACTCTTAACGATTATGTCCGAAAGGAAATCGATCTTTATGAAATTCGGTACAATAAGACGCATCGAATCGACCAAATATTTAGATTACATAATATTTGTCCGTTCACATGTTTCTTTCTTGAGCTGATATATAATTACTTTTATGAGCTAAATGAATCTAGGTCAAACTATACCCAAAAAAAACTGATTTAGGCGCATATATTTCAATGTACACCTTCCGTGGACTGTCAATATCTGCCCTCGATAAATACATATAACATAAAATTCCAGAAAACAATGTGTATCACCCCGCATAAAATGCCTCGAGAAATCAATACTTCCATTCACCAACTAACCAAGTGTTTTGCCGAAGTTGGATCATCGATGAATTATCTTTCACCAAAATTTGTTCATAGGCTTTTTAAGATTGAAACGAGTTCTTGTAGCGATTCTGGTAAGGAGTTATATGAATGGGACGCAAGGAATAAACACGTTTTAATGGAATTTAACCACCAATGAAGCTCGATAACATAAAAGGTTTTGCCAAAATTTAATCAAAAGTGTGATGATAAAGCTACAACGTCTAAATTAATCGATGACAAAGATCCGGAAACTATAACTAAAATACATGCTGAAATTTAATCGACAACAAGATATCTGAAACTACAACTAAAGTACGAGAATTGAAAGATATTTAAATTGTAGAAAAGTAAATATAAAGATAAATTTGCAAGAACGTTTAGATCTTTGATTAATTTTTAGACTTTACAAAAAGTACGATGTAGCTATTTAAAGCCTACAATCAATAGTTACAACTTTAGAATTTAAATAAATAAATAACTTGTTACAAGATGTTACCTCATCCACTAACTCCTATTATCTAGAACACTTATCCACAAGAAGTTATAAAAACTCTAAGATAACGGCAATGAACAATGTCAATTGCTCCCGTCGATGGCTGATGATAAGTTTTTTAAGTCTTGAAGGCTCTCGTCGATAACTTTCTTGTGGTGTTATCGATGAGTTCACTATCGAGTTATCGATGCTCTTTAAGTTGTCAATTGTTCAGTTCATCGATGGCTTTTGCTGTTCACCAGACTCTGTTCTCATCGATCAAGTCTGTTAATTATCGATAATAACCAAAAGTTAGTATTTTTTAGTATAAAGACCAAGAAAATAAAAAATAAATATTTCGTGTAATAAAGATTCGAATATATAATGTTGAACACGTGGAATCTTGGCCATGAACAAGTACAAAGTAGACATCAAGGCCAGTGCTCTCAACTGCTCCAGCATCGTCATTACAGTCGCGATGCCCTGCGTCAGTTGCGACATCTTCCATCTCCAGTCTCCTCTGCTCCCAGTTGCACCATAACATCACCATCTTCCTATATAGATGTCTGCTCATGATTATGCATTGCATCATGGTCACAGCTCACCACTGAAAAAAACAGGAAAAATAGAAAGAAAATAATTAAAAAAATTAAAAAGTTACTATTCCGGCAACTGGAACAGTAGCTTTCTCGCCGGCCGGCAGGTATTTTGACCGGACAGGGACCCAGGTCCTTATTTGAGATTTTTTGGGCACTTTAGGTCCTTATTTGAAATTGATTGGGCACTTTAGGCCCTTATTTGACACAATATTCACTTTGGACCCTTTTTTGAGAATTTGACCCCACTTGGGGTCCTTAATTGGAATTTTCCCTAAAATAAATTGACTTTTGGGTCTTTTTCATTATTTTTATTTAAAGGTCCAGAAAGACATATTTGCAAGTGGAGAATGTCCAATATATTAAATGATCATGCTTTAAAAGCGAAACTGCTATTAATGAATTTGGATAAAAATGTCTATTTAACTTATCATTACCTATATTTGTTAACCTATCGAATTTGTTATTATTGAATATTATCTCATCATTCTTTTTTTTTTTACAATTTTGAAGGGTCTGGGGAATCATAATTCTGTCCTTAGGTTTTATATGGCAACTGTACACCATATGGGCTCTCGCGCAGCTCCATAAATCAGTTCCGGGGACCCGCTACAGCAGATTCCTCCACCTCTACATTGCTGCCTTCGGTAAGCCGTTATATATATTTAAATATTTGTTATCACGTGAAATAATTACAATAAAAAAGATTAGTATTTCCAAATATCCTATTTCAACGCGGGAGTTTAAGAATCGTTAGTGTAAGTACACTCTGATGTTGTTTTGATTTTTGGGTGCATTTGCTTGTAAGTTTTTCACGATTTTTATTCATAATTAGGCAAATTAATGTATCAATAATTAAATTTAATGGTATCTTCAATATAAAATTTCAGGACCAAGGTTGGGAAAATTGCTTGCCATATTCCCCGTGATGCACCTATCGGGGGCCACGTGCGTGATGATGATCATCACCGGAGGTGGGGCCATGGAGCTTCTCTTCAAGACCATGTGCGGCGGAGATGGTGCCGTGTGTAGCGCCAAGCCACCCAACGGCGTGGAGTGGTTCTTGCTATTCACATTCATAGCCATCGTCATAGCACAATGGCCGAATCTGCATTCCATAGCTATGGTCTCACTGTTTGGAGCCATCACAGCCGTCGATTACAACACCCTGATTTGGATTCTATCTGTTGCCAAGGGTAGGCCCGAGGGCATCTCCTACAAGCCGTTGATTGAGGCAAAGTCGGACGCGGAGAGAATCGGTGGGGTTTTGAATGCTATCAGGATCATTGCCTTGTCTTTTAGAGGTCACAACCTCGTGCTTGAAATTCAGGTAAAATGGCTTAACTTTTCTTTTGTCTATCTTCTTTGCTTTTCAATGACGATGTGAGAACCCCAACAAACGGGATCTCGCCAAAGCTTCCGTGACGGTAGCTCCCTCCTTAGTGGAGTTCTCCCCCTATCCCCATGGTGATAGTTGACTTCCAAGCCCTAACTACCTTCAACCCCCTCTTCAATCCATCTTAGATCTCCTTTTTGCCCGTAAGAAATTTCCCACAACCCCATAATCCCACTCCTCCTCCCCGTCTCACCCCAGCAAAGTGTGCCCTAACCAAAACCTCACCAATCGAAGTCAAGGGTGCTGCTTGGCGCGTGAAGTCCTCCACCTTCTAAAGCATGCCCCCGCGGTGATGGAAGGTAACCCCCTCCTAGTTTAAGGGAGCAGTGCGTATCATGATCATTCGGGCCTCTCCACCTTTCGCTATATGAAAACCCCCCAAATCGCACCCTTTCCCACCTAAATATATCGAGCCGCAAAGATCGAGCCTCTTCTTTCCCTCATCTACCCACTCCCTCTCCCACCCTTCACCCCCTTGTCTCTTCGCTGACACAGAGAGTTTCACACCCACACAAAGCAGCATCGCCTTTCACACTAAAGGAGAGGAAGTGAAATAAGTATCACCCACCGCAGCATATGGCATTATGCAAAGGAATCAGATAAGTATCTCGTTTCAATAGAAAAATCAAAACAAGTAGTAGCAGTTTCTATAGCAGTTGTGCTAAGACAATTTCAAAATGCAAGGGGCTCTCTTAGCTCAATGCTGAGCTTATAATCATATCAGTATAAACTTGGCCATTCCTAGTCAGTATCTTCGATAGAAAGTGAGGAAAACAACTCCGCCCGATTGGCTGCCTTGTGTAGAGAATTGGGAAACATGTGGTCTGAAGATGATATTGTGCAGCTGACAAGGGACATCCCTGCAGAAAAACAACAAGAATGCGAGCTAACCTTGTATGGGAAGTTGCTATCAAAACCAAATGTGAACTTTCAGGTTTTCCTTAGTACAATGAAGAGGGCGTGGAAAACAAATCAGGTTGATTGCGAGCTGCTCGAGCCGGGCTTTTTTTCCTTCTCTTTCAACTCGCTAGAGGAGAAAAAGCGTGTCCTGGAAACAGGCCCTTGGTCCTTTTCTAGCAACCTTCTTGTACTCCAACAAGGTTATCCGGACATTCCCGATCATTGCTATGAATTCACCCACTGTGACTTTTGGGTTCATTTAGCAGGCATCCCCCGTGGGAGATTATCAGAAGAAGTGGCCTGCAAGGTGGCGGGGAAAATCAGGAAAGTGACAGAAGTGAAATTTGACTCAAGAAGAGGAGGCCCTAATAAAAGTTGCAAAGTAAGGTTCTGAACCTATCCAACCCTTTGAAGACGGGAACAATCGTTGACCTGGAGTATAAGAAGATATGGGTGGACTACAGATACGAAAGACTTCCATACTTCTGCTACTCGTGTATTCCTATTGCAAAGAAGTACCTTTTGAGGAGTCAGGGCTCAACGAAAACGCTAGGGACAAATTTGGGCAATGGTTGAGAGCGGAAGCACGAGAACCTAGCCCATTCTGGAAGATCTTCCACGGGGCAGACATACCTGTCCAGGAGGATGTGGAGATTGTCCCGAAAACACCTAGGGAAATCATCCCAAGAGAGCTAAATTTACGCAGTTCAAAGGGCAAGGCTGCTGTAGGAATGATTGAAGATAAGCGTCAGGAAGAGAGGCCATGCGTGAGGAACTCACAAGCAGAAAAGTCAGGGATTAGTCAGCCAGTCCTTGAAAAGTTTGAGTCCCAAATTGTCCCTTTTGAAGCGATTTTAAAAGGCGAGTAGGTGAAGAACTCCAAGAAGGACAAGATAGGGCCGAAATCATTCAAGAAAGTAGCTGTAGCTAGGAAACAGAAAAAAAAAAAAATCAACCCCCTTAGGTTAGTTGAGATTCTCAACCCCTCCCTTAATGAGGGGGCTCTCCTCGATGCTCCCGTCCACTTGGTTGAAGGAAGGAATGAATGGGCTTCGGTGGCTAACCCTAATAAGCCACCAAGGATTATATGAAACTTTTGAGTTGGAACTGTTAAGGGCTAGGCAATCCCCTAACAGTCC
Source organism: Syzygium malaccense (assembly GCA_031216405.1). Classification (NCBI taxonomy): domain Eukaryota; kingdom Viridiplantae; phylum Streptophyta; class Magnoliopsida; order Myrtales; family Myrtaceae; genus Syzygium; species Syzygium malaccense. Next base: position 23,374,414 of record CM062259.1, on the reverse strand, counting down.
AGCACCTCAGAGCCCTAGTGGCTCAAGAAAGGCCTAACTTAATCTTTTTGATGGAAACAAAGAACAAAAGTGAAGTAGTCAACAAACTGAGGAGGTGGATTCAATTCCAAATGATGGAGATTGTGGACCCTACAGGTATCGCGGGGGGGTTGGCCGTTTTGTGGAGTGATGGGGTGTCGGTGGTAGTGGAAGATAAGTCCAAAGACTTTATTGATCTAGTGTGTACAGCTCAAGGCAGTGGCAACCATATGCGCATTACATTCATGTATGCTCCTAATAACTTCCGGGAAAGGCTTCGTCTATGGCATCATCTATAGGGGATAAACGCAGCTAATCATCTACCGTGGATTTGCACAGGGGACTTTAATGAAATTTTGTACCACTGGGAAAAGATGGGAGGGTGTCGGGCGGAGCACTACAGGCTTGCCGCTTTTCAAGAATGCCTAAATAGATGTTCACTAATGGACATTGAGAGTAAGGGTTGTGCATTTACATGGGCTGATAACAGGGAAGGTAAAGCTCTAGTGCGTAAGAGGCTAGATAGAGTCCTTTGTAACATTAACTGGAGAGTACGATTCCCAAATGCAGAAGCTTATGCCTTACCTGCAATAGGCTCCGACCATAGCCCAATCCTCCTATCCCTCTTCCCAGGGCGACACAAAAGGAAAAAGGAATTTAAGTTTGAGGCATTTTGACTTGACGATGCTGAGCGCAAGGAGTTGGTGAAGAAGACATGGTGCGGCCTGAACGAAGATACAACATCATTCGTCTGCAAACTGGGAAAAATCACCGATGTTCTGAGTTCGTGGAGCAAACAGAAATACTCCAATGCCTACAACCAGATTGAGATGTTGAAAAGAAGGTTAACGACCGTTACAAATAGAAGAAATGGAGAGAGCAGCAAAAGAGAAATGCAGCAAGTCAAAATGCAAATTCAGGACTTGTGGAAGCAAGAAAAGCTTTATTGGGGGATGAGATCACGGATTAATTGGATCAAATACGAAGATAAAAATACTAAATACTTCAACGCTGCTATAGTTCAACGAAGACAAAGGAACAAAATATCAATGTTGAAAGTAGACAACGCGTGGTGCCGAGACCCCAGTGCCCTGAAACAATACATTGCCAGCTATTATAACTCTTTGTACGAAACTGTGGGTACGAGAAACTTCAGCCCTATACTAGACCAGTGCTCCTTTCATGTTCCAGAGGGGATGAACGAGACATTAATGGCACCAGTGTCCATAGAGGAGGTAAAGATGGCGACTTTCCAGCAAGGAGCTACAAAGGCCCCGGGGCCCGACAGGATGAATGGCCAGTTTTATCAGCATAATTGGGAGGTTTTACAACACGATCTTCACAAGCTAGTCAGCTTTTTCTTCCAGTATGACATTCTCAATCCAGAACTCAACAAAACACACATAATGATTATCCCCAAAGTGTCTAACCCATAAAGTATCATACAATTCAGACCCATTAGCCTGTGCAACTTCAGCTATAAACTTATTTCAAAGGTGATGGCGAATCGCCTTAAACCCTGGCTCCCAAGCCTTATTGCTAAAGAACAGAGCGCTTTTGTTAGTGGGAGGCTCATTCAAGATAACATTTTTATAGTCCAGGAAATTCTACACCAATTGACAATCAGGGAAAGAAAATGCAAATTCCAGGCCATCCTAAAGCTGGACATGCAAAAAGCATATGATAGAGTAGAGTGGGACTTTCTTTGTGCAAGCATGTCAAAAATGGGGTTTTACAAAGAATGGGTGTCCTTGGTAAAACAGTGCATCTCTACTGCTACACTCAGCGTCAAGGTGAATGGGGAGCCTCTACAATATTTCCAGCCATCAAGGGGAATTAGACAAGGAGACCCACTATCTCCTTATCTATTTATAATCTTGGCCAATGTGCTCTCTTCCTTGCTATCAAAGGCAGTGGAGGATGGGACTCTGAAGGGTATCAAAATGAATAGGAATTGCCCTACTTTGTCACACCTTCTATTTGCCGACGATGCCATATTTTTCCTAGATGGGACTATTGGTGAGTGTCAGAATCTAGCAAACCTCTTAAATCAATATTGTTTTGCATCGAGACAAGCCATCAACCTGAACAAATCAAGTATTTTCTGTAGTGCGGGTTGCCCTCATAGCCTTAAAAACAATCTTGCTTCCGAACTGAGGGTACCAATAATGGAGAAAACCGGAAAATACCTCGGCATCCCATCTGACTGGGGTCATACAAAGAAACAGATGTTTGCTTGGATACTGGCCAGGGTAAATATGAAGCTAGAGGGATGGAAAGAGAAGCTACTATCAAAGGCGGGAAAGGAGATCTTAATCAAAACGGTGGTTCAAGCAATCCCACAATACGCAATGTCTATCTTCAAGATCCCAATTTCTGTTTGCAAAGCCATTGAGCAGAAAATCGCTTCATTTTGGTGGAAACAAAATTCACCCAAATCGGGATTTCACTGGAAAAAGTGGGATATACTTAAAGAAAGGAAAATAGATGGCGGACTAGGCTTCAAGGACCTAGTCACATTCAACAAAGCCTTACTAGGCAAGCAAGCATGGAGACTTGTTCAAGAACCAACTGCGTTATGGAGCCAACTACTTAAAGGAATCTATTTCCCAAATGGATGTCTATGGAAAGCAAAGAAGGGATCTCGGCCGTCGTGGAGAGGGCAAAGTCTGCTAATGGGAAGGGATGCCATCAGTTCTGATGTAAAATGGATGGTGGGGAATGGAGAGAATATCAATATTAGAGAGGATAGATGGCTGGATCAGAATCTCTTAGGAGGTCAGCAAATCAGGAAGACCCTCAAATAGTTGCGGAATTGATCGACCAAAGCACAAGGACCTGGAATGTAAATCAGCTACAAAGATTGTTTCAAGAGGACGTAGTAAGCGAAATTCTAGCCACAAGTATTCAACCAGCCTCGGAAAGCGATAAGCAGATTTGGAATGGAAGTACATCCGGGGAATACACTGTCAGAAATGGATACTCAAGACTCCGAGCCTCCACAATCAAGCAAAATACAGAACAAGCCTCTACATCATATCAGCAGCCTCGCTCTCTGTGGTCCAAGATATGAAAAATTCATACCAAACCTAAAATTCGCTTCTTTATGTGCGGTGTGTGCCGGAATGCTCTACCTACAACACAGAATTTATACAAGAGAAAGGCGATGACTGATCCACTTTGCCCAATTTGTCGTCAAGTCCCAGAGATGCTGGAGCATATTTTCATCCTTTGTGACTGGACAAAGCAGATCTAGTCTGATCAGAGACTAAAGATTGAAGTTTCACCGACAAACGTAACTAGAATAGACAAGTGGTTAGGGGAAATACTCACTGGTGGTAACCTGCCCCATCGAGAATTGATCGCAGTAGTTCTTTAGCAGATCTAGAAGGCTAGAAATGCCTAAGTGTTCCAGCGGAGGAGCCCAAATCCGGGAGTTATAGTGGACAACGCAATTAACCTGTGTAGATTCTACCGCATGCAGAACTTCCCAGAACGCATTGCCTGGTCGGAGAAGCTTTTGACAAAAAGCTGGACACAACCAGAAATAGGGCAGTGGAAATTCAACGTAGATGGCTCGTGGATTGAAGGTAAAACAGAGGGATCAGTGAGTGGTATCTGCAGAGACTATAGGGGACTGATAATTACAGGATTTGCTAAGCGGGTGGCTGCTGGATCTGCTCTGGAAGTGGAAGGAAAAGCAGTGCTGGAAGCATTCTGCTGTCTACGCGAGGAGGCTGAGAAGGAGGGCAAAATCGCAGAGAAGGTTTCTATCTTCACAGACAATGCTGCTACTGTGATGTTTTCTGCCCAACCATCCCTCAGCCCATGGGCTCTAAGAAAACTTTTTGAGGACTGCAATTTTCATCTAAACCTTTCGCAAGGTTTTTCTCTAGTCCACTGTTCATGTGAAGCTAATCATGTCGCAGACTGGATCGCCAAGTCCCATCACAAAGGGACACTCCCCTCTAACTGGTTGTACGAACTCCCCCAATCTCTTTGGGACTTATTATGTAATGACACTAGTCATCTTCACTCTTGTAATCCGTTGTTAAATGAATGAAACGGTATTTGCTTTCGACCAAAAAAAAAATAACGATGTGAGGAATTCATACCACCCTTGCTTGCATCATTTGCAATGGATAAAACTTGGGAATCTCTAGAGAGCTCTCTCCCCTAGAACCGGGGTGAATTCGGGCGCATCGCGATTGGTTTCAAATCCTACACTTGATTCAGCAATGATGATTTTCTTATGTGCCCATTTTGTGACGTAGGGAACATTGCCTTCAACCCCAAAATGCCTTTCCAAAAGGCTTATGTGGAGAGCTGTGATCATCTCCTACTCACTCATAGCTCTCTGCTTATACTCTTTAGCCATTGGTGGGTTTTGGGCCTATGGAAGCAAAATACCAAACGGAGGACTCTACATTGCTTTCCCCCAATTCCACGGCCCAGACACATCGAAGCTTGTGATGGGCCTAATCTACCTCCTCGTAGTGGCCAACTGCCTCGGCACATTCCAGATATACGCCATGCCGGTCTTCGACAACCTGGAGCTCCAGTACGCCGGCATCAGGGACCGCCGCTGCTCTCGTCGGGCTGCACATCCCTAAGGGTTTTCTTTGGCTGCCTTGCCTTCTTTGTGGCGGTGGCTCTCCCCTTTCTAGGGAGCCTAGCCCCACTGATTGGGGGGATGACTTCCACACTACCGTTCATGTTACTGTGCTTCATGTTGCTGACAATCAAGAGGCCTCGTCGCAGGAGCGGCATGCGGTAGCTCAACGTTGGGCTAGGGTGGCTCGGCATGGTGTTGTAGGTGGTGATGGTGGTCGCAGCGATCTGGGTATTAGTTGATAGAGGGACTAATGCTAACTTCTTCCATCCTTTAGAGTGACTTGGAAAAATATATAACAAATTGGTTCTCTTAGAAGAATTCCAGCCAAGAAAAAATTGGATTTGTCAAAAGAAAATGCGAGACAAAGGACTAATGAAGAAAGTTTATACTGATATAAGCGTAGGTGCATTGTAAAATATTGAGTAGCATATATGAATAAGGATTCAAGTTTTGAATAAGAATTTCATTTTAAGTGTTCCAGACATTTGTTAAGCAACCAATTAAGAAAATCTTACAGTTTTCAATACATTAACGCTTCTTGCGCTATGCACAATCAGTACTTTGAAAAATGTTCCATAAGTATGCTTAACCAGCCAGCACCTAGTGTAGCACCTCGGATTTTGCAGACTTGGTTGCAAGCTAGTAGCATCCACAGTTTCTAAGATCTCCCCAAATCCTAGAATCAAGTAGTCTATAGGATACATAGGATAAAAATTTACAAACCAAATTAGAGTTGCCATCCAAAGAATTAACATTTGAGGAAGACAAATTACCTAAGGAAATGAAAGAAACTAGTCTACAAGAACTACAAGTCTTAAGTGCGAGGTTGGGTTATGATTAAGAGGTTTGGTTATGCATCCAAAGAATTAACATCCCATGACGCCCTTTCCATCCATACTTTGGTGTAGTCCTAAATCCCTCATCATTTTGCTTCTCAAGTAGGCACGATGTTTTGTTTAAAGACCTAAAATAGCGCCAAAACACTTATTCAACTTGTTTATCATATTTCAACACATTTTTTATAGTGTAGTGGGATGACTCTGCGTGAGTGTGGATGCATGAAGCACGAATGAAAAAGGAATGACGTGCAATAGCAAGGAAAAATCAAGAACAAAAAAAGCGATTGCAACATCGAGATTGCAAGTATGACATGAGATGGCAATGTATACTTGCGGCATAACATGGCAAGTTAACTTGCAAACGCAGTACGAGAAGGACATGATATGGCAATGTAAACTAGTATCATGATGTAAATGTGACATGACAATTACATGGCTCTATGTATTTGCAGCATGACATAGAGAATTTGAATGAAAATGTGGCATGAAAATGGCATGGCAATATGTGCTTGCAGCACGACATGACAAATTAGAACACAAACTTGACACGACAATTGTTGTGGCTAAACTGGACCCGTCAAAGAAAATGAGAGAGACAAAAAACTATGAAGAATTGGTCTGTTGTAAATAAATGGGTAGATTCCATGAGATAAAGCGGGTAATTCTCCTGAGATACATCCAGCCTTGATTTTTACGATAATTATGAAGAATTGTTTGATGTTGCCTAGTGCACGTGTGCTTTTATTTGTGATAGACTCTTTTTCAAAGGGCATGTCACTAAAAAATAACGATGGAATTAGAAATGGCATGTTTGTTTGCACTTGAAAAACTTAGAAAATTACGAAAAAAAGTTATATGTGAATCAACGTGCCAACAGTTTAAGCGCGGTGAAAGTTTTGGGAGTTCTGAATTTAGTAAAAGTCAAAAAGCGTGCACCGCAGCATTTAGATTAAAGAAAAATTAAAAAGTAAAAGGTAAATGTTCATTGGAGGAACAATTTGCATATGAATAATCAAATCACGTTCGATTTATCTGTAGCATTGCATTTATAGAGTTTACTTTCAAAACCACAACGATTCCAACAGATTTAACGGCCTGAGGATGGAAATTTGATATATGCCCAATTCACAGGAAACTATATAAATGTAGTTAAATGTGCTATGCAAGCTCGGTCTCATTCCTCAACCAATTGGTTTGTTTATACAAGATAATTTGTGTGCCGATATGATCTATAGCTGTGATCAATTCAATTTATGTGAATCCACGGATTAGCCACATCTGCAGCTACATCTCTATCCAATGCCTCTCTCTCAAATTCTCAAATTTGATGTAATCAAATTCTAAAACTTATCGAGTTGGTGTAATCAAGTGCTTCCATTAAATCCGTCCAACTTTTCTTCATTGACAAATAAAAAATGTTAATAAGTTTTAGGAATCGATTACACTAATTGGCAAGTTTTAAGACTTAATTGCATTTTTTAAAAATTTTAGAACTCAAGTACATTTTTGTGACAAGTTTTAAAACTTTCAAATCCACTTATCCCAATAATATACTATTCAATCTTGTGAAGAAGCCTACAAATTAGTAAAATGTTCAACCTTTTTAAAAGGTGATACTATTAATAAACCTCATATGTTATACATTTTTTTTTAAGTAAAAGCTTCATTTTCATGACAAGAGAAACGCGAATTTTGACCTACAACATGTTAATCACACTTCGAGAAATAGATTTAAGAATAGCTATAGAGTGCTTTTTTAATTACTTTCAGTATTTAAATAACAATTTCGTTTTAAGCGTCTTAGGGACGTTTGCTAAGCAATAAATTAATAAAATTTTATAGTTTTCAATACATTAACCGTTCCTGTGTTATGCACAATCGATGCTTCGAAAGATTGAATTATTCCCGGTTAAGCAACTAAACCAACATCTTCTAATGTAGCACTTCGGATTATGCAAGCTACTAGGGGCGACAGGTGAGTAGCGGCCACGGTTTCTAGGATCTTTTCCAGATTCTTAGAACGGGGTAGTCTATAGGATGCATGTGGTAAAATTTTACAAACCAAACTAGAGTTGTCGTCGGCCGGTCTCGAAAAATCTCAATTGGACATTTAAGGAAGCCAAACTAAGGAAACCGATATATAAGGACTAGAAGTCTTAAGTTCGAGCATTTGGTAAGCATGCCATAGATTTATCAGTAATGCGTGCGATAAATTAACACCCCTATACCATCTCATCCAGTGACATGATACTTGTAAATCGCTGAATATTTTCTCTTGGTGTTAGGCCAACTCCTAAAATCATTCATCAATTAGCTTCCTAAAGAGGCATGAGATGGTTCTTCTTTTAAAGACCTAAAAAATTGTGACCAAATAACACTCGAAAGCAGAGACAGTGCGAGCCGCGTTCGCTCCTGCCCTGCCCTATTCCGAAGCTTCGAACTCACATCATCATCACTTCGGACGACCTCCACCCGTCGCGCTTCCCGTGCCGTTCAATCGTCTCCGCCGCCGCCCCCACCGTCTCCGAGCCGCCGCGCCTCCCCTCTCCTTCGCCGGTGCTCATCCTCACCGGAGACGCCGTCTGGAGCCTCCTCGCGCGGTCCGGCCAGTGATCGCGGTCGGGATTCCTCCTCGGCAAGGCAAGGTGAGGTTCAAGACGATGCCCTAGCATTGCATGGTCCAGACGCCCACCATCCGTTCGACGAGATGTTCAAGTTAAACCAGAACACGCCACCGCTTACCGTTCAATGTCTTGCCTCCCCCAGGTGAAGAGCTCTGCACTTCCTGCTCTCTCGAATCGGCGCCACCACCTCTGGCAAGAAGCAGCCAGAGCTTGGTTCGAACTTGAAGAGGACGTCGGAGTTGCTCAAGAACAGCGCGGAGGACGTTGAAGAAGGCGGCCATGGACAAGCGAAAGAGCAGCGGGTCAGGAAGCCAGAAAATCCCACCTCGCCACGGGATATCCGGGACCAGCGAGCCCCAAATCAACGAGGACAACGCCTCGATGCTCATCGGAAGCATAGTCGAAAAGGGCGTTTCCGACATCCCCGAGACCAAGAACCTTGCTCCAATCCCTCCTCCGAGGGCCACTGTCCTTCCTTTCCCGGTTGCGCGACACCGTTCTCACGGCCCCGTAAGTTCCTGAACTTATGCTTCTTCTGGGCAATGGAATTTGAAAATTTGCTGCTTTCTTGGTTTATTGAGCAATAGAAGCAGTACAGGGAGCTTCAGACACGTCATTAGTCCTGCTTTAGTGTTCTTGATTCAGTGAAGTGAGGGAAATGGATGAGTGTTAAGGTCGGGAATTTAGTGTTTCTGGTCTATATATATAGCCATCGGTTTAAGGGCAGGTTTGGAACGTGTTTCAAATAGGTTGGAATGTGTAGGAGGAAAGGCATTGTTGGAGTTTTAGTTTTGAGTAGGGAGCCCGAAGAAGGTAAACTCCTAGTATGGCATTTGGTTATTAGTTGAGTTTGAGGCTCCTTTTTTTTTTGGGGGGGGGGGAATGATAGAACAAGGAACGTTCCTTTATATTCAATTTTTTGTTGATAATGAAATGTTAATCTGCAGCATTGGGGTCCAGTTGGCACGAGATGGGATGAAGATCACGACAGTGATGATCATAATGAGGATGCTGAAGAATATAGGAGACTTGCTGCTTCTGAGCGAATTGCAGCTTTTGCTAGACCAGTTCGAAGAAAGGAGAAGAAGGAATTGGACTTACACAATTGGAGGGAGATTGCTGCAGGAAATGATTCCTCTTTCAGTAGTAAAAATATAAAGCGTCGATACACAGGGGCTGAAGCGCGAAATAGTAGTAGAGAGGTGATCAAAAGTGAAAATAAGCGAAATCTCATGGATGATACATCTTTAAGTGGTGCAGTTCCTATGGAAGTAGATGCAAAACCACTCTCAAAATTTGAGCCTATATATGAAACTGATGGGGCCATCACAGACGGTAAGACTTCTGCATTAATGCAAAGTGATACGGGTAAAGGTACTCAAGTTCAGGGATGTTCTCTTGATGGTGACAAGATGGCTGAGGCTGCTTATTTACTTAGAGATTCAGGGTCTAAGCATATTAGTAGCGGAACTGGTGCAGTGAAAGTTTCAAGCAATGAATCTGTCAGAATGCTGACCAAGGCAAAAGAGCTAAGTTCCTCATTTCTTGATCAGTCCAGAGAGAAGGAAAACCAATCATCAAGCTTGCCTACAGCCTCCTTGTTTAGATCCAACGTCAGTGATGATGGGCATAGTCATTCTTCTCTTGAGAGTCAAATCGATGCTGAGAACTGTGCCAGATTACAGAGTATGTCTCCTGACGAAATTGCTGAAGCTCAGGCTGAGATAATGAAGAAGATGGACCCTTCGTTGCTTAAGTTGCTAAAAAGAAGGGGTCAAGAGAAATTTAAGAAGCAAAACTTGTCAGGCTCTCAGATAGCTACGGATGCAACATTGGGTAGTCCATTAGTTGCGGATCAGTCTCTTCAGAATGCAGAATCACAGAATACGAGGGACAGAGTATCTAATTTGGCATCATCGGAGACTGTAAAAGATAGCCAAAGTCATCAGGATCATGCTGGTGTCCAGAATGTTGGACCAAGAGATGGCAGTTTGTGGAATGCTTGGACTGTTAGGGTTGAGGCTGTACGAAAATTGAGATTTTCATTAGATGGAAATGTCATTCAGAGTGAAATTGACCCAGTTGCTGGGACTGGTAAGTAAATTGCTTATATAATCTCTTCCAGCTAGTGTCTCTTGCTATGCATCTCTTTTGGTGCCTTTTGAGTCCAGATGATGCTTCCTTCTCCAGAAATAAGATAAATAGTTATTCAGTCAGTTCACATGTTTTTAGTCATTACTAGTGGGGTTGACATTCACTGGTCACCCTAATGCACCAGTCACTTAATGATGATGATGAACGACTTTAGCTAATTCATGCACTAGTCACACTAATGAGTCTCTATATAGTACCTAAGGTACTATAGCTTAAGGTGTTTCTATGTAGTACTTAAGGTTCTTTAGCTTGACCTATTCTTTGTCATGGAATTATGAAAGAATGTTGCATGGGCATCTTCAGCAACTGATTCGAGTACCAAAAATTCACTTTTTGGCTGAATGTTGCTGCAGACTGCAATTTTTTGAGCTGCTATAGACTTTGACCTGTATAAGAACTTTGATTCAAATCGATGCCTACAGAATTTTGGATCAGCTTTCATTCCTTGATAAAAACGAGTAGGATGAGCTTTCTTTGTAAGTGCCCTCTCTTTCAACCTTAAATCCCACCCTTATGTCAACCTATGGTTGAAAACCACTTTTTACTGTTCCCAGATAGCTGCACCAGGGTGTGGTATTTCTGCTGTCTGAGCACTAAACTGCTAGACAGCTTTATCTGAGTGATAGCTGCACCAGGGTGTGGTCTGATTAGCTCCCCAGATTTCATTTGGTGAATTTTTTTGAAGTGTGTGTTTCAATAATGTACTTTCTTGTCTAGATCCCTCGTATAATTGGATCAGAGTATGCCGTGCTCTATGATTGAGTCCTAAGCATGCATTAGAGGAATTTTTCAATGCTTAAGAATTATTTCGAGTTATGTCTAGTTTCTGTGATTATATCACTTATTGAGACCATTCTTCAGGTCTGAACAGGCAGAATGCTGATAGTGTTGCTGAGCGAGACTTCTTGAGGACTGAAGGTGACCCTGGTGCTGCAGGTTATACTATCAAAGAAGCAGTGGCACTTACAAGAAGTGTGGTAAGTTGCCTTTTATATCGGTGCTTAGCTAACATAGACTCAAAGCTAATCAGAAAGTTTTTGCTTTCTCACTAGTGTTCGTTCTTAAGTTCATATCCTTTGCTGCTAAGTTACAAGAACCTTCTTTGCTACTAGCATTTTGGTAAATAATGAATTGATGCTTCAGGTTCCGGGACAACGGGCCCTTGCACTTCATCTTCTCGCTACTGTACTTGACAAGGCAATGCACATTATTTGTCGGGATCAAGTTGATCTTGTTACTCGATATTCTAATGTTGATGAGGATTCAGTCGATTGGGAGGCTGTCTGGGCATTTGCACTCGGTCCAGAACCTGAACTTGTCTTAACATTGAGGTGATCTATATTGCATATGTTTTGTCTTCGTCCTTCCTTCATATTGTTAGTCAATGAGCAGTGGATATGGCCTTGACTTCCGTGTTATTACTAGAAAGATTTTTATTTAAATTTTCTGGTAATATGCTCATACGTACAAAAAATTCTGAGCCATACTACTGACATGAGCTCCTGTATTTCCTGAAAAAGAGCTTACACTTATGGGGAAATTGCAGAGTCTTCTAATCTGTTATTTTGTTGCTTACATTTTTACTGGAGCAATAGTTGTTCTGTTATAGGTACACTCCGCAACATGTTGAATCAGTTTTCCAGTGTCGGCAGTCTATGCCTTGGCTTTATAGGAATTAGTCAGTATTTGAGTATCCCTTTCCTTTTTGGGGGAACCTTTTGGGAATCTAAGTAACAAGGTTGCTTGGTTATGGCCTGAGCTGCTTCTAACTAATTTTATGCTGCTTTCTTTAGCTTATTTGGATGATACATTCTATAGCCAGGATTATCACTTCCAAAAGGCTTCATATATCTAGGTTTTTATATCATATGCAACCATTTGAAAAAAGCTAGAAATGTACTCTAATGATGTGTATTTGTAGGATGTGTCTTGATGACAACCACAATTCCGTGGTTTTGGCATGTGCAAGGGTAATTGAGTGCATACTCTGCTCTGATTTGAACGAGAACTTCTTTGACAAATTGGAGGTAAAATTTTCTTCAGAGATTCTTATCGTTCTTATAACACTTCATTTGGTTGAGTTTAAGTTATATATGTTCTTTCAGAGAATGAGTATGCATGGAAAGTATCTCTACAGTGCCCCAGTTTTTCGGAGTAAACCAGAAATTGATGGTGGTTTGCTTCATGGTGGGTTTTGGAAGTACAGTGCTAAATCTTCTAATGTTCTTCCTATGGAAGAAATACCTGATGATGAATCTGAGGGGAAGCGCACTATTCAGGATGATATTGTGGTTGCTGGTCAAGATTTTATTGCAGGTTTCGTCAGGATGGGAGTTCTGCCAAGAATTCGTTATATCTTGGAGGTAGCATGATCTAACTATTATGTCAGTTTCGGCCTGTTTACTTCGTATAGAAATCATTTTGCTTCTTCAAATGGATGGTTTCAGACAGATCCAGCTGAAGCTCTGGAAGAACGGATGATCTCTATTCTAATTGCCATAGCAAGGCATTCGCCAACTGCTTCAAGCGCTATCATGGACTGTCCAAGGCTCATCCAAATAGTTGTCCACAGATTTTCCATGAAAAGCAGTATGGAAATTCAGCCTTCCAAGATAAAATCTGTTACACTTCTAAGGGTATGTCATCAGTTCATCTGACATCTTGCACTAGTCTTAATCTTTCACGGGACAATTGGTGTTTAGCCAGGAACTCATTTCTGTTTACCTTTTGAACAGGTTTTGGCACAATCTAATAGGAAGTATTGCATTGAGCTTATAAGCAGTGGAACACTCCATGCTATGATATGGCAGTTGTATCAACCTGCACATTCCCTTGACCAGTGGATTAAACTGGGAAAGGAGCGCTGCAAACTCTCCTCATCTCTGATGATTGAACAATTGCGGCTGTGGAGGACTTGCATAGAGTATGGATATTGTGTCTCACACTTCTCAGATATCTTTCATTCCATGTGTTTGTGGTTGAATCCGCCTTCCATGGAGAAACTGTTGGAGAACAATATCACGAGAGAAGTCGCTTCAATCTCTGATGAGGCATACCTTGTTCTGGCAGCTTTAGCTCGTAGGCTTCCAATGTTTCATTCACAGAAGCGTACGGGCAATCAAAATACAGAGTGCACTGGCAATAACACTGAATCATGGTCTTGGAGTCATGTTACCCCAATGGTTGATCTTGGAATAAAGTGGATAGAATGGATGAATGATTCTTGCATCCCTCAGTTCTTTGAGTCGCAAAGTGGTATGAAAAATGACCTGAGAAGTCGATCTCTGACATCCTTATTGTGGGTTTATTCTTCTGTCATACACATGCTATCTGTTGTTCTTGAAAGAGTGGGGCCAGACAAAACAATCATTAACTCCAATGATGGCAAATCACTGCCTTGGCTTCCCGAGTTTGTCCCAAAAGTTGGTTTAGAGATTATTCGGCAAGGGTTATTTAGCTCTTTGAATGACAGCATAGAAAATGGAACAGATTCTGAAAGAGTTGGTTCCTTCATCAAAAAGTTGTCTCATTTGAGACTTCAAAACGAAAGTGAGACCTCTTTGGCTTCTGTTTGCTGTCTCCATGGATTTGTGCAGTTGATGGTTGAGATTGATTGCTTGATCCAGTTAGCCAAGGCTGGAATGCCTAGTCCCCCAACAAGAGGACTCTCCGTGTCAGCAGAAGAGAGAATTCTTGAGGATGGTATGCTCAATGGTTCTCTTGTTGATCTGCAGCAGGTGCTTGACATCCTTTCGAACAAAATTGCTTCTGAATGGCAGTCAATCCAATCCATAGAGACGTTTGGGAGAGGAGGTCTTGCTCCAGGAGTTGGGGTTGGATGGGGTGCTTCTCATGGAGGATATTGGTCAAGACGTGTCCTTTTGGCACAAAAGGATGCAGGTCTTCTCGTATACTTGCTTGGAACTGTTCCACTGGCGTCAGTTGATCATGTAGCCTTTAGTGAGGGCCAAGCCATTGTTTTGCAAAGAGTTAATGGTGCCTTAGGAACTTGTTTGACTGCTGGGCCAAGGGATGGGGTAGTTGTAGAGAAGGCATTTGACTTTTTGTTCCAAGTCCCTGTTCTAATGTGCTTGAATACCTCTATTCAGCACTTTTTTTCTCTTAGCAGGAGGTCTCTGATGTGGGAGTATAGTGAAGAGGACCTACATTATTTTAGCAAATTATTATCTTCTCATTTCAGAAAAAGATGGTTGTGTGTAAAGAAAAAGGCAAGATCCATAGAGGACAGTAGGACTACCGTGAATAAAGCAAATAAAAGCGGTAGTATGTCTCTTGAAACCATTCATGAGGATATGGACATTTCAGATGAGAAGGCAGAACATAAGCCTTGTACTAATTTGACTATGGAGTGGGCTTACCAGAGACTGCCACTTCCCATGCATTGGTTCATCAGCCCAATGAGTTCATTAGGGGATGGCAAGCAGAGTACAGATCCGAAAGCTTCTGGTGCCATTAATCCTGTTCAGGATCATGATGATCTACCTGAAGTAGCTAAAGCTGGAATGTTCTTTCTATTAGGCCTAGAGGCAATGTCTTGTTCGGGATGCTCAGATATCACTTCTCCTGCTCAACATGTGTCACCAGTTTGGAAATTCCATTCCTTGTCTATGATCTTACTTGTTGGGTTGGCTGTGCTTGAAGAGCAGAGAAGTAGGGATGTTTATGAAGCTTTACAAGAACTCTTTGGACAGTTTCTTGATCGAGAAATATTAAGTAGAAGTGCTAGACATTCTCTGAAAGACAAGCCTGAAATGGAAAGCGCAAATAAATGGGGATTGTTAAGTTTTGGATCAGAAATTCATGATAGTTACTCAACGTTTATTGAAACTCTTGTGGAGCAATTTGCTGCAGTATCCTATGGTGATCTGCTGTATGGTCGTCAAGTTGCGATGTACCTTCACCGCCATGTGGAAGTTTCTGTAAGACTCGCTGCATGGAATGCACTGTCTAATTCTCGGGTTCTTGATCTTCTGCCTCCTTTGGATAAGTGCCTAGCAAATGCCGAAGGTTATCTCGAACCTCCTGAGGTATTATTCATGAACATATTTGTTCTTTTCTTCTTCTGTTGTTTGGTCGAACATCATGAACATGTTCAAGCAGTTTAACTATGGTAATGGTTTGTTTTTCCTAAAGTATATGTTTTGCCCATATTGCTCAAAATGGGGTTAGTGGGTCTTATATATGTATAGTCTCCTCCATCTGTAAGCTTAAATTTTTGGGTTGAACTTTCTACCTACTTTTGATCCTTCATGTCTCATTTAATAGGTCAATTCATGTGTGTATTTATTTATTTATCTCATTCCCTGTTCACTCATTCTAGGAGCAAGAAAAATTGTCTTGTATTCTACATCTTTTGCTTTCTACTTCATGTGCAAGATAGTTGTCTTGCCATTCTCCATTCCCGTTCACATGTGAGAGGGGATCTTAAATATGGGAATCTAATGGGCCTTATTATATGCAGTCTCCCTTCACCTAATTGCTTCAGGGTTTTTGTTGGACTTTCAAACCATTCAGTTCTAAAGTGTCTGCTGGCCATCACAAGTACTTCTCTTGTTGAACTGAGTCTTATTCTATGCAGTTGTGACTTGCTTTTCTCTATTCTTTTTTTTTTTGGGCAGACCAAAAAATCATATAGTTTTTTGACTCGTTAGATTTATGATGAACTCTAGATGTAGGGTACATACCGTCAATGGGTAAATGCTTTTTTTTTGTTTTAACTTCTGAAGTTCTCAAATTACAGAAGCTGCTGTGCCATTCATATTACACCATTCTCTGTGGAATAACTCCATCTGAGGGTATTGTGTAAATGCTCACGGGCTTGTATTGAGGTCCTTGATGAGTTTTATATCTTTATTCGCAGGATGATGAACACATCTTAGAAGCATATGTAAAGTCATGGGTTTCTGGAGCACTGGAAAGAGCTGCTGCTAGAGGATCACTAGCATTAACACTTGTCTTGCACCACATCTCATCTTTCATTTTCCTTGATCATGGAAAAGATCGTGTTTTGCTGCGAAATAAGTTAGTGAAGTCCCTGTTGCGAGATTGCTCCAGGAAGCAACAACATGAGGTATGCAATTCTGTAGAGCAGTTGAATTTTAAGCAAAATCTTGTAAAAAGTGGATGTGACTATTGACTACTTTGTTCAGTCTACTGGTTAGCCTTACTTTTCTTGTGTGAGGAGAGAGCAATTTTTTGTTGACCTCTTGGTGCTGGATGACTATGTACGACTCATATGACAGTTATCATTTAGGGCCACCATTGTTAAAGGTTGAAATTGTGCAAAGAGATCAAACGCTCACTATCTGTTTTTTTCTAGATAAAATTATGAGGGAGGGGATGTTGGGGTTCAGGAGATACCTTTTCTGCAACAACTGTTTGTATGCAAAGTAGATCACGGTTATAATTTTACGAGTATCTCTCTGTTTAGGAAGAGGCATGTAAGTAATCGTTCTAGTGAAATTTTTAGTATGAATTTGACCTGTCAATGGGATTTGTTACCGCAGGGAATGATGATGGATCTCATCCGGTACAATAAGTCATCCCCATCCAAAATGACTGCACAAGAGGAGGGTGCATCCAAAATGACTGCACAAGAGGAGGGTGCATCGCAATTAAGCACCGTCCATGGGAGGCTCGAAGTACTCAAAGCGGCTTGTGAAGGAAACACATCTCTCTTGGCTGAAGTGGAAAAGCTAAGATCCAAGTTTCACCAACTTGAGAGGTGACTTGACCTAATCATACTCTCTGGAGGGTGCATTTGAATCAAGCACTGTCCACCGGTGGCTCGAAGCACTCGAAGAGGTTTGTGAAGGAAATCCCTCCCCCTTGGCTGAAGTGGAAAAGCTAAAGTTCAAAGTTTCCCCAACTCCATAGGTGACTTGACCTAATTATACTCCCTGAACAGTGTACATGTATGGTTTTTCACACCTTTTTGAGCTTTCGGAGTTGGGACTGGGAGGGACCAGAAGAGCTTGTCGTCCCTGTAATTTTTGGTCAAATGGGAATGAGAAAAATAGTAATGGCAAATGAAAGTTTTATTCATTTTTTCTTCTTCTTTTTACCACTTTGAAAAATGTTCACTGCTTCCTCAGTTTTGGATTTAAACATCAGCTTGACGTAATCGGCATCGTGTTGATGAAACGTGGAGGGAAATTACTACTAGCTGAGTTTTGAGGATTCAAGGTATTTACTACTGGTGATTTGATAGTCTAATGACAAATTTGTTAAACCCCTCAATTTGCCTAAAGTCCAATGCAAAGGGGTAAATGCTTTGGGTTATACCAAGGTAAACTGTGAACTGAAGTTCAATTTTTTTTTTTACCATATACCATAACTTTCACCTGATGGACTCCGGGGGGTCGATGATGCTTTGTAAAGCATTCTCACAGACAATACCTGAGACTCCGGTTTTGAGGGGACAATTACTAAATCAGTCCTAGATTTATTGTAATAATGCCAATTTAATCCTAAATCTTTTTTTATTAATTAATTCAATCATAAATATTTTGCAATTGTGCCATTTCAATCCATTCGGCTAATTTTGGCCGGTTGGTGTTGACGTAAATGTTTGCCGACGCTGACGTGGTAATTTTTTAAATATTTTTTTATATTTTTTTTTCCTTACTCTTTCCCTTTCTTTTTTCTTTCCTTCTTCCCCTAGATGGTCGCCGAACCGACCAAAGGCCAAGGCCGGCGAGGCTTGCCCTCGCCGTAAGCCTCGTCGGCAACGGCAAGGTTGACCTCGCCGACACTAGCCCTTGGCCAAGGAAAGAAGAAAAGAAAAAAAAACAAAAGAGATGGGGCATAAAAAGGAAGAAATATTAAAAAAATATTTAAAATTTACCACATTAGCATCGGCCAGCATCCACGTCAGTGTCGGCAGGCCAAAATTATCCGGATGGTCTGAAATGGCGCAATTACAAAAGGTTTAGGACTGAATTGATAAAAAAAAGGGTTTAAGACTGAATTGGTATAACTACAATAGGTTTAGGACTATTTTGGTAATTTTCTTGATGATTCGAGATATTTACTTATCAAGAAAAATTAGAAAAACGGAATCCACAAAAATTCCTAGACTTTTAGAGCATGTTGAAGTGCACAATTCATTCTTGGAACATTGCCATTAGGTTGGACACTGTGCGATTTGATTCAACAAACTATTAAGTGTTTTGGAGAATGATTACACTGTATTTCACTGGGAATGGCTCCGCGCGACGAAATAACTTTCCCTTAAGGTTGATCTTCAATTTCTATTGAATCAGGTTCAGTGGTAATTCGGACAAGAAGCAGAATGCATAAAGAAGATTTAGAACTAATTACTTTACTGGAAAGTAAATGCAGGAACTCGAAAGATAAATTTGATATATCGAAAGATACATAATTTGTGTTGATAATTGTAAATCCTTTTCTACAAGGATTCAACATGGCTTATAGAGCCTATTACAAAATTTAACGGCTCCTAAGCAGTTAATATTCGAATTAGAAATTACAACTGCATCTCCACGATTTTAGGCTCCATGATCATGTTTTATGACATTGTATCATTATATTTTCTTGATGCGGTAACTTAAAGCAATCTGAAGTGGTACCAATTGGACGATTTCCCCTCAAACTACTTTTCGACCGTACAAAAACCTCCAAAGTGGTGGCGCTAACCTGAAGCTTACCTCTCCATTAGCATTATGTTCAATTTGGCTGTCAATTATCCTGCATAGGATGCAACGCTTGGCTAGCGGATGTATTTCGATTCTAATCGAAACCTTTGATATTGCCCCAATTTGAGCCGATGCAATGACATTTTAGTTTTTGACTTAGTGAGCAAAAGCGGTGTCGTTTAGGACAATATTGAATATTTTCATATAGTCTAGAGACTAAATTGAATATATTTCAAAAGTTCATGAATTATATTAAATAAATTAAAAGTTCAAGGATCATATTACGCATTAAGCTAAAATTCATATACCATATTGAACAAATTCAAAATTCATAAATTACATTACACATTTGGTCAAAATTCATGAACTATTTATGTCATTTTCCCTTACAAAAGTTAACAAATACTCTTCAGGTGAGTCCTCAATTTGCACTGGTCCAACATCACCACAGCGTTAACCTTATCCGAGATCATCTTTTTGCCGATGCAGGCCTGACATTATATCAATGCATTATCCTTGACGTGGTATCTTAAAACTTTCTTTGATATTAACCCCGTGACGATAAGCAAAAGCAGTACGTCCCAAACTTTCGATCGATCGATTTCGATGTTCCCCCACCTGGCGACCTGATCTTCTCTGCTCGTTTGAGCGGTTGGCTCCAATTTGCTTCACTCCAAGTTGCAGAATCTGTCACATTGTTGAGTGGATCTTCAAGAAGAAAGATACCAGCTCACTCGAACGTGGAAAAACCAGAGGTCGGTATTAGCTGACCGATCTTGACCGGGAAATATCGTCGTGGAACATGCGGAATCTGATGTCTCTCCATGCAACGCAAGCTCGTCCGTCTCTCTATCACCAGAATCTTGTCCAACCAAGTGCGCTAAAAAATGGTAAGTTTAGTACGAAAAATTGTTTCTGTTTTTTGTCAAATTGCTATGGCATGAAGATGGAGAGAGAGAGAGAGAGAGAGAGAGAGAGAGAGAGAGAGAGAGAGAGAGAGAGAGAGAGCCAGTGAAAGCCTTAATACAACTGTTGTTTTCTTGTGGAGTGTGTCCCAAAAGTTAAACCCAAGGGGGATAGGAAGAAGTCAAAATGATTGAAAGACGACAGCTCATGATATTGCAGACACTGCAGTGTGCAATCAACTCTTCATGGTTGTCCATCCAATCTATCCAACCACGCGCAAGCCTTAATACAACTGTTGTTTTCTTGTGGAGTGTGTCCCAAAAGTTAAACCCAAGGGGGATAGGAAGAAGTCAAAATGATTGAAAGACGACAGCTCATGATATTGCAGACACTGCAGTGTGCAATCAACTCTTCATGGTTGTCCATCCAATCTATCCAACCACGCGCAGTTGTACTTGTCCGACAAAAATTTGTGGTAGGGTGTAAATGAAAATCTCGTTGATATATCATGAAATTTACCTGCAAAAGAACCATTTTCATGCTCGTGTTTGGAGATATGGATATGGTAAATACAGTCTCTCTAACATCAGAAGTTTTCAAGAGTGTTAAATAATAGGTCAACCGTATCAAATACTGAACCGGATATTTTAATAGTACGCGGTTGAAGCGGGGAAAATAGGCTAAAAGTACCGAACTGGGTGCCCAATCGAGTCCATTAGTTTGCTCTAGGATTTCAGATTCGTGCCATCGTAAGCACTATTACAAACGAATTTGTCAATGAAATAACACGAAAAAAAGATCATTTTCAGGCTGGACAACGCGGTTGCATCAATCGGCTTTTTCATAGCACAGTTGATATTCTACTTCGGACAGATCTAAAATTTATCAGAAACAATGCTAGCAAGGATAAGTAGAAGAAATTTGCAGGGCCCCTATTCGCTTATGGTATATGTATGACCTGTGAGGCTCCATGCACCTTCGACTACATTATGATGAGGTCGTGGGCTCTGCGGATAAGATTATTACGTGAACTTAGTACAGAAATTTGCATGTCGTGTGCATCGTTGCGAAATAGAACTCGAGATTTAGGTGTAAATGATTTGCCTTTGATTGGACCGACGGAGCTTGACTTGACCGATGTCAAAGTTATTATTCCAGAGTCCAAATTTTAAAACCACTGGTGCCGTTGCCCCCATTTCAAGTGCCATCGCTGCCCCAATCGAAATCAATTTAGAACATACCTCAATATTTGTTTGTTGGTATAGATTTCTATTCTAGTAGAATAAAATCTAGTCCTCAATCAATTACAGATTAATCAATATTCGATTGATTACCTCTGTCCCGCTATCCTCACATTCACACACTTTTGAAATCGATGGAGTCTCTTGTCGATAACCATCGCCGACCTCATTGAGGTCTCTGATGGAGGTCCTCGAGGATCTCGCATTGGGCAACAATGGCGGGGTCGTGAGCGAGGATATATGACAATGGAGAGCAACCGTAGTCGAGTGGTGTGGCAGGGCTGCAAAGCGACGTGCAATGGAAGCCAAGGCAGAATGAGAGAGAGAGAGAGAGAGAGAGAGAGAGAGAGAGTCGCAATCTTCATCGGTGAGCTCATGACGGGCAGCAATAGCGGGGTGCGAGTGAAGATGACAATGGAGGGCAACCATTGATGAGCGGCATCGAGCACGAGCGGCGGTGAAGCGACAGACGGCGAAGGCGAAGGCAGTACATGAGAGAGAGAGAGAGAGAGTTTAGGATTTTTGTGAATTTTTCATATGGGAGCTTTTTCATCAATTCATCCGTAGTTACCCCCTAACCGTGAACGAATCGCAAAATCACTATGTAAAAACTCAATACATGTAGCATTACTGAGCCATTATCATAGACACCTACTACCCAATCAAATCAATCATATTCACACAAAAAAAATGGGGCAACACCCGGTCATATGGCAAAACAAATCATTCTGAAAAATTCTCAACGTTGACATCGATCCCGTCTGATCGTACCATGTATACAGAAATCACACAATATTTCTCGGTTTTGCCAGGGAAGAGTGACGACCTCGAGCCGAGGCTGTCGACAGCCGCGGCCTCCATCCTCTCGATCAAGGATGATGGAGGCCAATGACCATTAATCATGGACCTTCATCTCTGTCGACTTGAAGGTCCGCAGCCTTAAATCAGAGGTCGTGGAACTCTGCCCGCATAAAATTTGTGAGGGTTTTCTAAATCTCTCTCCCAAAAATACTTGCACATGCACGCGCCCATACACAACAAATAAAGAGATAGAGAGAGGAATTTTAGTATTTTATGTGGATTTTTTAAGCATGATTAATTCGATAGTAGTTATCTTCTAACTATAGAGCATCTCAATCTACATAATTACTTCATGTAATATTATATAGTCATCTTTACAAACATGTTGGATCGAGTCAGATTAATCATATGAAATTAATTTTTTGAGAAATAATGAGACTCTCACTGAATTGCCAAAACCATAACTATAATGATAATAATCACTGCACAAGCATCAAACATGGATTTTTATAATTCGTGCATACATATTGTAATATTTGTGTTTCAAGGTCAAAAGGTCAAAGGTGGAAAAAAAAAAGAAAAAAAAAGGAGGAGTTGAAAAGTAAACAAGCAGAACGGTTGAAGCTTTAGCTGATTTAAGCCAGAGTGCGCACGGCCGACAAGGAGAAAAGGAAAAGAAAGAAAGAGAGCAGAAGATAAGGAAGAAGAGGTAGGGTTTTGCACGTTCTCATCATGACTAGTCACGAAGCCTTGTCAAGCCGGAATTACTTTTGTCGCAATGCCCGATAAGTATTTGCACTCATCGTTCATCCAATCAGATAAATTTTCCTGTTTAGGGCTTAAATTTTGGAGTTGCACGAGATTCAAGCCGTAAAGTTCGATTTTTGAGTTGTCGAGCTGCATATATATATATATATATATATATATATATATATGAAATGCTAGTTTGGGGTGTTGTGGGGCCATAGAATTTTACGGATCTCGATTTGAACATATGATTCACTCGAAACAAAATTTTGAAGTTGAGCGTTCATGATGAACAGTGCGCGACCAGAGGCTTTTAGGCCAATTTTCGTCGGTTTTCTGTGACATCCGGAAATTTCGTAATGGTATGTTTATGACGTTAGAAATTTTCTACGTTTGAAAATGATACTTAGATTTAAAGCTAAGTATTATTTTCGAATTAGTATTCGTGCGGACGCGTAGGAATTTTTGTTGGATCGTATTTCGCGAAGCGCGGATTCGGAAACGTAATCGTACCGAGTCCGACATGTTTAATATTTAGATGTTATCGTGTGCGTTAATCTTAGTGCAGTGTTAATTAAATTACCATTGTCTTGGTAACTAGTGGGTATTATTATTATTTTTTATTGATTAATCTTAGTTAAATAATGTTATTGCTGTAAAAAAAAAGGGGAAGAAATCTGCTCAAAATATCCTCTGGACTCTTCTTTTTCTCACGTGGCTATTGAAAAAAAGTTGACCAAATGCCATTTGTCCCCTTGAGCTAAACACCTAAGCCTTGGGTAATCATTTTCCTTGGCCAAGACTCCTACGATTAAGTCACTGATTTCTTCCACTTGGCCATGACGAAGAAATAAGGTGTCACATGTGAATACAATGAATTTACCCACCCCTTCGTATACTTCTCAGTTTTCATCTTCGCCTAGATAATTACCGAAGATCATTTCACCCAAACTCACACTCTCTCCTTCACTTTCTACTCTCACCATCACCGATCCAAAATTTCCGAAAGAATTTTAAGCTTTGGGGTGTTCAGATTCTGTGCAAGGTAAGTGAAAACTCTAGATTTAAGCTAAGTAAATCTACTTGGCACTTGTAACTTGGTTGCTTGAGAAAGGTTATTTTAATGTGCGATAGTGAGGTTGTGATGATGGTTGAATCTGTTTTGCTAGTTCTGTGCACGTTCAAATGGATGTGATTTGTTTCTTTAAAGTATGGTGATAATCGGCAAGCGAAACGATTAAATCGGACCGTATAAGTATAATCTTTGAGGTGATTGTTGGACTCTTCTTATTGGTTTTTGTATGTTTAAACAAAATAGAAAATTGTTTTACTCAAAGTGATGATTATATTTATTTTTTATGCTTAAAGTGATGATTATGTTTATTTCTTATACTTAAAGCGATGATTTTGCTTATTTTAAAACTGGGCAGATTTTAATCTCAAAATCTGATTTTGTATACTTTTTAAATTGTTCAAACTTTACTTTCAGACTTTTAGTTCAGACTTTACCTTCAGACCTTAGCCTTGTGAGTCTAAATCCGATCATGAGTCTGAACTTGCTTCTGAGTCTGAACCCCCTTTTGAGTTTGAATCCGGTTCTGAGTTTGAACTCGCTTTTGAGTCTGAACCCGGTTCTGAGTCTGAATTTGCTTCTAAGTCTGAATCCGGTTCTAAGTCTGAACTCGCTTTTGAGTCTGAACCCGGTTCTGAGTCTGAATTCGCTTCTGAGTTTGAATCCAGTTCTGAGTCTGAACTCGCTTTTGAGTATGAACTTGCTTTTGAGTTTGAATTCGGTTCTGAGCCTGAACTCGCTTTTGAGTCTGAATCCGGTTTTGAGTCTAAATCCGGTTCTGAGTCTGAATTCGCTTCTGAGTCTGAATCCAGTTCTGAGTTTAAACTCGCTTCTGAGTCTAAACCCGCTTCTGAATCTAAATCCGATTCTGAGTTTGAACTCGCTTTTGAGTCTGAATCCGGTTCTAAGTTTGAATTCGCTTTTGAGTCTGAACCCGGTTCTGAGTCTGAATTTGCTTCTGAGTCTGAACCCGGTTCTGAGTCTGAATTCGCTTCTAAGTCTGAACTCCCTTCTGAGTCTGAACTCGCTTTTGAGTATGAACTTCTTTCTAAGTCTGAACTTGCTTCTAAGTCTGAACTCGCTTCTGAGTCTAAACTTGCTTTTGATGACTCGAATTTGCTTATGAGCTGAGTTTGCTTTTGAGTTCGAAATGTATTGTTTTATTTTTTAAATTGGTCGGATGATGCATTTCATGACTTTAAAGTACAAAAACCGTGATGGCTCGGTATGGGACGGGTCAAAGCGGATTTATGCATGCATATACTTGGTTGTCATGACTTGCATGGGAATAATATTAATTCCGTTGCCCATTTAGTGGCATGTGACGATGCCCCGTGTGTCGGGATGCCTCGTAGGTCGGGATGCCCAGGGGAGTGTTTCGAGATGCCTTGAGAGTCGAGATGCCTCGTTGGTTGGGATGCCTCGGGTGTGTGCCGGGATGCCTCGGAGTTGGGATGCCCCGGGAGTGTTCGGGAGGATAAAGTAATGAACCTAATCGCATGAGCATAAATTATTTACGTCATACTTGCGTCTGAGTGGAATATCATGATATGTTACATTATTCAGATTTTGCGGCACATTCATATGGAAAAGGTATAACTTGCATTCAAGTTCTATGCATATCGTTTGCTATACATGCGTATGTGTTTATGCCAGGTGAAGTGGTAAGCTGATTTTCCTAACTTAAAACTAGAGATTTCATTTACTGGGCTTCGGCTCATCCCATTATTTTTCAGACATGTAAGATGGATGTTCCACAGCCCCTACGTTTTGGAGTTCCCGTTTATTTTGATGTTGTTTATGAGGATGTGTTTGCGCCGGAGTTTGACACCGTATATACTAAGTGTAGCTCTACAATATGGGTTGATGTGGGGCTTCCGGAATGGGTTCCTTATCTTTTTGTTGCTTGGTATTTCAACTTGGAGGGCGAGTTGATTGGTCCGTTGAGGTGACGTAGACGATGATGGTTCCGCAGCGGAGGGCAAAGTGATCGACCCGTGACAGCTTCGGGCTTTAGGCAGACTTTTGGATGTAGGATCTAGTTAGAGATAGGCAATCCTAACCTACCCAGTTTTTGTTTTTCGTACTTGTATGATGCTTTTGTCTGGGTTGTAAATCTAATAAGGATTTATTAATGAGATGAAAATGTATTTTGATTAAATTTGTGTGATATTCATGTTTAGTCTTTGTTTTCCGCTGGCCAATTTATTAATAATATTAATTGATACGTGTCGTGCATGACGTTTTGGGGCATCACATTTTCGGCTCAATTTTGGGTCGGCCAAGTTGTTGGTCTTGTAGTGCTTCGGAAGATCTTCATTTTGACCGCAAGATCGCTTAGAACGAGGTTCGGGTGAGAGATTTATGGCACAATTAAGTCTTGCATTCAAGCTACGCGTTGTGAACGGCTTTAAATATTACTTTGGACAAGCGATTTGTGAGCATTTAAGCTTGGTTTAGTCGAGTCGTTAGTTAAAATAGTATTTTACTTGGTTTTGATGTCAATTATCATTTAATTGATAAGATTACGATACTGTCGACGAGTTTAGTCACGTTGTATGATTTTGGGACATTTTCAGGTAAGTGGTGCTGATATCTTCTTTGGTTTGTAAGACCCATGTACTGAGGTACGTATATATATAGAAGTAGGAAGAACACATTTGCTGCATAAAGCTGGATCGAATGTTTACTAATTTTGGATTATGGTGGGATGGTTCGATAAACCTTTCTTGAAAGGTTATGCTTACCATTTTGTGCATTAGATTTATGAGAAAACTCTTAAGGAGTTACATATTTTGATTTGTGAAACCATTTGTAATATGAATTGGTAAAAAAGGGCTAAGTGCTACACGATAACGTAATTTCATGGGAGCCACCTCTAGGGCCTTGTACTATTGATATGCACAGTAAAGGACTAAGTGCTACACGATAACGTAAATTGTTGAGAGCCACCTGTAAGGCCTTGTACTATTAATATATGTTGATCAAGAATTAAGTGCTACACGATAATGTAAATTTGTGGGAGCCATCTTTGGAGCCTTGAGTTGAATATTGAGCATGGAATGGACCATTAACATATATTTGACGAATTTGTTTTGAATTGGACCAATAATATTGGTTTTGATATTATGGCTGAATGGGTATTTATGCTATGAATATAGTTATGTGGAAGTGCTATATAACTCATTTTATTCTTGTAAGTTTGTTATATTCCGAATTGATATAAGTGAGTTATGTTCTTGAGTTTTAAACTGTGTATTGTGGAGGTTTCATATTCTTTGAAGAGATGTACTACTCATTGAGTTGTGGTTGCTCACTCATCTCTTTTTTCAATCTTTTCAGGTTCCTCGATTAGTAACTATAGAGCGAGAGCACCATTGACAAGGACTTTTGGAAATTGGCTCTTGACTTTTAGTTTGAGATTGCGTCCTTCGAGTGGAAGGACGGCCATATTATCCCCCATCTCGGTAGATTTCAGGACGTGACACATATGCTTCCATATGCAAGCTTCGTTCATCAAAACTGAGAGAGAGAGAGAGAGAGAGAGAGAGAGAGAGAGAGAGAGAGAGAGAGAGAGAGAGAGAGAGAGAGAGAGAGAGAGAGAGAGAGAGAGAGAGAGAATGTCACTCGAAAAACCAGCAGCAGAACCAAAGCCAACGGCGCAAGTCGTTGGCGATGAGGACGATGAAGAAGCAAAAGCCGGGGTGGACATATGGAAGTACGTCTTCGGCTTCACTGAGATGGCGGTGGTGAAGTGTGCCATCGATCTCGGCATTGCCGATGCCATGGCGAGCCACCCGGAGCCCTCCATCTCTCTCTCCCAGCTCTCCTCCGAGCTCGGCTGCTGCCCCTCCTCCCTCCGTCGCATCCTCCGCTTCCTCGTCCACCGCAAGATCTTCAGGCACCACGCCGACGCCGACGCCTACTCACAGACCCCGCTCTCTCGCCGTCTCCTGACCAGAGGAGAGAACTCGATGGCCGCTTTCATTCTGCTCGAGAGCACTCCGGTGATGCTCGCCCCATGGCTCAACCTGAGCTCTCACGTGGCTGGGGCATCCGCCGAAGCTCCTCCGCCCTTCGTGGCGGCACACGGCGACAACATCTGGGCATACTCGGCTGCAAATCCTGGGCACAGCAAGCTCATCGACGATGCCATGGCGTGCCACGCGAGAGCGGCGGTGCCAGCACTCGCCGAGGATTGCCCGGAGGTGTTCGAGGGGGTCCTAACCGTGGTGGACGTTGGAGGAGGGAATGGGACTGCCCTGAGGCTGCTGAGGAAGGCATTTCCGTGGATCAGAGGGATTAATTTCGACCTGCCGCACGTCGTCGCCGGGGCGCTGCCGCCGTGCGAGGGGGTGGTGCATGTCGGAGGAGACATGTTCCAGGGCGTTCCAAAGGCTGATGCTGCTTTCCTCATGGTACGTACGTCCAAAATTCATCCATGAACTAACTGCGCTAAGTACAGTTTTGGGTTGGCATCTTTGACCAAAAAAAAAGCACAGTTTTAGCATCTTTGACCAAGAAAAAAAGTTCAGTTTCGGCATCTTTGAGCAAAAAAAAAAAACAAGAGTACAATTTTAGCTGTCTAAGTTTTATTATTTGTGCGATTTGCTCGTGTAGTCTAACTTCTATTTTATTCTATTAAGTACTCAAACTTTTTGAATTTATGCAATATGGTCCTCCTAAATTATATTTTGTGCAATTAAGCCCTCTAACATTCTCGATAAGTGCGTTTGACATCCTTCGGTCGACCACTAACCGTCCAAATAATTAATTACATAGCAACCTGATGTGGTAGAAAAAAAAAAAGAAAGATATGCTAATGTGGCGCCAAATTAGAAGAAAACAAGGGGGGAAACGAGAAGAAAAAAGAAATCCTAACTTGACTGTGCAAGTTACATGGGCTAAAAGTAACACTAACTGCACAACTAAAGGGTTAGAGAATTTGATTATACAAAATAAAACTTAGAGGATCAAATTGTGCAAATTGTAAAAGAAAGAGGACTTAATTGCACAAAATAAAAGTCAAAGGATCAATTCTAAAAATCCCGAAACACTATAGGATTAAATCTGCACTTGACCCTATTAAGTGATATAATGACGATAAGTGTATATTTAACCAAAGCTGATCATGCTTAACACCCATTTATAATCCATCTCATCAATTCGTACACCCAATGTGTAAATCGCTCATTAATATTGTTTTCATACTCTCCTAATCACGTTTTGGCATGCTTTCGTACTTCAAGATAGAATTAGACATACCTAGAATAGTCCATAAGATTGATTTATAAAGCAACATGGAAGATTGAAATTGAGTATTTGAATTTAACTCACTTGAGTATATGCCAAGTGGGAATTTGTCTTATCATGGTAAAACCAAGTAGCATCAATTTTTTCCTTGTTAGGAAATTTCTATAAGACTTTTTTCATTAAGTAGTGTTTTTAGGAGGACCCAGATTTGTCTAATTTTTTTAAAACTAAAATTAATATCTTAGACTTAATATGTAGATAAATTCTGCTGTGGTCATGTTTAAGTTAGTGTTAATTGCTCGGTGGGAAATTGCGCGTCATGAAATACACACCAAACATGCCAAAAGGCCACTTCATTCAAGGATTTATAGCATGATATTATACATTCGAATGTGGGTAATAGAACAAGTAGGCTGTAAAAATTCCACATTTTCTTTAGTTAAGGCTCACAAAATTACTCTTTGTATATCTGATTACTGATGATGGGCCGGGCTTTCACAGCAAACTGAGCCCTCCTAAAAAAATTTCAGGCCCAAATATTTTGGGCTTGTTCGATTTGGGCCAGGCTAGGCCTGAATTTATATATCAACTTGTCAATATTAAATAAAATAATTTTTTTTGGTAAGAATATTAAATAAAATAATTTGTTC
This sequence comes from Syzygium malaccense, assembly GCA_031216405.1. Lineage (NCBI taxonomy): Eukaryota > Viridiplantae > Streptophyta > Magnoliopsida > Myrtales > Myrtaceae > Syzygium > Syzygium malaccense. The sequence continues at coordinate 23,344,816 of CM062259.1, read as the reverse complement.
CCTCGTAAATTTCATTATTTCAATAGAATAAGAAAATAATTGCTTCACTTGTAGTATTTCATTTTTCTCATCCAAGATAGAAAACTTCATCTATATATAGCAAGAATTATAAAAGTACTATATTATAAATACAATTTCGCATCTGGCTAGGCCATTTCGAGCTTCACAAAATGAAAATCGAAAACTCTTCCCAGCCTAAAATATATAACAGAGTGAGCTCGATATCCGACCCAAACTACTCGAGCTAAGGAATTTCAGGCTGGTCCGAATTCTCCCATCTTCATTTTCACTCGTAGCAACAGCTCCAATCTATCAAACACAGTGCTTTTAAGACAAAAAGCATAAAAAGTTGTTAAGAAAGCAATAGCGAAGATTATACAACATATACATATATATAATGATTAATACCATGAAAACTCCATACTGGTATACCCGTGACAAATATATCCCAAACTAATTTTTGGGTCACAAAAACCCAAAACTAGTACATTAGTGGCATATTTAACATCCGTTAACTTCTATCACATTTTACCGTCAAATTATTGATATGGATGACACCCGACAATAACTCAATTGACATAGCAAGTTCACGTGAAAATTCATATTAGTTTGGCGTAAATTTGTTGTAAGCATACTAATGTGAGGTTTTTGGTGACCCAAAATTAGTTTGAAGTAAATTTGTCATAGCTCAGTTTGGGGTTCTTCGTAGTATTAACCATATACATAATACATACTTTTAAAGGTGTCTTTTATTATGTTAGTGTTGATTGGTTGGCTTTTTAAACATGAAATATATTTTCATTAACAATTATATCGCCCAATTCAACCGCTGATCATATCATCAAAAGAAAATCGTGCATTGACAACGTGTAATCTTCTATTGTGAGAAATAGTTGTGTGATTGATTTACAAAATTAAATTTATATGAAATCGCCGCTATTAATCGAGGTTTGTACAAATGGATCATCTTTAAATACATAACAATCTGTCTGGGCACTCGTTTATATGCATGCCTTTATATCTATCTTTCGTGCGAACTACATTTTTCTTCGTCGCCAAATGGAAAAAATTTCTTCCAACCTGCCTCTGATTGATGAGTTATGAATTGTGAATATCATCCACATGTAAAGTTAATTTAATATAAAAGTGGGTAACATATGTATTTATAATCCACCAGGTATGTTAGGGGAAATGGAAAATTACACAAATGGTCCCTCAACTTTGACCCAATATATAATGTCGTCTTTGTATTTTTAATTTGTTTAATGTGGTCCTTGAACTTTAACCCAATTTGCAATGTCGTCCATGAACTTTTAATTTATTAAATGTAATCCCTTAACAATTTAGTTCCTGAACTATATGAAAATGTTCGATATTTTCATTGAACTTGAATTACGAAATGATAACATTGGACATTTTCATCTAGTTTAGGGACTAGATTGGATATTTACCAAAAGTTTAGGGATCATATTAAACACATTAAAAGTTTAGAGATAACATTGCACATTGGATTAAAGTTGACGGATCACATTGAACAAATCAAAAGTTCAGGGACGACATTACACATTGAGTTAAAGTTCAATGACCACATTAAACAAATTAAAAGTTTATAGACGATATTGCATATTGGACTAAAATTCAAAGACCATTTGTGTCATTATCTCGGGAAAATTTCCTTCACTTTGGAGGAAAATGTGACCCCCTTTTTTTTTTATCCCTCCGTGATTCTAGTCCTATTAATTCCAAGATAATCCCCGAACACAAATGCATGTTATCGGCTTCGGTGGTCTGCTGCTTTCTAAGTGTTATTGACAGAGGCCAGAACGTTTTGAACATGTATAGTGGGTTCTTCACGACTGGTCGGACAGCGAGTGCGTTCAAATCCTGAAGAACTGCAGAGAAGCCATCTCGGAGAGCAAATCGGGGAAGGTGATATCGCCGAAGCCGTGATCGGCGAAGAGGAAGACGGCAAGCTGACCGGTGCGAGGCTGGCCCTCGACATGGTGATGATGGCTCACACTAGCGGGGGCAAAGAGAGGACCGAGAAGGAGTGGGCTCACGTGCTTCGCGAAGCCGGGTTCGCCAAGTACACTATCAAGCCCGTACGCGCCATTCAATCCATTATCGAGGCGTTTCCTTGAAAATATAATCTGCAGAAATAAATCGGTTGTGTTATTGTTTATCGTACTTGGGTGTTATTTGTATCCTTAATAAGCCTGTTAACTTTGGATTCTCCAAATGATCTTCGTAATTGTCCTTTTTTGGGATATGTGCACTATCATGAAAGTACAATATAAAATTTATATCAAGTCTTAAAAATTATCAAATTGATTCAATCGAGTCCTTCTATCAACTCCGTCCAATGGGACTTACGAAAAATGCTAACGTAATTTTTATTATTTTTTTTAGGGAAAAAGCCACCAAAACCCCAAACTTTCTCATTTGTGACACATTTACTCCAAACTTTTTTTTGTGACACCAAAAACCCCAAACTTTGCTATTTGTGACATATTTACCCCAATATATTTAGTCTATGGGTATTTTCGTCTTTTTTGTATTTTCTTTTTTTTTCCCTTTTTTTTCCTTTCCGACGAGGGGGGCCTCGCCGGCGTCCGGCGAGGGTCGCCCTCGCCGGATCCGGCGAGGGGGGCCCTCGCCGGCGTCGAGCGAGGGCGGCCCTCGCCCGATCTGGCGAGGGCGGCCCTCACCGGCGTCGGGCGAGGGTCGCCCTCGCCTGGGCGAGCGAGGGCGGCCCTTGCCGGACGCCGGCGAGGCGCCCCTCGTCGGCGTCGGGTGAGGGTCGCCCTCGCCTGGGCGAGCGAGGGCGGCCCTTGCCGGACGCCGGCGAGGCGCCCCTCGCCGAAAAGAAAAAAAAAGGAAAAGAAAAAGAAAAAGAAAAAAAATGTAAAAAAGACGAAAATGCCCATTGACTAAATACATTGGGGTAAATGTGTCACAAATAGCAAAGTTTGGGGTTTTTGGTGTCACAAAAAAAGTTCGAGGTAAATGTGTCACAGGTGAAAAAGTTTGGGGTTTTTGGTGGCTTTTTCCCTTTTTTTTATCATACGTGGCAATGACGTGATTAAAACAACATCGTTTTGGCCAAACTTAATTTTTAATTCAAATTTTATTTAAATAAAATTTTATAAATAAAAATAAAAAGGGGACTAACCAAGTGGGCGAGGTCACCGGGCCTCAGGTAGGGGCCGGTGACCCTCACTGACCTCACGCAAGGGCCTGTAGGCCCTTGTCCAGACATGGCTAGGGCCCACGCGAGCTCGCCAGCCATCCCCCACCCTTCCCGGCAAGGGAGGGGCGCGGCAAGGAGGGCTGCACCCCCCACGAGTTTCTCCCTCCTTTTTTTAAAATTGAATTTAAATAAAATTTATATTAAAAATCAGATTTGAATTAAAATGACATCGTTTTAGTCACGTCATCGCGAGGGATGTGCAAAACGAACTGCCTACGCCGAGAACTGCTCGTACCGAACCGGACCAACCGGTTGAGTCCGGTTCCCAGGAGTATCGGTCCAATTCCTAAAAGTAAAACCGATGTCCTTGCGATTCGGTTCCCAGTTCTAGGTTTCCAATTCCATGAGGAACCGGACCGACAGGACCACACTGACAACATATACTTTTTTTTGTGATTGTATGTAGTCGGCATGAGGAATACAATTCCAAATTTAGAACATGTGTAGTCGGCATACGGAACACAATTTGTCATCGATTGGCTCGAATTGCATGCTTGATTTTGTGATTATTTGTAGTTGACGTGGGTAACACAATTCTAATTTCAAAATGTGACTGGTTCTCGATCCTAAGACCAATCGGTCCGATCCCCGATTTCCAAAATTGGGAATCGGTTTTTCCAGTCCAAGAACCAATTACCCCTAGTTATTGCCGCGTAGGATAGAGAAACTTAAAAAAAAAAAAAAGAAGCTATATTAGCATTTTTCGTTGGTCAAATTGGACGAAGTTAACATAATGAGTCGATTGAACCGATATGATAATTTTTAGGATCTGATTGCACTTTCTAAAAGTTTTAAAACTCAATTATACTTTCTCAACAAGTTTAAGAATTTCCATGGCACATATCTTTTTTCCTTGTCTTTTTTTTTTCCGTTGTCTTAAAATCTTGTCGATGTTGAAACTCCAAATGATAACATAACCCCCCCGCGAAACATGTTTTCAATTCCTCCGTGGCGTGTCCTGCGTGCCATCGCTCGTCAAAGGAAACGATTGAATGGATAATCGGCGCCGCCACCACCATATATCCCACTTTCCACACACACCATCGTCTGCGACGCGGCACCTCTCCCTCCACAGTCTCATCTTTTCTTCCTCCACCCACCATCGTTGACAAGATCCAAGAACAAGAAGCAAGAAACAAGAATCAAGAACAAGAAAGCAACCACAGAAGCTCTCTGCCATGGCGTTTTCGTCGATGCTGCCGCCGTCACCCGCCCTCCACCTCGCGAGGAAGCCCCTCGGCCTCAGACCCACGATGCCAATCCGCTGCTTCGCGTCCGCCGCCGTCCCGACGCAGTCGCCGAAGCCGAAGCCGTTCGATCTGAGGACGTACTGGGCGACCCTGATCGCGGAGATCAACCAGAAGCTGGACGAGGCGATCCCGGTCCAGTACCCGGCACGGATCTACGAGGCCATGAGGTACTCCGTCCTGGCAGAGGGCGCCAAGCGCGCGCCGCCCGTGATGTGCGTCACGGCCTGCGAGCTCTTCGGCGGCGACCGCCTCGCCGCGTTCCCCACCGCCTGTGCTCTTGAGATGGTGAGTGTGCTGGATTTTAGCTGCCTTTGTGATTGTTCATGTTGTGGTGGGGACTGTTGATGAGTTCTGGATCTAGGAATGGTGGATTGTGGGATTATTTATGGGTTGAGCAGGCGCTTTTGGTTGTGTTCGAGGTTACTGTGATGGGTGGGAAGTTTTCAACTTAAATCTAAGGTTTCGGTTAGAGTTTAGCTTCTTGGAAAAGTTAGTTGAAGTGTTATGATGGAGATGGAGTGTTGCCTGAGAGTATGAATGGTTGTGTTAGCCAAATTCTGCATATAGAGAAGCAGAGGATCTTGGCAGCATCAATTAGATAATAATTTTCCGTCTTGCTATTTCAGGCTGACTAGTTAATTAGTCGTGTTTCCGGTGAAGTCTTAATCCTCCAAAAGCTGAGGCGAAACCTTACAAGGCAAAGAAGTCTGAGTTGGGTACTCCACTGCAAGTAATGTAGTTTAGTTTGGTAGTCACTGGAGCATTAGTTTTTTGGGCAGAATTGATAAAGATGCGTTTACCTGTTAAATGGTTGCAGTCTGAGGGTTGGATCTTATCAACTGATTAGGACTCCAGCCAGCATTAATATTTGAGTGAGACATTGGCTGATTTTTTAGAGAAACTTCCTTTCTGTCTCAGAGTATGTCAAATCCCACTGTTCTTAGAAATTATTTGATCCCTGATGGCATAGTCATACAACAATCAATATTTGATGATTACAGGTTCATGCAGCTTCACTCATACATGACGATCTCCCCTGCATGGACGATGATCCATCGCGCAGGGGCCAGCCATCGAACCACACTGTATACGGTGTTGACATGGCAATCCTAGCAGGAGATGCGCTGTTTCCTCTTGGTTTCCGTCACATAGTCTCGCAGACACCCTCTGACCTCGTGCCAGAGCCTCGCCTCCTCCGAGTGATAGCGGAGATTGCCCGATCTGTGGGATCCACTGGCATGGCTGCTGGGCAGTTCTTGGATCTTGAAGGTGGTCCAAACTCGGTTGACTTTGTTCAAGAGAAGAAATTTGGAGAAATGGCAGAGTGTTCTGCAGTTTGTGGAGGGTTACTAGGGGGTGCCGAAGATGAGGAGATAAGAAGATTGAGGAGATATGGAAGAGCTGTTGGAGTACTATATCAGGTAGTCGAGGACATACTCAAAGAGAAAACGAAGAGCGGAATGAGCGACGAGGAGAAAAACAAGAAAGAAGGGAAGAGTTACGTGCGGTTATATGGGATTGAGAAGGCTTTGGAAGTTGCTGAGGAGCTCAAGGACAAGGCTAAGAAGGAACTTGGCGCTTTTGAGAAATACGGTGACAGAGTCGCACCTCTCTACAGTTTTGTTGATTATGCTGCCGAAAGGGGATTTACTTTTGGCGGCTCCAGTTGATGTCGGGTTTATGGGCCAATGTTGGATTTGAGGGTTTCTCACTGAACTAAGTAATATTGCCTGGTGATTGATGTTTTGACAAAGTGATGCACCACCGAGTGCTACCTTCTGATGTATTTGACCACATGAGTGTAGGGTTGCTAATGTCAAGCACCAAGGAGCGAGTTCTGTTCTGTCATGAGGCTATGGCTGGAGATATTCGGTTGTTTGGTGCGTTGCTACTCAAACAGTTACAGTTTCATTTCTGCAGTTTATGTAATCTGAGAAGAGAGGTATGCTTTATTATGAAGTTCTAAGATTCTCTTCCAGAATTTAGTATTCCCACAGTTAGATGGTTGGTTAATGTTGATGTGTATGTAGCTTTTAGTTAGGGTGTACTAGGAACAAATCTGATTGGCCCATTTCATGGGTGTTTGGAAGTGGTTTCGGCAAAGCAGTTTCTGCTTCTGAAAAACTGCGCATGTTGCCTTGGTGAGACTTCAAAAGGAAAAGCCATCGAAAATCGAAGCAATCTTAGCTGATTTTCAAGAAGTAGCCAAAAGTTTACATTAATGTTGGTAGCTTTCTAAGTACAACAGTATTTGAAGGAAATTTATTTTCACTACAGAAGAAATTTACATTTCAATCATCTATTTAACTTTCACTACATCAGCATCCAAAATTTCTATTCGAACCCATCTTGTAGCCACAGAGTAAAGTGTATTACCAAAATTTCAAGCATGGAAGTTATAGCAAACTTCAATTGGACTCATTGCTGATTATATATTACTTGCTGCTGAATCGAATTCACAAATCCGGTTTGTCATTGTCTACGCTATTTTGGTAAATACTTGACTCTGTTTATGAAGATTCTCTAAATTCCTTGTATCCTAAAGCTACAGCAGCCCAACCTCTGAGAACCTTTCATCTTCAATCTCATTGCCCAGTAGTTTGCAGGTTCTTTTGTAGCATAGATTGTGCTTGTCAGATAAATTACTCCAGGGGTCATGTACTCAATGTTGGGTGCATGTTCATGGAGTGCATTCAGCTTAACTGAAAGCAGTAAATCTTTTCATGTGGCCATAGTTTGTTCTTAGGTTAAAGTCCAATTTTGATCATACTTGTAATTTTTTTTACACAATTTCATCCTCTAATATGTTCTTTTTGTGCAATTGAGTCTTCTAACGTACTGTGCTCGGGCGGTCAAGTTGTCTTTGGTTGCATCCATATCAGTCCGTTCAATCGATGGCATGGCATTGCTGACATGGCGCTACCGAATGCGGTCGATGCCGCACAGGCCCAGTCGATGTGGGAAATGAAGAGGGTCATGACCCTGGCAGTCAACCTCTCAATGGAATTCATCGCTTTAGTAATTCGACGGTGAGACGGATTGACTCGACTCGACAAAGACAGGTTACTGAATGTAGGACATATGAAAAAAGTTATGATACCAGAATCTAGGGGTGTAAATGGTTAGGTTCGGTTTGGTTTTTTTGAAAAACCGAACCGAACCGAACCGTTAAGGTTACAACCTTGAACCGAACCAAATTTTGCTCGAACCGAATATGAACCGAACCGAAAAATTGATTTGGTTCGGTTCGGTTCGGTTTGGTTCGGTTCAATTTTCGGTTTTCTATTATTTTTTCTGAAAGTGTGGAGAGGCGGAGGACGGCATTCAGACCCAGTTGCTTTCGCCCACTTCTCTCTCCCACAGCCCCCTCCCCTTTTTTCTTCTTTCTTTGGTACCCCCAGTGACGAGAAAGCAATGCAAGAAAAGGGAAGCCGAAGAGGCACCACCAGGTCCACCACCACTTCCTCTGTTTCCTCCTCTTCATCATCTGTCTCCCCATGCTCACACGCTCTCGCGCTTGGCAAATCTTAATCCTTCTCAAGATGGGTCTCTCCATCACTTGATCCCTCCACCACCCTTTGCCTGCCCTTGCTTTCTCGTGCTGGTTCTGGAATAAATCTTATTGGGTATTTCTGTTTTTAGCGTGCTCTATTTTTTCATATGGGTGTTCGAGATTCGCTGTGGTAGTCGTCGCCAAAATCGAAACTGATGCACGCATACTCCGATGCGAACAAGGTAAGATATGAGCACAGATCAATCAGAACAGCAACTTTTCCCACCTGTGCTCGTGAACCCACATGGCATCCGCCTCGAATCCGAGCCATTTCGTCTGAGTTCTCCTTGTCGATCATGGCAACTGCAGAATCTCGCTTGTTCGAGCGCCATTTTTGCTAGATCTTCACCGGCTCTTCGCCACGTGGCCGCCATTACAAAATGCCGCACGGCCACAGCGATTAGGTGCCGGCACGGCGGAGAGAGGGGCTGAGCTGAGCAGCACCGAGGGAGCAAGAGAGAGGATTTAGCCCTTTGTGGTTTTAGCTCTTCTAGCTTTAGGGTAAAAACCGTACGTTATTTTCAGTTCAGTTTCGGTTTGATCCGAACCAAACCGAAATAAACCGAACTGAAAGAAAAATAATGGTTTCTTTTGTGTATCCGAACCAAAAACCGAACCGAACCAAAATGCACAAAATTTTCGGTTCGGTTCGGTTCGGTTCGGTTCGGTTCGTATCTCGGTTCTGTTTTTCGGTTCGGTTCTGACACCTCTACCAGAATCTATCGTCACAATCTCGCCGATAATGGACCTAGTCAATCCAAAATCTTGATGTGCTTAACGCTTCTAGGTCGCTCAATTGGATCGGATTCACAGCCATGGTTAGAGACATGAGAAAACAGAGAGAAAAAGAGAGAGGAAAAGGGAGAGGAAAAATCCGTGAATTGGAATATTTTCCTAATTAGGTAATATATTATCCAATTTAATTTTGATATATTAAGTTGCCTAATTTGAGTTTATTGTGATCCCAATTACATGATGTGTCAATATTGTCATATCCAAAAATCCTTTTGAAATCCGTGAATTTGGATATTTTCCTAATTTCACAACATGCATATAATCGCTATTCCGATTTCATGTCCGAAATACGACTTGCGATCGCACAGAAAATCATCAATCCAGTCTCTTGCTTGAGATACGATTCGCGATTGCATGGAAAATTAGCCAATCCGATCCTCATGCATGGGATGCTATTTGTCAATTTATTTTCCAAATTTAAATGGATATGTATGATATCTTGGGTGATTGGACGCTATTTTTTATTTGGTTTGACCTTTATTTTGATTGATTTGATTTGATTCTATGTTAAAGAAATCCCAAAAAATTAGATAGGTTGATGGTAAAGTTTAATAGATAACATCGCATGTTTAAATAGATATTAGATAATCTTTCCAAATAAATTATAATATAGATTAGAATCTTTTTTTTTTCTAGATGGATTGCATGCTAGGATAGGGTTTATCTAGTTAGGATAACATTCCAATTTAAATTAGGATTTGGCCTAGTTTAATTCCTAAAATGAATTAGATAATATCTTGCACTAGATAATAAATATTCATTATTTTATAATTTCGAATTTCAATGGAAAATCCCAAAATGTATCATGTGCATTGTGCATGTCATATAGATTAATTGCATCATGCTTGCATGTCATCTTGCCATGTCATTCATAACTTGCCATGTGTCATTGCTCGCGTGTCATTTAGCAATTGTATGTTAAGTCCATGAAATTATTTGTTCGATAATGATTTTTGTCAGTCATTAGAATTAGGTCATATTTGCCCATCATATTAGAATAGTCCATTTAATCATCATTAGAAATAGGACATTTAGGTAAATGGTATGTCGCTTGTCATGTAAGACTAGTAGCATGCATTGCATATAGTTTAGTTTTCCCTAAATAAGCGAAAACCCTAAAAATATTGAGTGAATTGCATGTTAATTAGATTTCATATTTAAGTTGTTGATGTGATTTTTTAGCTCACAATGCTTACTCCATTGCCTTTGCAATTTATTCATTGCTTGATTATTGGTTGTTAAATTATTGATCGCGCACCTGCATAGTCATCTCATATGTTAGTAAATAGTTTAAATTCAATACAAGCTACTTGACAAACATTTTTCTGAAATTAAAGAGAAAGAAATTGAAAGGGCATTACAGTAATCTAGTGTAAACAAGTTCCATACCCATAATATCTGGTTCCTAGGAGTAAAGTAATTTTTGCATTACTTTACTTAGGTTTCTAATCGACCTACTAAAAATAGATTAGTGACGACTCTTACATGAAATCATTTGCATGTTAAGAATTAGAACTTACGCTGCGAATTGGTAGGAGCTTGAGAGAGCCTAAGCTAAGTTTAGACTTAGGGTATGTTTGGTAACGTTCCAGATTCTCTGATTCTCTGTTCTTTTATTCACTAGAACAAAAAAAAGAACATAAATCTATTTGGTAAATTTTTTGCTCCCGAGCACAAATTTGTTCCTAGAATTAGTTTTGGAATAGAATCAAGAAGTAAAATAAAGTTGCTTCTTGATTCTGAGAACAAAAATCAGAAATGAAAAAGAAAATTTTTCTTCCTTCTTCTTTTTCTTAGTTTTCTTCTTCGTTTTCATCCTGGCTTGGGCCCGATCGCCGACCACCGATGATTTGCCACAGGCCTAGGCCAGCAAGGGCATCGCAACTCTCGCCGGTGGTTGGCAAGGGCAAGGGCTGAACCCTCGACGAATCTGGCATAGGCGACCCTCACTGTCACCCTCGCCTAGGCTGCTAGGCACCCTCACCGGCCTAGGCAAGGGCGACGGTGAAGGTCCAGCCCTCGCCAACTAGCGAGGGCTGCGACGCCTTCACTGGCCCTGGCCTGTGGGCGGTCGCCGATGCCGGCGACTTGGCCATAGGCCAAGGAAGGGAAAGAAGAAGAAAAAAAAGGAAAAATAAAAAGAAAGAAATATTAAAAAATTCAAAATATTATTAATAAAAAGAAATTTTGTGTAGTTATCAAATATATTTCTGCTCTTTTTCAATTCCAAGAATAAAAATTTTGAGTAGTTACCAAATGTATTCAAATGCTTAGAAATTATTTTCAGGAATGGAATAAAAAAGAATCATTTTTTAGTAGAAATTATTTCTGGGAATGGTTACCAAATGCACCCTGAGTAATCCATTAGCAAAACCCTAGGTGGTGTAACCTAATGTAAAGTCGTGATAACTTGGCGACACAATGAGTTATAGGTCAATTAAGATTAAAAGTGATTGGTTCTAGAGTGGGCCAGTCTTCAGCCTAGAACTGGGAACCGACCCTGTGGCTTCCAGTTTCAAAACCAAAATTTGGAACCAGGAATCTAATTAGTAAGGACCGGTCCACTTCTCTTCTTCGGGACTAAGCATAAATGTCTACCTTTTATTCTCGAATTGGATTAAAAGTAAAAAGGGCAATACATCTTTTTTTCCTTGCATATCCATGTAAGACACATTTTTAGGATGACTAAAAGTGAAAAAGAAAAATAAAGCCCAAGTGTGAAATCCCACATCTATCTACAAGGAAGGAGAAAAGTTGCCTTTTTACATTTTAAGACAAAATAGAGCTCAAGTTCGCGATCCCACGTCGACTATTAGGAGTTTCTTATAATTTATGGATATTATAACATACTCAGGGCTATTTAATAAAAAAACAACAAAAATTAAGTGTTGAATAGTGCCGGAGTCAGGAACCTAGTATGAAACACACCAATTTCACTTACACGTACATCAGGACCGCAGGATTTAGGTATGCTATAAATGATAAGGTTTGACTATAGGATTCAGATATGCCATAAATGATAAATTATGTTTGTCGATTTTGCTCTTTAGATGCAGAAAGCTAAGTTAGGTGTTCCCATCATTGACTTCTCACTAACGATAAGGTTAGCTATGATTTTTTTTCCATCTTTATTCGTCGATTATGTTGAAAATATGTTTCGAGTTTGAGCCCAAAGAGAAATCTAAATATTTCGATTTGGATATTTTGCGGATTTCCGAAACCGAGCAAAAAGGAAATATTGAAAATTTACTTTCCAAATTTGTGCCGGAGGAAACAAATATTTTTTCCTAATTCTTATGGAATTCACGGCCAGAAAAGGAAAGTCCAACTTTGGACGTTGTTGACCGAACTTCACAGTTTCTTATTCCGTGTTGAGATGGCCACGGTGCTTCCTTTACTAAGTGTGTGTGTGTGTGTGTCTATATATATATATATATATTGGATCGTGGGTTTTGGTTTGAAGAGCCACTGTTGATAAAGAAGTCTTGAAGCGCCGCGGTTGACGTGAAGACGTTCGTGAGTGCTTGGCGGTGGGTGTTTCCGTGGATTCTCGTTCGTGAATTACATCCAAGAAGAATTAGTGTTCAAGCGTAAATCTTGTGATAAGATTTGTGCATAATTTCTTTGCGAGATTGAGAGATTATTTCGTAAGGAATTATGGGGCTAAACACTGCGTGAGTTATTGGGTGTAATTGGGGCTTGGGAAATACCGAGAGTGTTTGAGTGACTCGAGTGTGGTTGTAATCTCCGTTGTATCGCTTGATCTATAGTGGAATTCCGTGCTGCTCTCCCGGTGGACGTAAGTCACTACGACCGAACCACGTAAATCTGGTGTCCGATTTATTTTCTTATTCTGTCAATTTTATTGTTCGATCGCTTGGCTTTCGCAACAATTGGTATCAGAACCTGGTTTGGCTGAGTTGAAGCGAATCGATGGCGATAGAAGAAGGAAAAGTGAAAATCGACAGATTTGATGGGAAGGATTTTCGTTTCCGGAATATACAGATTGAAGATAATCTATATCAGATGAAATTGCACTTGCCCCTGTCCGGGAAGAAGCCAGAGACGATGAAGCAAGCTGATTGGGAATTGCTAGATAGACGAGCTTTGAGTATTATTCGGCTGACGTTGGCTCGTAACGTCGCGTTTAATATCGTGAAAGAGACAACCACTGCTGGTTTGATGAAAGCCCTGTCGGACATGTACGAGAAGCCCTCTGTGATCAACAAGATCTATTTGATGCGACGTCTGTTTAATTTGAAGATGAGTGAAGGTGCGTCAGTTGCAGATCATATCAATGAATTCAATGTGATCGTTAGTCAATTGAGTTCAGTTGAGATTAACTTTGAAGATGAGATACGTGCTTTGATTATATTATCCTCATTGCTTGATAGTTGGAATACTACTGTTACTGCTGTTAGTAATTCCTCTGGGTCGACAAGTTTGACGTTTGATGGCATTCGAGATTTAATTCTAAGTGAAGACATCCGTAGAAGAGAATCTGGCGAACATGTATCTGCTGCTTTAGTAGGTGAAAATAGAGGAAGAACTGGTACATGTGTTAGCAGGAGTAGTATGAACTCGAATAGACGAAGTCAGTCTAGGGCTGGTGGTGTTGTTTGTTAGAGCTGTGGCAAGAGGGGGCATCTTAGAAGGGATTGCCTTAAACTGAAAAACGAGAAGGGTAAAGGAATTAGAATTGATCCTGCGGATAATGTTACAGCTATAGCAAATAGTAATTCGGATAATGCTGATTATATCTTGTCTGTTACTGATAATTTGTCATTTGACGGATGGATTATGGATTCTGGTTGTTCTTTTCATGCTACACCAACACAGGAATTGGTTTACTACTTATCAGTGCACAGATAGTAGTAAAGTGCAGTTGGGGAATAATTTCGAATGCGATGTTATTGGTGTTGGTAATGTCAGAATCAGAATGCATGATGGTATCGTGAGGATATTGACTGGAGTGAGGCATGTTCCAGAGTTGAAGAAAAATCTGATTTCCTTGAGTACCCTGGATTCAGCTGGGTGTCGGTATTCTTCAGAATGTGAAGTTCTTAAAGTTGTTCGAGGTGCCTTGGTGATAATGAAAGGAATCAAGCATAGTGGTCTGTATGAGCTTCAAGGTGAAATAGTGACGGAATTCGCTGCGGTGACGTCGGATGCATCGGTTCGAGAGTCTGAATTGTGGCATATGCATTTGGGGCACATTAATAAAAGAAGCCTAAAGGTTCCAAGCAAAAGAAATTTGCTATGTGGTTATGTGGCTAACGAATTGAATGTATGCAGGTGCTGTGATTTAGATCAACGGCGAAAAGTGCAATTCAGTATGACCGTCAGAGAAACCACGGATATTGCAGAATTAATTCACTTGGATGTTCGCAGGTTGTCGCGATTTCCTTCGAGGAAGAGTGCCAGATTTATGCTAACAGTTGTTGATGACTACTTGAGGAAGACTTGGGTGTTTGTGCTAAGGCACAAGTTTGATGCTATTGTCAAGATCAGGCAGTTAAAAGTTTTGATCGAAAAGGAGACTGGTAAAACGATCAAGCAGGTGCGGACTGACAGTAGTATGGAGTTTTGCTCGAAGCTGTTAAACGAATTCTGCATGAAAGAAGGCACAGTGAAATACCGCACTAATGCCAATGAACCACAACATGTTGCAGAGTTGATGAGTAGAACATTACTAGAGACGGCCAATAAAATGCTATCTAGTACTGGTATGGCTAGGAGATTCCTAGCGGATGCCCTTAGTACGACGAGCTACCAGAAGAATAGATCCCTATCGACTGCAATTGAATGTTAGACTCCCGAAGAAGTGTGGTCAGGTAACGTTGCTGATTATTCTGTTCTTAGAATATTTGGTTGTCCATGTTATGTTAGAGTTAGTGATGGTAAGCTCGATGGAATGACAAGAAAGTGCATGTTCCTAGGTTATGCACAAGGTGAGCGTGACTATAAGTTGTGGTGCCCGAAATTAAATTCATCTATTATCAGCAGAAAAGTTACATTTGACGAGTCTTCAGTACTTCTGGCTAGGAGTGTTAATAGCAGTGTTTATACGGATCTGGACGGTGTTCAGTTTGAGGTGGAGAAAGTGCATGTTCCTAGGTTATGCACAAGGTGAGCGTGACTATAAGTTATGGTGCCCAGAATTAAATTCACCTATTATCAGCAGAGAAGTTACATTTGATGAGTCTCCAGTACTTCTGGCTATGAGTGTTAATAGCAATGTTTATACGGATCTGGACGGTGTTCAGTTTGAGGTGGAGTTGCAACCAGAAACTCCTGAGGTAGCGGGTGCTAGCGAAATAATCGATACAGATGGTGCTTGTAGCGAGGTGGAGCCTATTGAGCCAACGGTTGCTGTAACTGCTGATATTGACAAGGTGCGTATTCGATCTCCTGATATATATGAATGTAATGATAGTTTTGCTTTATCTGCGATTGAGGAGGTTGTGTCGAAAAATCCTTGTGGAGCAATTAAAGGTGCATGTGGAGTTGGTGTTCTGATGAGGTCCACGGCTATGGCGAAGTTCAAGCGAGGCTTGGACTTGAAAGACGTCTGTGGCGATTGAGCCCATCGGGAGCTATGGGAGAGTAGTAGCGAAATTCGGATTCTATCAAAACGATTGTGACTTGGCTCAAACGTCGAGCCAAGATGGAGATTGTTGAAAATATGTCTCGAGTTTGAGCCCAAAGAGAAATCTAGATATTCCGAATTGGATATTTTGCGGATTTTCGAAACCAAGCAAAAAGGAAATATTGAAAATTTACTTTCCAAATTTGTGCTGGAGGAAACAAATATTTTTTTCCTAATTCTTATGGAATTCACGGCCAGAAAAGGAAAGTCCAACTTTGGACGTTGTTGACCGAACTTCACAATTTCTTATTTCGTGTTGAGATGGCCACGGTGCTTCCTTTACTAAGTGTGTGTGTGTGTGTGTGTGTGTATATTGGATCGTGGGTTTTGGTTTGAAGAGCCACTATTGATAAAGAAGTCTTGAAGCAGCGCGGTTGACATGAAGACGTTCGTGAGTGCTTGGCGGTGGGTGTTTCCGTGGATTCTCGTTCGTGAATTACATCCAAGAAGAATTAGTGTTCAAGCGTAAATCTTGTGATAAGATTTGTGCATAATTCCTTTGCGAGATTGAGAGATTATTTCGTGAGGAATTGTGAGGCTAAACACTGCGTGAGTTATTGGGTGTAATTGGGGCTTGGGAAATACCGAGAGTGTTTGAGTGACTTGAGTGTGGTTGTAATCTCCGTTGTATCGCTTAATCTATAGTGGAATTCCGTGCTGCTCTCCCCGTGGACGTAGGTCACTACGATCGAATCACGTAAATCTGGTGTCCGATTTATTTTTTTATTCTGTCAATTTTATTGTTCGATCGCTTGGCTTTCGCAACAGATTATGTGCGAAGGGTCATTTGGTATCTCAATTGGATTTCTACATTAAAAATATTCTTGTGTTAAATACATATTGTGGTGGCAAGGCTATATTTTCGCTTAATTTTCCATCCTTCTATTACATTTTGCTCTCGGTCGAATGTATTAAAGTTTTGGGAAAATGATACAAATAATTCTTAAACTTTGACTCAATATACAATTTGGTCCAAGAACTTTTAATTTGTTTAATGTAATCCCCAAACTTTAATCTAATATGCAATGTGATCCATGAACTATTAATTTGTTTAATGTCATTCATAAACTTTTGGTATACGTTCAATTTAGTCCCTGAACTATATAAAAATATTTAATTCAATCCTTTCCATTAATTCAAGTTCAGGGACTACATTAAATATTTTCATATAGTTCAGGGACTAAATTGAACGTGTACCAAAAGTTTATGAATGACATTGAACAAATTAAAAATTCAGGGACCATAGTTGAACATTAACCTAAAGTTCAGGAACTACATTAAACAAATTAAAAATTCAGAGATCAATTTACACGTTGGGCAAAAGTTTAGGATTGTTCGTGTTATTATCCCTAAAGTTTTCAAAAAGTGTGGAGTGGCCTCACCACTCTGAAGTCAAATAGGTGGCTGACGGTACTTAAATTGCGAATGGTAAAAAAGTTACGTGGTTAAATCACATTAATAATGAAATGCGGAGCAAAAAATACATAGCCTGTCTAGCTGCTTTGTCTAAAATGTTTCGGAAAATGTCATTACAATTGAAATGGTCAGTATCACCAAAAATCCCAAACTGGTACAGCTCTGATAAATTTACCATAAACCTATTTTTTGATCATCAAAAACCCCAAACTGGTACGCTTGTGATAAATTTACTCTCCATTAATTTCCATTTAATTTCACCATCAAATTTCCTAGTTAGATGACACGTGGCAATTGACGGGTATACTAATTTTGGATTTTACCTCTCTATTATTCTCATCTTAATCAATTTGTAATTTTTCGCAGTATTAATCTAATTTAACAAAAGGTAAATTTATTGCAAGTGTATCAATTTGAAATTTTTGGTGATCAAAATATTAATTTGAGGTAAATTTGTATTAATTTGAGATTTTTGTGATAAAAAAATTAATTCGAAGTAAATTTATTATAAATATATTAATTCGAGATTTGAAATTTAATGAGGGCGGGAAACGGACGACTGTCATACGATCGAAATCTCGAACTCTCTCTCTCCAATCACTAAACCGTCTAGCGATGGAGAGATCGGTCCCGTGGTCGGAACTCCCGCCGGAGCTGGGGTCGATGATCGGGAAAAAGCTCGACACGGACATGGACGTGGTCCGATTCCACAGCGTTTGTTCGTCGTGGCGTTCTTTGATCCCTCCCGTCTCCGAGTTGGATCTCAGAATTGGAGGGGACCCCATCTGTGAGCGCAGGGTCTACCTTCTCGAGCCACCACCGCCAACGTCTCCGAAGGACGAAACGCCGTGCCCTCCGTCTCGTGAGGGTTGGCTGATCAAGATCGCAAGTGGTCGAGGCGGCAGGGTTCGGCTCTTCAATCCGCTCTCGGGCTGACCCATCTTGTTCAAAGGTGGGACCTTTCCTAAGGTTTTGTCTACTTTGGATTATAGGGTCACCGAGATTTTTATAGAACGTTATCTCATAGACGAGATTGGAGGAAGTTGTTATGGGCGAGCAAGGAAGGTGATCATGCTTCCGGATTCTCCACGGGCTGTTCTTGAGGAGGCTTTGGTCGACGGGATTTTTGGGAAAGGGGGGTTGGCGTGTTGGAAACATAAAGATGAGGATTGGTATGTGATGGGTGTAAAATATGGGTTCCGAAAAAAAAAAAAAAAAAAAAAAGTCAGCAAGTCAACAAGTCAAAAGAAGAACAGTGATGCTCGGCCCTTCTTTAAGAAGCCAAGGGCAGCACGAACAGAAACAGAAAAACAGAGAGGAAAAAAGGAGGAAGGAGAGGAAGAGAAGAAGAAGAAGAAGAAAGAGAGGGTTTTGTGCCGCGCGGACCTCACCTAGCCGATTTGACTTCATATCGCAACGCTCGGTAAGTACTCGCGCCCCTCGTTCGTTTGATCGGAGAAGTTTTCCGATTTAGGGTTTAAATTCGGAATTTTGGGAAATTCGAGCGGCGAAGTCTGATTTTTGAGTCTTTGAGTTGCATATTTTTATAGAATTGGTAGTTTACGGTGTTGCGGAGCCGTGGGATTTTACGGAACCTGATTTGGACTTACAGTTTTCCGGATATGAATTTTTTGAAGTTGAGTGCGCGCAGTGAACAGTGCGCGAACAGTGGTTTTTAGGCCAATTTTCGTCGGTTTTCGGCTCGATTTTGGGGCTGCCAAGTTAGGGTTCCTGTAGTGCTCTGAATAAGCTTTCTCTTGACTATAAGTTCGCTTAGAACGGAGTTTAGTGGAGAAAGTTTTGGCACAATTAAGTTTCGCGCTCAAGTTTCGCGTCGTGGACGAATTTGGATAATCGCTTTGGACGAGTGTTTTGGGAGCGTCTTTTAGTCGTTATATCAGCGTCTAAGCCTAGTTGAGCCGAATCGTAGTTGAAGTATCATTTTACTCGGTTTTGATACCGTTTTTCGGCTTATTGTTAGGTATTCGAGTGCGTCGGCTCGAGAAACCGCTGTAGGTTAGTTTTTCAGCTTTTCAAGGTGAGTGGTATTATTTCTTCTTTGAATTTGTAAGCTCATATTTAGAAAATGAGATGTTATAGATATGTTATCATATAAGAAATGACATTTTCTCTGCATAAAAACTGGATCGAGCATTTACTGCCATCTTGTGTATTTAAAATGAAAGATTATCTTTTGATTTCGGTTTGAATTTACTGAATGCAAATAGGTTTGCAAAACCTTTTGAGAAAGACTCATGAGGAGTTCTTGCATTTGAATGTGGCTTATGAAGGGTTTTATATCGGTTTATGAAATGGTTTATGAAATGATTTCTGGAATGGGTTTTGTAGATTGATGGATGATATTGTTGTGGATTTTGATGCTCAGTATCTCTGTGAACCCAAATGAGGGGTTGTGGGTATGCGCATACTAGTCTAGGATATCCTTGTGGGCCGAGCCACCGGCTTATAGTAGGTGGAGACTTTGCCAAGAGGGGAATCTTGGTCGCCTTTCACGGGGCGTTATCCGTGATCATACTTAGATTTCTGAGCATTAGATTGACCAATGGAATGGACCATTGGCGTGTGCTTTTCGACGAGATTGGCCAATGGAATTGACCATTGGTTTCTCCTTTGATATTATTAATTAAAACGAAATTTCCTATTGTGAAAATGTTATGTTTAAACTGGTATATAACGTATTTTGACCTTGAAGTTTGTGATATGTTGGAGTTGGGATTAATTGAGCTTTCGTTTGGTCTTATAACTGTGTACATAGTGGGTGCTCGATCTACTTAGAAGAAATGTATTACTCACTGAGCCGTGGTAGCTCATTCCTCTCATCTAACTTGTTTTTCAGGTTCTTCACCGAGACGCTAGTAGGCGTGAGAGTTCCGGTGTCGGGGAGAACATTTTGATAGTTGGTACGAGTTATGCGTGGATGTGGAGCTTGATGTACTTAGCTTTTTGGTTGATTGTAGTTAACTCTGATATTGTAACCAAATAAACTCTATATCATGTATATATATATGTTGATGCATATATTATGATATTAGGTGAGTTTTGGTTATGTTTAGGCTGCGTCCTTTTGTGAAAGGATGGCCGTGTCATGCCCTTATTCTTGTTGAGTTTGGGGTGTGACAATGGGCGATTCGAGTTGCCAGTACGGCGATGTCATTGCTTACAAAGGGCAGTTTTATGTCGTCGATAGGTTCGGCATTGTGTCGTGGATTGACCCTTCTTTTAAGATCGTGCAGTTCTCGCCTCCTGTTTGCGGTGACGGCAATGGTGGGGACCGGAATTATCTGGTGGAGTCGGGCGGAGACCTCTATGTCGTGGGTAGGTATTTCGATGAGGAGTGTCCATTTAGTAGGGTTCAGGCAGGCGCTGTGAGGGAGGCCGCTGATTTTAAGGTTTATCGGCTGAATCAAGAATGGGGAAAATGGGATGAGATAAGGAATCTCGGTGATGTTGCTCTCTTTCTGGGCAATCACAGTTGCTTCTCGGTGTCGGTGAAAGGATTTGGAGGATGCAAGGGGAACTGCATATATTTCACGGAGTTTGACGGGACTTGACAGGGAAAAGTTCAAGTTTTCGATATGGAGGATCGCAGCGTCAAGAGGGCATCATATTCGCCTGATCGCTTGAGGATCCTGTGGCCACCCCCAGCTTGGATTGCCCCAAATGGGGTCGCCCTAAGTCCTTAGTCGCTCGAGGAGCCGCTATTCTAGTTAATTCAGAGGAGAGCTTGTGAGTTGGATGAGATACAATGAGAACTGGTCTGTGATTGCTTAGTTGAAAAGAGAGAGGAAAGAGTTTATCTTTTTCAAACTTGCATCTGCATACAACCTTGATGATCACATACCTTGTGCTCGTGAGCGCGTGAGCGTGTACCGTTGTGCATGGATCACTGTCAAGTGTGAATGTGTGCGCTCTTGCATGTTTGTTTTGCTTTCTGATAGAATGCAATATTATCTTGATGACTGAGTGAGGCATGAGTGGATGAAGAATCAAGTTTAATGGTGATGCTCGTGTATAGAACCTGCTGCAGGTTACATGCTTAAATGAAAATTGCTGCCTCGTATCTTTTGCACTTCTGTAAAGGAGAGTTCTCATGCAACCATGATCCAATACTTGTGTGTCCATTATAATTAGATCTGCTTATGGTTCTCTTTCTTTTGTCATCTAAGCTGAGTTTTGAAAGGGACAATGTAGTCTATCCAGCTTGCCCAACTACTCTCTGCTCCCGCCATGCGGTGTCTCGCTATCGTCTTTGTCAACCTCATCCTGATCAATTCTAGGCACATACATGGAAGCAGAATCAAGTGGAGTTTTTCTGATTATGGCATAGTGAGACTGTATCGAAAATCTTCTTCATCATGTGCATATGCTACGAACATCATTGATATTCAATTTTCTAGAGGCCGTGCCTCACCTTTGATTTTCGACTTTTGCATCAGCCAATGAGAAGTGTGAGTAGGAAGTGGTGTCCCACATCGACGGTAGGAAGAAGGAAATGACTAATAAGCTGTATAGGAGCACGGATTTCCTCATTGTCTAAGCATCTGTGCGCTTTGGGCAATGATGCAGCTAGCGAGGCACTAACAGAGGCATGTCCATTGCTGGTTGAAAACTATTTCCAAACCCCCTCTTTGGCTTGGGTTTTGAGCTCAGGCAATCGAGAATGGGGGTAAAGCGGACCTTGGTCCAGCTTTTGTCTTAGAGAAGCTGTTGTGGTTTGCAGACATTGTGTAATGTGTGGCAGTGTAATACTTGAACGGCTTGGAAAATAGAAGTCATGATGATCACAGGACCTTGTAAAAGCTTTTGTCTTAGAGAAGCTATTGTAGTTTTCAGACATTGTGTAATGTTTGGCAGTGTAATACTTGAACGGCTTCGAAAATAGAAGTCATGGTGATTAGGGCCGTAAATAGTTCGGTTCGGTTCGGTTCGGTTTTCTTGAAAAACCGAACCGAACCGAACTGTTAAGGGTGCCTTCTTGAACCGAACCAAATAGGAACAGAACCGAATTGGAACTGAACCGATAAGCCGATTTGGTTTGGTTTGGTTTTCGGTTTCTTCTTCTTTTTTGTTTTATTTTGTTTTTTTATTCATGGCTTGGTTTTCTGTTTTTATGAAAAAAATTTCATGATAATTTTTTTATGATAATTTTTTAAAAATCCCTACGTCGGCAAAACAAAAAAAAAAGAAACATTGTTAAGATTTCCGGATAAAAAAGGCTTAACCCAAAAAAAAAAGAGAAAATTTCATGAATTAAATAGATTAAAAAATAATAACAATAATAATAACAGTAATAATCGAATAATATAAAAAAATGCAACCGCACCACAAAATGACATTTTTTTCATTCTCAGTGAATTCCACCCGCAGAAAATTCACAAAAAGAGAACAAAAATAGAAAAAAAAATTAGAGAAAGAACACGACGCACACAGGCACACACGCACCCCTCTCTTTCTCTCTCTTCTTCTCTCCGAAAGGCCAAACTCAACCCCCAAATCCTCTCTCTCTCTCTATCGATCTTTTTCTTCTTCTTGTCGACGCACTCTCCGCTTCTTCGACCGCCGCATCCGCAGATTGAGCCGCCGTCCGCCGCCGATCTATTCGGAAACCCTCCCAGCTGAAGCGATCGCCGCTGGGAGATCTTTTTCAGGGAGTTTCTTCGGGGGGGGGGGGGGGGGGAGTTTCTTGGAGAGCCATGGATGCTGATTCATGGGGTTTGATGATTTGGGGGGTTTTCCGCGTTTAGGGTTCGAGAGAGATGAGTGTCGTCACCGGCAACGGCGGCGGCGGCAGCGGCAATGGCAAGGTTGAGGCTTGGGACTCGAGTGAGTCGATGGGGAGGAAGAAGAAGAAAAGCAGGGACGGCGGCGAGAGGAAGAGTGTGGAGGGCCGTGAGGATGGTCTCGGCGAGAGGAAGAGTGTTTATTTCAGTTCGGTTCGATCCGAACTGATCTGAACCGAACTGAAATAAACCGAACTGAAAAAAAAAAGTTTAATTTTGATGATCCGAACCGAAACCGAAATGCACGAAATTTTCGGTTCGGTTCGTATCTCAGTTCGGTTCTGACACCCCTAGTGGTGATTACAGTGACTAAGCATCTATCCACTAAGATGGAAGAACTAATCTATCAATTTATTTTGACTACTTCCTACCCTCCACAACAGATAGAGTTAAAGTGCAAATAATGAAAACAAGATTAAGATCTGTGGCTCTCAGAAATAAAAATCCATTCTTATGCGCGGTTGCATTGATAAACGACCTCAGACTTTTTGACCAAAAGACACAAACACCAGTACAAGTACCGACCTTTTTGTCGTCATGTAATATTTTCACATGAGATTAATATCTCTTGCCAAAGACGATCTTGAAGTTACTGATGTGTATCTTGATTTTGTCGATAAATGATCGGTCGGCATACAGGAGTTCCA
Organism: Syzygium malaccense; assembly: GCA_031216405.1. Taxonomy (NCBI): domain Eukaryota; kingdom Viridiplantae; phylum Streptophyta; class Magnoliopsida; order Myrtales; family Myrtaceae; genus Syzygium; species Syzygium malaccense. The sequence continues at coordinate 23,321,455 of CM062259.1, read as the reverse complement.
TTCCAGCATCTCTCCTCGAAGATTCTCATTATATCAAAAGAAATCATTGCATCTGCACATAGATATAGGATAAAAAATTATTTAGTACCGTTAAATATGACATAAGAGTTCCAATTTTTCTCTTTTGCAATCAAATGATTAGATAAATCAGATGTTTTGATCTGAAACGGCTAAGACCTCTACATACAATGTGTATTCCCGGTGTCTTGTGACATGACTCAAATCCATGAGCATGCCATGGAGATTGCTTTCTACGTGAAATTCAAATAAGAAATTATCACATATGCAACCTAAGATTCTGTCTTCCTACTATAGAGTTGAAAAATTTGCACGGCTTTAGTTTCAGTGTATTTCTGCTATTGTTCTTATGAGCATATGTCTAGATATAACCTGGGAAACTAATCTATAAGGCAAAAAGTTATGTACCTCTTTCGAAAAAAGGGCCCCCAACTGCAGATAATCCAAGTAGCACATCAGGCTTGACTTCTCGCACCTGGCAAGCACAAGGTACCCAGGATCTTGAGAAGAACAGCCACTATAATGCAAATCAATTGTCAAAAGATAGACATTTTCATGAAGGGAAAATCCATATGTATGAGAATTGCAATCTTTATGATGGACAATCTCCTGTAATGTTAAAGGACGACGTTGACATAGAACTTTGGCAGAAAGTAGGAAATTTCCAACGGGAAAGCAGAATTGGCCCTGAAAGATACAATAAGGAAATTTATGGATATTATAACATACTCAGGGCTATTTAATAAAAAAAACAAAAACGAAGTGTTGAATAGTGCCGGAGTAAGGAACCTAGTATGAAACACACCAATTTCACTTACACGTACATCGGGACCGTAGGATTTAGATATGCTATAAATGATAAGGTTTGACTATAGGATTCAGATATGCCATAAATGATAAATTATGTTTGTTGATTTTGCTCTTTAGATGCAGGAAGCTAAGTTAGGTGTTCCCGTCATTGACTTCTCACTAACGATAAGGTTAGCTATGATTTTTTTTTTCCATCTTTATTCGTCGATTATGTGCGAAGGGTCATTTGGTATCTCAATTTGATTTCTTCATTAAAAATATTCTTGTGTTAAATACATATTGTGGTGGCAAGGCTATATTTTCGCTTAATTTTCCATCCTTCTATTGCATTTTGCTCTCGGTCGAATGTATTAAAGTTTTGGGAAAATAATACAAACAATCCTTAAACTTTGACTTAATGTGCAATTTGGTCCCTAAACTTTTAATTTGTTTAATGTAGTCCCCAAACTTTAATCTAATGTGCAATGTGATCCGTGAACTATTAATTTGTTAAATGTCATCCCTAAACTTTTGATACACGTTCAATTCAATCCCTGAACTATATGAAAATATTTAATTCAGTCATTTCGATTAATTCAAGTTCAGGGACTATATTGAACATTTTTATATAGTTCAGGGACTGAATTGAATGCACACCAAAAGTTCATGGATGGCATTGAACAAATTAAAAGTTCATGGACCATATTTGAACATTAACCTAAAATTCAGGAACTACATTAAATAGATTAAAAGTTCGGAGATCAAAGTGTACATTGGGTAAAAGTCTAAGGATTGTTCATGTCATTATCCCTAAAGTTTTCAAAAAATGTGGAGTGGCCTCACCACTCTGAAGTCAAATAGGTGGCTGACAGTACTTAAATTTCGAATGGTAAAAAAGTTACGTGGTTAAATCACATTAATAATGAAATGCGGAGCAAAAAATACATAGCCTATCTAGCTGCTTTGTCTGAAATGTTTCGGAAAATGTCACTACAATTGAAATGGTCAGTATCACTAAAAATTCCAAACTGGTACAGCTCTGATGAATTTACCCCAAATCAATTTTTTGATCACCAAAAATCCCAAACTGATATACTTGTGGTAAATTTACTCTCCGTTAATTTTCATTTAATTTCACCGTCAAATTTCCTAGTTAGATGACACGTGGCGATTGACGGGTGTACTAATTTTGGATTTTACCCCTCTATTATTCACATCTTAACCAATTTGTAATTTTTTGCGGTATCAATCCAATTTAACGAAGAGTAAATTTATCGCAAGTGTATCAATTTGAAATTCTTGGTGATCAAAATATTAATTTTGGGTAAATTTACATTAATTTGAGATTTTTGTGGTAAAAAAATTAATTCAAAGTAAATTTATTATAAATATATGAATTGGAGATTTTTGGTGGTACAATTAAGAAGCATAGACATATTTATTGGGGGTGGGAAACGCATGACTGTCTTCCGATCGAAGTCTCGAACTCTCTCTCTGCAGTCACCAAACCGTCTAGCGATGGAGAGATCGGTCCCGTGGTCGGAACTCCAGCCGGAGCTGTTGTCGATGATCGGGAAAAAGCTCGACACGGGCATGGACGTCGTCCAATCCCGCAGCGTTTGTTCGTCGTGGCGTTCCTCGATCCCTCCCGTCTCAGAGTTGAAGCTCGCAATTGGAATGGACACCGTCTATCAACGCAGGGTCTACCTTCTCGAGCCACTACCGCCAACGTCTTCAGAGGACGAATCTCAGTGCCTTCCGTCTCGTGAGGGTTGGCTGATCAAGATCGCAAGCGGTCGAGGCGGCAGGGTTCGGCTCTTCAATCCGCTCTCAGGCCAACCCATCTTGTTCAAAGGTGGGACCTTTCCTAAGGTTTTGTGTACTTTGGATTATAGGGTCACCGAGATTTTTGTAGAACGCTATCTCATAGACGGGCTTGGAGGAAATTTTGCGGAAGCAAGGAAGGCGGTCATGCTTCCGGATTCTCCATGCACTGTTCTAGAGGAGGCTTTGGTCGTCGAGATTTGTTGGGAAGGGGGGTTGGCGTGTTGGAAACATGGGGATAGGGATTGGCGTGCGACAACCGATTCGAGTCACCGGTACGACTTACAAAGGGCAGTTTTATGTTGTCGATAGGTTCGGCATCGTGTGGCGGATTGACCCTTCTTTTGAGATCGTGCAGTTCTCGCCTCCTGTTTGCGGTGACGGCAATGGCAGGGAACGGAATTATCTGGTGGAGTCGGGTGGAGACCTCTATGTCGTGGATAGATATTTCGATAAGAGTCCGTTTAGTAGGGTTCGGGCAGGCGCTGTGAGGGAGGCCGCTGATTTTAAGGTTTATCGGCTGAATCGAGAATGGGGAAAATGGGATGAGATAAGGAATCTCGGTGATGTTGCTCTCTTTCTGGGCGATCACAGTTGCTTCTCGGTGTCGGTGAAAGGATTCGGAGGATGCAAGGGGAACTGCATATATTTCATGGAGTTTGACAGGACTCCAGGGGGAAAAGTTAAATTTTTCGATATGGAGGATCGCAGCATCAAGAGGGCATCAGATTTGCCTGATCGCTTGAGGATCCTGTGGCCACCCCCAGCTTGGATCGCCCCAAACGGGGTCGCCCTAAGTCCTTAGTCGCTCGAGGAGCCGCTATTCTAGTTAATTCAGAGGAGAGCTCGTGAGTTGGGTGAGATGCAATTAGAACTGGTCTGTGATTGCTTAGTTGAAAAGAGAGAGGTGTTTGAAGAAGAAGAAAAGAAGAGAAGGGGATGAATGAATTGTCTAACCCTCTAGGTTAGCAAGCTCTCTTATTTATACTAATAGTGAGGGTACATAGTAATGTGGTAGACATTCCCACACATGATAGTAAATAATAATAAAATAACTCATAATAACTCGTAACACCCTCCCTCAAGCTAAGGTATAGATATCGACCATGCCTAGCTTGTTACATATAAAGCGAACCCGTTGCCCAGCTAAAAATTTAGTAAACATATCTGCTAGCTGATCGCCAGTACGAACATGTGAGAGAGTGATACTCCCACGCGTAAGCTCCTGTCGAACGAAATGACAGTCAATCTTAATGTGTTTTGTTCTCTCATGAAAGATAGGATTTGAAGCAATGTGAATCGCTGAACTACTATCACACCATAGCGAAGTAGGACCACTCAACCCATATCCAACCTCATTCAGAAGATGTCTAGTCCACACAATCTTTGCAGTGGCTACAGCAATGGCCCGATACTCTGCTTCAGCACTACTCCTCGCAACAATGTCTTGTTTCTTACTCTTCCGTGAAACCAAATTACCACCAACATACAAAGCATATCCAGAGGTAGACCACCTATCGGTAGGGCAACAAGCCCAATCAGCATCAGTATAACACTCCATGCAAGCATGACCATGAGTGGCAAAAACAATCCCTTGCCGGGACTACCTCGAAGATATCTCAGAATCCTCAAAATAGCATCCCAATGTGATTGTCTACGTGCTGCCATAAACTGACTAACTACACTAACCGAATATGCAAGATCAGGTCTAGTCATCGTAGTGAGATAGTTTAGTTTACCAATAACACGCCGGTATCTTTCAGGGTGTTCAAACAACTCGCCCTGATCAGGAAGAAGCTTCAATCCCGGTTCCATAGGCGACTCTGCAGATCAAGAGTGCTGCATGTAAATTCAGCCAAAATATCTAGAATATACTTACGTTGTGACAAAGAAATACTTCCTTTCTTTCGAGCCACCTCTATGCCAAGGAAATATCTCAAATCACCCAGGTCTTTCGTCTCAAAGTGAGTATGTAAATATCTCTTCAGCTCAACAATACCCTGCTCATCATCCCCTGTCAAGACAATGTCATCCACATATAAAACCAAAAAGATACATCCAGTAGTAGCACGACGATAGAATACTGCATGATCCTTTTGAGACTGAAGCTAACCAAAAGTCTGAACCACTGAGCTGAATTGGTCAAACCATGCTCGAGGAGACTGCTTCAAATCATACAAAGAGCGACGAAGCTTACAAACTTTCCCTCCCTGAGCAGCAAACCCTGGAGGCTGCTCCATATAAACATCCTCAGCAAGGTCACCGTGAAGAAAAGCATTCTTGATATCCAACTGATGGAGAGACCAAGAATGCACAGTTGCAAGGGATAAGAAAAGCCGAACAGATGCCATTTTTGTAACCGGGGAGAAGGTCTCAAAGTAATCAAGACCATGAGTTTGAGCATAACCCTTAGCAACCAACCGGGCTTTCAGACGAGCAACAGTTCCATCAGGATTGACCTTCACGGCAAATACCCAACGACAACTAATAACCTGAGCACCAGGAGGAAGATCAACCAAGGACCAAGTCTGATTGCGTTGGAGGGCACTCATTTGCTCCTCCATGGCCAAACGCCAACCTGCATGCTGAAGAGCCACGAGAACAGAAATAGGCAGGGAGGTAGCATCAATATTAGCCACAAAAGCCGACAAACTCACTGATAAACCCTAGTAGGAATGTGTATAAAGAGGGCGATCCCTGCAAGCACGGTAGCTCTTACGAAGAGCAATAGGTTGCTCGGCTGTATTAGTCTCAGTAAGTGGATCAGCTACAGGAGGGACTCGCTCAACAAGAGTATCCTCCATGGGAAAGACTGGTTCAGAGGGAGAATTGACAATGGGGGCAATGTCTAGTGAAGACGCTGGAGAGATAACTGGATGAGAGACCATTGGCGGAGAATAGACAAGTACAGGGTCAAAAGATGTGGACTCGGATAATTGCGGGACTAAATCAGATGAACTAGAGCTAGTTGCAGAAAAGTAAGGCTGAGACTCTATGAATGTGACATGACGGGAGGTGAGCATTTTTCTTAAGGTAGGAGAATAGCAACGATAACCCTTTGACACCCGTGAGTAACCAAGAAAAACACATTTGAGTGCACGATGATCTAGTTTTGATACACCCGGATGATCATCATGGACAAAACAAGTACACCCAAAAAGTTTAGGGGGAAGAGAAAAAAAACTGCGATTAGGAAAGAGCATGTGGAGTATTACCCCCAAGAAAAGAAAGAGGCATACAATTAATGAGATAGCATGCTGTAAGAACAGCTTCCCCCCAGAATTTTTGTGGAACATGCATATGTATAAGAAGAGCACGAGCAGTATCCATAAGATGGCAAATCTTTCTCTCAGCAACACCATTCTGTTGGGGTGTGCGAGCACATGAAAGACGATGGTGAATACCATGAGAACGGAGAAATTGATGGAAATGATCCGACATATATTCCCCCCCCCCTTCCCCACGATTAGATTGTAAAGCCTGAATGTTATGATGGAATTGAGTGTGGATAGAAAAATAAAACTCACGGAACACGGAAAATAACTCAGAACGTTCTTTTATTAAGTAAACAAATGACATTCTCGTAAAATCATCGACAAAGAGAACATAATAACGATAACCAGAGACTGACATAACAGGACTAGGTCCCCACACATCAGAATGGACCAAGGCAAACGGAGCAGTTGCTCGTTGAGATACACTTGGTGGTAAAGAAACACGACTATGCTTTGCAAGCTGACAGGACTCACAATTTATTGTAGACACTGAACGAAAACGAGGAAACAATGACTGCAACATAGATAGAGAGGGATGTCCCAGACGATAGTAAACGTCTAAAACATCTGTCTCTTTCACTAGCGCAGCCGGAATAGACGCACTATCTAGCTGGTAGATCCCACCATTGACACTTCCCTTACTGATAGTCTTCAGCGTCGAGAGATCCTGCAAAACACAATAATCAGGGTAGAAAGTCACGGAGCAATTCAAATCCCGTGTGATAAGACCAATAGATAACAAATTAAATGGCATGCCGGGAGTAGTATATAAAACAGAAGATAAGGAGATCTCATCGGAAGGTCATCCAACTCCGTGTCCCTGAACCATCAAGGATGACCCTTTCGCGGAAGGAAGAGCTGCACATGCTGAGGTAGAGGAATAATTAGATGATTGCTGTAGTTGTGCAATAGAGGCAAACGCAGTCCTACTCCCTGAGGTCTAAAACTCCAAGTAGCGAGTATACTCCTAAGGACTCATTGTGATCACCTTTTGGTCCATGAGCACGCTCTCAGGTGCAACATGAGCAGATGTGGTTCGTGAACCAGAAGCTGCCTGTGCAGCTTGTAATTTTCGGCAATAGCTGTGAAGATGTCCAACAATACCACAATAATTGCAAGTACGAGTCTCTCGACCACGACCGGCAGTACCACCACGACCTCCCCCTCGGTCACGGCCTCCACTGCCACAGCCACCTCCTTTGTTCGTATATAAAGCAGCAACCTGTTCACCAACCTCTAAGGGGGCGGCTTTAACCTCCTCATGACTCGCAGTACGAAGAACACGACGATGAACTTCTCCAAGAGAAGGAACTCGAGCATTTGAAAGGATTTGTGAGCGAACAGTGTCAAACTCAACTCCCAGCCCATTAAGATAGCAAGTGACCAGAAACTGATTTCGTTGTTCTTGAAAAGTAGTCCGACTAGACGTAAACGGGACTAACCGATCAAATTCATCAGCAAAGGATTTAAAATCCTCATAATATCCCTGTAGAGGCCGACCGGCAGAAGCCAGCTTCAACAACCCACACACAACATCATAGAGTCGCGAGAAATCATTCAGAGAGGAGTATAAATCTACCAAAGCATCCCATAACTCATTAACAGTATCAGTATTGCTAACAACTGTATGAACAGAAATATCCATAGCATTCAATAGTTGACTATAAATACGACAATCAACAGTGTACCATTCATCATAAGTCGGGTCATCCCTGCTCGGGGGAGGCTGAGTAAGATGATGAGATAACCGTTGTCCGTGCAAATTCTTGAAAACATTCTTCTTCCAAAGTGTGTATGTAGATTGTCCCGTCAAAATACGTTCAATGAGCTTAGACGAAGTAGATATAAAGGTCGGAGCTTGTGACCGCATCACATCAGATCCAGTCGCACCAGATCTATTCATGGCTAATCCAGTCTCACCGGATTCAACAGCAGCATCTATTGGAGTCTCTGAACCACTTGACATAATGATGCGTACTTAATCTAGTCACACCAAATTAATCAGAAAATTAGATTAAAGAAAGAGATCACAAGCTCCACCATTTCATAGATCCTTGATCAGAACTAGATCAGATCTGGAAGAAGAGAATGACCGACAAAAAGAGAAGCAGGCCGGGAGATTAGATCAGAGAGAGAGAGAGAGAGAGAGAGAGAGAGAGATGGTGGTGACGGTGATGGTGGTTCTGGCTAGGGTTAGGATTTAGGTTGGGGCGACGGCTAGGGTTAGCTCTGATACCATGTTTGAAGAAAAAGAAAAGAAGAGAAGGGGATGAATGAATTGTCTAACCCTCTAGGTTAGCATGCTCTCTTATTTATACTAATAGTGAGGGTATAAAGTAATGTGGTAGACATTCCCACACATGATAATAAATAATAATAAAAAAACTCAGAATAACTTTTAACAAGAGGAAAGAGTTTATCCTTTTCAAACTTGCATCTGCATACAACCTTGATGATCACATACCTTGTGCTCATGAGCGCATGAGCATGTACCAGTGTGCATGGATCACTGTTGAGTTTGAATGTGTGCACGCACACTTGCATGTTTGTTTTGCTTTCTGATAGAATGCAATGTTATCTTGATGACTGAGTGAGGCATGAGTGGATGAAGAATCAAGTTTAATGGTGATGCTCGCCGATAGAACCTGCTACGGGTTACATGCTTAAATGAAAGTTGCTGCCTCTTATCTTTTTCACTTCTGTTGAGGAGAGTTCTCATGCAACCATGATCCGGTACGTGTGTCCATTATAATTAGATCTGCTTAGGGTTCTTTCTTTTGTCATCTAAGCTGAGCTTTGAAAGGGACAATGTAGTCTATTGAGTTTGCCCAACTGCTCTCTGCTCCCACCATACTATGTCTCGTTATCATCTTTGTTAACCTCATACTGGTCAGTTCTAGGCGCATATGTGAAAGCAGAATCAGGTGGAGATTTTCTGACTATGGCATAGTGGGACTTTGTCGAAAATCGTCTTCATCGTGTGCATATGCTTACGAGTAGACATTGAATTTTCCACATGCCGTACCTCACCTTTGATTTTCGTCTTTTGCATACACAACCGTGTGTGCGAAGATTTGCCAGTGTTGCCAAGTCGGTAGCAGGAAAATGCCTGAAGAGAGGAGTGCAGAGGGTGGGTGATGACTTGGTGCGTGAGCCTCTGCAGAACGACAGGAAGAACAAGGAAATGTCTAATCAGCTGTATAAGAGCACAGATTTCCTCAATGACTATGTATCTTTGCGCTTGGGGCAATGACTCAGCCAGTGAGGTACTAACCGAGGCGCGTCTATTGCTGGTTGAAAACTATTTCCAAACCCCCTCTTTGGCCTGGGTTTGAGCTCAGGCCATCGAGAATTTCTGGAAGGGCTCCCTAGGGGGTAAAGCCCTACAAATTCTAGTTCAGAACTATGCTGGTCCTAGTTCAAAACTTAATCTTGGTCGTGGTATGAGGTTATAATTTTGTAGTTTTCGGACATTGTGTAATGTGTGGCAGGGTAATACTTGAACGGCTTGGAAAATAGAAGCTGTGCCGATCACAATGATGAAGGATCTAACAAAGTCCATTAAGCTCGTTAGACTCGAAACCTGCGACAAATGCGCCTCGGGGAGAACCCATTCTTTCCCCCATATGAGAAGCATCAACTGCAGATGCTTTGCAGCAGAGATAAAAGACAGTAATCTTGGCCCCTTTCAGCAGTTTGTAATTGATGGATCATGCCATCATGAAGCACAACAGAGGAAAAAGTCGGTGCCCAGACAGATGCAGGCGATTATTTGAGTTAAAGCAGACTGGAAACAGTTTTTGACTAGGAACAAAGCCATTCTCTCTCTAGGTCGAGCCAGAAAACCTGAAATGAGGAAATCCCCATACCTCACCATTTATAAGCCGCGTAGAAAGGCCTTCTATACGAACATCAGCACATTGCTTGGCTATTTTAGTTCCTTTCTTGTACCCATCAGGAAAGCATTCCACACGGTCCAATATCTTTGCTGCCTCATTTCCAAACATCTGATTGCAAATTGTAAATGAGTAAGCTTTGCTTCACTGAAAATTTCATTAGCATTATGCCGGCGATTACTAAGTTTACAGCTGGTCACAACCGCATGTTCACTAACAAACGAAGAGAAGCTCCTCTCTTCTGCTTCTCTATGCTCTACTCACCGACAATTGGGCGGAACTTGTTTCTGTAAAGTATATCCTCTTCTGTAAATTGCAAAGAGTATGGTTCTAACCTAAATTCCAAACTTCAGATATACTAAGGCTGCGTTTGGTTAAGCTTTTCTAAGGAACTTTGAGAAAATGCAAAGCAGTTTAGCTTAAAGCGTTTTGGGGAAATGCAAAAACTGTTTAGTAAATTTTGCTTTGAGAAGCACTTTTGAGAGAAATGTCGTTCGGTAGAAACATATTTGAAAAGCCCCATTGGGTGATTAATTTAAGATTTTTAATTTTTACTTGTTTGAAATTGAAAAAAATAAGGTCTTCAATTTTTCTAATTTAAATATTGACAGAAATGTTAAAGATATCGTGTCAACAATTTTATTTAAAAACTTCTTTTTTTGGCTAAAAAATTCAAATGAAAAGAATTCACGGTCTCTTTCTCAATTTATAAAAGAATATTTCCATTATAATAAACGTGGTAACATAAACGTTGAGGAAAGAAATTCATTATTCTTAAAAATTACGAGCATTCTTAAATAATTCCTAAGTGAGATCAAATTGAACAAAATGTGCACTTGAGTTTCTCTTACGACCAGGCCATGGTTCCATAGGATAAGACAGATTGAATAGGTACTGCAGAGGACCAGTTACCTGCTTTTGCTCCAAGCAGCGAGAGCATCAAAAAGCACCGTACATTTTTGCACCTATAGAGCGCAAATGCCTCGCAAGAGAAACAGCAAAAGTGCTGGATGGTGTTGTAATCTCGGTTGTGAAAAATGGTATTTCTGTTCCCCCATCAAATAAAGAAAAAAGAAAATTCCAAATAAAAGCTATAAGTGCTCTTATTTTTTTAAATAAAAATTTGAAATGGACCTTGTTTCAAATTTATCATGAAATGTCTTTATATTCTCAAATAAGAGTTTGAAGTGGATCTTATTTCAAGTAAGAACCTGAAGTAGCTATATGAGTTTCAAAGAAAGACCTCACTTTTCGGATAATTAAGAGCATTTTTATCATTTATCTTTTTTTGAATTGTTTTCCTTTTTTTTCTTTATCTGGTTTTTTCTTTCTTCTTCGCCAATGGCCGGTCACCGGTCACATGCGATTCCCGGAGAGGGCTAGGGGAGGTTTGCCCTTGCCCGATCTAGCGAGGGCCACCCTCAACGGCCACAAGCTCACCCAAGGCGAGGGCTGCCTCCCCATGGCGAGACTAGCCTTGCCCAGCCCTCTCCGGGCATCATCGGAAAAAAGAAAAATGAAAGAAAAAAATGAAAAATTAAAATAAAATAATTTAAAATTAAAATTATCTTTGGATGAAAATACCCTTGACCAGACGAAATATTTAGTCGGCCAATGACCGGCGAGGTCAGGCCCTTATTTGAAACTTCCATGATCACTTCGTGTCTTTATTTGACACTGAAATGATCACTTGAAGTGCTTATTTAACATAAAATCCACTTCATGCTCTTATTTGAGAAAACGAGGGTATTTCGAGCTCTTATTTGGAATTTTCCCTAAAGAAAGGGATAAGTTTACTAGAAATCCTAGAACTTTCAATGCACTTATCCTATAAAACAAAAAAGAGAGAAATCAGGCACATGCATGCCTTCTAATACCAATTTAGTGAATGCAACTTCTAATTTCAAGAGATATATGGTGGTTATTCTAGAAGAAAGTCCCAAGGGAAGCTTTTCTCTTACAACTCCATCCAAGAAACACAATATATCTCAACAATCAATGATTTTATCTTGGAAACACAAAAAACAAAAAAAAAATCATTACCAAGCATTTCATATATTCTTTTTCTTAAAAAAATTTGGTAACGAGTGAAATTGTTACGTTATTAGAGTTAAAAAGTTAAAATGATTTTATTGACGAGTGCTTTCGAAATGCTTAGGCGATGAGAAATTATTGTGCTTGGGTCCTTATTAACTTAGGTTTCGTTTGTTTTGTAAGAAATAAATAATTTGGAAAATATCAAATCCAGATGCCCAAGCAAGCTCCGACGATTCTTGCTCTCTGCTCAAAACCTGCGACCAATGCGCTTTGGCGAGAACCCATTTTCCCTCGATATGAGAAGCATCAACTCCACATGCTTCGCAGCAAAGATAAAGGACAATAATCTTGGCCCTTTCAGTCTTTTGTAATTGATGGATCATGCCGTCACGAAGCACAACAGAAGAAAAAGTCAAATAGGTGGCTGACAGTACTTGAATTGCGAATGATAAAAAAAGTTGCGTGGTTAAATCACATTAATAGTGAAATGCTGAGAAAAAAGCACGTAGCTGTCCACCTACTTGGTCTGAAAAGTTGCCGAAAATGCCATTATTTGGAATAATGAATATCACGAGAAATCTCAAATTTATTTTAAATTAATTTTTTAATTATAAAAAAATTTTAAACTTGTGTATTTATAATAAATTTACGTTTTGTTAATTTTCGTTAAGTTTTACTGTTAAATTTTTGAATTATATGATAAGTAGCAGTTAATGGATATACCGATTGTGGGTTTTGTCCCTCCGTTATTCACATGTTAATTAATTTGTAATTATTCGTGATAGTAATCCAATTTAATGAGAGATAAATTTATCACAAATATACCGATTTAAGGTTTTTGGTATTTAAAATATTAATTTGAGATAAATTTATTTTAGATGTATAAATTTATAATTTTTTATGATAAAAAATATTAATTCAGAGTAAATTTATTATATGTATACTAATTTAGGATTTTTCATGGTATAAATGAAAAGGACGGAACTATTTAATTTGGGGGGAGAGGGGAACGCGTCAGTGTCTTCGACCAAAATTTCGATGTCGTTTGCCCTCGCGTCTCTCTGCGATCACCAGACCGTCTAGCGATGGAGGGATCGGTCGCGTGGTCGGAACTCCCGCCGGAGCTGTTGTCGATGATCTGGTCGATGATCAGGGAAAAGCTCGACACGGACATGGACGTCGTCCGATGCCGCAGCGTCTGTTCGTCGTGGCGTTCCTCGATCCCTCCCGTCTCCGAGTTGGAGCTCGCAATTGGCGGGGCCACCATCTGTCAGCGCAGGGTCTACCTCCTCGAGCCACCACCGCCAACGTCTCCGGAGGACGAATCGCGGTGCCCTCCGTCTCGTGAGGGTTGGCTGATCAAGATCGCAGAAGATGATGAGGACGACCACCTAAGTGGTCGAGGCGGCAGGGTTCGGCTCTTCAATCCGCTCTCGAGCCGACCCATCTTGTTCAAAGGTGGGACCTTTCCTAAGGTTTTGTCTACTTTGGATTATAGGGTCACCGAGATTTTTGTAGAACGTTATCTGATCGGCGAGATTGGAGGAAGTTATTATGGGAGAGCAAGGAAGGTGATCATGCTTCCGGATTCTCCACGGGCTGTTCTTGAGGATACTTTCGTCGTCGGGATTTTTGGGGAAGGGAAGTTGTGCCGTTGGAAACATGGGGATGAGCATTGGCGTGCGATGGGTGATTCGAGTTGCCAGTACGACGATGTCATTGCTTACAAAGGGCAGTTTTATGCTGTCGATAGGTTCGGCATCGTGTGGTGGATTGACCCCCCTTCGTTTAAGATCGTGCAGTTCTCGCCTCCTGTCGGCAATGGCAGGGACCGGAATTATCTGGTGGAGTCGGGCGGAGACCTCTATGTCGTGTATAGATATTTCGAAGAGAGTCAATTTAGTGGGATTCGGGCAGGCCCTGTGAGAAAGGCCGCTGATTTTAAGGTTTATCGGCTGAATCAAGAATTGGGAAAATGGGATGAGATAAGGAACCTCGGTGATGTTGCTCTCTTTCTGGGAAATGACAGTTGCTTCTCGGTGTCGGTGAAAGGATTTGGAGGATGCAAGGGGAACTGCATATATTTCACGGTGTTTGACGGGACTCCAGGGGGAAAAGTTATAGTTTTCGATATGGAGGATCGCAGCATCAAGAGGGCATCAGATTCGCCTGATCGCTTGAGGATCCTGTGGCCACCCCCAGCTTGGATCGCCCCAAACGGGGTCGCCCTAAGTCCTTACTCGCTCGAGGAGCCGCTATTCTAGTTAATTCAGAGGAGAGAAATTAGAACTGGTCTGTGATTGCTTAGTTGAGAAGAGAGAGGAAAGAGTTTGTCCTTTTCAAACTTGCATCTGCATACAACCTTGATGATCACATACCTTGTGCTCATGAGCGCATGAGCATGTACCCTTATGCATGGATCACTGTTGAGTGTGAATGTGCGCGCGTGCACTTGCATGTTTGTTTTGCTTTCTGATAGAATGCAATGTTATCTTGATGACTGAGTGAGGCATGAGTGGATGCAGAATCAAGTTTAATGGTGATGCTCGTGGATAGAACCTGCTGCGGGTTACATGCTTAAATGAAAGTTGCTGCCTCTTATCTTTTGCACTTCTGTTGAGGAGAGTTCTCATGCAACCATGATCCGGTACGTGTGTCCATTATAATTAGATCTGCTTAGGGTTCTTTCTTTTGTCATCTAAGCTGAGTTTTGAAAGGGACAATGTAGTCTATTGAGTTTGCCCAACTGCTCTCTGCTCCCATCATACCATGTCTCGTTATCATCTTTGTTAACCTCATCCTGGTCAGTTCTAGGCGCATACATGAAAGCAGAATGAGGTGGAGATTTTCTGACTATGGCATAGTGGGACTGTGTTGAAAATCTTCTTCGTCACGTGCATATGCTTATGAGCAGACATTCAATTTTCTACATGCCGTGCCTCCCCTTTGATTTTCGCCTTTTGCATACACAACCGTGTGTGCGAAGATTTGCCAGTGTTGCCAAGTCAGTAGCAGGAAAATGCCTGAAGAGAGGAGTGCAGAGGGTGGGTGATGACTTGGTGCGTGAGCCTCTGCAGCCAATGAGAAGCGTGAAGAAAGTGGCATGAAAAGTGTCCCAGATCGACAGGAAGAACAAGGAAATGTCTAATCAGCTGTATAAGAGCACAGATTTCCTCATGACTATGTATCTTTGCGCTTGGGGCGATGACTCAGCCGGTGAGGTACTAACCGAGGCGCGTCTATTGCTGGTTGAAAACTATTTCCAAACCCCCTCTTTGGCCTAGGTTTGAGCTCAGGCCACCGAGAATTTCTGGAAGTGCTCCCTACGGGTTAAAGCCCTACAAATTCTAGTTCAGAACTATCCTGGTCCTAGTTCAAAACTTAATCTTGGTCGTGGTGTGAGGTTATAATTTTGTAGTTTTCGGACATTGTGTAATGTGTGGCAGGGTAATACTTGAACGGCTTGGAAAATAGAAGCCGTGCCGATCACAATGATGAAGCATCTAACAAAGTCCATTAAGCTCGTTAGACTCGAAACCTGCGACAAATGCGCCTCGGGGAGAACCCATTCTTTCCCCCATATGAGAAGCATCAACTGCAGATGCTTTGCAGCAGAGATAAAAGACAGTAATCTTGGCCCCTTTCAGCATTTTGTAATTGATGGATCATGCCATCATGAAGCACAACAGAGGAAAAAGTCGGTGCCCAGACAGAGATGCGGGCGATTATTTGAGTTAAAGCAGACTGGAAACTGTTTTTGACTAGGAACAAGGCCATTCTCTCTCTAGGACGAGCCAGAAAACCTGAAATGAGGAAATCCCAATACCTCACCATTTATAAGCCGCGTAGAAAAAGCCTTCTATACGAACATGAGCACATTGCTTGGCTATTTTAGTTCCTTTCTTGTACCTATCAGGAAAGCATTCCACAAAGTCCATTATCTTTGCCGCCTCATTTCGAAACATCCGAATGCAAATTGTTAATGAGTAAGCTTTGCTCCACTGAAAATTTCATTAGCATTATGCCAGCAATTACTAAGTATATAGCTGGTCGCAACCGCATGTTCACTAACAAAACGAAGAGAAGCTCCTCTCTTCTACTTTTCTATGCTCTACTCGCCAACAATTAGGCGGAACGTGTTTATGTAAAGTATATCCTCTTCTGTAAATTGCAAAGAGTATGGTTCTAACCTAAATTCCAAACTTCAGATATACTAAGGCCGCATTTGGTTAAGCTTTTCTAAGGAACTTTGAGAAAATGCAAAGCAGTTTAGCTTAAAGCGTTTTGGGGAAATGCAAAGTCTGTTTAGTAAATTTTGCTTTGAGAAGCACTTTTGAGAGAAATATTGTTTGATAGAAACACATTTGAAAAGCCCATTTGGGTAATTAATTTAAGCTTTTTAATTTTTACTTGTCTGAAATTGAAAAAAATAAGGTCTGCAATTTTTTTAATTTAAATATTGACAACAATGTTAAAGATATCGTGTAAACAATTTTTTAAAAAAATTCTTTTTTTGGCTAAAAAAATTTAAATGGTAAGAATTCAGTCTCTTTCTAAATTTATAAAAGAATACTTCCATTATAATAAACGTGGTAACATATACGTTAAAGAAAGAAATTCATTGTTCTTAAAAATTACGAGCATCCTTAAATAATTCCTAAGTGAGATCAAATTGAACAAAATGTGCACTCGAGTTTCTCCAACGACCACGCCATGGTTCCATAGGATAAGACAGATTGAATAGGTACTGCAGAGGACCAGTTAAATGCTTTTGCTCCAAACAGTGAGAGCATCAAAAAGCATCGTACATTTTTGCACCTATGGAGTGCAAATGCCTTGCAAGAGGAACAGCAAAAGTGCTGGATGGTGTTGTAATCTTGGTTGAGAAAAATGGTATTTCTGTTCCCGAATGATTGCTCAAATAAAGAAAAAAACAATTCCAAATAAAAGCTATAAGTGCTCTCATTTTTTTAAATAAAAATTTAAAGTGAACCTTGTTTCAAATTTGTCATGAAATGTCTTCATATTTTCAAATAAGAGTTTGAAGTGAATCTTATTTCAAATAAGGACCGAAGTCGCTATATCAATTTCAAAAAAAGACCTGACTTTTTGGATGGTCAAAGGCATTTTTATCATTTACCTTTTTTTCCTTTTTTTATTTTATTTCCTAATTCTTTTTTTTCCTTTATCTGGTTTTTTCTTTCTTCTTTGCCAATGGCCAATCACCAGTCACCTGCAATTCCCGGAGAGGGCTAGGCAAGGGTTGCCCTTACCCGATCTAGCGAGGGCCACCCTCGACGGCCACAGGCTCACCAAAGGCGAGGGTCGCCTCCCCATGGCAAGACTAGCCTTGCCCAGCCCTCTCTGGGCATCATTGGTAAAAAGAAAAATGAAAGAAAAAAAATGAAAAAATGAAATGAAATAATTTTAAATAAAATTTATCTTTGGACGAAAATGCCTTTGCTCGGACAGAATATTTAATCAGCATGCGACTGGCGAGGTCAGGCCCTTATTTGAAACTTCCATGATCACTTCACGTCTTTATTTGACACTGAAATGATTATTTGAGACCCTTATTTGACATAAAGTCCACTTCAGGCTCTTATTTGAGAAAATAAGAGCACTTCGAGCCTTTATTTGAAATTTTCCCTAAAGAAAGGGATAAATTTACTAGAAGTCCTAGAACTTTCAATACACATATCCCATAAAACAAAAAAGAGAGAAATCGAGCACATGCATGCCTTCCAATACCAATTTGGTAAATGCAACTTCTAATTTCAAGAGATATATGGTGGTTATTCCAGAAGAAAGCCCCAAGGGAAGCTTTTCTATTACAACTCCATCCAAGAAACACAATATATCTCAACAATCAATGATTTTATTTGCCAAATACTTTAATCATTAATTTGAGCCGCCATATGTCGAATCATTTCTTATTATTATTTTAATTATATATCGAGCACCTGGTGAGTGTCTTATGAAGATTATGATAATCATAAATTTGAACCGCAAGACATCATATTACTTTTTGGTTATCTTGATCTTTAGTTTTGAATTGCGATGAATATCTTGATGTGGTTTCGATATATTTCATCTATTTGGGTGAGATTTCATATCTTAAAAAAAATATAAAAAGATTGCACCTCTTGTTAGATTAGAATAGTTTTTCTAGACAAGATCGCATGCTAGATATTATCGAATAGTTTAAGATAATTTTCCAAGTTAAAATTAGGATTTAATCTAGTTTAATTCCTAGTTCGGATTGGATTATCTTAGTTTAGATAATTTCTTTTAATTAATTATTAATTTCGAATTTTTATTAAAAAAAGTCCATAAAAAGCATTTGTATGTCATCGTGCCACATCATCCTAGCTACGTCATCTATGCCGGTCCTCACACATGCCACATCATTACCATGTCATTGCTATGTCACCATCAATGCCCCGTCATCAATTCAATGTCATCTATGACATGTCATGTTAATTGACATGTAGCTATAATTTGGATTAGGTTTGCATTACATGCATTGCATGTAACTTAATCTTCAAAAATAGAAGGAAAAACCAAACAAAAGAAGATTCATTAAAGTTGTTAATTAATTCGTAGAAATCATGCTAGGCTAGGCATTGCATTTTTTTATAAATACTACCGTTTGCTCCTGTCGTGCCATGTCTTGTTGTTGTTTCTGTCAACCTCATCCCGGTCAATTCTGGGCACATATGTGAAAGCAGAATCAGGTGGAGATTTTCTAATGATGGCATGGTGGACCATGTCGAAAATCTTATTCATCATGTGCATATGCTTACAAACATCATGGATATTCAATTTTCTAGAGGCCCATGCCTTACCTTTGATTTTCAACTTTTGCATACACAGCCGTGCGTAAAGATTTATCGGTGTTGTCAAGTTAGTAGCGAGAAAATGTTAGACTAAAACTGAAGGATTCTAATCATGCATAGAAATTTTAGGCACAATTAGAATCAAATGCGGAAAACAGGATCGAAAATAAACTGACCTCCAGCCATTGTTCAACTTTATGTTCGTTGGAAATCTACGGTATGGGCTAACATTAAAAGAATAAGATGCATTGTGATACATGGAAGATATTACTCGTTCTTAGAGGACATGTCGCCATGATTCATGTGTCTTGTTTCTTTTCTTAAGCATGTGGTTTTCGTGGATTTGGTTGGGTAATCTGTATAATGAAAATGTTGGGATCAAGTGGGAGAATGTTATATTAATAATGTGATCCCACATTTAGGAACCCACGTTTTTTCTCTTTTAAGTGACGGTTATTCACATACGATTTTTCCACACTTCATATCCCTTCGATGATAACCGTCCTCTTAAGTAACCACCTTGATGGGAAGCGGTTTTATAAGGACGAACGTTCATTCCATAAGATAACACATCTTAATGAATAAACCCTATGTTTATTCCAGAGTCAAGGATAATTGTTATTCTCATAAACAACTGAATGTGTACACCAGAAATTGAGAATAACATTACAATTGAATAAGAGTTTCAAACAACAAAAGTCATCCGTACGACAATAAATCACATTATGGGAACTATTCCCATACTAGCCACATGATCCTTATACTTCATTGGTGGCATGCCTTTAGTTAAAGGATCGGTTATCATCAATTCAGTGCGAACGTGTTCAATGACCACTTTATTTTCCTTAACACGTTCCTTTATGGCTAAATACTTAATGTCGATGTGCTTACTTCGACTGCCACTTCTAGCATTTTTAGCCATAAAAACCGCAGCTGAATTATCACAATATATTCTTAATGGCCTAGAAATAGAATCAACAATTCTAAGCCCTGAAATGAAACTCTTCAACCATACACCATGCGAGGTAGCCTCAAAACAAGAAACGAACTCAGCCTCCATAGTAGAAGTAGCAGTCAAAGTCTGCTTCGCACTCCTCCATGACACGGCTCCGCCAGCTAACATAAAAATGTATCCTGATTTGATTTTAGAGAATCAACGCAACCAACGTAATCCGCATCCGAATAACCAACTACTTCCAAGTTGTCAGCCCGTCTATACATAAGCATGTAGCCTTTAGTACCTTGAAGGTATCTCATCACTTTCTTTGCAGCTTTCCAGTGGTCTATCCCTGGATTACTCTGATATCTTCCTAACATTCCCACAGCAAAAGTGATGTCAGGTCGAGTGCAAACCTGAGCATACATCAAGCTTCCGATAGCATAAGCATATGGGATGTTCTTCATTTGTTCCCTTTCCAAATTGTTCTTCGGGCACTGGTTCAAATTGGACCTATCACCCTTGACAATGGGTGCTATACTTGGTGAATAATCTTTCATCCGAAATCTCTCCAAGACCTTATTGATATAGGTTTCTTGAGATAGTCCTAAAACTCCTTGAGTTCTATCTCTATGGATCTTAATGCCAATGACATAAGATGCCTCACCCATATCCTTCATGTCAAAACTCTTAGAAAGAAATTGTTTCACCTCATACAACAACCCCTTATCATTGGTTGCAAGTAGAATATCATCCACATATAGCACAAGAAAACAAATTTTGCTTCCACTGACTTTCTGGTATATGCATTGATCCATGATATTCTCTACAAAACTGAATGAAGAGATGACATCATGGAACCTTAAGTACCATTGACGGGATGCTTGTTTCAAGCCATATATAGATTTCTTAAGCTTGCATACCAATTGCTCACCTTTACTAGAGGAGAATCCTTCAGGTTGTTTCATGTAAACCTCCTCCTCTAGTTCCCCATTGAAGAACGCCGTTTTCACATCCATTTGATGTAATTCCATATTAAAATAGGCAACCAAGGCCAAAACAATACGAAGAGAATCTTTCTTAGATACAGGAGAAAATGTCTCCGTGTAATCGATTCCTTCTTTTTGAGTGAATCCTTTGGCAACGAGTCTAGCTTTATATCTTTCAATATTGCCCAATGAGTCCTTCTTGGTTTTGAAGACCCACTTACAACCAATAGCCTTCGCACCATTAGGCAACTCAACCAAATCCCAGACTTCGTTTGATGCCATAGAACTCATCTCATCCTTCATGGCATTGTACCACAAATTAGATTCATCACTACTCATGGCTTGTGAAAACGTTTTAGGATCATTCTCAGCTTCAATATTATAGTCAGACTCTTGTAGATACACAATATAATCACTAGGAATTGCTGATTTCCTCATTCTAGTAGATCTTCTTAATGTTGTATCAACATTCTCTGGAGGAGCGTGTTGTTCAACTGGTTGTTCAACAGCTTCTGGTAATTGTTGAATAACTGGATCTACCAGATCATTATCAGCAAGTCGTG
The DNA here is from genome assembly GCA_031216405.1 of Syzygium malaccense. Classification (NCBI taxonomy): domain Eukaryota; kingdom Viridiplantae; phylum Streptophyta; class Magnoliopsida; order Myrtales; family Myrtaceae; genus Syzygium; species Syzygium malaccense. The sequence continues at coordinate 23,300,288 of CM062259.1, read as the reverse complement.
GAACTTCAATAGTTGGTTGTTCAATAGCCGACTAAACTGAAGGGGCGTTATGAATAACAACCAACCTAATACTTGAAGTGGAAGGTTGAGTATCTGAATGATCTTTCTCAGGAACAATGTCCTTCAATCGATCGCTCCAACTAATTAAGTCACTTTCAAGAAACTTAGCATTTCTTGATTCCACAATCCTAGTAGTATGAGATGGACAATAAAACTTGTATCCCTTGGATTTTTCGGCATATCCAATGAAATACCCACTTATAGTCCTTGGGTCCAATTTCTTTTCTTGTGGATTATAGACTCTTACTTCAGACGGGCATCCCCAAACGCATACATGTCACAAACTTGGCTTCCAACCCTTGAATAACTCAAAAGGCGTCTTTGGGACAGCTTTGGTTGGAACTCGATTTAATATGTACACTGTCGTCTTAAGAGCTTCAGTCCACAAGGACTTAGAAAGTTTGGAGCTACTAAGCATACTCCGCACCATGTCCAATAAAGTTCGATTTCTTCTTTCTGCTACGTCATTTTGGTCCGGAGAACCTGGCATAGTGTATTGGGCAACTATCCCATTCTCTTGAAGGAACTTTGCAAATGGACCAGGTGCTTGTCCATCTTCAGTGTATCTACCATAAAATTCTCTACCTCTATCTGATCTCACGATCTTAATTTGCTTGCCGCATTGTTTCTCTACTTCCGCCTTAAAAACCTTAAAGGCATCCAACGCTTCATGCTTATGATGAAGCAAGTAGAGATACATGTAACGTGAGTAATCATCAATGAAGGAGATGAAGTATTTCTGACCATACGAGTCCATATCAGGACTACAAATGTCCGTATGTATGATTACTAATATGTCTATGCTCCTCTTGGCACCTTTCTTTATCTTGTTGATCTGCTTTCCCTTTATGCAGTCCACGCAAATATCATAATCAGTAAAATCCAAAGTACCGAGTACTCCATCATTTACTAATCACTTAATTCTATCTATGGAGATATGTCCCAATCTCCTGTGCCACAACATAGAGGAATCTTCATTCACAACACATCGTTTTATACCAGTATTATCATGAACATGCATCGCATTATAATAGGCATTGTCTTGCAAATTAATTCGAAAAAGACCATTAGACAAAATACCACTCCCAGTAATTTCAGATTTAAACAATAAACTGAAGTTTGAATCTGAAAAGTCAAAAGAGTAACCCAAAGGTACAAGTCTTGAAACTGAAATTAAGTTTCTAGAGAAACTTGGAACATAAAAGGTCCTTTCCAAATTCAAAACAAAGCCACTATTGAGGACTAATCTACATGTCCCAATAGCTTCTACATGCGAACACATCTTGTTTCCTGAATAGATGCTTTGTTCACTTCCCACTGGCTTCCTGTGGTTTTGAAAACCCTGCAAGGAATTCGAAATATGGATTGTAGAACCAGAATCAATCCACCAAGCATTGTGACTCACATCAGCCATATTAGATTCATAACAAACATAAGAGATTGGATTACCTTTCTTCTCGAGCCAGGCCTTAAATCTGACGCAATCCTTCTTCATATGCCCCTTCTTTCTACAGAAGAAACATTTGGATTCCTTCTTAATGTCAGCTTGGGGAGGTGTTTTACCTTTTCCTTTCTACTTACCGTGACTCTTATTCCTTTCTTGTGTTGCCAAATGAGCACTTTCTCCCAATTCCATAGTCAGCCTCTCTTCCTCTTGAACACACATGGTCATAAGTTCATTAATTGACCATTTATTCTTATGTGTGTTGTAGGAGATCTTGAAAGGTGCATACTGTTGTGGGAGAGTGTTCAGAATGTAGTACACAAGAAATGATTCAGATATCTCAACCTCAAGATTTTTCAACTGAGCTGTAATGTCCCTCATCTTCATGATATGCTCACGCACACCTCTAACACTTGTGAGCTTTAAAGATGAAAACTTCATTATCAGGGTCATGGCACGTGCCTTTTCTGAAGTCTCAAACTGAGCATCAATGGCCTCTAATAAAGCCTTAGCATTGCTATGCTGAGCGACCGAACCACGGATACTAGGAGATACTTTAGTCCTTATGAACATCACACTAAGGCGGTTGGACCGCTCCCACTGTTCATAAAGGGCTATCTCAGCTGCAGTGTGTCGCGACCTAAAAAAAATCGGGTTTCGATCTTAGGCTAATGGATTACTAGATCAATTAAATTAACTAACCTAGCTCGAGTTCTCCCAAACTCTACCAAATCGCAACTTAGGTCCAATTGTGAGCATGCAAATATTTTCAACGGGAGTCGCCACTAATCATTTAGGGTAGGTTGATTAGAAACCTAAATAAAATAGCGGGAGTACTATTTTATTTCTACGAACCAGAAATCATAAATTCGGGACTTGGTTACGCTAGATTCCCTAACGCCCTTTCGGTACCAATTTCGAGAAAAATACTCAATTTGACAATTTTGATAAATCCTAACTTAGAGTTCAAAGGTGCATAAATTTCTTTTTTTGATTTTTATTTGTTTAAATGAAAGCTAACCTATATGTAACGACGTGCAAAAATTGACATGCGATTAATACAACCTAACATGCAAACTATATGTCATGCGACGACGTGACCTATTTCTAATGACGGGCAAATTATTTTTTTGTATTTTTTTTAATGAAATTCGGAATAAAAAAAACAGTTATCTAAACATGCAATTTTAAACTAAAGAGATTAACCTATTCTAAAGCAATCTTTTTGGTATTTTTTTATCGAAATTCGAAATTAAAATCAAGTAAAAAAAATATAACCGCGAAATCTTTCGAATTAAGTTTCGATCTGAAGCCTGACAGATCAACCCTAAAATTCGAAATACCCGCTATGGAAATAATTCTATCTAAAGCCTGATAGATAGATTTATTTCCACATGTGCGGTTGCGGATTAGGAAATTTTCCTAATCAATCACATCTTGAAAAATTCTGACATCTTAAATATTTTGGATATATTCAAAGGACTTTGAAAATTCTAAATTTTATCCAAATTTGGTAAGCAACAGATATCCAAGATTTTAACAAAGGAAACAAATCCTAATTGAAATAATGCTTATTATTCAAATATACAAGATTATATATCAATAAGCATAAACCAGGCAACAAAATATTCAAATAAAATCAAGATAGGATAATTACCTGATTTGCAGATTTATTTCCAAATTTGAACTTGCAACGGATCAGGATTGCGGATCGGGATTGCGGATCGGCGGTGCGTCGGGAACGGCAGCGCGGCGTCGGGAGCGGCGACGTCGGGACAGCAGCGGTGTGCAGCGGCAGCGGCGGCATCGGGACAGCGGCGGTGTGTAGCGGCAGCGGCGGTGCAGCGGCGGCATGCAACAACAACGGCGTCCGGCGCAGCGGGGCAGCGAGCTGTTCGACGAAGGCTGATGTGATGGTGTGGACTTCTCGGCTTGGACCCGTTAGTGAAGAGAGATCATCGGCGTCTAGTTATCTTTGATGATTATTCGTCCGATGATCAACAATGAATAGCCTCAAGAAAAACCTGCAAATACAAAAACTTTCGCGTAGACAGTTTGCGGTAGTCGGCTGGCTATGGGCGACGACGGTTTTCGTGGGTGGACTGAGCTAGGTGAGTCGACATTAGATATCCGGCAAATAAGAAACGCCAAAACAACAATAGTTTGAACCAATGCAATCTGGACGTCGGGGAGGCCGTAGAGCAGGAGGTCGTGGAGACGTGTGGCAGCGGAAGCACAAGGCACGAACCAGAATTGCAAGAACATAAACCACCACCCTTTTTCTTCCTCGATACTCACTAAAGTGGGCGTGCGTTTCAAGTGCAAGCTTGTGGATAGCTTCTTTGTCCTTTTCTATGGTTCCAGAGAGAAGTCTCCCTTTTTCTCAATTGTCAACGTTCGTCTCCTCCAGGCTTCGAGCTTCAACCCCTCTTCCTTGTCTTTTTGTCACCGTTCTCTCCGAGAACCCTCTCTGGATTTTCTTTTTTTCTTCTCTCTGTAACGTGCTCTCTCGGAATTGTGGCGTGTAATCAATGTGTGGCCTCTCGTGCTCTCACTAAAACTCTGATCTTGAAAATTATGAGAGTCGCCCCGATTATGAAGCATAAATATGTATTTATATTGCAAACCTAGGTCAACTAGCTGGACTTTCTAGTCCTAATGGGCTTAGGTTTATGCTTTACCCTTTAATTCAATTTAATTCTAAGTGGGCTGAATTAATTTGGGCTTTTCTTTAATTAAGCATAATGGGCTAATTTAAGCTCAAATTAAGACAACCAAGCCCTTTCGCGAGTGATTTTCGGCCCCCGTCTTCCGAGTGAGCCAAGTTTCGTTCGATGCCCGAGCTCGATTTACGTGATGAATTTTAAGCTCGCTTGCCACCGCCGATCTGATGCGGAATGCAATTAATCTATATGAACCTAAACTATATGCTATGCAATTTTAATATTTTTGTTTAGGGGTTAAAAATTTAATCCCTAATTTTCTATGCAATTAATACTAAATGATGCGCCAAAATTTAGGTGTCAACAGCTGCCCCTCTTTGAGTGGAGGCTCGCAGAGGTTTCGCTCAAAGACTGAGACCTAAATTTAAACTATGAAAAATGATGAATTTTTTTTTAAATGTAATGATGCATGATATGCAAACAATAAGGAACGTATGCTAAGGCTTCTCACTTCATGCGGAGCGGTGAAAGAGTCTTACATACGGATCGCACAAAAAACGTTCAAGTGGGGAAAGCTTTATAATGCTTTGAATTCCCTCGATCTCCAAACTTCCAGTCTATTGGGAGTAAGGTTCTCAAGGTACTGGATTGCCTACCTGTTACCTGTAGTTTCCTACAGATGCGAAATAGCGCATGATATGAAGAAAGAATGAGATGTGTTGTCTATACCACTGGACAATCACGAAAAGGATCATGTCACCTCTTTCATTCGTGTGAGCATGAAATGGTGTGCTTCGTACTCCACTTAGCAACACCAAGAGAAAAATCATGTCGCCTATCCTACTGGGCGAACATGAAATGGGGTATGCTTCGTACTCCACTTAGCAACACCAAAAGAGAAATTATGTCGCATGTCCTACTGGGCGAACATGAAATGGGGTGCGTCGCGTACTCCACTTAGCAACACCAAAAGAGAAATTATGTCGCCTGTCCTACTGGGCGAACATGAAATGGGGTGTGCTTCATACTCCACTTAGCAACACCGAAAGAAAAATTATGTCTCCTGTCCTACTGGGCGAACATGAAATGGGGTGTGCTTCGTACTCCACTTAGCAACACCGAAAGAGAAATTATGTCGCCTGTCCTACTGGGCGAACATGAGGATACGATGTGCCACGTACTCCACTTAGCAACACCAAATGAGAAATTATGTCACCTATCCTACTTGGCGAACATAAAATGGGGTGTGCTTCGTACTCCACTTAGCAACACCAAATGTCACCTGTTTCACTTGGTGAACATATGATAGAGATAATTTCTCATATTCCGGAGAGAGAAACAATGAAGAATAATTAGCAGACGTACCTGAATTCTTCTTATGACAGAGCCAATGGCATCGCTCCTGTTTTTACCTGAGAAAATGTTAAAATAACACATGCGCAGAGGTAGAGAAAACATAATTCATGAATCTGCTTGCATTACCAAGCTTTACTAGGGAATTTATTAATAAGAACAACCATTTCGTCCTTTTGACATTTTGATCATATTAAATGAGAGACCTTTAATCAGAAAGGACTTTCCACTCACTTTCAATAAAAGGCTTTTGACCCGACCTTTGATACGGATATGAGAATCACTTGAACTCTCTTCATTGTGCTTGACAAGGGTTCGGATATTCTCAAAATCAGTATGACTTGGCCAATCTGAGAGGTCTTTATAAGGACTAAAACGTGAGCTTGGTCAATGGCTTAGCAAAAGGGACTCTTCGAGTCGAGGCTATTGAAAGAATTGATATCATCAGCTGCTCTGGGTTTACAAGTCAGGAAGGCTGCAAAAATGAGATAGAAAAATCTTGCTCGCACTTCTTCGAGCAACATTTATAAGCATTTGAAACTCTACGTTAACTCAAGTGCCCTATTCTGAAGAGACTTCGGTAATGGTTGTAACGTAGGTTCGGGTAGGCTTGAAATAAATGGCCTATTTCCATCAAAAGGGGTATTATGAACATGGAGATTGGTGATCATCCCATTTAGCAATTGCTCCACAAATGAACCTTCAAATGGTCTTTTCCTTGAAGAATGATCTTGCATATCGACTCAGTTCTTGTTGAAGCTTTCCATCAAAAGGGGTATTATGAACATGGAGATTGGTGATCATCCCCTTTAGCAATTGCTCCACAAAGGAACCTTCAAATGGTCTTTTCCTTGAAGAATGATCTTGCATATCGACTCAGTTCTTGTTGAAGCTTTTCTCTCTCTCTTTTCCACTTTTTTTTTTGAGAGAGAGAGATTTTCTTTTTTTTTCTCTCTTTTTTTTCGAGAGATTTTTCCGAGAGAGAGAACTTCGATTTGATGGAGTCCTTTTGCATCTTTTCTGATGAATTTTCTTTCGAGCTCCCATTTGCCCCAAGTTACCTTGAACTTGTCTTGAGATGATTTCATTTGTTTATCACAAGAATGATCACCAATTGGGTTGAAATGAATTCACCGCTCAAATTGGGTATGCAAAGGGTATAATGTGTAGGGATATAGAAAGAAATGCTCTTCGTCATATCTAAGGCACTCGAGCTAACACAGAACTTGCATGCAATAAATATACTTGAAGATTGATGCAAGTGAAAGCAAGAAAATTCTAACCATTTTGAACTTTCTAAGAAATTGCCCCGGTATGGGATTGTTCCTGACATGGGTAAGAAATGAAACTCCGTTCAAAGGGGTTAAGCAAATAATAACCTGTAGTGTTTAGATAGAGGAAATAAATGCCTCTCATCATTTTGATCGTCATACTTTTCGTGAGATAATCCTTTACCTTGTCAGTACGGAATTTTCACTCAACTCGTACTAGGGATTATTATTCAGGACGTGTATAGAAATGTCTTGCCTTTCGTCATCTTGAAGTCTCTCATGCAATATGATTGCTTCATTAGGACAGAAATAGATTGCCAAATTAAAAGCCTTCCTCAAACAAAGCTTAGTAACATCAATTGATTCATAAAATTCAACTTGACACTCGATAGAAACAAAGTCAGAATGAGTACAAATCAAGTGTAATATTTTTTTACAGAATCAGAATTAACCGGACTGGAAAAAACACGACCATCCATCTCGGCCAAAATCAAAGCACCTCCTGGAAGGACTTTCTTCACAATGTACGGGCCGCCATAGTTTGGGGCAAATTTTCCTTCTGCAAGAGGAACTATCGGCAATAACTTTCGCAGGACAAGGTCACCTACCTGAAAATGTCGAGGCTTGACTTTCTTGTTGAAAGATTTAGCAACTCGTTATTGGTAGCACTGGCCATGACATAGAGCTCTAAGCCTTCTCTTATCTATCATGTTCAACTGGTCCAATCTTTGTTGGATCCAATCTGCTTCTGACAATTGTACCTGTGAAAGGATACGTAACGAAGGAATTTCAACCTCAACAGGTAGCACTGCTTCCATACCGTACACAAGAGAATATGGAGTTGCCCCTGTAGATGTCCGAATAGAAGTCCGATATGCCATGAGCGCAAAAGGTAATCTCTCATGCCAATCACGATAGTTCTCGGCTGTTTTAGCCAAAATCTTCTTAATATTCTTGTTGGCTGCTTCGACCGCTCCGTTCATCTGCGGACGATATGGAGAGGAATTTAGATGAATTCTTTGAACAGTTTATCCACCAATTTATTATTCAGATTTGACCCATTGTCAGTAATTATAGCCTCAGGTGCACCATATCGAGTAATGATGTCCCGACGAATGAACTTCACCACAACTCGGGCCGTCACTGTCGTATAAGACATGGCTTCGATCCACTTCGAAAAGTAATCGATAGCCACCAAGATAAACCGATGTCCATTCGACGCTTTAGGATTAATTGGGCCAATCATATCAATGCCCCACATAGAAAATGGCCATGGTTCAGACATTTGATGCAATTCATTTGGAGGAGTTTTAATCTTGTCACCATAGATCTGACATTTGTGACAACTTCGGACATGCTGAATGCAATCACTCTCTAAAGTGAGCCAGTAATAACCCATCCTCATTATCTTCCTCACCAGTATATGACCATTCATGTGCGGACCACATACTCCCTCATGCACTTCTAGCATCAAGTGAACAGCCTCAGTTGAATCAACACACCTTAGTAAAACCGAATCATAGGACCGCTTGTATAGGCATTCTCCATTCAAGAAGAACTTCGACGCCATTTTCCTGATATACTTTTGATCAGATACGGTACTTTTCTCAGGAAACTCCTGTGTTTGAAGATATGCCTTGATATCATGATACCACGGCTTGCCATCAGGCTCTTCTGTCGTGGCCATGAAATAAGCCGGTTTCTGTAAAACCTCTATCTTCAAAGGTTCAACTTCTAAACCATTTGTCACTTGTAGCATTGCCGATAACGTAGCCAGAGCATCGGCAAAACTGTTTTGAGTCCTTGGCAAGTATTCAAACGAAATGTCGTCAAACTCTTCCACCAACTCCTCCAAATGGACGTGATAGGGTTGTAACTTAGCATCTCTAGTTTGCCATTTGCCAACGGTTTGAAGAATAATGAGGGCTAAATCCCCGAACACCTTAAGTCGAGCCACTCCCATTTCGATTGCAGCTTGTAACCCGAGGATGCATGCTTCATATTCAGCGATATTGTTCGTGCAGGGAAATATCAGTTTCGCTGCGACCGGATAATGTTGTCCGCCCGGGGATATTAAAACTGCCCCGATACCTGACCCTGACAAGTTTACGGCCCCATCAAAGTACGTGGTCCATTCATACTCATCAATTGGCATGACTCTATCTTCTAGCGGATCCAGATCATCATTTTTCCCAGGATTTTCAGCCAAGACATCAGCAATTACTCGTCCTTTGACTGATTTCTAAGACACGAATTGAACATTAAATTCTGAGATGAGAATCTGCCATTTTGCCAGTTTTCCGACCAAAGCGGGTTGATTGAGCAAGTATTTGATTGGATCACATTCTGTTACAAGCAATATCCGATAGTGCAAAGTGTATTGCCTCAATCTGTGTAGCACCTAGACCAGTGCTGCGCACGTTCTTTCTACCTCGGAATAGTTCATCTCAGAGGCGGTGAACTTCTTACTCAAATAATAAATTGCACGTTCTTTTCCATCTTCTTCACCTTTCTGAGCAAGCATGGTACATAAGGACTCACTGTGGATTGTGAGATACAGGATCAGAGGTTGCCCCGGCGTTGGTGGAACAAGCACCGGCGGATTCATCAAGTAGTGCTTAATCTTGTCGAATGCTAGTTCACACTCTTGATCCCATCTAACCAGTGCATTCTTCTTGAGGAGTTTAAAGAAAGGCTTCGCTGTCTCAGATAGCTGAGAAATAAATCTGGCTATATAGTTCAATCTACCCATTAAGCTACGAACTTCCTTCACCGAAGAGGGCGATTTTATTTCACAAATGGCCTTCACTTTCGACGGGTCAATCTCAATCCCTTTGTTACTAACAATGAAGCCAAGTAGTTTGCCAAAGCCTGCCCCGAACACGCACTTTGTCGGATTGAGGCGTAATTTGAACTTACGAAGCCTGTCGAATAATTTCGTCAAGGTTTCTATGTGATCTTCTCTACACCGAGTTTTTGCAATCATATCGTCAACATAGACCTCAATCTCATTATGCATCATGTCATGGAACAACGTGACCATTGCCCGCTGGTAAGTTGCCCCAGCATTTTTGAGATCGAAGGGCATCACCTTGTAATGAAATGTCCCCCATGGAGTGGTAAATGCCGTTTTCAACTTATCATCCTCGTTCATCAAGATCTGGTTATAACCTGAGAAACCATCCATGAAAGAGAATAGTTCGAACCCAGCTGTACTGTCCACAAGCACATCAATGTGCGGGAGTGGAAAATCATCTTTGGGACTAGCTTTGTTCAGATCTCGGTAGTCAACACACACTCGAATCCGACCGTCTTTCTTCAACACCGGGACTATATTAGCGACTCATTCTAAGTATTGGGTAGTCTCAATAAATCCCACGTCAAGAAGTTTCATGACCTCTTCCTTGATCTTCTTTGCCAGTTCTGGCTTAGCTCTTCGCAGCCTTTGCTTCACAGGCTCAACTGAAGGGTCAGTCGGTAGGCAATGTTCAACGATCGATTTATCAAGACCCGGCATGTCAGCATAAGACCAGGCAAAGATATCTTGATAATCCTTCAACAACTGGGTCAAGCGATTGGCCATATCTTGAGAAAGACATGCCCCAATCTTCACCTCTCTAGGATTCTCCGTGTCGCCAAGATTGATCACCACAGTTTCTTCGACAGTCAGAGGCTTAGATTTCTCATGAATTTCCAAGTTCCGTCGTATCTCTTCATCATTCGGATTAGAATCGTCTGAGTCATCGGATTAGAATCGTCTTGCATCACATGTATGAGGATCCTCGATTCTCGTCCCTTCGCATGCCTCGAGATTAGTCCTGAAACACGAAAGAAAAGGATCAAAAAGACAAGAGAGGGCTTAACTACTGCAATTTTCGAAAATTGTTCTTTGCTTTTTGAAATTCATTCTGCTTTCGAAGACCTTGAAACGCGAATTCTTGAGAAGCCCAACCCTCAGTTCTTACCGTAGATGACAAATTTTTCAATCGTTGGTTATCGTCATCGGGTTGGTTTGGGGCACTTCAACAAGATTCAAAATGATAAAAACCGCTGTAATTTTATTGATATTTGATCAATGAATTACATCTTATTGGATTGAAAAACCTAAGTGCAACATGAATTGGAAAAAAGCAATAAAGATTCCCACGCAGGGGAGATACGAAAACTAAAAATGATTACTCTTGAGGGCCAGCGCCCATCCCTTCAAGTGGTCCCTCAGTGATTGCACCAATGGAGGTCTCGGCAAACCAACCAGTGAGGTAGGGTATACCATCATTAAAGTCAAAGTCCACCACCCTCGACTCCGGCTTCTTGAAAATACAGGGTGGCTGGTCATCCTCGAAATCATCAGACAGACCGACCACAATTGCTTTACCATGCTTCTTAGGTGGTTTAGTTAGAGTTTGTGGCGACTCAGGAAAGATAAGCCCAAGATCATCCTCCGTCGAGCTCAGCTTTAAATTCTCATATCCACCCATTACTCCAGCCGAGTGAAAAATGTGGTCAATGGGAGGCGGTAAGGGACTTCGGCTTCTGCAACAATCGTTGCTTTGTTCACGGCTTACGGGACCATGATATCCCAAACCAGTCTTGTGGTATTGTCCATTTGTCTCAATCGGGGCCTGAATGCCTTGGCCTTCCTTCCCAAGACCCTGACCTGGCTTAAAACCATTACCAACCATGACCTTGGCCACCATGATAGCTGCATTAGAAACTTCAGAAACGGGTAACGGCATATCAGAGGAAGCCTGAACAACTTGAACTATCTCAAATGAATGATAGCTATCCTCTTCAACATGATCGGGCTCTATGTATGGGATCGATGTTGCATTGAAGATTCGGTGATCTTCCTCCCCATAAATTGTAACCAGCTTTGCTTTAGCCACGAACTTGATTTTTTGATGCAAACTGGAGGGCACTGCGCCTGTATTGTGGATCCATGGTCGTCTCAGCAAGAAATTAAAAACAGAAGGGATATCCAGCACTTGGAAAAGAATATCGAACACCGAGGGTCCAATTTGCAGCGCTAAGTTAATCTGGCCTATCACATCCTTCTTTACTCCGTCAAAGGCTCGAACAGAAGTCTTGGCTGCTTGCATGATAGATGGAGAAATGCCCAGCCTTTTCAAAGTAGCCAATGGACATAAATTCAGAGCCGACCCATTATCAACAAGCACTCTAGCCACGTGAGTCTCTTTATACTTCACCGATATATGAAGCGCCTTATTATGACCACGTCCTTCAACTGGGATTTCCTCGTCAGAAAATGCTACTTGATCTTTGAGGAGAATCGCCCCGACAAACTCTTCTAGCTTGTCTTCTTCAATAGTCTCAGGCACATGAACCTCACTTAAAACCTTCATTAGAGCACTCCGATGTTTATCTGATATTTGGAGAAGTTCCAACAACGAAACTTGTGCAGGTAACTTTCTCAGCTGGTCAACCACGTTATATTCACTAGCCTTTATCACAGCCAGGAATTCTTTCGCTTCTTTTTCAGCCACTGGCTTGGCCGGTTGATTATCAGCATGAGTTCGCCCTGACCTTGTTATCAGATCAACATCATACGACCATGGAACCATCTTGTCACTCTCATAAGCGTAAGGCTGAGGTGATGCCAGGACCAACATTTCCTAAGCATCGGGTATAACGATCTCGAGGTCATCGTCAGAGGCGTCCTCGAGAGGGGGCATGTCAGTTAGCTCAGGATCCAACTTAACTGGTTCATAGGTCAACATTGCGAGTTCTTCATTCCAGTCAATGATGACCTGAGATATAGTAGCCACTACCCCGAATTCATCAGCTGTCCCAATCATTCCCTTTCTCAACAACTCATCCACTTTCTTTTCTATCTCGCCGAGTGACACCACCTCACCAGTCGAAACATAACCAGCTCGGACTAAAGCATCGAACATGTCTTTGAGAGGGACCCTGAAGCCTTGAACCTGTTTGACTCCCGGACCAAAGACAACATTTGCACTGCTCGAATGATTAGGGAGTGGATTGTTCTATACATTGGGCTTACCGGTTGGCTGTAGCGCAAACGCTCCAGTCTCGAGTAGATCCTGCACTTAATGTTTGAGTACCTGGCAATCGTCTGTCGAATGCCCAACTTCACCTTTATGGTAATCGCATTTCTTCGACGGATCATACCTTGCATAGCCAGCAGCATTAGATCTTTGTGGCTCTGAATTTAGCAGGTTCTTCTTCCTTAGCACTGCCAGTACCTGAGATAACGTCCCAGGAAGTGGAGTAAACTGGCGAGTTTTACGCTGCTGGCGTGAGTCTTGCTGGCCTTGTCGTCCATAAGAGGTTGTCTGCTGAGTGCTAAATTGCAGCTTCGGGGCCTGAGCTGGCATCTTCTGTACATAAGTCATGTTGACTTCGGGGACATGCTCTTTGTCTTTCTTACTAGTAAATCTCTTACTCGATGAACCTGACTCACTGTACCATCCCTTCTTGAGCCCGGTCTCAATCTCTTCACCCATGGCTATCAGTTGACCAAAAGATTGGGCGGCCGTCACTAACATTCGTGAACGAACCGGCTGCGGTAGGGTGGACACGAACAACTTCATTAAGTCACATTCTGACGGTTCAGGCATGATTTGTCCCGCCATGTTCCTCCAGCGAGTGGCATACTCTTTTAGAGTCTCGCTCTTTTTCTGCTCGGCTCTCTCCAGGTCTTCCCTTGTAATGGTGACATCGAGATTGAACTTGAAGTGCTTGACGAAAAGATTTGCCACCTCTTTCCATGAGTCTTTCCTGTTGATCTGGTGGTTGGTATACCACCTCATTGCGGCATCCTTTAAGCTTGCTTGAAAGGTTTGGATCATTAGAGGTCCATTAGAAACATATCTATTCATGAGCCCCTGGTACATATCGATATGCTGAATCGGGTTTGAGGTGCCGTCATACTTCTCGAAGGCCGGCATCTTGAATTTATCGGGCACCTGGACCCGGGTAAAAATAGATAGATCAACAGGTGGAATACTTTGAGTTCCTTCCACTTCACGTAACCTCTGGTCGATCTTAGCCAGCAACTTGGCATTCTCATCATTCGGGGGTGGATGAAGAACAGGGGCCACCGGAGACGCGCTAGTGTCAGTCAGAATGACATCATCCAGTTGAAGGGTTGGATTAGTGTTCACTGCAGGAGATTTGTCGAGACGAAGGCCTTGACAGGTTGGAAGTGGAATCTCCGATTGAGAGGCAGCATTGATCTGCTACTGCTTGGCCATGAGATCACTCATCATTTTGGACATGGCAGCCGCGATCTGCTCATTGATTGTGTTCATGTGTTCTTTCAGCTTTTCGTCAATCATGGCCGCAATCTCAGCTTGATTGGTCATCCTTCTTTTGGTCACCGATCGAGTATTATGAGGATGAGGGGGATCCGTGGCAAATTACCTGCAAAAAGCAACGATCGAATGAATACAACTGGTAAGAATAACGAGTCGGTCCATGACATCCCTTATACCTTCAAGATGAAATTCCTTGCGAAAGACCGATTCGTCTAGTAAATCTCGAAATTCCAAATTGCTTCATTCAATAAAAACTTGGACTAATTCCAAAATTTACAAATTATAGCTTAGTGCTTTTCATTGAATTGCCCACAAAGGAAGATGTCTCAAAAGAATTCTTAGAAAGATCGTCTAGAAACGACATTTATTACCAGAAAACATCAATAGCAAGCTAACATTTCCTCCTAAAAAGAAAGAAAAACTCCCTAAACTAAACAAGAAATCAGACGGTCTTCCTCTTTTTAGAGGGCACGTGATCTATAGACGAATGGGCCTTCAAGGCACGCCGTAATCGTGCATTCTCTTCAGCCAGAGCATCTGTCTTATCCTGGGCCTTCGTCGCCTTTTCTTCGCTGATTTTGATCTGAGTCTGAAGAGTGTGCCGTACCGTCACGACCAGGATCTTCAGGAGTATCTCAGCCGGGATGGTATGATGCTGAATATACCGGGTCGTGGCAAAGTGACTCTTCATCCTTCCGATGGGCTCATCCACGGGCCAAATCAGCTTCTGAGTAGAACAATTCAGCCAAGCGTCGGAATGACGCCTAAGCTCAACTCTGTAGGACTCGCCCTTTTCAAACTGGACTTGAAATTCATTGGGTCTGAGTGGAGGTGGGACGTCCTGCAGAACTCGGAACTGACGTGTAACTCGAAGGGGCTGATAGCAGGGTGCCCCATAAATGCCCATCAAAGGCACGGGCTTCTTATCGCCATGGTATAGTCGAGCCTCAACCTCCCGAAACCATACAGCTTGCCAAAGGAAAATCTTGGAGCTTGGATCATTGAACAGATGGACCCATTGTGTATAGTGCAAACTCTTAGTTTGATCTTGTATTTGTTTGAACCTTAAAACAGGGTTATCAGTCATGTTCATTTCAAATATAGTCATATTTTCCCCGAATTGAGAAAGATGTGAGAAAAACCAGATTTGTAAAAGCTCAATCGGGGTTCGAAAAATTCTATCTTTTCCTTTCTTAAATCGTGTCAGAGATATGAAGGTCTCTGCCAGAATTGCGTTTATAAAACTAACTCCACCACATATTAATTTTATCGTCCATGCTATGACGGGATCAATAGCATTTTGACGAAATGGAAAAACGATGAGTCCGAAAAAAGCTAAGATAAAAATCTTAGATCTAATGAGGACGGAGTTATTTTCAAAACATTCAATAAGAAAAGATAGCGGGAATGCTTGACAATTACCCTTTAACACTTTTTCAATTTCCTTTTTGGTCAAATTCAAAAATTCAGCGAGCACTACCACAGGATCTACCTTAATGGGTGGTTCGACTATATCTAACTCAATTGATTTTCCAATGGCAAAACTGTATTCTTCCAGAGTCGGTGTGAGCTCGAACTTACCTCCCAACACAAATGTGGTCGTCTCGGGGCACCAAAAATGAGCGAGTGCCTGCATGATTCCGCTCTGAACATCTATGTCTAGGATTGGTAGCATGAATCCAATGCGCTTGAGGACGTACTGCTGACCATCTGGCTTCAACTGGCTCCATAACTTCTTGAGCTTTAGCTTCGGAGTAGGCACGAAACGGATATCGAGGCGACCCATTCTTATATAGACCACGTGCCAAATGACTCAACCTAAATCATGGACCGACCCAAAATAAGATAAAGAAAACTAAAAATAAAGCTCGAGAAATTACCATCCTTGGGGAGAGAATGTCAATCACAGAGACATGCACATGAATCGTGAGTTTAAACCTTAATCTATCTACCCTAAAGGCTTTTGCAAAATGAAATGATGAACGGAACGACATGTCGCAGCCTCGCGCACACTCATCATGACTAGCCGCAGCCTCGCATACAATAGTCATGACTAGTCGGGTCCAATCACTTCGGCTTGATTCGGTCGACAAGGGGAACCTCCATGCTTAGTAGCCTCACATGCATGAGGACGACCCTTGAGCCATTTTTTTGAAAAATTTTCGGGATCCAAATGGGATAACCTTTAGCGAGGTCTTACCGCCAAGGTTAAAGAACCATCTAAATACCATCTTAGAACTATGGGTGTGACCCAGGTCCGATCACAGGTTGTGTGTGGTGTAGTGTAAATACTATAAATCATGCACAACAATTATATGCAAACAACGCTTCAATAGTGCAAAAATTAAATCACAATTCCACTCCACCAAGCCTGCAAAACAAAGGGTTAGCCAATCACTACTCCCCTTATAACTCCCATCCTGCTAAACCATTTAACACCTAAAAATGAGAATTCAATCAAATTTTGTCAAATCAAGTGATTTTTCCATGAAAATTTATTTTTTGACCTAAGTCCTCCTTAAATTTTCAAAAAAATTCAAGTTTGTCCCCAGTGGGGTCGCCAAGCTGTCGCGACCTAAAAAAAATCGGGTTTCGATCTTAGGCTAATGGATTACTAGATCAATTAAATTAACTAACCTAGCTCGAGTTCTCCCAAACTCTACCAAATCGCAACTTAGGTCCAATTGTGAGCATGCAAATATTTTCAACGGGAGTCGCCACTAATCATTTAGGGTAGGTTGATTAGAAACCTAAATAAAATAGCGGGAGTACTATTTTATTTCTACGAACCAGAAATCATAAATTCGGGACTTGGTTACGCTAGATTCCCTAACGCCCTTTCGGTACCAATTTCGAGAAAAATACTCAATTTGACAATTTTGATAAATCCTAACTTAGAGTTCAAAGGTGCATAAATTTCTTTTTTGATTTTTATTTGTTTAAATGAAAGCTAACCTATATGTAATGACGTGCAAAAATTGACATGCGATTAATACAACCTAACATGCAAACTATATGTCATGCGACGACGTGACCTATTTCTAATGACGGGCAAATTATTTTTTTGTATTTTTTTAATGAAATTCGGAATAAAAAAAACAGTTATCTAAACATGCAATTTTAAACTAAAGAGATTAACCTATTCTAAAGCAATCTTTTTGGTATTTTTTTATCGAAATTCGAAATTAAAATCAAGTAAAAAAAATATAACCGCGAAATCTTTCGAATTAAGTTTCGATCTGAAGCCTGACAGATCAACCCTAAAATTCGAAATACCCGCTATGGAAATAATTCTATCTAAAGCCTGATAGATAGATTTATTTCCACGTGTGCGGTTGCGGATTAGGAAATTTTCCTAATCAATCACATCTTGAAAAATTCTGACATCTTAAATATTTTGGATATATTCAAAGAACTTTGAAAATTCTAAGTTTTATCCAAATTTGGTAAGCAACAGATATCCAAGATTTTAACAAAGGAAACAAATCCTAATTGAAATAATGCTTATTATTCAAATATACAAGATTAGATATCAATAAGCATAAACCAGGCAACAAAATATTCAAATAAAATCAAGATAGGATAATTACCTGATTTGCAGATTTATTTCCAAATTTGAACTTGCAACGGATCAGGATTGCGGATCGGGATTGCGGATCGGCGGTGCGTCGGGAACGGCAGCGCGGCGTCGGGAGCGGCGACGTCGGGACAGCAGCGGTGTGCAGCGGCAGCGGCGGCGTCGGGACAGCGGCGGTGTGTAGCGGCAGCGGCGGTGCAGCGGCGGCATGCAACAACAACGGCGTCCGGCGCAGCGGGGCAGCGAGCTGTTCGACGAAGGCTGATGTGATGGTGTGGACTTCTCGGCTTGGACCCGTTAGTGAAGAGAGATCATCGGCGTCTAGTTATCTTTGATGATTATTCGTCCGATGATCAACAATGAATAGCCTCGAGAAAAACCTGTAAATACAAAAACTTTCGCGTAGACAGTTTGCGGTAGTCGGCTGGCTATGGGCGACGACGGTTTTCGTGGGTGGACTAAGCTAGGTGAGTCGACATTAGATATCCGGCAAATAAGAAACGCCAAAACAACAATAGTTTGAACCAATGCAATCTGGACATCGGGGAGGCCGTAGAGCGGGAGGTCGTGGAGACGTGTGGCAGCGGAAGCACAAGGCACGAACCAGAATTGCAAGAACATAAACCACCACCCTTTTTCTTCCTCGATACTCACTAAAGTGGGCGTGCGTTTCAAGTGCAAGCTTGTGGATAGCTTCTTTGTCCTTTTCTATGGTTCCAGAGAGAAGTCTCCCTTTTTCTCAATTGTCAACGTCCGTCTCCTCCAGGCTTCGAGCTTCAACCCCTCTTCCTTGTCTTTTTGTCACCGTTCTCTCCGAGAACCCTCTCTGGATTTTCTTTTTTTCTTCTCTCTGTAAGGTGCTCTCTCGGAATTGTGGCGTGTAATCAATGTGTGGCCTCTCGTGCTCTCACTAAAACTCTAATCTTGAAAATTATGAGAGTCCCCCCGATTATGAAGCATAAATATGTATTTATATTGCAAACCTAGGTCAACTAGCCGGGCTTTCTAGTCCTAATGGGCTTAGGTTTATGCTTTACCCTTTAATTCAATTTAATTCTAAGTGGGCTGAATTAATTTGGGCTTTTCTTTAATTAAGCATAATGGGCTAATTTAAGCTCAAATTAAGACAACCAAGCCCTTTCGCGAGTGATTTTCGGCCCCCGTCTTCCGAGTGAGCCAAGTTTCGTTCGATGCCCGAGCTCGATTTACGTGATGAATTTTAAGCTCGCTTGCCACCGCCGATCTGATGCGGAATGCAATTAATCTATATGAACCTAAACTATATGCTATGCAATTTTAATATTTTTGTTTAGGGGTTAAAAATTTAATCCCTAATTTTCTATGCAATTAATACTAAATGATGCGCCAAAATTTAGGTGTCAACACAGTGCTCGTGTCAGTAGGAGCAGGTGGTTCGTCTTTCCTTATAGCATAGTCAATGTCCATGCACCCCAATTGAAGAAGAATTGACTCATTCCAAACTTTATAGTTTTCACCATTCAGTATGGGAACATCACTCTTAAATTCAGAGAAATTCACAGGTTGCAAAACTGCATATCAAATAATC
Organism: Syzygium malaccense; assembly: GCA_031216405.1. Classification (NCBI taxonomy): domain Eukaryota; kingdom Viridiplantae; phylum Streptophyta; class Magnoliopsida; order Myrtales; family Myrtaceae; genus Syzygium; species Syzygium malaccense. The sequence continues at coordinate 23,281,052 of CM062259.1, read as the reverse complement.
ATGCTTATGTCACAAAATTTGAGGCAAAATCAACATATATCATGTTCTACCAATGTAAGACATGTCACAAAATACGAATCACATAACATAAAAACTGCCTGTAAGCTAAGTTTTTAATTTAAATAGATTCATAAATATTTCATGAAGAAACTATCATATTATATCCCTTCCTTAATCCCTGTGGGTAAATTAAGAAAAATAATATGATATTTCCACCTAATTAATCAAATTAATTTAATGAAAATTCCTGTAGGATAAAATTCATCATATTAATAAGATTAATTACAATCAATATCCATTTTCAAATGTGATCCGAATGCTCTTAATATATAATTTAATTAATTAAAGATGATGTGGCTACTCCTCAATTAATTAAAATATATGAATCACTGGACATTTAATTTCATGCAAAATATATATATATTCATAAAATGCATGAAGGAAAAAACAATAAACTTAATTCGGCAAGGGGCATAATCGTAATAACGGGTAAAAAACGGGGCAGAAGAGTAAAAACCAAAGGGGGGCGCCGGTTCCGGGGCGCGTGCGCGGCACGCTCCTGCCCCATGCGCGGGCGTGTGGCGCGCACGCGCCTGCCTTTAACGCGCGGGCGCACGCGCCTGCAACTGCCGCGCGTGTGGGCCGCATGCGCCTGCAGTTGTGCGCGCGTGGCGACCACGCGCCAGCGGTTGTGCACGCGTGGGGCCACGCGCCTTCTTCCTTCGCACGATCAGAAGCCTTTTCTCGCCAATTTTCGCCGTTCCGCCGAGCCTTCGACCGAATGGGTCTCCTCCAGTAGCCCATATCACACCAAAATAATTTATGGGTTTCAGAGACCACGTCGGCGCGACCACATGGACCCAAAAATCGGCGAAAACAACCAAGAAATTGGCTTGAATCAAGCAAAATTCCGTCAAAACGCACAAACCCTAACCCGCAACTTCCGTCGCTCAACCAGCCTCCGGCGATCACCAATATGCCAGATTAACGTAGGGCTATTCTTCTCCATGGCGGTGCAACCGTGCCGGTCCGAAGTCGAGCGGTGGGTCGCCGGAATTTGGCTGGAATCGGCGATTTTCCTCTTAGCCCCGAAAAATCCGAATTACTGTTCATCTCAAAAACCCCGAAAAATGCACCCAAAATTCAACAAAAACAAGACAGAGGCACTAAACATGCTCTGATACCAAATATTAGACTAAAACTGAAGGATTCTAATCATGCATAGAAATTTTAGGCACAATTAGAATCAAATGCGGAAAACAAGATCGAAAATAAACTGACCTCCAGCCATTGTTCAACTTTACGTCCGTCGAAAATCCACGATAGTTCGACGTTAATTTGATAGCAATTACAGGCGCACTCTACTAACCCAATCCCTTCGCGTACTGATGGTGTATTATCGAATGAGAGGGTTTGCGTTAGACCTTGTGTTAGCCCTTATGGAATGAATGTTCGTCCTTATAAAACCGCTTCCCATCAAGGCGGTTACTTAAGAGGGCGGTTATCATCGAAGGGATACGAAGCGTGGAAAAATCGTATGTGAATAACCGTCACTTAAAAAGAAAAAACGTGGATTCCTAAATGTGGGATCACATTATTAATATAACAGAAAATGCCTAAAGAGAGGAGTGCAGAGAGTGGCTGATGGACTTGGTGCATAAGCCTGGCAGCCAATGAGAAGTGTGGGTAGGAAGTGGCATGAAAAGTGTCCCACATCGAGGATAGGTACAAGGAAATGTCTAATCAGCTGTATAAGAGCACAGATTTCCTCAATGATTAAGCATGTTTCCCGCTTGGGCAATGACGCAGCTAGTGAGGTACTAATCGAGACAGGTCCATTACTGGTTGAAAACTATTTCCAAACACCCTCTTAGGCCTGGGTTTGAGCTCAGGCCATTTGTAGTTTTAAGACATTTGCTATATGAGGTGATATTTATTTGCAGTAGCAGGAGATTTGTCAAAGCCTGTTCTTACAGATCAGAATTGCAAATCTGGGACTTTTGGTTCGTTGGATTGCTATCTTCATGATTGTCCAAATATATATTTATTTATTCACGCAGTATGTTGCATCAAAACATATCAATGGACCGAACAATATACAATTCTCTCGTAGAGACATCGCACCAATAAGTACAGAAAAAGATAGGTTTAGATTAGTAATTTAAAGTGACAGTTGATATTCGAGATAAGCGTTACAATTTTCGCATCACCCTACCCCCAACCAAAAAAAAAAGAAAAGAAAAGAAGAAAAGGGCTTTCCTGGTGCCCAATGATTTGTAAAGCAACGAGTAAAAGAGAAGTCCCATTTCAGACTACGTGTAATGTTTGGCAGTTTAATACTTGAACGGCTTGGAAAATAGAAGTTATGCGGATCACAGTGATGAAGCATCTAACTAAGTCCACTAAGCTCGTGAGATTCAAATCCAGATGCTCAGGCGAGCTCTGACAATTCTTGCTCTCTGCTAAAAAACTGCGACGAGTGCGCTTCGGCAAGAACCCATTTTTCCCCCATATAAATAGCATCAACTCCAGATGCTTTGCAGCAAAGGATAAAAGAAAGTAATTTTGGCCCCTTTCAGCATATTGTAACTGAAGGATCATGCAATCACGAAGTACAACAGAAGCCAACAGGTATGCGACCCTGCTGGTAACAGGGTTAGGGGATGGGGCCGGAGAGTATTAGGTATTGGGTTCGATTTTGTGAGTACCATACACATATATACTTAAAAGAGACGAGTGAGACCCAAAAACAAAAAAAAGTACAACAGAAGAAAAGTCAATGCCCAGAGATGTTGGCGAGTATTCGAGCTAAGCAGACTATAAACAGTTTTTGACTGGGAACAAAGCCATTCTCTCTCTAGGACCAGCCAGAAAACCTCAATTGAAGAAGTCCCCATGCCGCACCATTTATCAGCCACGCAGGAAAGCCTTCTATACGAACTTCAGCATATTGCTGGCTATATTAGTTCCTTTCTTGTACCCATCAGGAAAGCATTCCACATAGTCCAATATCTTTGCTGCCTCACGTCCAAGCATCTGAATGCAAATTGTTAATGAGTAAGCTTTGCTTCCATGAAAATTGCATTAGCATTACAGCGGCGATGACTAAGTTCATAGCTGGTCACAACCGAATGTTCAGTAACAAATGAAGAGAAGCTCCCCTCTTCTACTTCTGTATGCTCCACTCGCCGACAATTAGATGGAAAGTGTTTCTGTAAAGTATATTCTCTTCTGGAAATTGCAAAGAGTGGTTTTAACCTAAATTCCAAACTTCAGACATACTAAGTGGAATAGATTTGAGGAAGATGCGCGCTTGAGTTTCTCTAATGACCACACCATGGTTCCATGGGATAAGACAGATTGAATAGACACTGAAGGGGACCAATTACCTGCTTTTGCTCCAAACAGTGAGAGCAACTAAAAGCACCGCACATTTTTGCACCTGTATAACGCAAATGCCTTGCAAGAGAAATAGCAAAAGTGCTTGATGGTGTAGTAATCTCTATCGTAAAAAATGGTACTTTCGTTCCCACAAGACTCCTCAAATAAAGAAAGGTATAAGTACACTAAAAATTGTAAAACTTATTGCGAAAGTCCAACTGAATCCTAAAACTTTCAAAAAGTCCAATCAAGTCCTAAAACTTATCACGAAAGTGTAATTAAGTCTTGAAAGTTTCAAAAGGTGTAATCAACTCTTAGAACTTGTCAAGTTGATGCAATCAAGTCCTAAAAATTTTTAATATTTTCCGTTTGTCAAGTTGGACGGAGTTAATAGAACAACTTGATTGTACCAACTTAATAAGATTTAAAACTTGATTGCACTTTTTGAAAGTTTTAAGATTCAATTCCACTTTCATGATAAGTTTTAGAATTTGATTGCACTTTTTAAAAGTTTTAAGATTTAATTGTACTTTTATGATAAATTTTAAGACTTTCAGTACACTTATCTATAGAGAAAAGAAGAGAAAGTAGCATCAGGCACATGCATGCCTTCTAATACAAATTTGGATGCGATTTCTCATTTCAAAAAATATATGGTGGTTATTCCTGAAGAAATTCACAAGGGAGGCTTTTTTGAAAGGTCTTGCTGATAAAGTTGCGGCCATTAAAAGATTATACCGGATTCAAAACTCTTGACTTGCATACTCAATGGGTTGCAAATGATTCGGATTCTTATTCCCTTTGTTATGCTATTGAAGCGAGAAGTCCTCTGATCTGTGCATCCATGTATACTTATTAATGAATAAAGGAATTACAGGTGCTTAATCCCTGCCTACTCGTTTTCAAACTGATGAAGTTGTTACACTTCTAAGCCACACCACTCAAAGCTACTTCATTTGGATCAATCCACCAACATCATCCTGAAACCCACAAAACAAATTCAGAATCCATATCATAAATCGATTTGACAAATCAAAACATATAATATTTCACAACATAATACATTGTATAACCAGGTTTACAATTGGAATATATAACCTTTTTGCAATTCCTTTCATAGAATATTTTTTTAACAACGTTTCACAATTAATCAATTCACAATTATTTCCAAGAAATATGTTGCTATGTCATTTCAAATAATCAAAAGGGTAGTAAATGCTCCGTCAGAAGTTTATGCAACAAATATGCTCAAATTTCACTTTGTCCTTTTTATATTATTATCCCATATTGACAAAAAAATTTTATCATTCCATGTTATGCCTTTCATAACTTATAATAAATCTAATTTATGTCACTTTCAAGACATAAGTTTACAATTTTAAAGAAAAGATAAAAGCCACTGACCCAAACAATCTCGAGCTTGACGGATTTAAAATTCCTCTCGCTTTCTTTTCTTTTGTTTTCGAAATTCGGCTATATCTCTCGGTGCCAATTTCTCAATTTCACGAAGGCGAAAAGTATTCCATTAATACTCATGTTTATAGGATAAACTTCTTTGGCAGTGGACGTGCAATTTGCTTAGTCATGTAAGCTATGTCCAAGTGCCCACTAGTCAAATCATGCAAATATGATAGGTGTCCAAACGAACCATTTTTGTCTTCTTCTTTTTCTTTTTTTTAATAAAAAAATCCAATTATTACGAGAATCCCCCAAATAGCTTTGGTTGCTCAATTTGCGCCAGAACAGAATAGTAGACAAACAAGCTCATGATCAAAAAGAGCATCAATATGACAGATCAGTATTCTCATAAGGCAGGTGATACTCTACTTTAGAGATAGTGTTAGTGATATTATGATATTTACTTGATTCTGCATATTTATCAAGATTTTGCATATATCTCTTTTGATAATGCATATCCTTGATTGATTATATTAGATATTATGTTCATCTTATCATAAATAAGCTCCGCGCGTACTTTTTTTACACATCGAAATATATTGCAATTCCCCAATTCTATTTTCTGCTTTACATTTAACTCATAGATCCAAAATTTCTCAGAAAAAGTGAAGTATAAGAAGTTAGCACTTAGCAGGTCCCTACTCGCTTATATCACACGAGCTGTGGGGGCTTCACCAGAGTGATCCTCATAAATACATGTCGCAGGACTATGCTCCATGCACCTTCAACTCCATTATTATGAGGTCGTGGACTCTACGGAAAAAAAAGTACAAAAGTTTACATGTAGCGTGCATCATTGCGGAATATTATGTAAGTAGAACTTGAGATTTGGACGTAGATAATTTGCCTTTGATCGGACCAACTGAACTTTACTTTAATGATGTCAAGTTTATTATTCCGAAGTCCAAACTTTAAAACCACTACTCCGTTGCCACCCCCTTCATGTGCCATCACCGCCTCCGTTGCACCATCAACTTAGCCAAGACTCCAACTCACCACTAGATCGGCTCTCAGTCTCTCCCTTTCTCTACACATTTAGTACATGTAATGCACTGCCTGTGTCCGCATTCCCGAAGGCATTAAAACTTTTTGATATGAATTCATGAGAAATAATTATGTGAATTATTTACAAAATAAAATTTAGGAAAAATTCAAATGATGACCTAAAATGCCACCATTTTCTCAAATAAAGTTCTGAGTGGACTTTGTGTTAAATAAAGGCCTGAAGTGGCCAAGGGCCTGAAGTGGTCATGGTAGTTTCAAATAAGAGTCTGACCTCTCCGGTTGCCGGCCGACTAAATATTTCGGCCGGTTAAGGACATTTTCATCCAAAGAAAATTTCAATTTTAAATTATTTTTTATCTTTCATTTTCTTTTTCTTATTTCTTTTTTCTTTTTTTTTCTTTTCGACTAGGGCATCCCTCACCCAGCCCTCTCTAGGCATCACCGGTGACTAGCCATTGCTTGATACCGGCCATCGACAAAGAAGAAAGAAAAAACCATAAAAAAGGAAAAAAGAAAGAACAAAGGGAAAAAATGGAAAAATTCAAAAAACTTAAAGGACGAAAATGCCCTTGACCAGTCAAAAAGTCAGGCCCTTCTTTGAAACTACATGACCACTTCAAACCTTATTTGAAACAAAGTCCACTTCAAATCTTTATTTGAAAAAATGAAGATACTTCGTGTCATTATTAATAATTTTCCCTAAAATTTATATGAAATGATTGATATCACATACCATTAATCAATATTTTTACAAATGGACCATCTTCAAACACCTAAAATCTATCTTGGCACTATTTTTATACACTTGTATTTATATCTCTACCTTTTCTTTCGAGCTATATATTTCTTCATCCGTAGGCGAAGGATATTTCTTCCAACCACACCTCTAGTTGGTGGATTACAAAATTATAAACATCACCATGTGTAGACTTAATTAAATTTAAAGGTGGGTGACATTCATATTTGTAACCCACCAATAAGAGATATGGTTAAATGAAATTTCATGGAAAATGTGACCCATTTATTTTCTTTTTCTAGAGGTTGTGCGTCACCTTTGATTTTTGTCTTTTGCATACACAACCGTGTGTGAAGATTTACCAGTGTTGCCAGGTTATTAGCAGGAAAATGCAAAGGAGTGCAAAGAGAGGGGGATAACCTGGTGCGTGAGCCTCAGCGGACAATGAGAAGCGTGAGTAGGAAGTGGCATGAAAAGTGTCCCACATTGAAGATTGTTGGTTGTTTGTTTGTAAAACAAGTAAAATAGTGCTTTTCATTGTCCCAAGTAGAAAAGTTTTGATTGTATAGGCCACCATATTAGTGTGAATGTTTTATAACTTATTCAATTGAAGACGATGGACTGTGGCTAGATCACACAATGTCCATGTGCCGGTGCGCGTTTTTGGCACACTTAGCACTTTCCGCGAGCTTATTATTTTAATTATCACTAATCCTCATTTAGTATTTATTATTATTAAATTTCGAATTTATTATTATAAAATAACGATTTTATCCTCTTGAAACAGTATGACTGTTTGCAATAGAGTTGCGGTTTTTTTATTAATTAATTTTAAAATTTATTACTTTGCCTAATGGTTATTAGAAGTTCTTATAACCTTTGAAAAAATTGTGTCCCTTCGGACATAACTACTTCACTTTTGGAAGATTATGTCTTTTTGGACATAACTCCTTCATCTTTGAAAAGTTGTATTTGTTCAAAAAAAAATTTTCAGAATATATAAAAATCGGAATAATAAAAATAATAAAAATTATTATTTTTTATTTTGTTATTATTTTATCCGAATTTTATTATGTCTTTTCAGAAGGCATCTTTTGACAATGCAACTTCTCCTGAAAGGTTGCCTTTGGTTCAAAAAGACTATTGTATATATTCATATTTTTCAATTTGTTTCCACTTACTTTTTTATACTACTTTCTCAAAACAATATTACCATCTTTTCCAATTGTTTCCCTTAAGGGACTCAAGAGAAATACCAGAATTACTATATGGTATTCCCATTTGAAACTTTGTTGTATCCTGGAGAATTTTTGCCAGTAACCATTAGCAATGTTGTAGGGCAAATAATTCCTTAAATAGAGTGTTTTCATGCGTCATGGTCCTCTTATTCCATTTTCTTCCTGTTATGCTTCACGTGTACATTTTTCCCAACAATAGGCACAAGGAAATGTCTAATCATCTTTATAAGAGCGTGGATTTCCTTGATGATGAAGCATCTTTGCGCTTGGGGCAATGACGCAATTAGCGAGGTACTAATCGAGGCGCGTCTATCGCTGGTTGAAAACTTTTTCCAAACCCCCTCTTTGGCCTGCGTTTGAGCTCAGGCCACTGAGAATTTTTGGAAGGGCTCCTCATGGGGTAAAGCCCTACAATTTCTAGTTCAAAACTCGTATGAAGTATTAAACCTGTAGTTTTCAGATACTTGCGATATGAGGTGATATTCATTTGCAATATTAGGAGATTTGTCAAAGCCTGTTCTTACAGATCAGAATTATGGGACGCTGGTTCGTCGGATTGCTATCTTCATAATTGTCCAAATATGTATTTGTGTATCCACATGGTATGTTGCATCAAAACATATTAATGAACCGAACAAATGTACGATTCTCTAATAGAGACATCGCACCAATATGTACACTAAAAAAGAGAGGTACATTAGTAATCTAAAGTTACAACTGATATTCGAGATAAACGTTATAATTTCCCCATAATCCTACCTCAAACCCGAAGAAAGAAAAAAAAGAAAAGGGCTTTCCTGGTGCCCAAGGACTTGCAAAGCAACGAGTAAAAGAGACTGTAATGTGTGGCAGTGTAATACTCGAACGGCCTAGAAAATAGAAGTTATGCGGATCACAGTGATGAAGTATCTAACTAAGTCCACCAAGCTCGTTAGATTCAAATCCAGATGCCTAAGCGAGCTCCGACAATTCTTGCTCTCCGCTCAAAAGCTGCGACAAATGAGCCTCTGTGAGAACCCATTTTTTCCAGCGAGCTTCGCTCTCGGTCACTAGGCGAGTTAGATTTCACCCTTTTGTGCATTTGGCTGTTTATATGTTGCTCATGTGTGGTTCCCTCGACGAGCCCATCAAAGCATTTGTCCTTCATCTTTTCTCCACGTCAATTATATAAAAAAATAAAAACACGACAAACATTTATTAAGGATGACATCATTTAGGAAATCTAAATTGAAGCAACAATTTACGAACTCCAATGGGTTGAAAATGTACTAATTTGTCATTAGTTTAGATCCTCCAGTCATGATAATCGGAACTAATTTTATGGTTGAAAGAACTTTCTCACTTCATTGGTAACTTACCCTAAAGAGAACTTAAATCTGGGACCACTAATTAATCGAGAGATTTGAACAGAGCCCATTGCACTAGCTAGCCTTTTGGATGATGTCATAGGATTTCACAATCTAGTATATAATGTTCGGGTTACGAATGTGTCGAGTCTAGTGTTGTAGCGGCCCCACCGTACCATTATGGTTCAAAGCCATAAATTGACCCTAAAAGGGTCTTCCTCAAATGGCCCAACCCGTCACCATGGCTCCACCAACATGCCAACTCGATATAAGCCCTTTCCAGTACGGATTGGCTCAGAGTTCGATTTTCGAACTTGCAAGATTCAAGCTCTTTGATCACCTGAAGGAAAACCACCCAATAGCACGGCCCTCATTCTGCTAAGCTAGCACCTTGAAGGTGAGTAACTTATATACTTGCCTTAACCGAATCATTTTAAATATAGTGTTTTGGCAGTTTTATATGTTTGCAAGTCGAAAATCACGGGTTCAATTTCCCAATTTATCCTCGGTTCTTGGTTAATCTTGATCAATCTGTGAAGAACGGGCCTCGATTTAGGGTATCGCCGGTCTTGGGTTTCTCTACCTGCACCAAGTGAAACTGCGATGATGGATTCACCTAGTAAGTAATTGGTGTCCCTTTGGCGTTCTGAACCGAACATTCCAGTAAAAAGTGGATAGGTGCCAACCCCGCTTAAACCTTTTTTTATTTGAAAAGATTTACCACACAGTACAACAAACAATTGGCAAGTTTTAATTCCCATCGACCACAAAAAAGCACTATCATAACAGTTGGATCAGTCACGAAAAATGTTAAACTATTACTAAAGAATTGCTATAGACATATAGATAGTCAATATGTCCACATAAGTAAATAGTTATTAATCAAGAAATATACAAAAAAAAACTAATCACACTAAAGACAAAGCTAACTCAATGTAAAAACTAGTTATATTATTTACGAAACCTACTTTAATTATAACTAATTGCATTCTAAATAATCACTATACCCTAAAGTCTAAATAAGTAAAGAAAAATTATAACTGATATAGTGATTTGAAATTGAAATGAAGAACTTAAAAGAAAATCGCTAAAGATAAAAAAAAAATTGGATACTTAATCATAGTTTTGTTCAAATAAGTTACTAAGATAGATTGTCTAGAATGTAAGTCGATATTTCCATAAATTAATCTAGAAAAAAGCTCATAATTTTGTTTATTTTTTTTCTAAAAGTATTTGGTCGTGTTTGGATGATCACACTAACTTAACAAACACATAAATTCCATAAATAAAAAGTTAATTTTTATCTCCAAGATATTGTTCGAGCTAAATTCAAATTGGATTAACACATTATACATATTGTGTTTGGGTTACATATCTAATGAACAGATCGTTTTTTAGTTCTGACATGATCATTTAATGGGCCGTGTTCCAAAATTAGTCCATGCAATAAAATATCCTTAAATTTTCCGACACGAAGATGACCTACAGTACCACCCAATTGCCATCCCCAATCTTTACGAGATTAAGAATTCCCATATAGCAATTTAAGCCAGTGATCATAGAAACATAACAAAAAAAAATTCAAGGAAAAAAAAAAGAAAAAGAGAGAAGGACAGTGACCATAAAAGGAACAAATTAGTAAACGATCTTGAAAATAATATTTATATACATCATGTTTGGGTTACATATTGATAATACGATATGTTCATTGAATACTTAATATACATTGTGTTCGGCATATTCAATGAATACATTGTGGCTATATAGTAATTATATACACAGTGTTCGGGTTATGCATTCAATGAACAAATTGGTCAACGAACACGATGTCCAGGTTCAATGTATATAACTAGGAAATCATGTCCAGATACAAGGAAGATGTCTCTTGTGTACCACTGTCTGGGTCATGAATAGCGACAATTGTGATGATGTTGTTCATACATTCAAAATTAAGTACAAAAACACTTAGATTAATCTAAAAATAATCATCATAAGTGAAAACTAAATGATAGATAGAAAGAAAGACTATAGAAACTCACGATTAGCATACCTGTATATGCTAGTCTTAGAATTCGAGAAACGAACAGGACAGGTCACAAATTAAGGACTACAAAACTCTCTCGTGTTAGGGTTACTTAAAAATGCTCGAAAAAAGTTTAAATATCTCATAATAATAGTTGCGAAAACCCACAAAATTCAGGCAAATTAAACACATCATAGTTATGCCCGTCTTAACTTTTGTTTTATTATTTTGTGCAATAAAGCTTGCAATTCTTCCATGAGTTTTTTATTAACAAATCTTTCACTCGATTCAGCCGTTGATCTCAGAAACCCCACATGAATCAACCATCAATACGAAAACAAGTGAACATCTATCAGGGTTTTGTACACCTCTTATTTGTTATTACCAAACCGACCGTATTGTCAAACGGAACCTGTGCGCTGACTATGTGTTATCGTTTATGGAAGAATATTGTGTGCAAGTGACACATGAAAATTCAACTATCCAATTAACTTTAACTCTAACATCCGTAAAAAAAAACACTCTAACCATATATGTCACAGCCTAATTTTAAAAAAAAAAGCACAAACTTTAGGTCAAATGACAATTCTAGCCTCAGCTTTTTTTTGTCTTCTAAAAAAACATCAACTTTAGGTCGAGTGACAATTCTGGCCTCAACTTTTTTTTATCTCATAAAAAATCACTAATTTTCACTTAAATCTCAAATCCGACCCCCTTGACTTAGAACCATTGATTATCCAACTTGACTATTCCACCTCAGCAATAAATCCTCGTGGCTTTCTAAATGGATTTAAAGTATTATTTATTGTCTTCTTCTCTTAGCCACAGCTTGAAGAATAACAATGAAACTGTTCATCTCCTTTACTTCATCGGCAAGTCAAAAAGATTTCCAGATTGAATCTCTTTAGTTAGACTTCATCGTTTTGTCATACTTTGAAGTTGTAGACCATTGCCCGTTAACAAATGCCATGGACAAGATCCGCCAAGCTCACGACCATAACCTTTTTTTTCAAACAATGATGACTTCAAATAGAAAGTTAACGAAGGGCTAGATATGGGATAAGGGTAAAAGTTGATAATTTTTTATGAGACAAAAAAAATTTTAGGCCAAAATTGTCACTCAACTTAAAGTTGGTGTTTTTTTACTGATCAAAAGAAAGTTTGGGCCAAAATTGCAACTCGACCTAAAGTTTGTGCTTTTTTTTTTAATTAGCCCTATATTGTCACTCATGTAACAAGTTTACGTAAAATTTTTTAAGCTATGGATGGACCTGATAAAATTCCAAGTCAAATGTAAGCACATATTGTAGAAACAGAAAGAGATTTTCTCTAATGGTAATGGTACTTTTTTTAAGTGAATAATTCATTTGTGTTTTTGCTATGTTAATGAATTGTATGAAATCTATGCAGGCAATCTCTAACATTATTCCACAATTAAAACTTTTGGACATGAATTCACGAGAAATAATTATGTGAATTATTTACAAAATAAAATTTTTATGATATGATCGATATCACATACCATTAATCAATATTTTTACAAATGGACTATCTTCAAACACCTAACACTTTATGCGGGCACTCCTTTATACACTTGTATTTATATCTCTACCTTTTCCTCATCCCTAGATGAAGGATATTTCTTCCCACCACGCCTCTGGTTGGTGAGTTACAATATTATAAACATCACCATATGTAGACTTTTTTTGTGTGTGTAAATATGTGAATATCATTAATCAGATGAGATACAAAAGCTTAGGGAAAACACTTAGTATTTCAAAGAGACTAATTATGCTAGAAGATGGAGGAAGGAAGTGTCCATACAATAGCCAATAAAACATTTGACTGGGAAGGCCTGCACTATTGGTAGAGTGACGCCCTACCTCTTACGGCCTTTCGAATCCTAGTCAATGGAAGATGAGCTTCAATCGATTTGTTTTGAAACAGTTTGCGGTTGCATTTCATCCATATGCAATAGATAATTGCTAAGAAAGACAGTTTGATTAAATTTAAAAGTGGGTGATATTCATATTTGTAACCCACCAATCATAGATATGGTTAGACGAAATTTCCTCTAATTGATGATGAAGGAAAATGTGACCCTTTTTTTTTTCCTTTTTCACTCTGCCATGACTATAGTCCTATTATTTCAAAGATAATCACTGAACACACATGCATGTGGTCAGCTTTCTAAGTGTTATTGACCGAGTCCAACATGTTTTGAGTACATATAGTGGGTTCTTCACGACAAAACATCACGTGAAATGATGGTCTACATTTACGAGCAAATGATATAGATATAATTTTAATAAGATGATAACGCATATTTTACGTACAAATGAACATCAGCAAATTTACATATTTTAGTCTACCCAACAAAAATCTGAGCACGCTAAAATATTTCTAATCTCGTATTGCCATTCTGGTGATTTATTACTATTGCAAAGCATGAATTTTACAATTTGTGACGAGTCCAAAGTATTAGTTAAATACTTTTTCTCGTATCTGAAAAAAAAATTACTTTTTCTCATAAAGATGTTAGAATGAGGCCGTCAATACTATTGTTACATGCATGTCTAAATTACATATTAAATATAATACGTCCGAAATTATTAACCAACAGTCATGATACAAACAAAATTACATTTACAAAATTAAGACAAATAATCCTAAACCTAAACCTATTGCAATTTTATCGCCAAAAGAACTTTCTTAATTCTTTGGGGAAAATTGTCCAAAAAATCCTAAACCTATTGCAATTTTTCTAATTCAGTCCTAAACCTTTTAATTTTATCAATTAAGTCCTAAACAAAATTAATGGATTATATCTTCCAAAGTTGGAATTTGAAATTTTAGAATCTGTAATGTGTTCCTTTCTCGGTGAAAGCACCAACCGAACACCAACTACTTATTAGGTGAATCCGTCATCGCAGTTATCGTTGTATATTTCCATTAAGCTTAGTTGAGAATTTATATACCCAAGAGTACATTCTAGAAGATTTACTAGCAAGAAAAGAAATACATAAAATAAAAAACTTTATAACTTCTAAAGATAAGATTCCAAATCTTCCAAAACTGATAGCCCTATATTTGGTAGATGTATATTTGATTGATACACCCCCTCAACTGGAAGAGTCAAGACTACGAATCTTCTACTTGTCTCGTAAAAATGCAAAACGTGCTTTAGGAAGAGCTTTGGTGAAAGCATCAGCTAATTGGTCAGCTATGGAGATATATTGCACACTGAGTTGTTGCTTGGCAACATGATCACGAACAAAGTGGAAGTTAATTTCAACATGTTTGGTACGAGCATGGAAAACCAGATTTTTAGACAGATAAGTGGCATCAACATTATCGCACCAAAGGATGGGAGGACCTTGAAGAGGGAACCCGAGCTCTTGAAAGAGTGACGCAAGCCAAATGAATTTAGCTGTAGCATCGGCAAGAGCTCTACACTCAGACTCTGTGGAAGAGCGCGCTACAATTCGTTGTTTTCTGAAGCTCCAAGAGATCAAATTAGGACCAAGAAAAATAGCATACCCTCCTATTGACTTCCTGTCGTCAGATCTACCAGCCCAATCCACATCGGAAAAAGCTTGCAAGCGATTATCATTGGATCGGGAAAGAAGCAAACCAAATGACCTTGTATGTTTGAGATAGCGCAATATGCGTTTCACCATTTGCCAGTGGTCTTTAGTAGGTGCATGCATGAATTGACAAACTTTATTAATGGTAAAGGAGAGATCTGGTCTTGTCATTGTCACATATTGCAGGGTGCCAACTATAGACCGATAGAAAGTGGGATCGGACATCATAGCACCCCCTTTCTTAGATGGTTTTGTAGTTGTGGCCATAGGAGTTTGAATAGGCTTGCATTCATACATCTCAGCCCTGTGAAGAAGATCATCAATATAACGTCCTTAAGAGAGAAGTAGCCCGTTAGAGTGAGAGACAGCCTCTATCCCAAGGAAGAAGTGAAGCTGGCCAAGATCCTTAATGGAGAACTTTACAGATAATTTCTTTAAGATTACACCAATAGTAAAAGATACATTACCTGTAACCAGAATATCATTAACATAGATCAAAAAAACTGTGAGAGTCATTGAAATCAGGCTCTCATCACAGTTGGATCTGTCATGAAAAATGTCAAACCATTACTAAAGAAGATGTAGACATATAAATAGTCAATATTTCCACATAAGTAAATAGTTATTAATTATGAAATATACAAAAAAAGCTAATCACACTAAAGACAAAACTAACTCAATGCAAAAACTAGTTGTATTGTTTACGAAACCTACTTTAATTATAACTAATTGCATTATACCCCAAAGTCTGAATGAGTAAAGAAAACTACAACTGAAATAATGATTTTAAATTGATATGAAGAACTTAAAAGAAAATCACGAAAGATAAAAGAAAGAAATTGGATACGTAATCTTCTGTTAGGTTATATTATTAAACTTGACATTAATAATAGTTTTGTTCAATTAAGACTAAGATAGATTGTCTAGAATGGAAGTCGATCTTTCCAAAAATTAATCAAGAAAAAAGTCCATAAGTTTGTTGATTTTTTTTTAAAGCTGTTCGATCGTATTTGAATAATCACACACACACACACTTAATAAACACATAAATTCCATGAATAAAAAGTTGAATTTTACCTCCACAATGTTGTTAGAGTTGCATTCAAATTGGATTAACGCATCATACACATTGTGTTTGGGTTACGTATTCAACAAACAGATCGTGTTTGGGTTCTAATGTGATCATTAAAAGCGTTGTGTTCCAGACTTAGTCCATGTCATGATCTCTCCTTAAGTTAACCGGCACGAAGATGACCCACAGGACATTCCAAATTCCATTCTTAATCTATGAGATTAAGAATTCCCATAAGGCAATTTAAGCCGGTGATCATAGAAACATAACAAAAAACTTTCAAGAAAAGAAAGAGAGAAGGGCAATGGCCATAGAAGGAACGAATTGGTAAACAATCTTGGAGATAAATTTATATACATTGTGTTGGGGTTACGTATTCATGGAAACGATCTCTTCATTGAATACATAACATCCAGTGTGTTCGATTTACGTATTCAATATATACATTGTGGTCATATAGCAATTATATACGTTGTGTTTGGGTTAAGTATTTAATGAACAAATTGCCAAACGAGCGTGATGTCCAGGTTCAATGTATCTAACTAGGAAATCATGTCCAGAGACAAGGAATATGTCTCTTCTGTCTCTTTCCATTTATGGAAATTCTCAGAGGGTGGCAGACTGCCACCCCCCACTTGCTTATATTCCTTTGTACTTTCGTGTGATGTGAATTTAACTTATTCAAATCCATATTTGGGTTATGTTTATTTTGCAAAAAATAAATGATATAAAAAACGTTTTCTTAAAAATATCTTTTGTATCACTTGAAATAATTAGTCAATAGATCTGTTGGAAAAACATCTTCAAATGAATTTTGATGACATCCAAACTATCCTTAATATAATATCTATATTGTCTAAGTGCAAATATATTCAAGGGACTAAGTGATACTCATGATATAATTCATTGAAGAAAAGATAACAAGACTATCCTTGAAGGATCATATAAGCAGCACCATTGATCATAAAGATCAGCTAAATGACGATATTTCATTCAAGCTGAAGAGATCGAGCAAATGGTAATGTTTAGGTAACGGATCATTTAATATGACCGTTGTCTCACTATTATAGCCGTTGGTGACTGGATTTGCATAGCAAAAGGTCCGGCAGAAAGGAGAACAGGTAGCTTGACAGGTTGTCAGAGCCACAGTTACAATACAGCAGCAGAAGCTGTTTCAGGAAAATCTGCAGAAGTTCAAGAATAGGCTGTATGGGCGATCAGTTCCGAGGATAGCAGAACCAAAGACTCTAACGGCTATCTTGCCTCTCTAGGACATCATCAACGACTATATTGAAGATGCCTGTAAAAGAGAAGGTCTTTGAAGCCAACAAGTAAGAGAGAGTGCTCATAAAATTCTAAAATCCGCTTCTTACTGTATACTAAGCAGAAAGCTCATGTCTATCGATAGCGCTTGCTACATTATAATTATGTTGAAAGTTCAAGTGTACCAAGTAATAGTTGTATCTACCTCATGGTAGTGTGATCTATCAATTGATAGGAGTGGTGTACGTTGAATGTAACTTGTTCAGCAAATTACTAGTGCAATACAGCCCAATTTGTGGCTGCTAGTGGTGAGAGTGGACGTAGGCTTGGAATCAAGCCGAACCACTATATATCCTTGTGTACAGCTGCTTATTTTTTTGTTTATCATTTCTAGCATACAAGTGATACATTGCCTCTCATACATCTGGTGAAACCCAATATTTATTTGTTACACACAGCTTTCCGCAAAAGTTTTCAAAACCTCTAAAGCAATCTATTCACACCCCCTTTACGTTGCATAGTTAGTCCCAATAAGATCAACAACGATTTGTGTATAAACATTTTCGTGGATGATGAAGATAATTGTCATTCATTTATTTTTGTAAGCAATACAAGCAATTATTTTTAGAAAAATATTTTCTAAAGTATTCATTTTTCCCAAAATAAATGGAGCCTCACCCACACCACGATAATAATAGCAACACTAATGACAACAATGACACCGACAACAACAATAGCGACAATTGTGATGGTGTTGTTCATACATTCGAAACTAAGTACAAACACTTAGATCGATCTAAACATAATCTTCATAAGCGAAAACCAAATGATAGAAAGAAAGAAAGACCATAGAAACTCACAATTAGTATATTTGTACATGCTCCTCTGATTTCGAGAAACAAACAGGACAGTTCGTGAATTAGGGACTACAAAACTCTCTCTCATGAGGGTTACTTAAGAGTGCTCAAAAAAATTTAAACACCTCATAATTATAGCCGCGAAAATGCACAAACTTCAAGCAAATTAATCACCTGCCGCGGTATTCCATCTCAAACCCCAAATTATAAAGAAGAAACTGATCTTTTTTTATAAATCTAATCAAGAAAAGTTTCTACTCTATGCGTTAGAGCAAACATAAAATTCTTCAAAAGCTCTATCTACAATTAGAAGTGATCAATGGACGGGTGGATCAAGCTTAAGGGGTCCGAGAGGTTAATGTAGGAGTGATCAGTTCTCGAGCAGTCTAGTTCCAATCTAGGAACCGAAAATCGGACCGGTGGGACCGGTTCCCCATTCTTTGGAACTAGGGGAACCGGGAATGGGACCATCATGTCATGGAACGGGATCGACCGGTCCGGTCTGGTCCGGTTCCCAGGTGGGTAAATGAAACCGGTGGTTGTTCCTTTTTTTTTTTTTAAGCAAGTAATCCATAAAACTTTTGGAATTTGTAGCTGCTCCTAATATATTGGTTTCTGTTCAAGCCACCCAATTGTTAGACATAGACATGATTGTTTTGTGGAAAACAAATGCTTGTGCTACATGATTTAAAAGAAAGACAATGTGCAAATTACAGTCAGCCGCTTGAGGCTTCAGGTAACAAATGCCTTCAACGTATGGCAGGACGAACAAAACCCATCCTCCTGAAGAGGATTAAGAAATTTAATTTCTACATATTTTTCAAAAATTTTAAAAGAAATCGATTCGGTCCGGGTGATCCGGGTGGGCGGTTCCACACACGGAATCTAGAATAGGACCGAAAATCACCGGTTCAAAAAAATTGAAATCAAGAACCGGACCGATGGTCTTGACAACCGAACAGAACCGGCCGATTCGGTCCAATCTCATCCGATCTTGTCCAAGCAATTCCATTTGCTCACCCCTAGGTAAATGGGCAGGCTAGACTAATACTCTTACATGAGAAAGTCTGGCCCGCCAATCTTTACCCCAAGCCCGGCGTAGCGTGAAAATTACTATCTAAATTTAATGTGATGAGTGGACTTGGACAACAGATTAAACCCAAACTTCGAGCCCGAGCCTGCCCGATGACCCCCTCTCCCTAACATCGGCTTTCCTTTTGTCATGTAGCCTTTCGTTCTAGGTGTGTAATCCAAACTTTAAGAAAAAAGAGAACTTGAGATCTAATGAATTTTGACAAATCCCCTCGAACTTTGTTAATGATTTTTAGGATAAATATACTAGAAGCCATAAAACTTATCACCAAAGTGTAATCGAGTTCTAAAATTTTCAAAAAATACAATTAAATCCTAAAACTTGCCACAAAAGTGTAATCGAGTCCTAAAACTTTCAAAAAGTACAATTGAATCCTAAAAGTTATCATGAAAAAATAATTTAGTAATAAAATTTTCAAAAACTGCCATCAACTAAATGACTTAATCAGATCAATCCGACAAGTTTTAAGTTTTGATGACCACACGAGACACAACTCCCCTATTCGTGAATCACAGATATCGGATAAAATCTCCTTAAATAATTTATATTATCCCTCTCCTTTTCCTAGTATTTGAAAAACCCATGATGCATAGTATACGTCCCCCCCCAACCTTATCCAATCATGCTCTCTCTTCTACATTTAAACCCAATCGAACCTTTTCTTCTCAAAAAGAAAATCCGTGGCATCGCAAAGGACTCGGTGGAGGATAAGCACGAGGGGAGCTGACAACACGACAGGCAGCTCCTACAACGTGGGCAAGCAGCAAATCACACCGGCCGATGCCTAACCTCGAAACTGGCCCCTCCGCGGCCTCGAAGGGCCACCGCCACGTCATCGCCCTCTTTCCCCGGTACCGTCCACGTCGGAGTCAACGATTTCGGGGTGGGGGGGGCTCCCCTACTCCTTTTTGCGGATTTGGATTCGCACATGCTCTATCTAAATCTATGGTACAATTAACCCACGTTAGTCTCGACCTATGATGCCACATTGGAACCCTAAACTGTGGACAGACGGAATTGACGTGTATAATACGAGTCATGTGTTTGGTCTCTATCGTAATGTCCACGGGATTTTTTTTTATTTCGCGGATGCTCCATGTAATTCTCTATATAATTTGTGCACGCTGGTCTCGACCCTCGATGTAACCCTGATCTGCGAATAGATTTAATTGACCCTTGTAATGCGCGGCACGTGGGGAGTCTATGTCTCTACAATAATGTCGAGAGGATTTTACTTCGCAGATGATCCGTTTAAATCTCTATATAATTTACGCACGCTAATCTCGACCCTCGATGTAACCCTAATCTGCTAATAGATAGAACTGACCCGTCTAATGCGCGGCGCGCGGGAAGTCTATGTCTCTACAATAATATCCAGAGGATTTTATTTCGTAGATGACCCGTTTAAATCTCTATATAATTTGTGCACTCTAATCTCGACCCTCGATGTAACTTTAATCTGCGAATAGATAGAATTGACTTGTATAATGTGTAACACGTGGGAAGTCTGATGATCTATTTAAATCTATATATAATTTACCCACGCCAGTCTCGACCGCCGATGTAACCCTAACCTGTGAATAGATAGAATCGAACCGCCCGTGGCAACCGAGAAGCCTCTGTTATAACGTCCAAATGATTTGATTGAGGATTTTATTTCTTCGCACATGCTCCATGAAAAGATCTGTATATAACTTGCCCACGTTAGTCTCGCTCGGCCCCCGACGTAACCCTAATCCATGAACGGCGAGAATAGACCCGTATAATCCGCAGCGTACGTTAAGCTTTCGTAACAATGTCCTAAGGGATGACTACACCGATCGCTCGTGGTAAGATGTATTCACATCCGCACGACACACGGCAGGTTTGTTCTTTGTAATGCAAGGGTTTATCCTCCGGGGGGATGCCAATCCTGAAAAAAAGTCAACGCAAGCTCGCGCCCTCCGCGTGCCACGTCACCCGTACGGAGTCCAATTGCCTCTTCCCCGGGTCGCGGTCAAGCCCATCCCCGCCAATTCGACCCAAATCTCATTTCGAATTGGTTAATTGATTGCAAAAATTAACGAATAATATAACCACTAAACTTTATTTAAATTTGACTCGAAATAATCCCCGTGAATGAGGACGTTTGATCATTGGCCCTTCGAACGGATATACAACATATTTCCTATTTTTCGGATTTTCTAATCCACGCGTCTTCTTTTTTTTATTTTGAGAAGAGAAAAAAATCGATCGCAGAATTATTATATTCGGACAAAAATAATTATGTCGTGAAATTGGAATCGGTCAAAATAAATGGAGACCCACCCGAATCTGCATTCCTGCCCACCATGAAGTCCCACTTTTTTTTTTAATTTCCCGTTTAATTTATTCTTTTTTTGGATAATATTTTTTAATTAGCAACCTGCATATAATTATGCTTCGAATCACAATTTCCATGTTGTTTCTCTCGAGTTTCTCAGTGGCTTCTTTTTTTTTTTTTATAAAGGTTAATCCACGTTTAAAACCGCGCGCTTCATGCTTGATTTGGCGGGCTCCGGATTGGGATTAAAATAAGAGTAAGATTGATTAGTCGGTCCATGCATTAAATAAATTAGGTCTTTGTGAACAAACTTGGGAATATGCCTCCGCGCAAGATTTGCATGGCACGTTGACTAACATGTACAAGAGGACATAATTTGAGGCTAGTTAGATAAGTATATGTTTTCCGAGGCCAGTGCTTAAATCTCGCTTGTCTTTGCGCACAGACTCTTTCCCGGTCCAGTTCACTAAATTTTAATAGGATTTCGCTCGCAATTATCTTCAAAGCACATATTGAGTCAGCCAATCTTTCCCGATAGACATTGATGGATTTCTCGAAACCCATTTCCAACATACTTGTCTTTTTCTTAAAACAAATTCTGAAGCCGATTCTCGAGCAGAATCAACGGTTTACTGTATAGAATCGGAAACATAGCCTACCAAGTCCGGTTTCCCAATTATTTCACCTCGAAACCTATTCTGTCCGTATGTGAATTGGCTCGGAACTGGTTAGGTAAGACAGGTTCAATTTGGTTCGATTCTCAGGTTGAACAAACTTGGTTGCTCATTCCCTTTTGTGTGTCTAATGTTACTGATAAAAGGGAAAGAAAGTCTTATTATTCTCAATTTTTAGTCTAATTTTTATAACTTTACAAGGTCAAATATTCAACCTTTTCTATGAAAAGGAATTGCCACAACCATACCCACATATTCATGCTTCTACCAAAAAAAATTAATTAATGAATGTCACGTGCAAGTGTCTCAAACCACACAAATGAGAAAAAGGGGGCATCTCAAACACACTTTTCCTCTCCTTTCCTCGTGTAGCGACTGTTGTCTGTATTCCTCATCTTCCTCATGAACTCACCAACCATCTTCATTGATTGATAGTAACTCAAAGCACCCACGTATAATGAAAGTATAATTGATATTTTGAAAATATTAGATTTTCAAAACATTAAATTTTCAAAACATCATTACACGATAGTCAAGTGCATTAAGAAACCCGAAAAGTAAGTAATTATTTAATAAGTGCCTCGAGATTACTTATAATAAAGATTAATAAGTTATCGGGTTTTTGATTGTCATCGTGATGTGTGTAATCGATATTTTGAAAATAAAATATTTTCTCATTAAACGCATTTGACGAGTGAAATATATCGAGGGGCGCTTGTTAATAAAATTCTTTTATCTATTGGTTAAAATCCGTTCCTGTTAAAATGTCCAGGTGTGAATAGAATTACCTTGTTTGGTTTTGATACATTTCCCCAAAATCGAACCAAATGGTCGAACAGGCAATAGGTTTATATTCTTTTGGCTATATATAAGTTAACTTATGAAATCAAAATATTGCACTGGTTAACATTAAACAATCAATTTTTTTTTCTCTAGACCCTAAAGATAAATTGATTATTTGGGTAAATGATATATTTGACAATTTATTTATTAAAAGACTATAATAATTTGAGCTAAGATGAAATTGTACCACTTGTTTTGGGATGGATGTTTTACTTCATTGGTTTAATTTGACTCGATAATCTCTCAAAAACTTATGAAATTGCATGACCTGCTTTTCAAACTCTTTATTATATGGTTACGAAAAAACCTTCACTAAACTTTTGTCTAGTGTATTATATCATTATTGGATTTTAGTTTGCTCGATTATGTATGTACTTTTCGTCCCAAATGTGAAGTATCATCCTAATTAATTAGTTCGGTTAAATTCCTAAACTGTTTTGTAATGCGCAATATCAGTTTTTGCATTATGGAAACTCTTGAAAATTTCAGACAAAGTCTCTCACTCAATAAGAACAATGTCATCTTCTTTGTCGACCTTTCAATCCACGTCGTCGAAATTGAAAAATGAATCGATTATATTGTTAGCTATGCTCGAAAAAAACAAGTAAGTTCTATGCGCTTGTTATTATAGGAGTCTCAGTTAGGGGTGTCAACGGGTCGGGTCGGGTCGGGTTTTCATGATACCCGACCCGACCCGAAATAATAAATATATGTGCTTGGCAAGACCCGAAACAAGACCCGAACATGATATAGCCGCACAATCGGGTCGGGTCCGGTTCGGGTAGGGTCGGTTCGGGTTCGTGTTTAGAGGTTTACTAATCATTATTGAAATGATACAAAAGATGGAACAAAAGGAGGCTAAGTACATTGATAAGGCTTCGCTGACAAAACAAAGATTCCTTACAAATAGTTTGCCATCAATTTCAAATTTCTTTTTCCCCTACTGTTCTGAGACTTGCCCTTAGTGCTCCCTCAGAAAGCGTACAAGCACAGCAAGCGAAACATTCTGTAAAGTGCATTAAGAGAGGCACATACGAAGTTAATCAGGAAAGTAAGTTCAGAGCAACAACCAAGAAACTATAAAGCAACAGCTGGTGGAAGAAAAAGGGCCTGCAGCCCTCTTCCGAAATTTGGAAACATGGATGCATTGTATTGGGAACCAAGAAATTTATTTGGAGATGAGATGAGGCCGACCCAATCGCGACCAAAATCGCGATCATCACTCGAGATCGCAGCGAACGACGCAAAAACAGAGCCGGAGGCTATTCCTCTTTAGAGAGAAGTCGATCGGGCATGGAACTGTGGGGTCGATGGGATCGGGCGGGAAGGAGGACTCACTCGGAATGCTGGGATGGCGACGGCGACCGCTGCGACGGAGCCGGCGGAGCCATGGCGGCGATTCCTCAGAGTCGGCGATCACAAGCTCCGCCTAGACACCGGCGAGAGAGATCCGGCAATTGAAGCGGGGAGAGGGATCTCCGGCGGGCAGGAAGGCGACGATGAAGTTCCCGTCGCGAGGAGGTTTCCGTCACTGGAGCTTTGGAAGTAACGATAGGGTTTCTGGCGCGCTTGGAACAAGAAGGACAAATGGGTGGGCTTGTTTCGGGCGGGCTCGGTAGATCCAAAACAAGTTTAAGCCTTATTTTTATTGTTACCCAAACAAGTCAAGGCCAACCCGACCCAATATGAAAATTCCTTGTTTGGATCGGGTCGGTTCGGGTTGGGTCATGTTTGAGCGGGTACTTTTGACACCCCTAGTCTCAGTAGAGATATCAGGCTAGGTTTGTTTCAGCAAAACTTAATTGATTTGAAAAATATTTTCCTAAAAAAGATCACTTGTATCATTTATAGAAATGAATTAATGATAAATATTTTTATTGTCCATGAAAATGTGTAGACATAAATTGTAGTCGATAATGAAAATATTTTTCATTACTAATTATTTAAGAGGTACAAGCGATCGTTTTTTAGGAAAATATTTTTAAAATAATTCATTTTTCGCGAAACAAATTTCTTAGTATTTTTTTGTCTTTGTACAACCTTTTGTGAATCAAAGTAACCTTAAAATTGCAATTAGGTAAACGAGAATGTCTTATTGATAAACTAAAAATTTAAGAATCGATAGTGAGCCAAGCGGCAAAATTATGAGAAGTCTTGTCAAGTGACAATCACAGAAGTAAAATAAAATGCCACATGGCGAACATAAGAGCGAATATTCTCGCAACTTTAGCTTTAATTATATATGATAGAGACAATAAAAATCATTCTTGTGACTAACGATCTTGTACTTTTATATTTGAAGTAACCGACGATTTATTAGGTGTGTGCATCGGTCTAGGTTTAATTCGCCAATCGGATCAAATTGGCAAGTGTTGGGTGGTTCTTGCAGGGACCAGTCCATCACCCGATTCCAAATTACAGGTGCAGTTCCAGGTTCCACATAAGGAACCGGACCGAACCGATGGACCGACCAAAATTTCTTAAATTTTTATTTCGAAGAAAATCCTGATTAGTAATTTATTTTTAATCTTTTAATGTTGAGAAACTTCCACTTGTAGGGAGTAGAAGAAACGGAAAAAGAAGAAGAAGGAACCGATTTCGCGACTAACCTAGGAACCAGACTGGGTGGGCCGGTTTCCGGTTCCACAAATTGGAAACCCACCCTGTTCGGTTCGGTTCCATGTTCCAAGATGGGAGCCGACCCACCCTGAAATCGATCGGTTCTGAGTGGATCGATTTCTATCCCGGAACCGACCACCCCTATTATCTATAGAATCATCCGAACAATAATCTCAAGCGAAAATACTTATTTTCCTTTCAGAAATCAAAATATCCCAATCGCACGTAATTAAAAAGAATCATAGAGCCGAAGCCGATCATAGTTGACAAAATAAATAAATAAATAAATAAGCAAGCATGCTGCCGTCAACCTGTTCATTTGCGTGTGCGTGTGTATATATATCTCACTAGAGCAAAAAGCATATCAACGCAAGACAGCCATCTCCTTCTCCTCCTTCTCTCACTCATCTTCATCTCTCTCTCTCTCTCTCTCTCTCTCTCTCTCTCTCTCTCTCTCTCTCTACCTGCTTCCTGCGCTTCAATGGTGGTGATGGAGGACAGCGCCAGCTGCGTGAGCCAGGCCTCCGACGCCGCCGCCTCCGCCGCGTCGTCTCCTCCGTCGCGGAGGAAGCGCGGCGTCTACGCCGAGATCCTGAGCCGGCTCCACCGCTCGTGCCGCGAGGAGGCCGCGAGGCCCGGCTTCGACGGCGAGCTCTGGTCTCACTTCGCTCGCCTCCCCACTCGGTAAAAGCCCTAAGCCCCTCGCGCGACCCCCTCCGGTCCCTTCCGATTGGAAAGCTCCGATTTTCGGATTTCTCTCTCTCCCGCCGCCTCCGCCGCCGGCCGCTTTTTCCCCGGCGCCGTCGCCGGCGATTGCGGACTTGCGCAGCGCGCTCGCTTGCGATTCCGGCACTTGCGTTCTGCGTTTTTCGCCGTCCTGATTTCTTCGCATTATCGTTCGACTTCTGATTGCGATGGCCAGAGCATGAAATTCCTTCGTTTCTTCGCTCGCATGCAACTTCTCGTTCGCGCTGACCGAAGGTTAATAGACGGCATCCCGCTGGTTATCGCTTCCTCTAACGCCGTCAGTGCGTTTCAGGTACGCTTCGGAGGTGAATGTGGAGCGGGCCGAGGACGTGCTGATGCACAAGCGACTGCTGGAACTGGCTCACGATCCGGCCAATAGGCCCGTCATCGATGTTCGCCTCGTGCAGGTGATGTTCGCCTCCCTCGATATATGTTGTGCTTCCTACAGATCCGCGAGAGCGATCAGGCCTTCTCTTCAAAATATTATTTTTCGGATTGCTCGGTAGCGGCGGCACGTAAACGTGCGCGCATGTGGTGTTTTTGAACCCGCGGACCATTTCCCTGCGCCGCGTTCGCGACCTGCTTTGGCTTGTCAACTTGGCGTCTGCCCGTTGCTTGCTTTCAAGGGTCATGCCATGCTGTGTTTGTCCTTTCCTGGTTAAAGTAAAGTGACTTTATCTTTTCTCTCTCTTCTTTTTCTTTTTGGGTTTACAAATTTGACTTTCTTTCTGAGCGGAGCTGTTCGATGCATCACTGCTGACTCCTCTGCAATCGTTCCGGTCTTACTAAGGATGACGGCCTCTTTCTTTTCTCTATTCATCCGCTTTGCTTCAAATCTTACTGCTGCGAGCTAGAATTGAAATACAATTCTATAAACGATCCACCTTCTGAGCTCAAGCACCTTTGTAGTTCTGCTTGCCTGTCTCTATAATTCCGGAACTGGGACAGAGGGCAAGTTAACCTCTTTCGCAAGTCAATCTTTTGGCTGAGAGAATTGTGGACGGTGATAATCAAGGATCAACTTGTCAACATTATCTTTTTAAACAGAAATAACTATGCTGATTTTTGTCTATATTTATTCCAGATTCCTCGATAAGTAATTGGAGAATTAGATTTTATAGCAGCTCCGAAAGAAACTTGCTGGTGGCAGACCCAGGATTTAAGGGGAGAATTTCTGCAGCAGCTTTGTAGGTTGCTTATTTGTGAAAGGCATTATTTCTTTCGTGTGAGGGTTCCTCGGGTTAAGTTGCTCGTTTGCTGGAAGCACTCTTTGGGTGTTTCAATTATTAAATCTGACTTCACAATCTGCTTTTTGCTCTTGTGCATACACCATTTAGTCTTTTAAATCTATTGGTTTGTCCTTATATCAATATATGCCTGAATATGTCGACTAACTTGTCGTATTCCTCATTTGCAAATTACTGAATCGGATTAGTAGATTATACACATTGTTTATCCTCAAGAAATCTGCTGCACAGATCTATTCAGTTGAATTTTCTCTCTTCCAGGTTCTTCCCACATACGAATTGCATACAACTGATTCTGTTCATTCAGGTTCTCCTATTAAAAGCGAGGATGTGAATTCGACATATTACTCCAGCAGGCTAAGGTATTCATCTGACCTATAATTTCTTTCATGTTTTGCACCGTACGCTTTGACAACTCATGGTGATGAAATTTGGTTGTCTGCTCCATTGTCAGCAGACATCCTCCACCCGCATTTGGATCATCACCTAATCTTGAATCGCTTGCTTTAGAAGGTAGTGAATCTCTTCAAAAGGATGGAGATGACTCTGTTCATGCCAACGGACAATTTTCTCGGTACTGTATTTAAACTCAAAGTTCACAAGTTCTAATTTGCTGAAGAATGCCTTCTAAATGCAATTTAGTATTGCGTAAAGACTAGGTGTAATTACCATCATCACAAATTCACAATCAAGGATTGACTTTTAGTTTAATAAATGTGATAATTTGATTATGATTTCTCGTTAACTAGAGATTTCTCATTAGAATCTTGCTCTTTTCTGGTGCAATTCCATGGGGAATCCTTGTTAAGCCTTTAATTACCTGCAGTTAATTACAATTCTGCTTGTATTGATTTCCTTTTTTCTAAGATTTGTGGGTTTATGCAATTCATGTGATTTGGATCATCTGAGGGCATGCTCTTCTCAACTATAACTTTAAGTTTTCAGTTTCACTTCCCCCAAAGTGTCTTTCCTACTCCTTGAGAAGTGGTGGTTGGGGGGGAGGTGGTTTTGGTTTTTCTCATCAATGTGATAAACCTTGCGAAACTGTAGATTCTGGTTTATTTTTAGCCTTACTTATATTGTGTATATTTCATGTAGAACCATGCACGAAATAACTTTTTCAACTGAAGATAAACCGAAGCTTCTCAGTCAGGTACTCCATACTTCTCTTTGAAACTTTAGCCCCATCACAAGAGGATCATGCATCCACGGCTAAAGAGTATGAGGGTTTAAGGATTGGCAATTTCATTGATTTGACTGTTGTTAACATGCATGGTTGGCTTGAATTGATTGAGCATAATTCAATTGATGTTAACTTCATAGGATATTTTTAGTGAGGATAATGAGCACCAAGGGGTTGCCTCCGATTCACAACCTAGAAGCTAGAAATATTGAAGAAACTCAGAAAAGAATCAGTGTCTTTGCATCCTGCTTACAAATATACACAACCTCTTCTCTTCAATTTTTTTGTAGTTGGAGTTCTCCCCCAAGCGCACACACACATTAGATAACTTACTCTCGCGTATGCTTTAGTCTTCTAGCAAATTTTCCTCAGAAAAGAAAGGCTCCCAACTTCCATTGTCTGCACAAAATAGCTTTTATAGGCTGATATAAAATTGAAGATCCCACCCTACGGTGCTGCCATAGCACCTCCTCTTTCCCATTTAAAACCCTGAAAGGCATAAAGCATGCCAAACAATTACGAAAAAGCTAGACCTCCCAATCTTGAGTTTTGCTGTAGAACTCAATGTGCCGTACCAACCTTCCATTTGCTGTTCCATTGTTCTTCTTCGCTAGAGCATCCTTTGTCTTGCTAACCAAAATTGTCGTGAAATGAAACCATTCAATATTGAACTCGGAAGCATCTGTTTCTTCAAGAGATTGTGTTCAATGCTAAAAGGTCCTCCCAATTTCTATAGATCCACTTCCTAGGGCTCATCTCGATGCTCCCTCTTTGCACAGTGATTATCCATCAGTTGTGACAAGTATTGAATTACGTTGCTATAAAGACTCAAAAACATCATTCTTCTGATAAAGAGCGTCTTTCCCATTTAGCTAGAAAAGCTTTGTTTTAGGGTTGAGGGGATCTCACCCCTAACTGTCTAGACCACCAACTTTCAGTTAATCATATTTAAAATAATTTATGGGTGGCCCCAAACGAACCTCTTTTGGATGCTTTCTAATCTTCTTGCATCTAAACTAGGCTTAGAATAAAGAGACGTGTAAGAAATAGGGAGGTATATTGTACTTTTAATGAGTGCAAGTCTTCAACCCTCTGAAGGGTAAAGCTGTTCCGAAACCACAAGTCTTCATGAGAACTTTCAATTATCTGTTTCTATAGGGCTTTCTCCTTCACTTTAGCACCCAAAGGAAGCCCCAAAGTATTCATAGGAAGAGTTCCCAGTTTACGTAACAAAACATCCACTAACATGTAGCCACCTGATACCATCACCCAATTGACTGAATGCAGTCTATCTTTAGACCTGATAAACCTTCAAAGCATGAAACGATACCCTGCAAATTCAAAGTTCCCGCATATCTCTCTTACCGAAAAATATTGGGTCGTCACAAAAAGTAGGGTATATTTGTTGATACATTATCAATGGGAACAAACAATGCCATCCAATTGTAACTCTTTTCTCTTACCATTTAACTCTTCTAAGTGCTCAGTAGTTGAATCCTTGATTACCAGGTAATAAATGAAAATCTGAATAAAGTTTAACTCAATAATGCCTAGATTTGATTTGGAGTTGTGCATGGGCATGCTACATCTCTTTCCTAATTACTTAGAAGATCAACGATTTCCTCCTGTGATTAGCTCTCGTATGAATTTGCAGCTCACTTCCATACTTGCGGATGTGGGTCTGAACATCCAAGAAGCACACGTGTTTTCTACTATAGACGGTTACTCTTTAGATGTCTTTGTGGTCGATGGCTGGCCTTATGAGGTACTCTTTCTTGCTTTAACTGAATCTGCTGGGATAACTCATTAAACATTGTATTACTATTCTTGCCGATCGCATGGTTCTGTTAAAGTATTACATTATTCCCTGACATCGAATTTTTTTCTTTCTTTACTGTTAAATGCTTAAAAATAAATTAACAAGTCGTGAGAAGCTAAAATTAAGTTTTGCATGATGTCATGTCCTGGCTCTGGTTTACTTCCTTTTTTCATCTTATTATCAAGGATGCATTAGTATAGGGAGAAGTTGCACTGAAGCCATTGCTTGCAAAAATTTCAGGAAACAGAGCAGCTCAGAATTGCTTTGAAGAAGGAAGCTTTGAAGTGTGAGGTACTTAGCCTCTAATATTCCACCAACCTAAGTAAATGATTATCAATTTATACATGTTTAACTTGAAGCACATTGTTCAATTCGGGGTGATTACTTAGTGATAATGGCTAGCAAAATCTGAATTAGTAAAAAGAAAAGTCGACCCAGTAGGCCACTATTTTAAGTTTGAGAATAAGAATTTGATG
Source organism: Syzygium malaccense (assembly GCA_031216405.1). Classification (NCBI taxonomy): domain Eukaryota; kingdom Viridiplantae; phylum Streptophyta; class Magnoliopsida; order Myrtales; family Myrtaceae; genus Syzygium; species Syzygium malaccense. The sequence goes on along the minus strand of CM062259.1, from coordinate 23,250,083 downwards.
TCCATAAGTTTTCTCAATTTGACTTCTGCCCTTCCACTTCACAGTTAATAGACCACTGGTTTTGAAATAAGAATGTGTCCTTGGTTGGGAAGTACTTGAATCTGACGTAGTTTTTTCCCCCTTTTTCTAACACTCAATGGTCAAGTGAAACGGACAGAAATTAGGCCTCAAATTACAACTCATTGTTTTTGCAATATCGGCACATGATAGATCCATCTAGGCGCCAGGCAATAACTATGGCTTGGTGTAGTAAGAAAAATCTTCTTCAGATCTCTCTTCTCTATCCACAGAAACGATCTCTAAAATCTGCGCCAAGTTAAAACACTGTGTTTGCATAATGTAAATATTAGCTCTGGTGATTTCAATGTTCTTTCTAATCTTTAAACCTGCAACTCTCTGTTCCATTGGAAGGGAGGATTGATTTCGTTATTTCATTTCACCCTTTGCAAGGAAGGAATTTATATATAGTATTATTGTCAATTTTTCATCTTATTGTGTTATTTGCTAAGCTGATGGTTCTTTGACAGAAGCATGCTCAGACAAAATCTCATGCATCCTCTCATTTGAGCAATGTGGAGCAAATAGGAATAAAGGAGTATGATTACTTGTCAATTCCAAATGATGGAATCGATGTTTGGGAGATTGATCTAAGTAATTTGAGGTTTGGGAAAAAGGTTGCATCAGGATCTTATGGTGACTTGTAAGTCTTTTGTGCTTTTGAGTTTTAATACATATCCCAATGTTGCTGGATTTTCCTTTTTCTATCGGTTTTTTCTTTTTCAGTTTCAAGTTCGCTGAATTTTTTATTAATTGTTTCATATGCAGGTACAAAGGCACATATTGCAGCCAGGATGTGGCCATTAAGGTCCTCAAGCCTGAGCGTCTAAATGAAGAGTTGCAAAGCGAGTTTGCACAGGAAGTTTTTATTATGAGGTTTGTCGAATTATTTTTTGTTTTCACTTCCAGTTGAAAGTTCCTTTTGGGATTTTTTCTTCAAAATAGTCCTCATACTGCAATCTTATGTGGCCCAATAATGACGATGCAAACGCCTTTCGAAACTGCATCCAGATCACGAATTTAAGCTCTGTGATGGATTAATCACACATCCGTTCACATTTTGCAAAGCCAATAATTAAACCATAATTCTACCTCTATAACAACCCAATCTACATTGAAACTATTTAACGTGAATAGGTTCATTTTTTTATGTCCTTTGGTTATCTCCAATTAATCACACCACACCCTCCTCCCCCCCCCCCCCCCCCCCCACTCCAAAAGAAATAAAAAAAATGACAGAAAACCAAAAGTAGAAAGAAAAAAAGGTCATTGTCATGCATTTGGGCATTTCCTTTTTCCCTTTGTGACAAAGCTCTGATGAAATGCAGGAAAGTTCGACACAAGAATGTTGTACAATTTATTGGAGCATGTACCAAGCCTCCAAACTTGTATATTGTGACAGGTAAATTCATTGCATTGGTAATAGATCTATGAACATACTTTGTGTGGTAGATTTTGTTTTTGGTCTCGTGAATCTGAATTAATTTTCTTTTCTTTCATTAGATTGAGAATTGAATGCTCTGTAGTACTCCAAATTTTGACTTGCTCCTTGTTTGTTCTTTTCCCAGAATTCATGTCAGGTGGAAGTGTGTATGACTATCTGCATAAGCAGAAAGGTGTCTTTAAGCTGCCTGTGTTGCTTAAAGTAGCTATTGATGTCGCAAAAGGAATGCATTACTTGCATCAGAATAACATTATTCACAGAGATTTGAAGGCTGCCAATCTATTGATGGATGAGAATGAAGTGAGTTTCTTTTTCCCCTAAAATTTCTGAGGAGTACCTTCATCTATGTATGTTTTGCTGACTCGAATATCTACAACATGATCTATATGTAGATGACATCAAACATCATGATAGACTTTCTCCATTTATTCTGTAAATTTCACGTGGATACTTTCAACAACTGTTTTAATTAGTTTTCTAATTTTCATCCCAATTTCTTTTTTGGCTAGCTTGTTCAGTTGCATTATTTTGAGTTCCAATGTGCTTCATCCTAAGATAAGCACGGTGGCTTGCATTAGCAGTTTGAGAGACACTTCCGATTTCCTGAGATGGTCTTCTTGTGTGAAATAAATTCCAGTGAGCACTTACTGCACTTACTTTAGATAATTTGTGAGGATAGCATATGGAAAGTGTCTTTCAAAGAAAATTAGGAAATAAATTTCTGCCTTCTGACTAAAAAGTAGGACATGAAATACTGCTCCGCTTTTGTTGAAGCCTTGTAGGTTGCCAGGATGCTTGGTTTAGAGATAAGAGAGGCTTGACGGCACTTATTTATGCTCTGTTGCATATTATTTACTTGCTATTTGGTAAAATCATCTTCAATCTATACGAATATACCTTTGCCACCATGAAACTTACGTTGCCTTTGTCTTGCAGGTTTTTAAGGTTGCGGATTTTGGTGTTGCCAGAGTGAAAGCTCAATCAGGAGTTATGACTGCTGAAACCGGAACATATAGATGGATGGCCCCAGAGGTACTTCCATTCTGATAACTTAAGTTCTCTTTATCATTGATCTTTTTACATGAATGAAAGCAATATCTAGGTATTCTACTGAGGCTGGTAGCTACTTGGCTTCTTCCATATGTCAGAATCACTCCTTGGCCAATTTTGGTCTAATGAACAACCTTGTCATTAATCATCTAGAGAAGCAGCGCCGCATCACCATGACATTATCATTACCTTTACATGGTGAACTTCACTTTAATTTGATGCTTGTTTTCTTGGAAGTCTTGACTTGTACTATTTGAGAGACATTAACGTTTTTTTGTCCAGTAATCCCCATGGACCTGCCAGCAAGAGATCTCTTGATTTCATCTAAGGGAAATGGAATTATGAACAAGAAGAAATATATGATTGTAGGATTTGCTGATTGGTTACACACAAAAGTAGTTCTAGTCTTTTACTAGCCGGATTGTTGTATCACTAAGAACTTTTGATATAGAGTTGCTTGTTCGAATGTGCAGTGATTTGATCTTCCTTTCTCGTTCCTAATATGAGTGCCGTGAACTGAGTCTGTATCAAATCTCAATAGAGTTAGAAGGCATACAAGGAGTAGCCAACCATGAAAATTTGCCATGTTCCTCTGCCTCGTTACTCTCACTCTTTACTCTCATTTTTCTGAGTCAATGATACTGTCGGTTTGTTTTTTCAGTAGCAATGATACTTACAATTTGAGTTAATGCCACTGCCTTTTAAGGTCATTGAACACAAGCCATATGATCACAAGGCTGATGTTTTCAGTTTCGGTATTGTATTATGGGAGTTACTCACTGCAAAGGTAAATTTCTAACGGAAACAATTATTTATTGAATGCTCATCTTCTATATTTCCTTAGTCATGCAGTTTAATTTCTTGCTCCTCAGCTTCCATATGAGTACTTGACTCCCTTACAAGCAGCTGTTGGAGTGGTTCAGAAGGTATGTACAAAAGTTTTAATATTGATAGTCCTATGGGCTATGGCTCCATTCAGCCGAATATCCAACAACTTGGTTAAAAAAAGACTTGGATCCTTAAATCTCGAATAGTTAAGTTTATCCCTTCTACAAGAAATTTTCATGTCTTACTCTTGGTTACTGTTATTATCTGAATGTAATGTACTAGTGGGCATCATACATATTTATCTCAAACCTTGATAAGAAATGTCATGCGTCTGGGAAAGTTGCAACTTTGCTGTCCTGTCAGTCTTTTTGTTATTAGAAAACTCCAAATGTCCCCCATTGTGTTTTCTTACTCTTTTCTAGTCGTCATTAAGCCATGGTGCTTTTATATGAGACAAAGGTCGTACGTCAATGCAACTTCAGAAATATAGTCCTAAATGAGTAACAGATATACGGCGAAAAATATAAAAAAATGTGGTAGAATTAAAGTTTCGCCTTTGTGGACTAAACTGCAATTCATTGCAAAACTGATGGATCACCCTGACAAAAAAGAAAATCTATCAGTTGAGACTGCCTTGAGGACTTTTTGTTCCCTAACCCCAAAAGAAAGCCAAAAGAAGACTCACTGAGAATCATGTCAAATCCGGAGCAAGTCAAATGGTGCTATTGACTTTGCTTTTAAATGAGTTTGTAGAACTGGGATATTGTGCATCTTCTAGAATAAATGAGATCGTGTTAATTCGACATTGTTTCAGGGACTCCGGCCTACCATCCCGAAACACACTCACCCAAAGCTTGGTGAGCTACTGCAGAGGTGCTGGCAGGCAGATGCAAAGATGAGACCCGACTTTGTTGATATAATCACAATCCTGCAGCAAATTGCCAAGGAGGTGAGTCATCATTGCTCGCACGAACCCATTCCATGTCCATGAAAATCTTCTCATAGATTGAACTATTTGAAGTAACTAGGTCGGTTCCGTCCTTTTGAGTCCAATAGTGCGATTGGACTAAAAAAGCCCCTTTAAATAGGAAGTTCTGTTTAGTGAAGAGTTTGACAATTTTCGGCTTTCCTAGCCCTCTCTTTGTGCTTCCGCTCGTTATTCCCCCTGATAATATTTCTTTGCCCTTATGGAAAATAATGGGGCTTCAAGAACGCCCTGTTATTAGTCTTGTCTCTCTAACTGCCGATTACTTTCGACATCAATAGCAAACTGGGTTCTTTACAGTGTTTTCCGGCGTCGCATACTGTAGATTTGCCAATTTTTTTACTTTTGGTTTTGATTTGCTTTCTTTACTGAACTGAGCTGCCCGAGTGCCAGTTCGAATTCACCTCAGCTTGATCTTTGAGACGTTATGTGAAACAGGTTGCGGAAGAGGGGGATGATCGGTGCAAGGAGAAGCCGAGTAAATTCCTGTCGGTCCTCCGGAGAGGATATCATTGAAGCGCAGGAGCAAGTATCATGATGCTTACCGCAAGTCAAGTAGGCCTTTATTTTTCTTCTGCATGTCAGATTTGTACAGTTCCGGTAGCTGAGAGGAACACACAGTGTGTCGTTGCTTCTCCTTGCATATATTATTGATTAGTGATGTAGTTAATTATCACTTACCAAGACATTTTCTTTTCCCATACGACTTGCAGTTCCCCTTTGAATGCCGTTCCATCGGCGACATGTATTCGTAGGTTATAGTCATGTCGACCGCCCCTTATGTAAAGCACCGTGAAATCTTCCCGTCGCGGATTCCCCTGGATGCGTGCTTAATCGCTTTCGGCCCACCGTGATATCTGGAGAAAGCTCTCGACTCTTCTTTCTTTGGCTGGTAGATTTGAGAAGCGAAACGAATAAAAAATGAACTTCTTGTCTTTAGGACAGTCATCTAGAAAGGAGAGACATGTAAATGAAGTTATAAAGAGAAAATGGTAGTGGACGACTCATCTACTTATAGCTCAAACAATCCGGCACCCATCGTGAAGAAAACATTTCGATTCATCTAGATTTTCGGGAAAATCTATAAATATCATCGTACGCGATCCCTGCCCGTCCAAAATGCGAGGGAAGAACTTGTATTCCTCGTAGCATCTCTCTACATCATAAGGCAAAATCGAAGCACTCCTCGACCACACCAACCTTGGCAAAATCGAAGCACTCCTTGACCGCGCCAACCTTCAAAGCCCGTATCGGCTCGGCTTTAAGGCGGGTGAGAATTAACCTATGTATATTTATAAAAGAATAGGCGAAATCGTAATTCGAAGCGGCATTCCATAAATCCATAGTGATTTCTTTCCAAAGTTTTTCGACATACGCATACGTGCCTACTCTTTTGGCTAGCCTTTCATAGCTCCGACTGCACGGGACCTACCCATGTTCGATGCTCCCAATTTTGTATGGGAGAGAGCTTAAGAAGCGGAACAGGAGGAGAGACGATGGAGGTAACACGTAGGAGAAACGGGAGTGAAAGACGTCAAACGAGATAGTCCCTGAAAGTGTTGGAGTGAGGGCAAAACAAGACACGTGTCCAGGATTTGGTTGACCCTAGCGTCCACCTCGCGAAACGCCCTCATCGATCATTGAGCAATCTAAGTCCAGAGCCACCAATTATGATAAATGGGAGACCACTCATGGACACTCTCTATTTGTCCTCGTCTGCATGCTTGCCCGCCCGCCCGCCCGCCCGCCCTCTGCTCGGTTTCCGGACACTTTGAGCCTTGATCCATCGAGGTTGGGCCCAGGACCCAGCGCCCATACTTGGGTCCACAAAGATCAGGCCAAGGTCTCTAGTGCCCGGGCCAGGTCTACTGAGTCCGGGCCTAGGTCTATCGCTAGGTTCGTTACCCTGGTACCCGTGCTTGGGTATTTGATGTCCAAGCTCAAGACCCTAATGTCCGTGCCCAATTTCCTCATGCTTGAGCCTGGGTTGATCGAGGCCGAGGCCCAGGATCCCGATGCCCGAGCTCGAGTCCACGGAGGCTAGGCTTAAAACCCCAATGTCCATGTACTGATCCCAAGTGCTCAAGCCCAGGTCCCTTGAGGTCAGGCCTGGGACCCGGTGCTTATGCTTGGGTCCATCGAGGTTGGGCTCAGGATCTTAGTTCCCATGCCGATGACCCTAGTGCCTTTCAAGGCTGATTGCTAAGGTCCAAGGTTTGGCCTCAAGGGACCCAGGCACATACATCAGGGTCTCGAACATAGCTACCAAGTTTTGGGTGGGCCTCCATGGACCCAGGCTCAGGTGTGGAAGATTCGGCCACGGGCACAAGTTTTTGAGCCTGGGTGTCAAGGACCCAAACACAAGCATTAGGGCCCTGAGTTGGGCCTTGATGGACTCGGGCGCCAGGGAGTTGAGCAAGGGTACTATATTGGGTCCTAGGCCTAGCCTCTATGAACCTAGGCCAACCTCGATAGACTCTGGCTTGAGCATTGTTCGGGCCCGACCTTTTTGGACTCGTGCTTGGCCTTGATGGAACTCGTTGGACTTGACCCGAGCCTCTAGACCCGGGTCTATTGCCAAGGGCCTAGGAAAGAGTGTTGGGATTCCCGTATCCAAGTGCAAAGTTTTTTGTTCAAACGTCGATATATAGTCATATTTTGAAAAATGAATTTCGATTTTTTAAAAATCATTCTCCTAAATTTAAGCATAAATTTTCTGTTGACTAGAAAAATATTTTTTGTTGACTCATTATCCTAAGAGATCTAAACAGAGGAAACGAAGCCCAAATCAACAATCTTTTCTTTCCGAGGTCTTTTTTTTTTTTGGGTCATCTTCTTCCCGAGGTTTACATACACATAATGTGGCTACTCTTTTGGTAATCCCACATAGCTCAACTACATGTGGACCTGGCCATGTTCGATGCTCACAATCATCGATGGGAGAAGAGCAATTCGAGAAGGAAGAGAAGAGAACAATGGAGAGCTCACACATGGGGCGGGGGAAAGGAGAGCGAGGAGAAAATATTCAGAGGAGAAAATATTCAGTGGGCACATACTGCCAGATCACCTGTTGATGTGGCACGCAAGTGTCCAGTCAGCACCAGTGAAATTTTAACACGTGTAAATTTGAATCTCAAAATAAGAGAAGGAAAATTAGTTGGTGTCAGCCTAGCTTGCTAGAGCAACCCATCCGTGTCAGCGCAATTAATGCTTCCGAAATTTCAATCGAGCGCCCTTTCTCCTTCCCTCGTTGTCTCTGCTGATCAAAATCTTTCTTCTTCCTTATTTTCTCTTCTTCCTCGTTTCCTTTTTCTCTCTTGCCCTTTTTCAGTTTCCGAAGAATTTCTGTTACGGAAGTGCAAAATCCACTTCGCACAACAAAATAGAGGTGCGCTGCGAGATGCTTCGGTTTGCGCAAAATAGAGTTGCTTTGCGGGACTTCGCTCGGGTTCGTGCAAAACAGAGGTTTGCGGCACATCGCTCCGGATCGCGAAAATCAGAGGTGCGTTTCGTGCGTTTCGGCCCTACTCATATTTTGCATTAGCAAAAGTCTTAGTTTCGTAAGTGAGCTGCACTTCTGCTATTGTTTGATCTTATGTAAACTTTTATTTTTCTCTTTTTTTCAGTTTCTGAAGGAAGAATTTCTGTTACGGAAGTGCAAAACTCCACTTCGCATAACAAAACAGAGGTGCGCTGCAGGACACTCTGGTTTGTGCAAAACAGAGGTGCTTTGTGAGACTTCGTTCGGGTTCGCACAAAATAAAGGTTTGCGGCACATCGCTCCAGATCACGAAAATCAGAGGTGCGTTTCGGCCCTACTTGTATTTTGCATTCGCAAAAGTCTCAGTTTCCTAAATGAGCTGCATTTTGCTATTGTTCGATCTTATGTAGACTTTTCTTTTTCTCTCTTTTTCAGTTTTTGAAGGAAAAATTTCTATTACGGGAGTGCAAAACTCCACTTTGCACAACAAAATAGAGGTGCGCTGCGGGACGCTCTGGTTTGCGCATAACAGAGGTGCTTTGCGGGACTTTGCTTGGGTTTGCGCAAAACAGAGGTTTGCGGCACTTCGCTCCGGATTGCGAAAATCAAAGGTTCTTTTTTGCCCTACTCGTATTTTGCATTTGCAAAAGTCTCAGTTTGGTAAATGAGCTGCATTTCGCTATTGTTCGATCTTATGTAGACCTTTCCTGATCCTATAAATTGTTGTATGTAAATCATGGCACGTTGCTTTGGCACCACCAATCCGAATTCCATCAATCAACTGAAACTTAGGGTGGTGGGGCGTGGATGTAGGGGTTTTAGAAGGCGAGCTTATGCAAGTGAGCTGCTCTTAACAATTATGAGGAACCCCAATGATGCCTGCCAACTGTTTGCACAAAATTCTATGCTTGAATTGGCTTAGCAATTGTGATTGTTTTCACAAGTTGTGGCTGTTTTCACATATGATCCTACAACGGAAGAAAGGAAAAAACATTTAATACCCTTGAATTCAAGCTGCAGTCGCACTGCTATGTATATTTCTTTCTTTTTTTTCTGTTTGTCATAAGTGCTGCAGGTTGATTGAAAAGCTTAGATTGAGATTGAGATTGAAATTTCAATATAGAAGATAATAGTGCTACAACGAGCTGCCAATAAAATTTTTCTTTTCAAAGCTTGCAAATTAGTGGTTATGGTAGATAAACTAAAAGGTTGTTGCTAGATAGTCGTTCGATGATTTCTTTTGCTTGGACTCCATCTATTTTTTATTATCAAGAGTATAAGTTTAACTACCTATGACATTATGAAGCAGAGAGATGCAGGGGTTTAGCAATCCACCTTCATTGCAAAGTAGAAAGGTGCTAAGGTTGAGCATGGTTGACCATGGTTAGAGATTCCAGCACAACCACTCAAGAGCTCTCATCCTTCAGTCATAATAGGTTCTCTCTCTTATGTGGAAGATTTCAGATTTTTTAGGCAAATTTCTTGTAATTGGTGACGACTGATGATGGTGGCAGATTTTTCCTAACTTATATTTTAACATGTACGTGGCAGATTATCCTAATCCCTGTAGCTAGCTCAACTTGTCCTCGGCATAAATGGGTACAACCTCATCTTTTGTTATAATTGAACTTGTTTTCACTTTATCTTTTTTCTTTTAATGATTAGAATTTTTTATTGTAGAGGCTCCAGGAGAAAATAGTATCGTGCATAAGGTCGATAAAAAATTTGAATTTAGAATTGGCATGACATTTGCTAATGAGGACAAATCATATAATACATACAATGCATATGCAATTTGCAAGGGATTTGGAGTACGAAAAGGACAAAAAGCATACAATAGTAAAGGAATGTTGCGTAGATGCACATTTCTTTGTAATTGTGAAGGACACTCCACCAATCCCACTTCATGAACAAAGAGATGTTTATCGAATAGTGAAGAGAACCGGATGTCAAGCTTGCATTAAATTCAAAATTGAAGATGGAGATTGGATAGTTACCGAGTTTAAGAATTCTCACAATCATCCTTTCATTGATGATAGACAAAAGCACTTGATACGGTCATATCGACACATTACAAATACTAGTAAAAGTATTTTGACTTCTATGGCCGGGGCGGGTATAAGGGCTACAAAAGCATATTCCTACCTAAGTGGTGAAGCAGGAGGACCAGATAATGTTGGGTTTACTTTACGTGATTGCCAAAACTTTTTACAATCAAAGAGAAGGAACCTGATTAGTGCGGGTGATTGTCAAAGTCTCATTAACCATTTTAATTGCTTACAATCAAATGGAAGCAATTTCTCTTATACATTTCAGATGGATAATGAACAGAGACTGACCAATTTTTTTTGGTATGATGGTGTATCCAAGTTGGATTATGACAGTTTTGGAGATGTGGTGGTATTTGATACCACTTACCGTACGAATAAGTACAATATGATATGTGCACCTTTTGTTGGCTTGAATCATCATTGGAAGAATGTTCTCTTTGGTTGTGCATTTCTATTGGATGAAACTATTGGTTCATTTGTTTGGGCATTTCAATCCTTTTTGAAGGTAATGGGCGATAAAACACATAAGACTATTTTCACTGATCAAGATCATGCCATGGCAAATGCCATTAAAACTGTTTTTCCGAATACTAATCATCGTTTGTGTATATGGCATATTGGGAAAAATGCTACGCATCATATTGCACATCTTCTTGGAAAGACAGATTTTCGCGATAAATATTGGCAAAAGCTTCTATATCGTTGCGAATCTGAATTTGAAATGGAGAACACTTGGAAAGCTATGTGTGAAGAATGGAGCTTGGGAGATAACAAGTGGTTGGATGGTATATATCGCTTGCGGCATAAGTGGTGTCCTGCATTTGGGCGTGATGTTTTTTCCGCAGGAATTAGATCTACGCAAAGAAGTGAGAGCACAAATAATGTTTTTCAAGATATGGCATGTAAGACTATGACTTTGTCTGAATTTGTCAATCATTATGAAAAGCAAGCGGAAAAAATGCGCAACACTGAAGTTATTGATGATTTTGACTGTGCTTGAGGAAAGCCACGTATTATGGTTGAGAATAGTGGAATTTTGAAATATGCTGCAAATATATACACTCATATCATATATAGGAATTTCCAAGCTGAGTTCTTGCATGCTTTGTCTGAACATGTTCTTGGATCAGATGTTGATGGGCCATTGCATACTTATATATTGGGAACTGAAAGTAGTGAAAGGAAGCATATTGTCCATTTTAGTCCGAGCGATTCTACCGTCACATGTAGTTGCAAGTTATTTGAAATGCAAGGATGCTTGTGTAGGCATATTTTGTGCATCTTGACTCATGTTGTGAATGTTACAAGTATTCCATCACAATACATTCTGAAGAGGTGGACAAAAGCTGCAAAGCAAGGGACTCCTTGTGATGAGATCGGACAAAGCTCTCAGGACGCAGTTCAATCAAAGACGCTGCGTTTGAAGAGGTTGATGCGGTTGGCTTTCAATGTTATGAACTTTAGTGCGAATCATGATGTTACTGAGGAGCTTGCAACTACAACTTTGTTGCGTCTTCGCTCCCAAATTACAAAGAAAATGAAATGTTTAACCGATAATGATCATGTTGATTTCTTGGTGGAAAGTGATGAATATGAAGATGCAGAAAATTCTGGAATTCGAGTATGTGATCCCCTTCGGAGAAGACCAAAAGGTGTACCAAATACTAGATTGAAGAGCATCGGGGAGAAGCGAAAGAGAAAAGCCTCTTCATGTGCACGAGTCACCTTACACAAGGTATAATAGCTTGTTTAACGTAAAAGAATGATTGCATCTATTTTTTACACTTTATTTATATGCACTACTCCTTTATGAAAATGGGTATAAGCAAAGAAATGCATGAAATAATTCCAGTACTATCACTTTTTATGCAGGATTGATCTTCAGTAAAAGTCTGCGATCATTGGAGATTGATCTTCCTTCGGCAAGCAAGTTCAATGTGGAAGCATTTGTGTATCTGATCTCCAAGGATTTGTTTTTGTTAGGAGAATTTTAGGTTGTTAACAGATTAGTAGTTGTTTTGTTTTTAGATTCTATTTACAAGAGTCCCTTTTTGGCGATTAAGTTACTGATTGTAGATATTTGGTCACTTTTTATGCAAGATTGATCTTCAGTAAAAGTCTGCGGTCATTAGAGATTGATCTTCCTTCGGCAAGCAAGTTCAATGTGGAAGCAATTTGTGTATCTGATCTCCAAGGATTTGTTTTTGTTAGGAGAATTTTTGGTTGTTAATAGATTAGTAGTTGTTTTGTTTTTAGATTCTATGTACAAGAGTCCCTTTTTGGCGATTAAGTTACTGATTGTAGATATTTGGTTGCTTTTGTATCTATCCTCTATGGCATATCGAAGGGATGTACATATGCACATGATGTCGATTTTAATGCTCTCCCTCTTGGGGGCTTTAACGGAAGAGTTGGTCCACTTCTTATAATGACTCGTATGAAAGCTGAGGTCTCTTGGCATTATTAGCTGGGACACGATCTCTTTAGTTTTGGTTATAACTAGAATTGAACGTAAAGATGTTTGCGTAGGCTTTATTATTCATTATGCCATACCATACGCTACTTTTTGCCATACATTGTTTTATATTCGCTATTCAAAGTGCCATACATTGCTTTGGACACAATTTATATATTCGTTTCAAGAAAGACAAAAACTTATTCTTCTCTAAATTACTTTAAAATCATATTAATAACAAGTTCTCATCTCAATGTCGATCCTGGGTCCCTTGGCACTCATAGGAGGGACAATCTCTTTCTCTTTGATGTCATAAAAAAATAACTAAGTTGGTTATAACTAGAATTTAACACATAGATGTTTGGGTAGGCTTTATATTCACTATTCAGAGTGTCATACACTGGTCTAGTTTAGACACAATCTACATATTCGTATTGAGAAAGACAAAAACTCATTCTTCTCTAAATTACTTCAACAGCATAATAAAAACAAGTTCTACAGAATTATCAGGAATAACTCCTATAACTACCTATATAATAACATTGAGATTACAATTCCAATGAGTAAAGATATGAGAACTTCATATAGTACTATTATTGACATTAAAAAGCCCATCCTTCTTCTAATTAACTTCAATTCTCTTTTCATGATAGCCATTTCTTCATTTTCATTTGATGCAACTCCTAACTCGGCTCCATCGATATTTTTCGGTGAATAGAGCCGTAATTCCACAACATAATCTTCAACCCATTGCACAAAACCACGACAGTCATTTGTCTGAAGAAAAAATCAGTGTAAGGCAAGATTAAGTATTACAACATGTCATAACATGCATAAATAATTTGTTAAAAATTGAAACACTTACATTACAAGTTGAGGCATAATATAATCTACCTTGATTTATAGGATTCTTTTGCACTTTTTTGACCATGCATAATCTCTCTCGAGGACATGGGCATATCTTGGATGGAAAATCAACCAATGTATTCGAAGATCCTCGAGATGTCATACTAAAATCATAATGTCATAGGTACTTAAACTTATACTCATGATAATAAAAAATAGATGGAGTCCAAGCAAAAGAAATCATCGAACGACTATCTAGCAACAACCTTTTAGTTTATCTACCATAACCACTAATTTGCAAGCTTTGAAAAGAAAAATTTTATTGGCAGCTCGTTGTAGCACTATTATCTTCTATATTGAAATTTCAATCTCAATCTCAATCTAAGCTTTTCAATCAACCCGCAGCACTTATGACAAACAGAAAAAAAAAGAAAGAAATATACATAGCAGTGCGACTGCAGCTTGAGTTCAAGGGTATTAAATGTTTTTTCCTTTCTTCCGTTGTAGGATCATATGTGAAAACAACCACAACTTGTGAAAACAATCACAATTGCTAAGCCAATTCAAGCATAGAATTTTGTGCAAACAGTTGGCAGGCATCATTGGGGTTCCTCATAATTGTTAAGAGCAGCTCACTTGCATAAGCTCGCCTTCTAAAACCCATACATCCACGCCCCACCACCCTAAGTTTCAGTTGATTGATGGAATTCGGATTGGTAGTGCCAAAGCAACGTGCCATGATTTACATATAACAATTTATAGGATCGGGAAAAGTCTACATAAGATCGAACAGCTCATTTACGAAATTGAGACTTTGGCAAATGCAAAATACGAGTAGGGCCAAAAAGAACCTTTGATTTTCGCAATCCGGAGCAAAGTGCCGCAAACCTCTGTTTTGTGCAAACCCAAGCAAAGTCCCGCAAAGCACCTCTGTTATGCGCAAACCAGAGCATCCCGCAGCACACCTCTATTTTGTTGTGCAAAGTGGAGTTTTGCACTCCCGTAATAGAAGTTCTTCCTTCAAAAACTGAAAAAAAGAGAAAAAGAAAAGTCTACATAAGATCGAACAATAGCGAAATGCAGCTCATTCACGAAACTGAGACTTTTGCGAATGCAAAATACAAGTAGGGCCGAAACGCACCTTTGATTTTCGCGATCCGGAGCGATGTGCCGCAAACCTCTGTTTTGCGCGAACCCGAACGAAGTCTCACAAAGCACCTCTGTTTTGCACAAACCAGAGTGTCCTGCAGCGCACCTCTGTTTTGTTATGCGAAGTGGAGTTTTGCACTTCCGTAACAGAAATTCTTCCTTCAGAAACTGAAAAAAAAGAGAAAAAGAAAAGTTTATATAAGATCAAACAATAGCAAAAGTGCAGCTCACTTACGAAACCAAGACTTTTGCGAATGCAAAATACGAGTAGGGCCGAAACGCACGAAACGCACCTCTGATTTTCGCGATCCGGAGCGATGTGCCGCAAACCTCTGTTTCGCACGAACCCGAGCGAAGTCCCGCAAAGCAACTCTATTTTGTGCAAATCGGAGCGTCTCGTAGCGCACCTCTATTTTGTTGTGCGAAGTGGATTTTGCACTTCCGTAACAGAAATTCTTCGGAAACTGAAAAAGGGCAAGAGAGAAAAAGGAAACGAGGAAGAAGAGAAAATAAGGAAAAAGAAAGATTTTGATCAGCAGAGACAACGAGGGAAGGAGAAAGGGCGCTCGATTGAAATTTCGGAAGCATTAATAGCGCTGACACGGATGGGTTGCTCTAGCAAGCTAGGCTGACACCAACTAATTTTCCTTCTCTTATTTTGAGATTCAAATTTACACGTGTCAAAATTTCACTGGTACTGACTAGACACATACGTGCCACATCAGCAGGTGACCTGGCAGTATGTGCCCACTGAATATTTTCTCGAGAGCGAGAGACGTGAAGTGGACAAATCTAATTATGTGTGGAAAGCGATGGAGCGACGGTTGAAGGACACACGTGTCCGACTAGGGTTTGGTTGACCCTACCATCTACGCCGCGAAACGCCAACGTCTCGACCGGGGCTATCAAAAGTCCCATAAAAAAAATGTGACACGATTACCAATATTGGAAGGGCAGGCAAAATATGGAAAAAAAACAAGGGAGAAAACCAACAAAGATAAAAAAAAAAAAAAACTTTGAATTATGCTCACAGTGGCACAATAACATAAAAAAATCACAAATTAGGTTCACTGTGATGCATTTATCTTAAACTTTTTCTTGTGACGTCAAAAAACCCTAAGCTTATATCTGTATTACCCTCTATGGAGATTTCATCAAACGGCTTTATAGCCAAAACGACGTCGTTTTTATTTCATTTAAGCCGTGTGAGCGCCGTGTCAACACCGATTGCCTTTCATCGTCTGTGTAGGCAGATTTTTGAATGTGCTAATTGACGGAACCCTAACGAATGGCAAAAGTTCACGCAATTTTGTTGTAAGTGTGTGTCACAGTGGGGCACAGTTTGTGTTTTCTTGGTTGCTTTTTGCCAAACGATAATAATATATAAGAGATTCACGATGCAAAATGATAGTTTCAGTAACCCCGCGTGTCCTTTCTTGCGAAATATATGATTTTTATTCATCTAGTAGCCAGCATTGCTCCTAGGACTTATAATTGAACAGTCCGTTTTTACTTTTGCTTTTTTATGATATCTTGAGCGGTATATCGCGTGGATAAGCCGTGTTAGAATATTTGATACACATAATTTTTTTTTCAATCGATACAGCGTAACCAATATAAAAGGCAATTGTTTTGTGCATATATCCATACTTCTTGAAAGGAAATTATTATATTGCCCCCGGCAGCCGTGGAAATCTTACATCTTTCTTCTACTTTCCTTTATTTCTTTCCTTTCCGTCGTCTTTCTTTCTCTTCTTCGATATCGACTTAACTATAGGCAGGACGGAGGCGGGACGGATTTGCAATGGCCGGAATGTCACCGGAGGGGCGCCCGTACGAGTTCATGATCGGCGTAAATTCAAAACAAGGAAATTTACCAAAAAAGTAATAGATTTATTGCAATTGTGTTAATTCAGTGATAAACCTATTTTTTTTTTACCAATTGAATCATAAATCTTTTACATTTATGCCAATCCAATTCATCTGGCTAATTTTAGCCGGAAATTGCCGATATGGATGCCGACCGTTCTTTATAGTATGGCCGGCGTTGACATTGAGAATTCTTAATAATATTTTTTAAAATTTTTTCGAATTTTTTCTTCTTTTTTTTACTCTTTCTTTTTTATTCCTTCTTTCTTGCTCTAGCTAGTCACCAGACCTCGGCAACCAGCTAGAGACCTCGCTAGCCATTGGCGTGGGCGAGCCTCACCTGCCCCTGTGAGAACCTCGCCGCCTAGAGGAAGAAGGAAGAAGGAAGCAAAAAAAAAGAAAGAAAAGAAAAAAGAAAAAATATATTTAAAAAAATTATTAAAAATTATCCACGTCAACGTCGGTCACGCCACTAGGATGCCCAGCATCCATGTCAACAATTTCCGGCTAAAATTGGCTTGGATTGACTGAATTGACATAAAAATAAAAAATTAAAAACTTAATTGATAAAATAAAATTTACGATTTAATTGGCATAATTACGATAAATTTAGGGCTTTTTTTTGGGGGGGGTAATTCTCCGTTTCAAAACGTGTTTCGATCTCAAACGCTCACGATCATCAATAGCAGACGTCAGCAGAGGGGCAGTCCCGTAATAAACAACCAAGAAGAGGGGGGGCATTTACGAAACCCCCGCCATGCATAATAAAGGAAAGCGAATTTCAACGCAATCCCGCCGCTGCTCCTGCTGCTGCTGCCGCTGCCGCCTTCTTCTTCAACCTTCGTTTCCTATTCCGGATCGTCTCCGTCTTTCCTCCCTCCCTCCCTCCGCCCTCTCGCCACAACAACCTCTGTTCCGGCGCCGCCTCTCTCTCTCTCTCTCTCTCTCTTCTTATATATATAAATATTCGTCTCCTTCTTCGATGTTCCGCCTACACTGTCACACGCGTCCCCCACACAGCCCCATATTCGACCGACCTTTCCCCAGATCTCCACGCACCAACGTCTTCCAGCTTGCCCTGTTTCTGCTTTCGTGGGTCTCTCTCTGTTTTCTCGCTTCTTTTCTGGTTGGGTTTCTTTCAACCGATCCGCCGGGACCTACCAGCACTTGCCTCGCTGGCCATGGAGTCGCTGCGCAAGTCCTTTAAGTCCTGCGGCTCCCGCAAGCACGCCCGAGGCTTCTCTTCCTCCCGCGAAGATCGCCTGCCCATCCTCGGCGAGCGAGCGCCCGCCGTCGACCCCGCCGACCTCGAGCTCGGCCTCGGCGGTCCCGGCTTGCCGGGCGATTGGAAGAGCGACGGTTCGGGAATGCCGAGGGAACCCGGCATTGAGTTCCGGGAGAAGGGGAGCGGGGAGGGAGCTCCCGCGGAGGACCCGCCGTCGCGGCTGATCGGGCGGTTCCTCCACGAGCAGCGGGCCTCCGGCTACGTGTCGCTGGACATGGACCTGGAGATGGAGGAGCTGCGCGGGGACAGCAACCGGAGGGACTTGCCTCCGGTCGCCGACTCGCCGTCAGCACTGCGGCCGACAATGCAGAGCCAGGACGGGTCGAGAGTGTCCTTCCAGCAGCCCATCTCGACAGGGGATGGGCCCGGTACGATGCAGAGGCGGCACAAGGGCTCGCCGAGCCACGGCAGAGATGGCAACTCCGGCGGTATCAGGGAAGAGGAGGTTGTGAAATGCACGTCAAGCGGGTCTTTCCAGCCGAAATCAAGCTTGCTGCGCACGAAAACCCGGTCGCGGCTGATGGACCAGCCAGAGGGGCCTGACCGGAGATCAGGCCGGGTTCGGAGATCGGGCCAACTGCGGTCTGGAATGGGGAGGGCAGGGGATGAGGAGGAGGACGACCTGTTCTTGGAAGAAGACCTTCCAGGGAAGTTCAAGAAGGCCCAGGTCGGTGCCATTACTCTGTTACAGTGGGTGAGTTTGGTCTTGATCATTGGTGCTTTAGTTTGTACTCTTGCAATTCCTGCATTGAAGCGTAGAGAATTGTGGAATCTCAAACTGTGGAAGTGGGAGGTCATGGTCTTGGTCTTGATTTGTGGGAGGTTGGTCTCTGGGTGGATGATTCGATTAGTTGTGTTCTTCATCGAGAGGAACTTTCTGCTGCGAAAACGGGTTCTGTATTTCATCTACGGCGTTCGAAAGGCAGTGCAGAACTGCCTGTGGTTGGGGCTGGTCTTGATTGCTTGGCATGCTCTGTTCGACAAGAAGGTCCAGAGGGAGACGAACAGCGACAGCTTGAGGTATGTCACCAAGGTGCTGGTGTGCTTCCTAGTGGGGACTCTGCTATGGTTGGTCAAGACGCTGATCATCAAGGTGCTGGCGTCGTCATTCCACGTGAGCACCTATTTTGACCGGATCCAGGAGTCTTTGTTCAATCAGTACGTGATCGAGACGTTGTCGGGTCCGCCTGTGATTGAAATTCGGAGGACGGAGGAAGAGGAGGAGAGCATTGTGGCAGAGCTCCAGACTTTCCAGAAAGCAGGCATGACTGTGCCATCTGATCTAAGGGCGGCGGCTTTTCCGACTAAAAGTGGGATGGTAGTTGGGAGCGGAGGGCTTCAGAGAAGTCCGCAAGTGAAGAACATGAAGCTCTCTCGAGGGCTGCCAGGAAAGAGCGAGGGAGAGATCACAATAGATCACTTGCACAAGCTGAATCCCAAGAATGTGTCTGCCTGGAATATGAAAAGATTGATTAAAATCGTGCGGCACGGATTTCACTCGACATTGGATGAGCAGATACAGGATACTACTCATGAGGATGAGTCGGCGACGATGATCAGGAGTGAAATCGAAGCCAAAGCTGCAGCTAGGAAGATCTTTCGAAATGTGGCTAAGCATGGTTCAAAGTAAGACCGTCACCTCAATGTTTTGAGTTTTTGACATAATCCTTGGATGAGGCAATTGCTTCCTGATTGGATCTCTTTCCGATTCACCTCAATGTTATGATTTTCTTGTTCCTAGGTTTATCTACTTGGAAGATCTGATGCGCTTCATGACGGAAGACGAAGCCTCGAAGACGATGAGTCTCTTCGAAGGAGCAGATGAAGGCAAGAGAATCAGCAAGTCGTGCCTGAAGAGCTGGCTGGTAAGTGGAATTCTGTAAAATCAGGTCCTTAGACATGCTTGTTATAATCTTTTCATCGTCAATGCTAATCGAACTAAACAAATTGCTTTAGGTCAATGCTTTCAGAGAGAGGAGAGCGCTCGCCTTGACCTTAAACGACACGAAGACTGCGGTCAACAAGCTGCATCGGATGGTCGACGTCATAGTAGGCATTGTCATATTGATCATCTGGCTTCTCATCCTGGGGATAGCAACAAGCAAGTTCCTGCTCTTTCTCAGTTCGCAGCTTGTCCTCGTCGCATTTATTTTCGGGAACACCTGCAAGACCATATTTGAGGCGATCATCTTCTTGTTCGTGATGCATCCGTATGATGTGGGCGATAGGTGTGAGATCGATGGAGTCCAGGTAGATACCGATGCCGCATGTTTTATTCACTGCTGTATCTGCTTTCGCTTGTACCTACTTCATGGTCTCCTGTTATTCATCGCCTCATTTACATGTTCTAATCCTTTTAGATGGTTGTGGAAGAGATGAACATCTTGACGACCGTGTTTCTGAGGTATGACAATCAAAAGATTACATACCCGAACAGCACTCTTTCAACGAAGGCCATCGGCAACTACAATCGGAGCCCCGACATGGGAGACGCGATCGAATTCTGTGTGCACATATCTACTCCTGCAGAGAAGATTGCTGCCATGAAGCACAAGATAACCAGGCAAGTGAAAACATCTAGAGTTTCTCAAACTTTGTTCAGTTTTCTGTGTCTGTTGAAGCATCTTTTCCAAAGGAATGATTGCTGCCGTAGATGACCATCCGGAAAAGTAGAGAACTGTAATGTCTCTTTAGTCAATCTGTGATAAGAACTTGGATTAATCGCGGGTGCTTGGGTTTTAGAACTAGGTAGATAGCCATGTGATACTTCCGGGCTCGCTCCATTGAATATTGCCAGTCTGTTTCTGTTCTATCTGCATCGACGAATCGATAAAACAAGAATTAATCCGGAATGCTTATCTGTTGTTCTACTGATTGCAGTTACGTCGACAGCAAGAAAGAGCACTGGTATTCCTCGCCTATGATCATAATGAAAGATATAGAAGAGCTGAACAGGGTGAGGATCGCCGTGTGGCTGTGCCACAGGATAAACCACCAGGACATGGGAGAGAAGTTCGCGAGGCGATCCCTCTTGATCGAGGAGATGGTCAAAATATTCAGAGAGCTCGACATCCAATACCGCTTGCTACCGCTCGACATCAATGTCCGCGCGATGCCTGCTCTGAGCTCCGCGCGGGTTCCTCCTGCATGGGAAAATGCTGGCTGAGTCGCTCAACTGGTCAGACAAAGAGCTGCATTCACCCACAGTAGATTGGCGGCTCGTATTCCACGATAGCAGTGCGATCGCAGACCGTGTAGTGGTCTCCGGCAAGCCGCTACTTCTTCGACTCTGAGGTTTTCCTCTCTCATTGTACATATTCATCGCATTACAGTGAAAATTCGGTTCCTCCATCTTTCCCGCGGCAACTTAGGCTCTTTAACTGGGATTCCGGAACTCTTTTCCTTATCTTAATCCGAGGCCAACTTGTAACTAGAGAATGAGTTGTTATGCAAATGATGCTTTGAAATTGAGGGGATACATCATACATCATGTTACTCGAGAGAGAGTTCTCAGGATGTAGATGTTCATTTGTCTATTGATGGTCATACTGTTACTATTCAGCTGTTCTTGTTTATCCAACATGGATCCTGAACTTCCCTTAAATTGCAGACAAACAGCAAACATTAAAGGTTTCACCTTCGTACCAAACATTGCCTTGGCTTTTCGAAACATACAATTTGCATCCCCGAGTTTTGCTACTTTATTTTATATCGCATCCCGACATCCTCGCTTGCTTACCAACTTGCCATTTTTCTTCCCAAACTACCCCGTCTTAAAAAAACGACCCTCAAACCCTAACCGGGCCTTCTCTCTCCCCTACTCCCCCACCACCGCCAACCTCGAATCTGGTCTAGATCGAGGTTGGACTGTTCATAGCCACGGGAGACCTACATGGCTGCCACGAGCCCCGTGACGTCAAGCTGTCGGACCCCGCGAGGCCCAAGTCGCTCCCATGGCCACGACCAGTGAGTCGTGTGCTGCAATGAGAGATAGAGAGAGTGTCGGCGGCATCGGTGGAGAGAGAGACAGAGAGATTGGATCTGGATTCTCGAACAATCACGATGATTGTACATAAGGGAATGAAAACGATTGCACTTTGCTTGTAACATCCTGACGCCTATTTTGATTCAAGCGCGTAAATGCACACGATGAGTAGAAACGAGATTAGTTTCGGCAAAAGATGAAAATACAAAAGTCGAAATCAGAATCAGCAAAGCTGCTCATAAGCTATTTATGCATTATCAGACAAGATAGCATATATTAATCATATGTTTATGCATCTCCAACGGTGTTTGTGTTCTCAAAACTAAGTTGGACTTATCTGAAGCTTAAAAACATCAATTGATTGGGAAAAACAAGGGGAGAAAACTCTTTAAGAATTTTGGAATAAGGAAAAATAAATTATGAGTCACCAGAACCCACTTATGGGTAGCTCAGTTGGTTAGGGCATACTTAAAATTGTATGGTTAGGCGAACTGATCCCAAGTTTGATTTCCAACTGAGCACTTGTGATTTAAGTGGTCCCAGGTTTGATTTCCAGCTGAGTACTTGTGATTTAAGTAGGGGGCTATGGCGGTGGGTTGCTGTGCTAATCTCCCCCGAGGAATGGTCAAAGTGCGCGCAAGTTGGCCCGGACACCTTGGTTATCAAAAAAAAAATTATGAGTCATCAAAAGAGGGGATGAACCACTTCCTCTATAAACGGGAAAATTACCCAATTAATTCTAAACCTAGGATGCCAATTTAGTTATAAACTTTTCAATTCTGTCAATTTAGTCCCACACCTTTGCTCGAAGTCATTCTGGTCAATTTTCGCCGGAAGCCGCTCACATAATGGTGTTTAAAAAATTCATTTTTCGTGAAACAAATGGATAAATGAAAGAATCGTGTGCTTTACAAAGTCAATGATGTGTTACATGCATATTTAGATGTTATATTTGCATATATTGCCCATGGTCATATTATATAGAGATCGTTAAAATGATATCGATCATTATGAGAGAGAACGATACCCTAATTTTCTCATAACCTAAAACAGCTCACGACTAAAAAGCATTACCTAGGGCATAATACTTATAAACACATTGTTGTATATTGCACTAATACAGAAAACGTTTGTGGATATGTCAATCAGTCGTGCCTAAATACAAGATAAATCTGGGTATGTCGGGCCGCATGGACACTTCATCAAGAGTATCATATACGGAATTAGGAATCCATTACATCTAATAGTTTATAATAACTTAAGTAGATTCGCATTGTGTGGGCCAGCAAGTTTTTGTGAAATAACTCCGATAAGAAGAAAAAAGAATGTGTTAAGAGACGGATATATATATATATATATATATATATATATATATATATAAAATAAGATTATGATACGTGAAATTTTCTTGAGGCAAGAAAGAGCACTGCATGATAGGTTTAAGGGATCTTAAATATATGGAATCTGACGAGATAACTATAATAAATTCATATAGAAACGTATGTAGAACTTTTGGGGTGTACGGATTTCGATATATGTGCGAAGAAAATATGGAAAAATCTGGGCCTAATTCCAAAAAAAACCTCAAACTTTACACTTTGTCCCAATTATACCCTGAACTTTTTTTTGTCTCAAGAAAAACCTCAAACTTTTATCCGAATCCTAAATCTACCCTACCGTTATAACTCCGTCCAATTAACGTCAAAAAAAAAAAAAAAAAACAGAACTAGCAGCTGCGGCGTGGCCAAGCCTTCGCCGGTGGCCAGGCCGCAGCCGCCGGGAAGGAGCGGCGGCCCTCGCCTGGGCCTACCCGAAGGCCGGCTACCCTCGCCGGCCCCGGGCGAGTCGCCGGCGAGGGCCTGCAGCCCCCGATCTGGGGCGAGGGTCGCGCCCTCCCCCAGATCGGGGGCTGCAGGCCCTCGCCGGCGACTCGCCCGGGGCCGGCGAGGGTCGCCGGCCTTCGGGAAAGCCCAGGCGAGGGCCGCCGACCCCAGGCGAGGCCTCGCCCAGGGTGGGCGACCCCAGGCGAGCTCGCCCCAGATCAGGGTCGGCGGCCCTCGCCGGCGACTCGCCCGGGGAGGCCCAGGCGAGGGCCGCCGACCCCGATCTGGGGCGAGCTCGCCTGGGGTCGCCCACCCTGGGCGAGGCCTCGCCTGGGGTCGGCGGCCCTCGCCTGGGCTTTCCCGAAGGCCGGCGACCCTCGCCGGCGACTCGCCCGGGGCCGGCGAGGGTAGCCGGCCTTCGGGTAGGCCCAGGCGAGGGCCGCCGCTCCTTCCCGGCGGCTGCGGCCTGGCCACCGGCGAAGGCTTGGCCACGCCGCAGCTGCTGGTTCTATTTTTTTTTTTTTTAACGTTAATTGGACGGAGTTATAACGGTAGGGTAGATTTGGGACTCGGATAAAAGTTTGAGGTTTTTCTTGAGACAAAAAAAAGTTCAGGGTATAATTGGGACAAAGTGTAAAGTTTGGGGTTTTTTTTGGAATTAGGCCAAAAAATCTGAAAGTTATCACAGCTATATATTTCTTTCACTAAAAATTTTGGGCCAATAATGAAAATTAAACATTTAGAGGTGCAGGTGGCCGAACCTGACTTTCATAAGGGGTCCTTATAGATCAAAATTAGAAGTCTGTCCGATGTATCTAATTAGCCCTAAATTTATTGAGCGAATATCAATTCAGTCCTAAACTTTTTTAATTTTGCCAAATTGAATTCTTAACATTAACGTGAAATTTCAATGTAGTCTTTTTAACCAATTTTATCGAAAATTGCTAACGTGGTGATGTGCCACATAAGTAGGCCGGCAATAACTGGATCACTACATTAGCAATTCCTGGCGAAAATTGGCCAAAAGGATTACAAATTTCCCACGAAAGTTTATAACTCAATTTGGAAAAATTAAAAAGTTTAGAATTGAATTGATATCTATACAATGGGTTTAATACTGATTGGGTAATTTTTCCCGAACAACATATTCTACACTTTGATAACAATTCAAAGGTCTTGGCCTCCGTACTAATGCTAAATAATTTAGAAACTAATTTACTATAACTCCCAACGATTACCAAATAGGAATTTCGGAACGTATCGATCTCTCATTAATGCTCATTCAAATGATCATAAATTAAAGCTTCTAATACGCATCTAAGTACATAAATTTTGGGATATTACAATATTTCTTGAACTTTTTCTTCATTACATGTTATCGTTTATGAAGAAGAAGAAAAAAAGAGAAAAAGAAGAAGCAGAAAAAACTTTTTGTTGACTTGAAAAAACAAAAAAAAATGCAAAAAATAATAATGCGGTGGTTCACGTAATTTCTTTTGTTTAGTCATTGTTTAATTCCTAAACCAATGTTTATACTCAATAAGAACATAAAATTTAATAATTGACATTTTTTTAAATTCCTTATACTTTCATATATTGATATTATTGGTTATATCTAGTGACTCTAATTATAAAAACAACAACAACCACAACAATAAATATAATCTATAATTATATTTTGGGTTAATATCACGAAGAAAACTCTAAACCGGTACATCTGTGACAAAATTACAAAAAACTAATTTTTTTACCCTAAAAAATCTCACACTAATACAAATGTGACAAATTCATCCAAAACTAGTTTTTTTGACCCTATAAAACCCTAAACCGGTTTAACCTATCAATTATCACGTATCATCTAATTCAGCATTTTGATGGTAAAATTTAACGAAAATTAACGGAAGGTAAATTTGTCGCAGGTGTACCGGTTTAAAGTTTTTTATAGTCAAAATTAATTTTTGGTAAATTTATCATACATGTACAAATTTAGGATTTTTTGTGGTATCATCCCTTATATCTTAAAGTACAATTATAACTTTCACCGAATGATTAATGTATTTGAAAAAAAATATATTCCTAAACAATCTGCGGTGTCTTCAGAATAGTATTTCTGGATCATTTTATGGCTCAACCACTGTAGAGCCAAACAAAATTATAATCTTGGTCAATATATTTCATTTTATATATAAGTCCCACATCTTACTTTTTGAAATGTATATAATATACTTCTTTTTGTTTCTAATAATTTTCATTCTCACTACCCAAAAAACCGGAGGAAGGAAAAAAAGAAAACAGCTCGAACTGAACTTGGGTGCAGACGACCAGCAGCACAAGCTCGACTTGGGTCGTCGTCGTCGTCGTCGTCTTGCTTCCACACCAGACATGAGAATCTGCTGGAGGAAGCTCGGCATCTTGCACGGGCCCGCCTTCTTGCCGTGGAGGCGGCCACCGTATCGGCTCCGTCGTCCCCGCTTCGCCACCCACCAACCCGCCGCCGGAGACCCGCGGCAAGCTCGCGGGTTCGGCTCGGCGAGGCAGAGCAGCGGGTGCCGCGCCCCGGATCTGTTCGCCCTGAACAAGCGGATCACGCATTTGGTCAGAGCGGGCCGCCTCGGCGAGGCCCGAGCGGCCTTCGACGCCGCCGGGTGCCGGAACACCGTGACGTGGAACGCCATGATCACGGGCTACGTGAGGAGGGGGGAGATGACGAGGGCGCGCGAGCTGTTCGACGGAATGCCCCAGAGAGACGTCACGTCGTGGAACTTGATGATCTCGGGCTACGTAGCGTGCCGCGGGAGTGGGTTCGTCGAGGAAGGGCGGGACCTGTTCGAGCGAATGCCCGAGAGGGATTGCGTCTCGTGGAACACGATGGTCAGCGGGTATGCGAAGGCGGGGAGGATGGATGAGGCGTTGTGGCTGTTTAGCCGTATGCCAGAGAGGAATGTTGTGTCTTGGAATACGATGGTGACTGGGTTTCTGAGGAACGGCGATGTGGAACGCGCGGTTCAGTTTTTCAAGGAGATGCCTGAGCGGGATTCGGCTTCTCTAAGTGGCCTTGTGTCGGGCCTTATTCACAATGATAAGTTAGATGAAGCTGCCAGGATATTTCTTGAACACGGGAATCCGGATGGTGGGGAAGAGATAGTGGGTGCTTACAACACCCTGATTGCTGGGTACGGCCAAAGAGGCTGCATTGAAGAGGCTCGTTATCTTTTTGACCTGATCCCATATAATAATGATAAAGGAAAAGGGGGTGCTCGGAAGTTTGCGAGAAATGTGGTATCATGGAATACCATGATCATGTCCTACGTTAAAGTAGGAAATACTGTTGCTGCTAGAGAACTCTTTGATCAAATGAAAGAACGTGATACATTTTCTTGGAACACCATGATTAGTGGTTACGTACATACGTCTAACATGGAAGAGGCGTCCAAACTTTTTCAAGATATGCCTAATCCTGATACTTTTACGTGGAATACGATGATCTCAGGATACGCCGAAACTGGAAAGGTTGAATTGGCAAGGGATTTATTTGAGAAGATGCCTCAAAAGAACTTAGTCTCATGGAATTCTGTGATAGCAGGATACGAGAAAAATGAGGACTATAAAGGAGCGGTTGGACTCTTCATTCAGATGCTGACCAATGGGGAGAAACCAGATCGACATACTTTATCTTCCATTCTAGCCGTAGCCACTGGTCTTGTTGATCTTTCCCTAGGTCTGCAGATCCACCAGCTGGTCACCAAAACAGTTAACCCAGATGTGCCTATAAAAAACTCCC
Source organism: Syzygium malaccense (assembly GCA_031216405.1). Classification (NCBI taxonomy): domain Eukaryota; kingdom Viridiplantae; phylum Streptophyta; class Magnoliopsida; order Myrtales; family Myrtaceae; genus Syzygium; species Syzygium malaccense. The sequence continues at coordinate 23,222,994 of CM062259.1, read as the reverse complement.
TCATCACTATGTACTCAAGATGCGGGGCAATTGTCGAGGCTCAGACTATCTTTGACGAGGTGAAGTTACAGAAGAATGTGATCACTTGGAATGCAATGATTGGAGGATACGCATCTCATGGGTTGGCTGCAGAGGCTCTTAAACTTTTTAATTTGATGAAGAGATTTGAAGTTAGGCCTACCTATATAACCTTTATATCTGTTCTGAGTGCTTGTGCTCATGTTGGGTTAGTAGAAGAAGGCCGGAGGCATTTTCTGTCGATGGTTAAGGAATATAACATAGAACCAACGGTTGAACATTTTGCATCACTTGTGGACATAGTGGGCAGGCATGGGCAGCTTAACGAGGCCTTCAATATAATAAAGGACATGCCAATGAAGCCAGATAAGGCTGTTTGGGGTGCTTTACTTGGTGCTTGTAGGGTGCATGACAATGTTGAGTTGGCTCGAGTTGCAGCCGAAGCATTGATGCAACTTGAGCCAGAAAGTTCGGCACCATATGTCTTGCTATACAACATGTACTCAGATGCCGGACGCTGGGATGATGCAAACGAAGTGCGCATGATGATGGAGAGAAATGCAATTAAGAAGCATAAGGGGTATAGTCGAGTGGATTCCCCTCAGTAGCTTTTGTTTCGTATGCCAACCTTCGGTTTACTCCCTGCATCAACCTCCTTTTGCTTATGAAGTCAGGAGTTAAGATAACTAACAGATCTGTTTGTCCTATACAACAGGATGAAAGAAACCAGAAAACTGGAAAATAGTCGGCTCATCTGGTTGATTATATTTGTTATACTGTAGAAAGAACGAGGACTTTCGTTTTCATGGCGAATCTTTTACTGACATCCCAAAAGAATGATGGAATAGAAGTTTGGAAAGTGAGAACTAGATTCAGAGGAGTCACTTCGAACTGATTTTTCAATTCCCCAGATCTTGCAATTCTCAGCTCTGTCATAGTAAGATGGTGAAAAATCTATAGGTAGCTACAATACCAAGTTTCTGGCCTATTACAAATGATACTCGATGACTCCAACGATTTATCCGTACGATCAAATAGGAGCTGAAGCCAATCTATACTGTTAATTGGCATGCTCAACGTTCATATGAATCATACATGCTGATGGATTACTTCTTTGTCAAATTGAACGCATGAAGAGCAATGACTTTTTCTGCATGGGATGTTGACCTGCACGGTCCATGTACATTAGCCAACATGGCCTTTACTCAAGATCCATGACAAGAGGAGATGTTACGTGCTGATGCTAGGAAAAGCCTTGGTATTCTGCAACTGAATAGCTTGTCAAGCACACAGATATTTAACTTTTTAACAGGTAACCTGATCTTGGCTTCTTTACTCGACATTAGTGAATAATCTACAAAGATTTGTCCTCTTTCTGAGTTCTGGAAGGTCATCTTGTCTTGGCAGAAGAGAATAGAATGATCACTTGCATATTGGCTCTCTTTACCGTTCACTTTTTCCCGAGAGAATTCTCTGCTATTCTTTGGAACTTGTCTCTTGAAATTTTATTATGTGATGTCTCTCTTTCAGCAACTTCAGTGAAGACAGGAGGAGGAAGAGGAAGATTAAGAAAGAGGTTAGCAATTTTGTTAAGGCCGTAAGGCGACTTATCCTGTTTTGAGGCCTAAAGCAGTTTATTCACTTAATCACTCAAGGATTTGAGGGGCTTCTACTTGCATGCTTGGGGCTTTGGCTTATAATCAGCGGTTGGACAATAATTTGCTTTACAATAATAATAACTGCTGATCTGCGTCACTCTTCTGATCCTGAAATCATCTTCAGGGTCTCTATTTATTTCCATAAATTCCAACAAAATTTGATGAATCAACAATAATAACTGGTAGGTTGGTGGGTGACAACGATTCACTAATTACTACCATCAATTGAAACAGCAATGACGAGTGACTGACTACTGATTATAGCAGTGACAGACACCCGGTGCGACCAGTGACCAGTGATGGGTGATGGTGGTTACTGGGGACCAGAGGTGTTGGCAGCTAGCAATTGGTGATGTTGATCGGTGGCTTGCCAATCTAAGACAACCTGTCAGTGATGGGGTGGTCGAGGGAAGTTATTGAGATGGAACGATAAGTTCAGTGAGTTTCAAGAGAGGACTTTTGCCTTTTGAAGGGTAAGTCGTTACCAGAATTTAACTATTCATCTTCCATTATCCACTGACCATGATAAGAAATTGTCGCATCCTTTATTGAGAGGAGCTTTCTGCTGTGTAAAAGGGTATTGTATTTCGTCTACGGTCTAGGGTAAGTGGTTTGGAATTGTTTGTGGTCAAGGCTGGTTTTGATTGCTTGGCATGCTCTGTTTAATAAGAAAGTCGAGGTAAGAGCTTGAAGTATGTCACTGAGAGTTCGTGTTTTTTTTTTGGCAGGGACTCTGTTGTGGTTGATCAAGATGCTGATAATCTAGGTGCTAGCGTTGTCATTTCACGAGAGCACCTATTTCTTCAGGGTTCAGTAATCTTGTTTTAACCAATATGTGATTGAGATGTTATCGGGTCCACCTTCCGTGAAAATACCTAGGACAGAGGGAGAGGAGGATATAATTGCAGCTAAGCTTCAAAAATTGGAGAATGCAAGCAGGACCATGCTATCAGATCTCGGGGCAGCTGCTTTTCCAAGGGACATTGGGAGGGGAGACCTTCAGAGAAGTCCCCTAGAGGAAAGCATAGAGTTCTCTCGAGTACGGTTTGGAAAGTGGTTGGGGGGATAGCAGTTGATCGCTTGCACAAGCTAAACACTAGGAATGTGCCAAAGCCTGCCTGGAATATGAAAAGATTGATTAACATTGTGCAAGCATGGATTTGATTCAACATTGGACAAGCGGAATTGAGATTCTACTCAAGAATGAGTCGGACACCATGATCAGGAGTGAAACCGAAGCCAAAGCTGCAGCTTCCTGGTAATCTGGCTAAGTATGGTTCAAAGCAAAGCCATAGTTCTTCACCTTCCAAAGCAGATGGTAGAGTTCTTTTCATATTCCTTGGATGCATGTGTTGAGCTTCGGTACCCCTCGTCAAACAGATGGATTGGGTCGTGTCGAAAATGATCCTATCTAAATTGACTCATTTAAACCATTTTGACCTATTTCGATGTAATACAAATTTAGTGACTCATTCCCGACCCAACCCATATGGCTAAAATATTTCCATATTTAATTCAATTTAGGAAAACTCATATCCAAAATAAGGTGAGAGCATGGAGTGAGCAAGTGCAAAATCTAGTGAAGGAGAGAGAGTGAAAAGAGAGTCCTAGAGATAGGTTGGATATAAAAAAGTTGTGAGCCTATATTATTTTGAGTTTTATCGTTCTAAATCCATTTATGATACATGTACTAAATATAATTAATCCATATAACAATTTGACCAATCAAATATGGGTTAAAAAATGGGTCTTGGTGAATTTGCAATTGCTAAGTTTGATCATTTTTAATAACCCAATTAGATGTTGAAATTGAAAATTCGGTACTTAACAAGATTAAGCTTCTTTGATATCGTTGACTTAAAAGACCGCTTAAGTCAACAATTCAATTGATGCCGTAAGAAAGTGTCGGATGTACTTAATTCAATGTAACATAAAAAATTTTAATTGCAATTAAAACCTATCGGCCATGATCATTGCCTTGTATGAAACTTCAGAAACGAGACGGCAAACTTTACAAATGTAGATTACAAATGTAGACTTAGGAATTTGGAAGAGTATATTAAAGAGCAAAAACAGAGAGCTCAAGCTTTTTATATTTGACTAGTGATAAAACCCGGGCCTAAAATACATGTAAATTTTTTCGGCCTTTTTCTTTCCTCAGATTAATAAATTCGTATTATGAATAATCTTTCAATAAATAACTAAAACGTGAAAAATAATTGGATGAGCGCATGATTCGTATTTTTACCGTTTTTGTTAAAAAAAAGTATCTGGTATTTTGCAATAATCTATCGTCCAAACATGCTTTTTTTCTTAATTACAGAGATGAGTGGATATGCATTGATCATATTGTCTTCTAATCTTGTGAAACAAATACCTGCAAATACATAAGGCATCTTTAAAAAATTCCGGGACATCACTTGTTCAAGTTGATAATTTACGGAACGAATGTTGCTAATAACTCATTTGTCGTGATATGTATCACTGGTTTCTTATATTATAAATTTGGAAATATATGGATGACTCGACAGACATCACCGTATTAACATAGGATCACAGAAAACGATTTGTGGCACGAATACAGTTACTATGAAACTCACTTTGTTCATACCACGTCATGAAATCGACACTCCTTGCACGTAGGATAAAAGTTATACTAAGTGTAAGTAGATATACATTTTCCACAAGTACAATTAACGCAAAGTCGAATATGCAATTGTCATGTTGAGGTCAAGTTGTATTCTCATATAGTGCATCGTAATTGTAGTTTCTTGAGTTAAATGAAAGTTAAGTGCATGAAAAATTTAGGGTTAATACCACGAAAAACCTTAAATTGATACATCCGTGACAAATTTACCCCAAACTTTTTTTTTATCATCAAAAACCCTAAACCGATACACTTATAACACATACCCTTCATTATTTTCCGTTAAATTTTACTGTCAAAATGCTGAGTTGGATGACACGTGGTAATTGACGAATGTATCAATTTGGGATTTTACTCTCCATTTGCCACAAGTGTTTATGGTTTTTTCTTGGTTTTAATCCAATTTAACCGAAATTGGCTAAGAGTAAATTTGTCACAAATAAACTAGTTTAGGATTTTTTGTGGTAAAAAGATTAGTTTGGGTAAATTTGTTACAAATGCATCAGTTTGGGATTTTGGGTGGTTAAAAAAAAATTTTGACGTAAATTTATCACAAGTGTACCAATTTGGATTCATGGTATTAACCCAAAAAATTTATAATCCTAGAACTAATGCATGAAATTAGGAAAAAACACAAAAAAAAAAAAGTTTTATAAGAAGTTTGAAAGTTGAAGTAAAAGGTGGGCTTGGGTGAAGGTGAGAATAGGATTGAAATGCCACCCTTCTTCATGTGTGGTCAAGTTTTGGACGACCTACCAATTTTAATGCATTAAGATTTGTACGACAAAGTCTTGCAAAAAAGTTTCAACTGAATTGCGCAAAGATTTTAAAAATTCGTTACTCACTCACCCGACAAAATTCGAAATCGATGAACTCGATGTGTAAAGGAGACAAAGGCTCGAGTCTCCAAGATCCACGGTGACCATAGTTTCTCGAGTTCGATGTACGTCGCTAGCCAAGCGACGAAGAGAAAAGAGAAGCGGAGGAGAGAATCGCGAAATTACAACTTAGTAGGGATGACTTTGATTGAATTCTTTTAACTTTTTGAATAATTTTAATACTAATGAATCTGCCATTCGCATTTTCGAGCTTTCATGTACTTTAATAACATTCAATTAACGTGCCAGGAAAATAGGGAAAAAAATCAATCAATAATTCGTCATTTGTTACCAATAATATTGACACCGTTGGTCTTTATACTTTTTTCAATTTGTTCAAATTATTTATGTAATTTTTTGGAGCTAATGTGATAACTAAAAGTTATGATTTTTTGTCCGAATTAATCCTTTCGTTAAACAAAAGAAATGGAAAATGCTGATGTGGACAACCACGCCACATTGCTGCTGCTGATAGGATACATTAGAGGTGATGTGGATTTGTTTTGCTTCTTACTCGAAAGGAAAAATGACACAAATAGTTATTAAAACTTTGGCTCAATATGCAATGTGGTCCATGAACTTTTAATTTGTTTAATGTAATCCCTGAAGTTTAGCCTAATATTCAATATGGTCCCTAAACTTTTAATTTGTTCAATATGGTCTATGAAATTTTGGTACATATTCAATGTAATCGCTAAACTATATTGTAGTCCTTTTATTAATTAACGTTCAAAAACTACATTAGACATTTTCATATAATTCAAGAACTAAATTGAACATGTACCAAAAGTTCAGGGACGACATTAAACATATTAAAAATTCAAGAACCGCATTATATATTGGATTAAAATTCATGCACTACATCGTACATTGGACCACATTGAACTAATTAAAGATTTTTTGTGTCATTTTCCCTACTTGAGGGAGGGGGGAGGAGAGAGAGAGAGAGAGAGAGAGAGAGAGATCTGTAGCAGCGGCAGGCTGTCGCCATGGCCGCCAACTAGCTTGGGTGGAGCACCTCTAGATTAGGGTTGCGTGACCCGAGCGACCAATCACCTTTTTTATAACTACTCTATTTATATGAAAGTAGTTGAAAGTAAGGTTAATGTAGATGAAGGTTATAATTGATGAATATTTGAATAAGAAACGTGGTCGTTCGGGTTGCGTGACCCAAACTTGGCCCCCGCCGCACATGGACCGCCAGCCAAAAGTGCCACCACCCGGCAAATGGTGCTGGGTTGGGCGGGCCATCATTTGGCTTTTTCTTTAATGTTTCTTCTTTCTTGTATTTTCAAATTTATTTATTTATTTATTTATTCTCTTTCATAAATTTTAAAAAATTATGTATATAAAAACCCATATATGACGTTACGCCAATATTCTACGACAACATCAACATTTAATTTCGCGTTTTTTTTTACAAAAAGACCGGTTCGAATGGAAAGAAAAAATAACTCGAAGGTTACATCGGCCAATAGAAAAATACATAGTCCAAAATCAAACGAACTAAAATAATATAGGAATCGATGGCGACATTATTTTTTTTTGATAATTGTGTCTCGAGCTAATTTATACGCCCTCTACTATAATTCATCCTTTGGTAATTTTAGCCTAGCTAGGGTATGGAGAAGCGAACAAAAGCAATCATTTCTTCGTCGAGCAACGACACAAATGATCTTTGAATTAAGATTCAATTTATAATATAGCTTTTAAACTTTTGATACATGTTCAATTTAGTTCCTGAACTAAAGGAAGATGTTCAACTTTGTCCTTCCATTAATTCAAGGCCAAGAACGGCGTCGAACGTTTTCGTATAGTTAAGGGAATAAATTGAACTTATACCAGAAGTTCGGAGATCACATCGAACAGATTAAAAGTTCAGGACTGACGTTGCACGTCCGATTAAAGTTTAGAGATCTTGTCGAGCAAATCATAAACTCGGGGACGACCTACACATTAAATCAGAGTTCAATAATCATTTATGTAACTATTTAGTTGCTCGTCAAAACGTAGATCTTTAATTCACTGACAAAAGGAGTCGTACGCCGACGTTGACGATGGGCATGCACGCCTTCCCCTCATATCCATTCGCACGCACGCTGAAGATACCAGAAGCTCCACACACACGCGCACGCAGAGATGGTTGGAGGAGGAGGGGGAGGAGGAAGGCGACGACGAAGAAGAGGAAGCTGCTGCTGCTCGAAACCCAGATCGGAGACCTGAAGGTGGGGGCGGGGCGGACCCTCGATCCTCTCGTCCCATTCTCCGCACCGGTTTCTCCCTGCGGAGGCCGCTGGAATCCTGCCACCGGCGGGTGCCTCTTTCGATCCGCGGTCGACGACCCGGTTCCTCCCTCGAATGGAATCCATCGCGGGGACCGGCGGCGGGAAGAGGCGGCGGCCGATGGGCCGCGGCCGGGACGGGCCGGCGGCCGGGTTTTGGCTCCGGGAGATCGGCGGGCTCAGCAGCCGGAGCTTTGCGTACCGGCACAGGGCGTCGGAGGTCCGATCGTGTTGATGCGCTTTTGGTTTTTGCTTCTTGTGTGTTTTTCTTTGTTGGGCTGTTCTTGTCGGTTCGATCGAGCCCTTTTCTGGGTTTTCTCTTTTCTGGGTTTTGGTGGCTGGGGCTAGATACGCCTTTTCTTGAATGTTCTTGTTTGATTGTCGCGACGAGGGTTGGATTGACCCGGTTGACCGGATCGTTCTTGGAGAGGTTTAGAGAGACTGCTGCTGGTGCTGCTGGTGCTGCTGGACAGTGTTGTTTTCGGTGTCGATGTTGTCAGTTCCCTTTGACAAGCTGTGCTTGCTTAAGCACGCGGACAAGATGTGCACTTGCTTTTGGCCGTGATTATAGGCTCCCTCTCGGTGTGGCTGTGCGTGTGCTCTTGTTCCCCAAGAGCCTAAAGTGTGAGAGTGGGAAGTGAAATGTGGGAGATTTATTCATCAGTCCGTCGATTCGATGGCCGGATGGGGCAAATAGGGGAAAGATCAGAATGAAAGCTTGTAGGATATGATTAGGGCGTTCAGTTTTACGACGGAATTCATTTCTTAGGGGATTCAACTACAGTACGGTTCTTCATATTGCTAAAAGTTTGATGGAAGGGGAAGACTTTGCACGATAGACGACCATCTGTATCAGAGGGGGACTTGTGCACTTTTAGCCCCTGCATCACCAACCCCGCTTAGAATAAACTAAACCTTAGCTGCTGTATTAATTTTTTATTACAGCGACGAAAAGTTGATACATTTTTCTTGTTTCTATATATTTCAGGATCTTGTGTTGCGGTTCGAGATCTACAGGAATCTAAAAAACCACAGGGGTTGTGTGAATACCATCAGCTTTAATTCGAGTGGTGACATTCTGGTCTCTGGTTCTGATGACAGACGGGTTATATTGTGGAACTGGGAAACTGGAAATGTTAAGCTCGCATTTCATTCTGGTCATCAGAACAACGTTTTCAATGCAAAGATCATGCCTTACACAGATGACCAAAGTATTGTCACTTGTGCTGCAGATGGGCAGGTATGGTCTTCTTAGGATGCAAATCATTTCTGGCAACATCCAATGAAATTTCGTCTTCTAAATTCTTTTAAATTAGCGGTTGGTAAAAGCAGTGGTGTTTTTTGTGATCTGCGCTAACTTTTGGGCATAGGGTGCTGAGGTTTAGTAATTTGCCTCATGCTTTTAACAGTCTATTATGTCAAGTAATGCCTTCTTTCTACATGTTTTAGCAATATGGGTTGGATTGGATATAGTTGCGTTATGATTATGTGCAATTCTTCTGATTTGACACCTCATTCGAATTTAGGTGAGACATGCTCAACTTCCAGAGAGTGGACCTGTCAAGACTTCTTTGTTGGCCAAACATCACGGTAGAGCCCATAGATTGGCCATTGAGCCAGGAAGTCCCCATGTATTTTACTCGTGTGGGGAAGATGGGTTAGTTCAACATGTAAGTTTCCTATCTAGAAACACATATTGTGATATTTTTTCTAATTAGATAAAATCTACTCTCTTGGAAAAGCCGCAATGCAAGTTGACAATTATGCGTTTTGAAATATTCGTGAAGAAAAATTGTGATTATACTTCATGAAATATGTGTTTTGGAGAAGTTCAAAATACAAATACAAAGCTGTTAACATGCATGAACCATTTGATGATCATACTCGAGACTTTTTCACAGATTTGCTTGTTTCCATTTTTCTTGTACTTCACGAAATTAAAACGTGTTGACGCATCAAATTATAAATGGTTGCATTTTCAATACTCAAATTCTTCATAGGATGTTATTCATATCTTTCTAATGGTTATGCAGAAGCATAATCTAGTTGACCTGTCAGCTATGTGACATTGCCATTTTCTTCTTTTCCAGTTTGATCTTAGGACTAAGAGTGTCACGGAACTTTTTACTTGCCATCCAAATGATGATAGGGGAAGTCACATGCCGGTCATTAAGTTAAATGCTATTGCAATTGATCCAAGGAATCCAAATCTCTTTGCAGTTGCTGGGTCAGATGAGTTCACCCGACTTTATGATATCCGCAAGTATAAGTGGGATGGATCTACGGACTTTGGCCAACCCACCAATTACTTCTGTCCTCCGCATTTGGTTGGTGACGAACAAGTTGGAATAACCGGCTTAGCCTTCTCAGATCAGAGTGAGCTTCTGGTCTCTTACAATGATGAATTTATCTATCTCTTCACTCAAGACATGGGATTAGGTCCTGATGCAGTTACAAGTGAGGCAGTAGCATCCAATACAGATCTTAAGGAAAAATTTGAACCCCAAGTTTACAAAGGGCACAGGAACACTGAGACTGTGAAGGGTGTGAATTTCTTTGGTCCTAAATGTGAGTATGTGGCAAGCGGGTCTGACTGCGGGAGAATATTCATTTGGAGGAAACAGGGTGGAGAGCTCATTCGTGTCATGGAAGCAGATGAGGATGTGGTAAACTGTGTGGAACCTCATCCTCATGAAGTAGTGTTGGCAAGTAGTGGGCTTGAAGATGATGTCAAGCTATGGACACCAAAGGCTATTGAAAAAGCTACACTACCCACCAATATCCAACGGGTATGGCTCATCTTCAGAAAAAAACATTACAGTCCATCAGGAATGACACTGGTGATATTAATATATTGCTGCATTTTACTTTAGTGAACTTGAAGTCATTTTCAAAATGTAGTATGCTTGAGATATTCTCATCATACTTTGCTTCATGGATATAGACAATGAGACCAGAAAAAATGCAGATCATTTCACATATCAGCACATGTAGGAAGAACTCAGTGTCATGAAACCTTAAAAGTTTTTGGCAGTGTTTTTATTAGAAGATGGGGAATCATTATGTGGTATTTCTAGTTCTGTTCAGATATCTGCAAGAAATTAGGCTTGGTTGCTTGAATGTGCATCTGTCACTATTTCTCCTTGCACTCACTTCTTGCCTCTTCCACCTTGCCATTCCTCTTCTGATTTTTATTAAGAACCTGGAAAATGTTATTAACTCAATTTTGCTGCTCACTTGTGGGGATGGGAACCATTAAGTATATAATTTGGCTCAACTTTATCCCAGTTTTGCCTAGGGAGCAACCCCATTTTTCTACCTTGAATTGGTCAAAATATGCAGAATTTCTTACTTTTTGTGGAGGATTAGATCCAGTAACTGGGGGTCTATGGCTGACTGATATTGCTTATCGTCATTTAGCTATTGCAATTCTTTTCTTGATAGTAGGTCACATGTATAGGACCAACTGGGGCATCGGTCATTGTATGAAAGATATTTTAGAGGTTTATAAAGGTCCATTTACAGGCCAGGGCCATAAAGGCCTATACGCGACCCTAACAATGTCATGGCATGCTCAATTATCTCTTAACGTAACTATGTTAGGCTCTTTAACCATTTTTGTAGCTCACCATATGTATTCCATGCCCCCTTATCCATATCTAGCTATGACTATGGTACACAACTGTCATTGTTAATGCATCACATGTGAACTAGCGGATTTGTCATAGTTGGTGCTGCCGCGCATGCAACTATTTTTATGCTGAGAGATTACGATCCAACTACTCCATACAACGATCTATTAGATCTTGTCCTTAGGCATTGTGATGCAATCATATCACATCTCAAGTGGGTATGTATATTTCTAGGCTTTTACAGTTTTGGTTTGTATATTCATAATGATACCATGAGCGCTTCAGGGCAACCCCAAGATATGTTTTCTGATACCACTATACAATTACAACCCGTAGTTGCTCAATGGATACAAAACACCCATGCTTTGGCGCCTGGTGCAACCACCCCTGGTGCAACAGCAAGCACCCATGCTTTTTTGCTCTCCCTCCCTACCCATCCATGTCTGTGTATGTCCAGTGTTTTCCGCCCTTATGTTTATCGAGTTCAAGGGGCAGACAATGTGAAGATATGTGTGGTGCTTGTTAGGACAAATTGTGCAATTGATATTTTATTGGCAATCATAGTTATCTTGGCTGCTCATTTTATTTGGTCAGTACAATGGTTCCAATGATTAATGTTATGGTTTCGATACTTTGTTTCTTCAGACGAGGCCAAAGGCCCTAGGCTGGATGTACAGAATATCTTCTCCCCAGGACCTGCTGTTGCAATTGTTTTCGATGGAAAGGCGAAGAACGGACCCGGGAGATAATAGAGATGACTCCTCTAGCTCTGCGACTGGTCAGGATCTCATGGAGCTTATTTTTACATTTAATGGAAACAATGCCAGTTCTTCAGATGATGGGGGCAATGCATCTGGTCCCGAAGACTTCTTTAGTTGAGCTCCTTGGATCGTCCGTCTTGCCTGTTGGGTAAACTCCCTAGGCGCTGTACATCCTTTTTCAAATGGACCTGCTTTGGTTAATCTCCTGTAAAAATTCACCATAGACCTGGTACTTGATGAGGAATGGCTTTCTGTGACTGCGCAATGAATAATTTATCGAGTATAGTAAGATTTGGATCTGATGCATGGATGATGGTCGAGATGATAAAGCCGTGTCCTTGTGAGGAACGGAATTGCGGGTAAATGTTGTTCTTGGTTATCGGTGTCGGGGCGAGAGGGAAAACATGTCAATGGAAGAAATTCTCTTATTCAACAGGATAATACACTACAAGGACACTCGGTCCTAGATCTGCCAAGTCTTTGCACAACCAACAGAATGGACCAATGGTCCGAATTGCATAACATACCTGAATTGAAATGTAGATCTTCAACCACTGTTGGGGTGGTCGGTACTGATTCGGCGGCTTCGGCTATGCGATCATTTCCGGCGGGTCTGAGGGTGAGAGGCATGCTATGCAGAAGTTTCTTGTGCCCCATGTCCAAGAAATGTATGGAGTAGAAATGTATCCTCACCTGGACAATGCCAAAACGTTACAGATGGATAATGGAGCATGTTCTTTCTCAAAATAAATAAACTCAACAGGCACATACAAATTTACTTGGACAGAGCGTGAAGGTTTCAGAGGTCCCTTTACTTTTAAAAATTGTTTAATTAGTTCCTTCAAACTTTTTTTTTTGGCAGTTGCATCTTGAAACTATATTCTTATTGTTTGAATTGGTCCCTCCATCAAAGTTTTGGCCGGAATTGCTGATATAGCTATCAACTCCACGTGTTCGGTCGAACCCGGGTGGCCTAACCTCGACAACAGCCGGCAAGGGCTTGGCAACGGCAACCGCTCGCCGACTCGTGGGAGGCAACGACACCGCTCCCCGCAACCTTCCCCTTCTTCTCTCTTGTTTTTTTTTCTCTCTCGCGGTTTGGTTTTTTTTTAAGTTTTTCAATATCTTATCACGACAACACATTAATACTGCACATGAATTTGGAAATCACGTTAAATAAATTAAAAGTTCAAGAATGATATTACGATAAATCAAAGTTTTTGTACAATTGTCGCAAAAGAAACCTATGCACGTTTAAGGATTCAATTGCACGAAAGAAAGTCCAGGACATGAACGGACAGTTCGAAATTCTAGTTCGATGGCTTTGCATGCTCTGTCGCTCGCGCTAACTCCAGAGTCCACCGGCAAAGTGAGACCGGGACCGAGTTTGAGCTTCCATTCTCCGACCGCCCCCGCCATTATCGGCGCGTCCCACGAACGCTTGACGTTCTGCAAGCCCGAACATGGCTTCTTCACCGCTCGCTCACTACCCCCATTTCTGTAACTCCGGAACACCCAGAGGCCACCACCCCATCGTCAAGCCGAGGATCTCCAAGCCCGCAATCCCGAATAGGAACAAACCCAGCAAGCTGAGTAGGCAGAGCAGAGCTGACCATGTCGCGCTCAACAGAGCTCTCTCTGCGTTCGTGGATTCTGGGAGTTTGGAAAATGCGGTCCACCTGTTTGAGAATATGCCCCGCTCGGATGCCTACACTTGGAATGTGCTCATTAGAGGCTTTGTCAATAATGGGTTGTTTCGAGAAGCGATCGAGCTTTACCGGAGGATGGCACGTGAAGGGATTACGGCCGATAACTACACCTTCCCTTTTGTAGTCAAGGCGTGTGGGGGGTTGTCGGCTTTGATGGAGGGGGAGAAAGTTCACGCCAAGTTGTTCAAAGTTGGGCTGGATTTGGATTTGTATGTTGGCAATTCGCTCATATCCATGTATGCAGAGAATTGCCGTGCCGACTTAGCTGAAAAGGTATTTGGAGAAATGCGTGCGAGGGACGTGGTTTCGTGGAACTCCATGATCAGCGGGTTCCTTTCGGTGGGCGATCGTTGGAGCTCCTTGGCTCTTTTGCAAGAAATGCAAGTATTTGGCATGAGACCTGATAGATACAGCTTGATCAGTGCGCTTGGTGCCGCTTCTCTCGAGTGTTATTTGCGAAGCGGGAGAGAGATCCATTGCTGGGCGATTCGGAGTGGGCTTGAATCGGAGTTAATGGTTGAGACGTCTCTTGTTGATATGTACTGCAAATGCGGTAAAGTAGACTATGCTGAGAGATTGTTCAACAGTGCTTCTAAGGAGAACATTGTGACTTGGAATGCAATGATAGATGGATATGCTTCAAATGCTCTTCCTTCAGAGTCATTGGCTTGCATGAAGAGTATGCAGGACGATTGTAATTTGAATCCGGATAGTATCACAATGATTAACCTGCTACCGGCATGTGCACAATTAGGATCCCTCCGGATAGGGAAATCTGTCCATGGACACTCCATCAGAAAATGTTTTTTTCCAAATATGATCTTGGAAACTGCTCTTATTAATATGTATGGAGCCAGCGGAGGGTTGAAGGGGGCTAAGTATTTGTTTGGTAAAATGGCTGAAAAGAGTTTGATCTCGTGGAATGCGATAATTGCTGCCCATGTGCAGAACGGGCAGAATGAAGAAGCCTTAGGACTCTTTCAAAAGCTTCGGTGTGAGCTTTTGGAGCCGGATGCAATTACGATTGCAAGCATTTTGCCTGCCTTTGCCGAAGTAGCATTACTAAGAGAGGGAAGGCAGATTCATGGATATGTTTCAAAGTTGGGTCTTGGTTCAAATACCTACATCTCAAATTCAATCATATATATGTATGCAAAATGTGGAGATCTGGGGACTGCTCAACAAGTTTTTGACAAAATGCTGATTAAGGATGTTGTTTCATGGAATGTTATTATCATGGCTCATGCGATACATGGATGTGGTGCTAAATCCATTGCACTGTTTAAAGAGATGAAAACATATGGTGTTGAACCCAATGCCAGCACATTCTATTCCCTGCTAATGTCCTGCAGCATTTCCGGCTTGGTTGATGAGGGGTGGGGATACTTCAATCAAATGAGACGGAGCTATAATATTGATCCTGGTATAGAACACTACGGATGTGTGCTAGATCTGATTGGTCGCACTGGCAACCTTGACCGTGCCAAAGAGTTTGTCGCACAAATGCCTTTGGTCCCCAGTGCTAGAATATGGGGATCGCTGCTGACTGCTAGTAGAAAGCACGGAAATGTTGAAATGGCTGAATATGCTGCCAAGCACATCTTATCATTAGAACATGATAATACAGGGTGTTGTGTTTTACTGTCGAATATGTATGCAGAAGCCGGACGCTGGGAAGATTTCGAAGGCATCAAATCACTCATGAGAAAAGAGGGGCTCACAAAGACAGTTGGATATAGTATGATGGAGAGTAGGGGTAAAATCTACAGCTTCACCAATCAAGATAAATGCTGTCAACACACAAGCATGATCTATGAGGTATTGGACATTTTAAACAAGGGAATTGGGGCAGATATTCATCTCACAAGAGTCACTAGGTTCAGACCACTTCATTTGGCAAAAGAAAGAGCAAAATCTGCTGCCGCTCACAGTGTAAGGCTGGCTATATCTTTTGGCTTGGTTTCTACAACGATAGGGAACCCAGTTCTTATCAGACAGAATACTAGAATTTGCGAAGATTGCCATTCTGCTGCAAAGAAAATATCGGATTTGAGTCGTAGAGAGATAATAGTTGGGGATGCAAAGGTCGTTCACCACTTCAGAGACGGATGCTGCTCTTGCAATGATTACTGGTGACAAAGTATTATGAAACACAAGTAGGAGAAATTGTAAAAACGATTGCCTAATATAGTTGTCCGAGGGAATAGAAAAGTGATCATTCCAAAGCATATGCACATGTACAGGTAAACAAGCACATACAAACTTAGTCCAATCTTTATGCTATGTGTGTATCATATGATACAAAAACGATGCTATTCATATAACTGCTCAACGAATTTATTCAGCAGACAAGATTCTGTCATCTTTGTTTTACATCTTTAATTAGTTTCCAAAGCCTATGGGTTGTAGAGAATGGCAAATAGGGAAAAAAAAAACGATAGGGACTGTCACTTTTTCTGCGGCATGGCAGCTAATGGCTTGCAATCCTCCTGTGAGTTCAACTTTGTCCCTTGAGTATGGATATGTCTCCGGTAAGGCAATTGTTTTGCAAAAGCCTGTTCTTTTATTTTCGATAAACATTGGAAAGGCCATTTTGGAAACTGCATGTAGAGCTTTCATCTGTACCTCATATCGCTTGTCCAGATCATTCATGATGTCTACTGGTCAAGTTATATGGTCATTGGCTATGTAAACTCTCCATTAGACTGAATTGAAGGTGTGTATAAAAGGCTCTGACCTAGTACATCATGTAATAGACAACAAGATGGTAACTGTAGCTAAACCCAAATATTCCGTCACCAGATGAGCAATTTTATCCCTTTTTTTTGGCCTCTCAAATCCTATATGTGCAGTTCTTGATATCTGTTTCCCCTCCAAAGGGGCTCCCGGAGAGCTTCAATTGAATCTCCAGAATCACCTCACAAACCGTCCACAACTGTTGAGTTGGCGAGGCACATGCATGATCTACCAAAACAGATTCGGAGGAAGATTTGTCCTCTTGCTAGCATCTTCTCATTACCAGCCAAGCTCCTCATTATTATCAACTTTATCATAACCAAGAATTCCAAGTGGCATTCACCTACATGAGGGGCAACAACTAAGAAAACCCTCAACAAGCTTTACTTTAACCGAGGACATAAATTAGCATTGTTCACGTCACAACTCTCTTTCCAAGAACAAAGAGGAGATTCCATTCTCAATCATTGGAAAACTCTCCCATTCTATAAAAAACATCGCTGTCTTTCTGTCCTTTTGTTTCGCATCCAAACGAGCGGGGAATGATTAAATGGGAAAGATAAAAACAAAGCAACCCCTTTCAGCCCATTGAAGCAAAACTGCAGTCCAATGCTCTCAAACTCCATAATCCCAAAGAGAGTAGATTCATTCACTGAAGAGAAACAGGCATTGGAGAGAGAGAGAGAGAGAGAGAGAGATGGGTGTTGATCGATACATCACCTCAATAAACTCTCCAAGGAAGAGATCCACTACCCTGCAGTTTCTGTTGGATCACGACTCACGAAGCCCGTCGTGCAGCAATAACCCATCTCAGAGCATCAGTTGGAGGCAGCACTCTGTGGAAGAAGAGATGCTCTCACTGATATCGTATTGTTCCTTTGTCTTCACTTTCACTGACCCTGTAGAGTCTCCTTCACAGCAAGACCAAAAGAGGTTTAAGCTCAACCAACTCCTCTACCTGGTGAAGACCTCGAAGAAGCCGTTGGACTCTGAAGTATTGGAGCCCCTGATGTCAATGATCTCGGCCAACCTCTTCCGGCCGCTCCCTCCACCTTCCAACCTCTCATGCACAACGGACTTGCCTGACGATGAGGGCTTCATAGCAACCGCTTCGCCTGCGTGGATTCACTTCCAGGTAGTGTACGACATTCTCCTCCGGCTTGTCACAACCGCAGACCCAAAGAGGCTGCGAGACCACGTCGACCGACCTTTCCTTCTGAACCTTCTCGCGCTCTTTCAGTCTGAGGATCCCAGAGAGCGCGAGAGCCTGAAGAATGTGTACCACATGATATACTTGAGATTTACCTTCCACCGTTCTTTCATGAGAAAGTCGATGAACGACGTGCTGTTGAAGTACACTTTTGAGACGGAGAGGCACTATGGCATTGGTGAGCTGCTCGAGATTTACGGGAGCATCATAAACGGGTTCACGGTCCCTCTCAAAGAAGAGCACAAGCTGTTCCTGATCAGAGTGCTCATTCCCATGCACAAGCCAAAGGGCATGCTGATGTACCACAAGCAACTGAGCTATTGTGTGTCTCAGTTTGTGCAGAAAGAGCCCGTGCTTGGAGGGACTGTTGTGAGGGGGATTTTGAAGTATTGGCCTGTCACTAACTCTCAGAAGGAAGTCTTGCTCATTGGAGAACTGGAGGAGCTTGTGGAGAATATTGACCCTGATCAGTACAGGAAGTTGGCTCTGCCCTTGTGCACGCATGTAACAAGGTGCTTGAATAGTTTAAATTCTCAGGTAAAATGAATAGCTTTAAATCTTGCACTTTTAATTTGAATAGGAGTCAATTGATGAACAACTCTCCATATGACAGCATCATTTCCTTAAAAGCCTCGCGCATTATGATGAAAGAGAACAATTTCTTTCAGATTAAAGCTGCCTGTAACCTTAATATATAATTGGACTATAATTCTGAAATGATTCTCACTCTGGCTTAAGATGTCCTTGTATCCTGTCCTTCAAAAATGCTTCCCCAATTTGTACCATGTACATGCAATCAACAGACTCGATGCTCCATATATTTTTTTCATCAGTTTGCCGTATTCTTAATTCTGAGGTTTGCCGACCTTTTTATTTTATCAACGATGCATGTTTAGGTTGCGGAGCGGGCGCTTTATGTGTGGAACAATGAACAATTTGTGCAGATGGTATTGTTGACCCTGGATGAAGTCTTCCCTGTGGTAGTTGAAGGCATGGAGAAGAATCTAAAGCGGCATTGGAGCTGCAGCGTACGACAACTCACGGCGAACGTCAAGGAAATGTTGGAAGAGATGGATCCGATACTGTACTACAAGTGCATCCTGGAGATGGAGCGACGAGAATCCACAGCTCGCAAGGAGGAAGTCAAGAGGAAGGAAAAATGGGAGAGAATAGAATCAAAAGCAGCAAAGAATCACTTCTTGTGAACCCCTTTACCCTCAAGAACGTACATATATATACACTGAAGATAAGACAAAAGAACAATCACTGGCTGAAGTTATCGCAGAATAGTATTTAGCAACACGGTAACACACATAAGCTCTGTCTGTGCTAATTTGACCTCTCCTGATAACAGCAAGCAACATGACCAAGTGTTTCGCTGAAATTGCAGTTTGTTTGAATTAATAGGCACCAAATTCCGAGTGCCTAGATGGCCATCGACCAGTTAAGACCTCAATAGGAAAATCCATCTCTCCAGCTCCCACTCTCCGTTGTCATCATGCTTCTTTTTTAGTTTTTTGCATCGATCTTCCTCCCTCCTCACCAACAAACTTCGAAGGATCCGTCTGTGCTGCCAAGACTCCTGGCAGTATCTTGCATCCCCCCATACTCCAATATCCGCATCAAAAGTCAATACAATCCAACCATGTGTGGAGATAAATCTAAAAATGCTCTTGCATCACCCTTTCTTGAATTTGTCCACTACAAAGCATGTAAAACTACATAGCCCACTTCTTTCTTAGGCACTTCAGCTGATTGTGGCAACGAACCTTGACTCTACTAATTTGCCGTCACCGAGTGACCGATCAAGATTATAAGAATGGATCTTTAAGGACAGGCCGAATGCTCCAAAAATGCAGTCTCGCGTATGACAACAAGAGGTAAATCCCCCGAAACAAACACAATTTTTACCTCGGCTAGCGAAGATGGCATTGCTGGGTTTGGATGAATTTTTTCCTATAGTAGTTTAAGGCATGAAAAAGAATCTGAAGACGCATTGGAGCAACACCATGTGGCAACACAGAAAACATTATGCTAGAACTGAACTAGAACTGCAGAATGAGAATACACAGCTGACGAAGAGGAAGTCCAGAGGAAGGAGATGTGGGAGACAATACAATTCAACAAAGGATTAAATTTCATCGAGACGCTAACTTCAGGGATGTACATTTATTTCATCCAGATGAGAAAGCAAATGAACAATGTCCAAGTCATATCGGGATACTATTTAGAAACAATAGAAGCAGAACACCTATGTTCTGTTTGATAACATAATTAAGTGTTGAAAACTGACAATATTGGTAGGTTTTAGAAATATAGTTGGCAATGAATCAAGTGATACATTCAATAGCAAAAATAATTGATAGCAACTAAAATATTGCCAACTATATTTCTAAAACCTACCAATAATTGCCATTCTTGTATCTTTGGTAAGAAATTAAAAACATTTAGCTATCACTTTTCAATTATCGTCAAATAACTTTTCGATTCTATTTTCAGCAATTAAGATTATCAGCACTAAAAATTCAGTATTTAATATTTCAGCACTTAATTTTCAGTTTTATTTATGTTAATTCGACCCTTAGCATTTCACCATTCCAGTTTCCTTTGCTCACTAAGCAATTTATTTCCTCGTAATGAAGAATATTATCGCAAAATCATCATTTCTGTAAAGTTTTGGACATTCATAGCCAATATATCTCCATGCTACATAACTTCTGCCAAGGATCGCTCTGTGCTGCCAATACTACTACCACTATCTTAATTCGACCCTTAGCATTTCACCATTCCAGTTTCCTTTGCTCACTAAGCAATTTATTTCCTCGTAATGAAGAATATTATCGCAAAATCATCATTTCTGTAAAGTTTTGGACATTCATAGCCAATATATCTCCATGCTACATAACTTCTGCCAAGGATCGCTCTGTGCTGCCAATACTACTACCACTATCTTGCGTCCTCCCATGCTCCAAGACATATCAGCATCAAAATTTAATACAATGTAATGCGAATGGGGGTTAGTAAATCTGAAGTTTTCTTACATCACCATATTGTGAATTTGCCTTCTACAAAGTATGTAATACCGCATATCCCACTACTGGATTAGAAACTCAGCTGATTCCAGCACCAAACCTCGCCCCTACTAAATTACAATGACCAAGCAATTACACAGTACGAGAAGAAGTGTCTAAAATTACAGTCCGGTATGAAAATTGCCAGGTGTATCCCCTAATGAAATTAACATATCGCGTTACCTCAGCAATTATGAGCAATGTGTTCTGACTGTTTTCAGCAATAGAGAATAATGTAAACATTGTCCAGATATGCCAATCGCAGCCTTCAGGTCCCACCAGTATCAAATGCACAATCAAGTATTCACTATGGCACACCATCAACATGAAATTTGCTGACAGTTGCTACCATCAAAGTATGCCCATCATGTGCTCTAACCATCCCAAGTCACTGCTACTTCAACAGATTGGGCGAAAGAGAGAATAATGAGAAACAACAAAGACTGATCGCTGATGTATCTACCTAAGAAGTGAAACCTTACCCTTACATTATAGGCTGAGGATATCAAAGCTACACTGTACATAATGTACTCCTCAGATGCTTTTCCCCATCACTTTTGCCTTGCTGCAGCCTGCCCAGGATCTCACAGTTACACATGTAGAAATATGAAAAGTAAAAAGAGACCAAAAGAAGAAAGAGAGCTCTACTGTAGTATCAGGTAAAACAATTCCATAACCGCAAAAAAAAGGCAGACCAAAACATTGACAACTAAGGGTCAGATTGCTGCAAGGCAATACAATGTAACCATATTGTATGCCAAAACAGTACTTTATGCATCTACTTCTACCACGTCAACAAATGCCTCCTCCCCACACTAAACATTAATGAGACTATGATCAGATCCATGACAGAATAGCAACTATGAACGATAAATTATCCAGTGAGAGGAACTTCGTTTACCAGTTCATTGGTCCAAAACAATTAATGTTATACCCCCAGCCAAAGGGCAGGGAAATGAAAAGCTGTAGCGACATCTTTACAAGTTAAGAACTTTCCAAACCTCGGATAACTAAAAGTTTGGGTTGTACTTTTTGGTGGCTTTTTTGTTTCAAAAGTAACATCCATTACTAATATGGAAACAAATGCTGAATGAAGATTTTAGAGCATCACAACCTGATAGTGCCAATTTCTTCTCCTTCCGCTGAGTTTGCATCGTTAAAAAGGATTAGCTTTACATTTCAATGTCTATGGGGATCCCGTTCATTTTGTTTTCCAACTTAGCTCCTCCGTCATCTCTCTTTAAAGTCACAATTAACAATCAATAATTAATATTTTCCTAATAAGTTTACATGCTGCAACTGAAAGCTACAAGCCAATTCCACCCATGTTACTGAAAACATTCCCAAATCGGTGTTTTTGTTACGGATTTTCAAAGTAAAAGCTTCCAAATCTTTCCTTGCATTTGTCACTCCCTACTTAAGGCTGGCTATGAATGTTGTGAAGGATGTTTGTAAATTTGGTTCATTGAGTAGTGAGAAAATCATGCTACACCAATAGACACAGATAGACATATTCAAAAAAGACGAGAAAAATAACCCTTTTATGGCTCAGACACTAGAAGTGAATATGCTTTTCCACATACTCATGCTAAGTTGATGCAATTTCTTTCACCTCAAACTTTAATCTTCTTCATCATATTAAAGTTGAGTCTACATAGAGTAGAAGATTGAAAAGAATGCATTTCTCTGCAAAGCAAGAATAGGTCCTTGCCTTTTGGAGCTTCTTCATCACAGAGTCCTCAAAATCTTGATACCCAGCCCCCACAAGATCATTGCGGAGATCTTTCTCCACAGGCTTGTTGATGCTTGGGAAATTTGTTGTTACAACTGGCTGAAGAGGGACGACCAACAAAGGATTAGAAAGATCTCCACACACGGTTCTTGTGGCAGCAACCTAGAAAAAGTGACATTCATCATAAGGGTATTGCCTAAATTGCCAAGTAATATGAAATGAAGGTAGAGGGTAAAAAGACATACAGCCGCATCTTTAGATGCCATTACGACAAGTGCAGATCTTTTCTTCCTAGTGACAATATCTTCAACCTCACCAAACGCCGAAAACAACTCCTTCAACCTCTCTACGGTATAGTCAGGGCCACTCGTCTCCCAAGAAACTTTGAGAACCTTCTCCTTGTCCAGACCAACCCCACCACTGCTCTTCCTATCCTTTCCCTCACTAGCAGCCTGTCCCTTCGAGGAAGCTGGAGGAGCGCCTTTATTTGCATGCATAGCCCGAATCCTTTCTATCTCTTCTCTAAGCTTCCTAACGATCCTCTCCTCTTCATTTTTTGCTTTTGCAGCAGAGTCAGGAGCAAAAGCCGCTCGCTCTCTTTCTTCAAGATCCGAGACCATTTTCCTCCGCTTTGAATCTTGCTGCGACTGGCGAAGGAGCTGCTCGCGCTTGACCCTCAGAAGATCGTCGAACAGCTTCCGGGCTTTCTCGTCCTTCAGAATCTCGTAGGACGATTTAAGCTTCTGGAAATTCGCGTGCGCGTCCGGATCATCGGGCCTCTTGTCCGGGTGCAGCTCCAAAGCTTTAGCCCTGTAGGCCTTTGAGATCTCCTTCTCGGACAGCCGGGCGCCTTCTTCCCCAGAAGGCAACCCCAGAACACGGTAATGATCCACGTCAACGTCCATATTTCCGGCCTGCCTACGGAACAAACAGCTGACTGATAAGCCGACACGAAAAATAAATCGAAACTTCCGATGCACAAACCCCCGCGACGAGAAAAAGAAACTGCTGAACACGCGGCACGAGAATGCCGTGC
Organism: Syzygium malaccense; assembly: GCA_031216405.1. Lineage (NCBI taxonomy): Eukaryota > Viridiplantae > Streptophyta > Magnoliopsida > Myrtales > Myrtaceae > Syzygium > Syzygium malaccense. Next base: position 23,199,624 of record CM062259.1, on the reverse strand, counting down.
TGGATCACTGAAACCCGCAAAATATCCCACAAAATTTCGATTTTTTTTTTCGGTACGATGGGGGGAAAAAGGCCACCACCAAGCTACAATCTCAACAACCACAGCTAGTTCGCGACAGCGCAATACAGCGACTCCATCCAAATTCGTCTTCCAGAGAAAGGGAAAGGGACAGAGAGAGACAGAGGGAGAGAGAGAGAGGGGGGTAACCTGGACTTCTTGGAGAGGAGCTCGTTCTCGTTGATCTTGCCGCCGCCGCCGCCCGCGGTGATGTTGCTGGCTCCGTCCTTCCACTTGTCCGGCACTATCACCTTCGACAGCTTCTTCTCACCTGAACCCAAAATTCAGACACCCAATCAGAGACACCCAACACACACGAAATCCGCAGGACGCGATCGAGAGATCACGCTCCGCAGCTCTGCTTTGTCCGAGCAGTTCGTTCCCTTCGCCGCAGCGCGAACGGAATCGATCGATCGATCGATCGATCGAGGGAAGGAAGGAAGGAGAGCGAAAGGGAGCAGATCGAGGACGCTAGGGCAAGCGGAGCGAAAAGGACGACGACAACAGCCTCGACGGAATCAAGGACTCGAAACGCGAACCCTAACAGAGGCGTTTTGCAGAGCTAGAGAGAGAGAGAGAGACCGACCTCGAGCGACGGCGACGGCGACGGCGACGGCGACGGCGACGAGCGAAGGATGCAGAGAGAGATGATCGACGGGGGTAGAGACGATTAGGATTATCCTTCTCGGCTGCTCATAAGGGTAGGGTAGCTTTGGTACTTTTTAAGTATTAATATTTTTTATAATTTGTAGTACATGTTATTTTATTACATGAGCATATTTCACTTTTCTTTTTTTTTTGATATTTTTTTTAATTCGAAATAGTTACGGAAAAAGATATATGTATTTATCGCAGTAAAAAGGAAAAGGGAACATCTATTTATAACTAGGTATTAGCTTATGGCATTGACCGAAAGATACACGTTACTGATACATACATATTTTTTTTATTGATCAAAGCATAATGATTTTATTTGAGTAATCTGATATCCAAAAAAATCACGGCGAACAAACTTACTTCACTTAGTGTGGAAAATGTATGAATTTTAATAAAATTATGTACTTGAATTACGAGCCACTTTCGCCGTTCACGTGATGACGCGCTCAAAAGAGACGGAAGGGAGAGAGAACCTGTCGCGGATCTGGAGCTGGTCGACCGTGGCGGAGACTCGAAGCTTGTCTTCCTCCGGAAGATTGTCCAGGTCGCCGCCCGTCATGCTCTTGTCCGTCGCGAAGCTCGGGTATTGCCAAGCTCGCTCCTTCGATCGCCGGCAGAGCTGGGTTGCGCGGGCGTCGGAAAATGATACAGGTCCGGCGCCGGCGCCGGCGGTGGCGGGAGTGCGACGGCGCGGTGCGAGGAAGAGGAGGGAAGAGAGACCGAGAGATGGTGACGGGGGAGGCTCGAGGCTTTAGAAGAAGAGAGGTAGGGTTTCTGGTTTCACTTTCTCACTGTACAATTTAGACGTTAAATGACTATATTTATCTAACGAAAAATAAGTGATTTAAAGAATATTTTTTTTAAATAATTAATCAATAAAAGTATTTTCGTTGCCAGTAACGAATTATGTCTAAATGTTTTCGCGAACGATGAAAATATTTTTCAATTTATTTAGTTTTCGCGAAATAAATGGAGTTTAAATATACGATCATTTTATTATTTTTGTATTTATGTAGGCTCTAATGTTAGCAACCTAAAAATTAAACAGATGTTGTCTACGATTATCAAATGCGTTATATTTTGCTAGAGATCGTTCGAAATGATGTTTTTCAAATTATTAAATACGCCTTCCATTTATGTATTTTTAAGGAGTATATGTTTTATAATACGATATAAAAATATCAAAAAGACCCTTGGAATAACCTCTTTTTCTTACGGGAAAAAATCACAAAAAAACTCAAACTTTACTCATTGTGACACATTTACCCTAAATTTTTTTTGTGACATCAAAAATCCCAAACACTATGCCCCTGTAATACATTTATTCTAAACTTTTTCTTGTAATATAAAAATTCTAAAATTTGTACTCATGTGACATATTTACCTTCCGTCAAGATTTCGTTAAATGAATTTTCAACATCGGAATTCTGCTGCTATAGAGCAGTTCTAGGGTGCTAATCAAAATTCGAAAAGGAGCTTGGTGGCTAAAAGGCAGTCCCTTTTATAAAGGCCTGAAGAGCCGTTTGTGTGCGAGATAGCATACCTAACACAAATCTTATCTTCGTTTTCCCTAGCATCTTAGCATCCCTTTATTGTCACTTTAGTCACGTGGCGCGTCAGATCAACACTGTTTGCCTTCTGGCATTCATGTAAGCATATTTTTAATTTGATAGGGGGTAAATGTGTCACTCATTGGGATTTCTAGTGTCACGAAAAAAAAGTTTTAGGTTAAATGTGTCCCAGTAAACGTAGTTTAGGATTTTGTTAGCTTTTGCCCTTTTCTTACGGGTCTGGCTTTCGTAAGAACGCAAGCTCGAAAAGTTTTCAATGTGAGTAATGCGGGGGCCATCATTTTCTATGTTTAGGTTGGGGCTTGTTTGACCCCGTAAAATCAACCCATTAGACTGTCGTTTTTTAAGATTAAGCTCGGTAACACGGATACTCTCTGGGGGCCTCTGTGTCAATGTCAAACACGTGTCGGACACCGACACTCGTCCGATACTCTTTTATTATTATTCATATATTTGTGGATTTTAATTAAATTAGTTTGATTAAAATAATCATAAAAATGATAATTTATATAATCGTGTCTTAACGTGTTGGAATTTTCTATTTTTTTTCTTCCAAAATTGCCCTCACTAATATTTTCATTTTCCACTCTTGCCTTCGTAAAAAATTGTTCATCTTCTCCGGTGTTGTAGATTTGAGTTGCCGGCAAAGCTCTGTCGAGAGTCTCGCGAGGTCAGCAGACTGTCGACGATAGTCATCGAGTGCCATCGAGGTTAAAGGTCGACCGAGCCTTTTTGTCTTTAGATCTATGTTGCCCGAGGTCAAGCGATCACAGTGTCACCGCACCCGGGTCGCGCGACCTCGAAGCCCTTGCTCGGGCTTGTGTCGGGCCCTCTGCTTCCATGGTGGAGACGATGACTAGTAGGCCATTTGTTTTTCCTTTTTTCTTTTATAAATTTCAAAACTACTTTACCAAAAAAAGAACTTTATTAAAAGTCACTAACAGCATTTATTTTAACAAATTACACATTGATCCAAAGACTTTTAGGGGGAAATGACTTTGCATATTCCCACGGACCTCAAACTTAGCGGGGGCTTTGTCCTCCCACAACAACTAATTAGGTGGATACATGTCACGTATAGATAGAAAAAATGAAAAGAGAAGAAGGTTGCAAATCTTACTAATTTTTTTTATCAATATATATTTAAAATAGGAGAAAAAAAGGGTGGATTACTTACGTGGCACTCCTCCCAATTAATTATATTAATATATAATTACGCCTGATTTTTAATTAAATTACTTTTTAATTATGTTTCCACCAAAATGGCTTTTCTCTCAAAGCGCTTTTTGGGAGTAGAGTTTGGTATGACCAATTTTAAGTGTTTTAATTTTTAATTTGAAGGAGAGTTTATCGAACAACAGTTTTTACTTTTTTCATGAAAACACTTCAGGCTAAAATTCTTTATAATTTACTCAGAGATTTTTCTCAAATGTTGAATCAAACTCAACACTCTTTTAATCGAGGGGTGTGTGCGCGTTCGGCGATCCGATTTTGGGAGTGAAATTGAGAGCCTAATTTATACCCAAAAGCTACGTGTGGTCATCTGGATTGCTAGCTAAGATTAGAAAATATGAAATCCAAGTATTTTGCTTTATCATATATACTGTTTGGTGAATTGTAATAATAAAATCGGATATTTTCACATCTTATAATGTCCATTATTTAGTATAAACTATACATTAATGTAAATGAACTTAAAAATTGCACATATGGTAAGAAACTTCACAACACTCTTGCCTACTTCATTTGTATTTGCTTATTTTTTAATTATTTTTTCATCTCTTTTTTTTATTTCTTTTTTCCTCTTCCATCATTCTCTAATAAAATTTCATTAAATAGTAAACTATACCAATATACCTAAAATACTAAAATACATAAATATGTAAAAAATATATATAATTTATAGTATAAGATAGTTCGAATATAAATAAAAATGGGAATAAATAAAAATGAATTTTTTTATTTTGAATTTTTCATATTAGAATTCAAATATTATTTATATTCAATTACTGTTTTAATTTTATTAATTTAAGAAGTTTGTGATTTGAGAAAAATAACTTCCATATTAAGAACATTAAAAATCCTATCTATCTCCCTTACCAAAAAAAAATCCTATCTATCTTTATACCTTCTCTCTCGTGAGATAATTTTATTCAGGTTATACCACTATCGTATCTGGAGCAAACACCAAACTTAGGATAGGATATTCTGAATTTTATCTTATTTACCAAACATAACCAAAGTGTAACATTGAGAATAGGCTAGTCGGTTAAAGGTTGGTCTCCATTCTAATCGAAATTTTTTTATCTGAAAGTAGTAATAGAAAAGAATCCATTGATTATAGATGATTAGAAATAAATTCAGTCGGCAAAAACAATAAAATTAATCATTCTTCATTAGTTAATTAATTTTAAAGAGTGATCGAATTTTAGCATTTTTCTTCTCCTTCTAATCCATCTAGAATTCAACCCCAAAAAATCCATCTAGATTCGAGTCAAATTTAAATTTAGTAATAGAATTGCCTAATAATCATGAAAACCGGCTTCATTGATCTCATCCATGGTAAACCCGTCAAACGGGTGGGTCAGGTCGGGTTTATGTCGGATCCAAAATGATTTGACCAAAATTAATCAATTTTCATATAATACAAATCTAATGACCCATACCCGACGAAACCCATATTATTAAAAAACTTCCATATTTAATTTAATTTATGAAAACTCATATCCAAATTGAGGTAAGAGCACGAAGTGAGCGAACGCAATATCAAGTGAAGAGAATTTGTGGATCTATTTAACACTCATAATTTTTGAGTTTTATCATTCTAATTCTATTTATGATTCATTTACTAAATACTACTAAATCATATAACAATCAAAACCATCAAATATGGATTAAAAAATAAATTTTATGATTTTTTATGGTAAGTCTAATCTACTGGCAGAACCGACTATTCCGACGTTGAACGATAAACCGAACCAAACAAAAACCCTCTCGATCAGTTTCGACATTTTGAGTCCTCACGTACCCGATTTGAAACCGGACCGGACCGATCGAGCCGGTTTCCTTCCCTAGCCTGGACCGTTGCTCACCCGAGCCGGGCCCCACGTTTCGGTCCCCGCGAAATCTCTTCCTCGCATCATCAATCCATCCTCCCTCTTCCCGGCGCGAAACGACATCGCTTCAGTTTTCGCAGGCTTTGCTCCTTCGCCTTACTCCAGCAGATTCGCAGCCGAGTTCTCCGTCGATCCCTGCACACATCGCCGCAGATCGCCCCCATCGCCGCGCCGCGCCGCCGATCGATTCGCGCGTACGTAGCTGCCAGATCGGAGCTCCGGCGCCGTTCCCGGCCGTTCCCCGCCTCGGGAATGGCGGCTGTTTCTCGGAGCACCCGAGCCCCGTGACGGAGTGAGTGCGGTTCCTCGCGATTTTGTTCCCGTTCCGTTTCGATTTTCTTGGTGCGGGTGTTCCGAGTTGAATGACGAGTTCGAGTCCGTGTGGATCAGTGGAGGCGGAGGGCCTGCGGTCCGTTTCGCTGCGGGCGAATCGCCGGGGCGACCGCGGGAATCAGAACGCCTCGGCTAAAGGTGAGCGCGAATCGCTTTTGCTCTGAAGCGACGTGTGGGATGGGATGCGGTTTGTATTTAGTTTTCGAAGTGGAGATGAGTTTCTGGCAGTTTTGGGAGACGTTGTTGCGTGTTTGATGAGGAGAATTCCGAGCAAGTTGTGATTTTGTTGAGTTTGCAGATGGGGAAGGAGGGTTTTATTCTCCGGGGAGATTGGGGCACGAGTATCCGGTGAAGGCCATGTTCAGGGTGGGCTTTGTTCGGCTGGTTCTGGTGGCCGGCGTCGTCTGGATGCTGCTCATCCTCAGTATGTTGCTGTTCCATGTATGGTCTTGTCAGTCTTCAGTTGCTTTCTTATCAGGTGCTTCTGCAACACCTCTTGTTCTTGTTGTTGGATGCTTTTAGCATTGGCTTGTATGCCGTGTTTTTGAATATGACATCATATGCTGTGCATACACCGCTGTCGATGATTTGCCAGCTACCCATTTGCGTTGGAAAAAATCACATGGAATTTGGAGATATCTGTTACCTTCTTTTATTTACATTTTGGAAAATACACATAGCTTGTAGAAATTACACGGATGGATATCACATTTGAAGTGTCTTTATATCTGTCCCCCATTGGTTTTGGGGCAATTGCACTAGCATTTTGTTATTTCCTTTGATCACTAGTCAGCCGTTGCCCTATGGAGACCGAAAACTTACTTTTTTCCAAAATTCCATTCATGCACTGGCATCATCATGTAGGACAGCAAGTCCCACAACAAAAGGATAAACCTTTAGGTGTAATGCCCAAAGCTTCCTATTCATCACACCAAGGGTTTTACAAGCATCACACCTAAGAGGAGAATGGCATCATATAATCCCAAAGCAAAGAACTGCCGTATTTAAATAATTAACTCTATTTAAATAAAATAAAAGAATCACAAGGACATTTATAGACTTTCTAATTCTTCTTTTAGCTGAAATAGGAATCCTCTAAATGAGAAATAACATAGTATGGGGACACATAATATCCAACTTAACCTAAAAAGGAAATATAATGAATCCTAATAAGAATCGAGTCCTAAATGATATAAGACTGCCAATTTCTCCATGAGAAAAATCCTAATCCCTTAGGAGTCTTATTTGATTTGTGAAGTCCATCTTCAACAAAACTTGGTAGACACGTCAATATGTGATCAGATACCATCTTGCAAAATTTCATTGGCTGGATAATATCACCATTAAGATTTGGCTTGTTTCCTCATAAATTGTCCTGGCTTTATCACAAATTGATTTTCAAGCTTGTTATTTCTTTTTTGGTTTAAAAAATAGGTACATGATTGATCTATTTGATTTGGATAGTTAGACATCTTTATAGTTAATGTGAATAGGTTTGCTTGTGTGATTGGTATTGTTGATGGCGACATCAGGCAGCACAGTGTGATTTGCATGCGCTGTAATTAGACAAACTTGATATTTTAGAGTTGTAACCGGATAAGCACGCAGTGTGATTTATATACATTGCTTTTCACCAGCATGCAACACTTTCTTCATTTGAGGTCTCTAATGACAAGTGAGCTATTTGGTTGACATGCAGCTATTTGCAATCGAGAGAGCAGGGTATATCTCATTTTAGACACGATGGGCATAGTACCGAAACCACAGCATCGTAAGATAGTAGAAATACTTTCAAATTGAAGTGTTTGTCTCTATTTAGGCTCCAAATTTAATATCAGATGTGCTTATTATTCAGGGTGTCCAATACCCCTTGCCAGCAATACTAATAGAGTCACTATACCAAGTGGACGAACGCCAGACAAATTTGTTGCGAATCTGCGCTATGTTATGGAGGATGAACAAATCAACAATGCATCGAAGTCACCTCCACTTTTTGGAGGACATGAAACTTGGTCCCAGAGAGAAGAAAGCTTTAAGCTAAATTCCACAATGAAGGTAAATTTGTAAATCTGTTAATTGAATTTAAATGGCAGGAAGTGGTTTATTCTTGCACAATAGGGTGGAGGATGACTAATATTGGTTGGGACAAAATTTTTGTATTGCATAGTCTCTTCTATTTACATGTTTTTTTTTATCTAAATTTGATGCTGTTTGGCCCTTTCCTCCCTCTTTCCACAGTCCATTATTGCTTTTTATGCAGTTTAGACTATGGCCTTCTTGTGGTCTCAACATTGTGTGCTCTTTAGGTGCATTGTGGCTTCATCCGTAATGCTGGTGCTAAGATGGATCCTGTTGACGTCAAATATGTGAAGAAGTGCAGATTTGTGGTTGCATCTGGCATTTTTGATGGATATGACACACCACACCAGCCGTCAAATATAAGTGATCGGTCCAAAAAGCTCTTTTGTTTTCTCATGGTGGTGGATGAGGAATCTCTTGCTTTCATCAAGAACAACGTTACTGTAAGGAAGGATGATGATGGGGGACAATGGGTGGGAATTTGGCGTCTTGTGCTTCTGAAGAATTCACCCTATGATGAACCCAGAAGAAATGGAAAGGTTCCTAAGATTTTGACCCACAGATTGTTCCCTCAAACGCAGTACAGCATCTGGATTGATGGTAAAATGGAGCTGATGGTCGACCCATTGCTAATGCTTGAAAGGTATTATTCGTATCTATTTGTTTTGACTTCAATTGAGGAGAAAAATATGATTGGATTGTATGTTAGGATCATGTTAACAAGGACGATCATGTGCACGAGTATCCTGTGGGTCTTTGGTAAGCATACTTAATACTTGGAATGAGTTTGGGGTTTCCTTAGCGGAGGCAGTCAAGTTCAATTTCAAAGCATTGATTACATATATGGAATAATATAAGTCAATGCATTAGAAGTGCTTCTGGAGTACCCATTAAGAAAATCTTATATAGCACGCATACATTCTCATTATCATCATGGCTTTAATCAAGTACCCAGTTTTTTTCTCTAGCAACCATTCACATTCTTCCTTTTTTTGGCCATCTTCAAATCTACCTTATTAAAGTAGTAAAAGTAGGCCTAGAATGAAGCTTTGACCAATATTACAGACTCACAGAAGGTAGTTCTTTAGTGGGGTTCTGTGGGACTATTTATTAGTTTAGCAAGACAAGGTGCACGCACATTCAGGAGCGTCAATATGATGGGCCTTACTAAACATTATGAACGAGTTAGCATAATGCATTATTGTATTAGTTTTGGAAAGAGATACACTTTTTTGGTTAATCCAGGTGAAGTCGTACTTGAGTATGTTTCATCTTTTTATATCTGCAGATATTTATGGAGGGGGAAGCATACCTTTGCAATTGCCCAGCACAAGCATCATCACAGCATATTTGAGGAGGCTGATGCAAATAAGCGCAGGAAGCGATATGCTCGGCCTCTTATTGATCTTCATATGAAAATCTACAAATATGAGGGGATGCAATCATGGACTCCTGAAAAGGGGAACCCAAGTGGTAAGAAGTAAAGCGGAGTCTTTATTTCAAAACACGATCGTCTCTCTGGTTTCTTAAGTGAATTTCACATGTTTAATTCTGTTTCTGCAGTAAAATTATTTTTTGAAAAGAAACTGATTTAGCTTAATCTTCAGGCACAGTAAGATTGATGGATGGCGGTAGGTGGCGAAGTCTTTCTTTCTATTTGACAGATTGTCATGTGTCATACATAAACTTTGCTTTTACTTGCTGTGAAAAGGAGATGTCTATGGTAATCGCCTTTTCTATGGAAGAGTTTTGGAAGTGGCAATGTTTCTTTTTGTTTTGATGGTATTACTTTCATCTTTAAGAGGCTCCTAAAATGTGTCCACACTATTAATGAAACTATCGAGAGTCAGAGGACCGATAGCACTTAAATGTTACTTTGTAGAAATCCTTGTTGTTTAATGGGGATGAAACTCCATTTTGGTTGCTCTTCTGCAATTACATCTCCACACTTGGCATTTTAATGCAGATGTTCCGGAGGGAGCCATTATCATACGTGAGCATACTGCAATCAACAATCTGTTTTCCTGCTTGTGGTTCAATGAAGTCGATCTATTCACACCTAGAGACCAACTCAGTTTTGGGTACGTCGTCTACAGATTGGGAGGTGCTTTCAAGTTCTTCATGTTTCCAAATTGTGAATACAACTCGATATTTGTGCTACATCCACACACTCGGGAACACTCTTCTAAGATTGAATGGGTGAAAAGCTTGAGCGAGTTTGAGGGAAAAGGTAGCATTTTGAAAGAGAGTCGAGGAGGGTTAGGCCTGTGGACGCCTTATCCTGGGAACTTGAATAAAGTTGTACTACCACCTGTTGCAAGAACTTCAAAAGCGGGCTGAAACTCTATTCCATCCATTTGGCTTGTGTTTGTGTTCCAAGGAGAACCTCTATGGATTACACTTTGGGTACACTACATCCTTAGTTGGAGAGGACTTGGGCCACCGAAAGGAACTGCAAATTATTTAAAGGAGAAACAGGAGAACTGCTAGAGAGCAGAGCATTTTAATGATGACCAGATACTGCTAAATCCTTGCCAACTAAATTGCTTAGAGGAACAACCAAGAAGCTTGCTGCTAGTGCACATGCGAGGATTGGTTCTAGTGAAAGAGGCTATACAAAGTTCTTATTCGAAGTGCTCCTTTATGGCTGGTGTTGCTGATTTCTGTATTATTCGCTAAAGCTGAATCGAATGGTAAAGTTTTGCCGTTGCTAATGCAATGATGTCCAAAGGGTTGTTGATGCTGAATTTGTTGATGCAACTTTTACACACATCGAAGAGTAATGGGAACATTTTACACTCATTAGGCTTCTAAATGTATTTCATTTCACGGACACTTTTCTTGATGGGAATTTTCTGCGCTGTTCTGCAACTTCATTTGGAGCTTCTGTAACTTGGTCCAGGTGGTATTCTCGCTTCATCGAGCCCAAAGCTCACTGAAGTGGTCTAACCCAAAAAACAATGGACGACTCACGAATGTGAAGCTGCCTTCGATCTCTCATTCTTCCGTTTGGGTTCATGTAGGCCAGGAGAACCGATGAACAGTTACCCAGATGGTAAATTATGCCTATGATAGCTGCAGCGCCAGAGCACTACGGCTTGCTACTAGAAAACAATTGTCTCGGAACAGGGAAAGGCAACATGATGCAGCGTGCATTCATCTAGGCTCGAGTAAAGAGGATCATCATAAGGAAAGAAACCATTGCATCTTCATCGTTCTCTCCCTTTTTTCTGATAGCCATTCTAACTTGTTCTCGAGGCTGAAGTTGATACACGAACAAAAGAAAAATGCTATTGTAACACCTCTACTTCTTAAAATGCAAGTTTGCTTCCCATTGAAATGACTAAGATACCTTCCCTCGTGAAATGGTTACAAAAAGCCCTAACCTTGAATCATCCACGCACGCACAACTCACCTAAAACCAGTGTTTTAAATACCAGGCCAGACCTACAGATTTAACAGGTTATCAGTATTGACCTGATTTGTGATACGATTTGATTGGGGCCGATCTGATCTTTGATCCAATTCAATTAGGTATCGGCCTAGCCTCCAACCTTGACAAGGTAGAACTTGGTGTCCATAGCCTCAATCCAAGGTTGCGACGCCATGGGTGATATCGGGTCAAGCACATCAAAGCGCAGTGAGGTACTGTCGATTGGGGGGGCTGGGGGCGCCGGGGGGGCAGGGTGAGGGTGTGTCTGGGAGATCAGAGGAGAAGAACAGGGCAGAAACGAATTCTTTCGAGTGCCTTCACGGCATTGGAACCCGATGTGGCTGAGCTGGGGACTTGGCATTGAGTTCGGTGGACTAGGATTTGTATGTTGGTGGATGGGAGAAAACGTATAGGAATATTCTTGGAACGAAAGTTGACTATTACAAGTAAACGAACAATGCTTGCTAAAAGTGCAGGTGCCGCAAATTTGTAAATTTGAAAGTATATATGTCTAAATGATCATTAAGTGCAAAACTCGCGGCTTTTTTCCTTGTGCCCGAGTGTTCTGCAACAGTATCACAAACACATTCACCACAACATCACGACAATGTCACCAGGTAGTGAAGATACAGGCACTTCCAGTCTTGCAAACTTATTTGATGCCCTCAATAAATCTCATCGTGAAAACACCGATCGGGTGATACCCGAACAGCTCATTTTAAATATATAACGGGAGCTTTTCTATAAATGTAGACAAGGGACCTCCCAGTTATATAAGGAATAATCCATTTAAATAGACAAAAATAACACTCCAAAATGTTCTGAATACAAAGATAAATGGCATAAAGAACAAGAATGTTACATGCAGAAAGCACTTCTAAGTTCCAGAAGCCCTCATTGTTCATTTTCTTGGCTCGAACCAGAAGTTGACCCAAACCACAGGAGTGACATAAATTACCAGAGAAGCATTACGTCATCTACGCAGCTATCACGGAAAATTACAAGTCTGATTTGCTGATCAACTATTTTATATAGAAAAAAAAACTTTTATTCTATCATAAAGCAGAGAAGCAACCTGGGAAGGAAGGCTCATTAATAAACAAATCCTCAAGCTCCAATACAGATAATAATGCTGGATATCTTGAACATGAGATGCTTTCCATCATCAATGGGCTGCATCTCGGCTATAGTACTGATCAAGTGTCTTTGCTGGTATACGGTGAAGAAGTTCACGAGGAAATATGCGAAGCAGTGTCCACGCCAGATCTAAGGACTGGAAGACTGTACGGGTGTCATATGCTCCTTGAGCAACAAATTTCCTCTCAAACTTGTCTAGAAACTCCAAATATAACTGTTTCATGCAAAATAAAGCCCAATTAATCTTTCAAGCTACTATATTCAGGGATAATAAATTCATCACAGAAACTAGTATAATCGTAATAGACAAGAGTGAAATAGAGACCAAGTCCTCCGAAGAAAGTGCTTCTTCTCCCACAACAGCTTTCATTGCCTGGACATCTTTTCCAATAGCATAATTTGCATATAGCTGAAAAGGTCAAAGTCAAGAGGCTAAGACAGCTTCATATTAAATAAAGGAACAGCAAGGTGAACCAGTTATGACCACGTAAACAGTACCTGGTTGGACACATCAGCATGATCCCTGCGTGTCATCCCTTCCCCTATGGCACTCTACAGTATCATCAAGCAGCAATGAGCAACCTTCCAGGGATCTATCAAGCAATATAAGTGATGGAGATTACTGCAAATTAGATCTATATCTTACCTTCATCAATCGTGATAGGGACGGAAGGACATTAATTGGCGGGTAAATCTGTTAAAATGAAACAAAATGAAACAATACTTAGTCCCGGAATAAAATAGAAAGTTTCTCTGAAGCAGAGTTACAAGAAAGATTACAAGGTTGACCAAAAGTATCTCTATCACAGGTGAAGCTCTCAAGCTGCATGACAATCCACCTTGGAGATTATTACCAAGATATGATGCATCTTTAAGTTCATTGTGGTAACCCAATCAAAATTCATTAAGGGTGGAACTATCTCAACCACCAAAATGCACTGAAGAAAGACGACGTTAAACCAGATATTTAACCTAGTAAACACTAAAATACTCCACGATATTGGAGTATCATGGGGTCAATCATTTTGGTGCAGAAATATTCATCAATAAAATGTATAATGATCCTTCAGGGAAATCAGCCCCCTTTCTTTTGAATCCCCAGTATCAAACATACCCATGGCTTAACCCTCCAGAGATCAACTAATCAAATGTTAATTTACATGGGTTGTGTCATAGGCTAACATGATTTAGTCTAATCCACAGAAACTAAAATGCTTATGGACTCTTGATGAATCCAAAGTTCTTTTTACCTGCCGATTCTGCAGCTGCCTGTCAATGTATATCTGCCCCTCAGTAATATACCCCGTTAGATCTGGAGTAGGATGTGTAATATCTGTTCGAAACAATTCAAGTTCAGGCATAAATTTTTTATATGAGCAGAAGGGATTAGTAGACGTGGACAGAGTACTCAAAATGCATTACCATCATTAGGCATAGTCAAAATGGGAATCTGTGTAATTGAGCCTTTCCGTCCTTCAATTCGTCCAGCTCTCTCATAGATGGTTGCCAGATCTGTATACATATACCCTGGATAACCACGTCTTCCAGGCACTTCTTCACGGGCAGCAGATACCTGCAGAAACAACAAGAAGTTTACCTTAAATATTTTCTCCAGTACTAATAAAAAAAGTCAGGGTCCAATAACAATCAAGATTGGGCATTCAAGAAAGAAAAAGAACTGAGTGATGGTGAAAGATGTATGACAGATTTGATTATTCCAAATTAATACTGGGCAACAAGGTTCTGTATCACCTCACGAAGAGCATCAGCATACGAACTCATATCCGTAAGAATGACGAGGACATGTTTCCCACACTCATATGCCAGATATTCTGCTGTTGTAAGGGCAATCCGGGGAGTTATGATTCTTTCTATTGTTGGGTCATTGGCCTGAAAAGGTACAAAGGAAAGTAGAGCAAGGACCATTATGCCACATAAACCTGTCTAGATGACATTATCTGATTACAACATAATACAGATCCATCCTGTGTGCTTCCGTGACTGGATAATTTACCAGATTGAGAAACAAAATGACTCTCTCCATTGATCCATTTTCTTCAAAATCCCGTTTAAAGAATTGAGCTGTCTCCATGTTCACTCCCATTGCTGCAAAGACAATAGCAAAATTGTCTTCTTCCACATCCTGTAATACCAGGAACACATGCTCAGAAGAACCACCTCAAACACACTTGACTCCCCAAAAAAAAACATGTAGTGCCATTGTGAACAGTATCTCTTCATTTTTCACGTGTGCATGCTTGTAATGCCTCCATGTTCCAGAAAAAAGTTGAGAAACACAATTTTCAAAATGCAAATTTGATTGGCATATGCAAGGGAAACGAGTCCTGAACAAAGACATAATATATCTTACATTCAGAATTCAGTCTAACTCCACAACAAAGGTTTTCTGGCAATTTAACCATGCTAAAACCTTTCAACTTCTATATGACCAACCATGCAGTCTTTTTCTTCCTGTACGAAAGAACTAATGTGACTAAACACTTAATCAATTTCTTCTTTTTGCCTAGTTAAGAACCATTGAACTTAGCATTTTTGTAAAAGCATATTTCATATAAACACGAAACTTCAGCTTTGGCTATTAAACCTACTAACCCTTCGGGGGCATACTCATTTCAATCGTTAGTGCATAAAGATAAAAAAGTCAAATATACCTCCATGAGATTATTAGACTTCTCCAACCGCTTTACCAAACCAGCTTGACGGCAAATCTGAGCAGCTATTTCATTATGGGGAAGACCAGCAGCAGAAAAAAGAGGAATCTTTTGTCCTCTGGCAATTGAATTCATAACATCTATAGTAGAAATTCCTGTCTGTATCATCTCTTCAGGATAAGTTCTTTCACTAGGATTGATAGAACTACCTGAAGTAACATACAAACAACTAATGAACGATATGATGGTTGGAACATGTAGCTTAATATGCTTTTCCCACTGTATGCTAAGTAAATGGGATTATAATTTCTATATATTAAATTTACTCGAGAAGCACAACCCATCTTTCACTTCGCCCCTTCAACTCACTTACCGGAGATGTCCAAGTAAGCTTCAGGCAAAATAGGAGGACCATTGTCTATGGGCTTGCCAGAGCCATTAAATATGCGCCCAAGCATATCCAGCGAAACAGGTGTTTTCAAAACCTACAAGATCAGCAGGTCAGACACTGAGCTAAATGATGAAAACAGTGAATTTCATTGATAAGTAATGAAAAACTTGAACATACTCCGCCTGCTGAGCACCAGCAATTCATTGGGTCTGTCTAATTCAAGTGAAAATGACAGCTCAACCATAACATAGCAGTCAGTCTTCTTTAAGGACACGGATTCATCGAAAAAGAACAGGTTGACAGATCGCCACAAGCAATGGTGCTGTTCTATTAAGGACAAGAACATGCTCTGAGCTCTAGCTATATAATCAAGCACAGAAAATCATAGTAAAAAGGATGCAACTATCTTTTCTTTTCTTTTTTTGGCTAAAGAGGATGCAACTATTTTCAAGAGAAATGTAAAATGAAAAACAGCTGCTTAAAGTGCTAGCTGCTTAAAGTGCTAGTAATTCCCCATGTTTGATTAGGTTCTCTTCTAGTCATAATCACATACTTTATAACACAATACTTTGCCTTAGCATCAGCATGGCATTTCATCCCAGGACAAATGCTCTCATCAGTACGGTAACCATATTTATACCCCTAATCAAGTCCTAATCCTGTTGTATTGCATGAACCTTTGGAAATATTCACCAACTAATTGATATAATGTTATCACAGAAAACAATCAACGCAGGCTTGTCATATATTAAACTTAACTATCAACAAAATAACATCATATGGCCATCACCTCTCCTGTAAATTGCACGGTTGTAAATTTGTTGTCGATGCCAGATGTACCTTCAAATACCTGACCATGCAAACAAGAACGATAGTAGCACACCAGATTAAGTTTTTCCGCCCAGAATACACCGATAATCAACCAATAAAAATTAGATCCAGTGCAGGTTCCTATCAACAAATATACACATAGATATATAGGCGTATGGATAGATTGACATATATATACATACATATACATGTATGTGTGTGCCTTTACATGAGCCATTGTGGAAGGCAGTAATTCACGGTATCATTTCAAAGTTTAGCTATGCTATATATACAAATATAAAGGCACAAAGCAATTCAATTCGATTAGTTTCACAGCAGTATTACCATGGGCACACCCATCATCAACATTAGCAGTAACAACTGCTGCTCAACATATATCTAAAATGACCCATAGGTTTAATAGACCAAACATGATCAGCAAAGATACAAAGTCGCCAGTTGCTTTATCAGTTTCTCATATGCAAAATATGCAATATATAGTAAAAACTTGCAAGTTATTACAAACTTAAAAATTAAAGTATAACCAGAAACGTAATTTTATTGCAACTGTAACTGACCAACCATGATTAACAAGGATGTAAAGTTACCAGTTGCTTGAACCATATCTTAAATACAAAAGGGCTCTGTTGATACAAACAAATATATGAAAAAAGACAAGGTCTTGCAATGCAAACCAAGTATCGAAATAAATAATGAAGCACTCAAGAACAACAATTACCTGAACAACAGCTTTTTCACCATCAACTTCTAAGACTTGTCCTCGTCGCATTGTTCCATCACCTAGCCGTATATTAACAATTTCTTGGTACTTGGGGCCCTACACAGTTAATTAGCCAGGCTAAATACAACGAATGCAATGAGAGAGAGACAGAGAAGACAACAAAGAGGGAGTTATAACCAACCTTGACTTTTTCTAGGATAACAAGAGGCCCAGCTACTCCAGAAACTGTCCTATACTCTGCAATACATTAGAACAGATGCTAAACCATTCAAAAGAACTCTCGATAGACAAGTACTCAACATTATTAACTGAGCTCACTGCTCTTGATTATTTAGTCCTCAAACTACACATTAACCATTTCCTGTGCGATTCAACTAGCATATACGAATCGAGAAAGAAAAAATCTTTCAAAATTCCACATTAAAAAAACACTCCAATTTCACTTAACTGAGCATTCTGATGTCAACACGAAGGCATTACTTTTCATGTTTATGAACATTTAATTTTAGAATGAGAATTTTCAAGAACTTACCCATGCCAACCTCCAGGGTTCCCTCTTCCATATCGTGGCTGTTTTCTGCCATTCCCATTTTGAAGCTTCAAATACACGGCACATCAGACAAGTCAGAACCAGATGGATGGTAATACCAATGGCCAGCAAAGAAACGACGAAATGAAAGCAATCGCATCAAGCAGAAAGCATCAATCTATTGCCATTCAAATGACGCGAAAATCATTCTTCCCTCCAAATGAATTCTCCTCCAATACAAAGCTGAATTAAGCATATGCCCAAATTGAGCCGCTACTAACACCGAATTGAGGGAGCTCTACAGCGGCATTGGAACGAGGGGAACCACAGAATTCCCCACACAAACACACCCCTTGAAAACATCAGCATCCTCGATCCATCTCCATTGCTCCAATCGACACGCCACAACAAGACAAACCAAAAACGGACTCTAAAAATCAGAAATTCATCGACGCAACATCGGATGGGGGCATCCCCTTCATTCCGGGGGGAGCCAAACGAACCCTCCTCGACCCATCAAACCCCAAATCTCGAACCGCGACGGAAGACCCAGAAACGGGAAAATCACGAATCGCCGGAGATCACGCATCGCCGCCACCATCGGCCGCCCCACTCGATGGCGGGGCGATCCATCCCCCTCGCGGGAGCCCGCGAGCACCGCAAAACCGCGGCGGAAAATGGAGATGGGAGCACACCCAATTGGCTAAGGAATCGAGGGCAGAGGGCGGATCTCCAGAGGAACGCTTACCTCGATCGATCTTGGAGCACGAAGCAGAGGGGCGTCGCAAGGGAAGAAGATGCTGGAAGGGGCAACGGGGACAAGGAAACGAGACCGAGATCTGCTGGACTTTAAAAAATAAATAATTGTTTTGAGGATTGATATATATATATATATATATAAAATAAATATTGTATACATTTTTTATTTTTATAAATTGCAGGAATGTCAATAATAAGTGGTAATAATTGTAATAGTCCAAAAATCTTGAGGGCGCCTATGGCATCTTGTGAACCACAGGATTCGACAGCTTGGCTGAGTGGTGGAGGTTTGAGCAGGTGATCCTCTCCTCCTCACATGGCTATATGGCAACTTTATATTTGTTTGCACTCCACAATTATCGTAAATTAACTTTGAATTATGATGGAAATATTAAAGATTATTTTATAACGATCGATATATCAATCGCTCTATAATGAGACGGATCTATTCGTTCATCTAAACTACCCCATTTGGAAAAAGGAAAAGAAAAATTAGAGATGCGAACTTGGACCAATTCAGTATAAGGAATTGATAACTAGATTGGTTACTGCCGGTTCCAAATTTGTGGAATTGGGAACCGGACTGATTTCCACTTGAACCACCCAGAACTAGCCACTTAGCCAGTCCAGTTCTCAGATGGACGGTGGACTTGGGACCGATGTTCACCCCTAGTTTAGTCTAATATTCTTCTTTTGCCAAATCATCCATCGTCTACGAAAAGATTGAGAAGAAATAATTGGAGATCTTGAGACTAGATGGGGGTGAAGAAAGGGGGCTCCACACCTTGAATACAAGCCTAGCCTAATTTCAAAAGAGGCTTGAGCAGCTGAAAAAAAGACTCTGCTTAAACTTTCTTACTAGATTAAGAGTAGTCATTATTTTCATGACATTCTCCTATGCATCTAAAGTAGAGAATGGAGAATAGCCATAACTAGCCTGTTACACTAATGCAGGTTGTTCCTTTTAGCGTGAGTAACTGATGCCTCGGATGAGAGTTTAGCTTCTAAAGGGCTTCTAAAGGGCTATTGGATGAGAAATATTTGGCTTTTGTGACGTGACACCACAGGAAGTTTGGTCGTGCCATAAAATGTTAAAAGTAGGTATACTGGATCCAATGATTATACAATTCTTACCTTTCAACCGGACTCCCTAATAAGGAAACCCATTGCCCTAAAAATTTATGACCGAAAAGAAACTCAAGCCTTGGAGTTTAAAGGGAACCCTTATCGCCCGAGAAGTGGAGGTTTAACAAATGGTGGGCCACAAAGGTTTCTTCATCCTTCTTCACTCCCTTGGCAAGTTTTCTTTTTTTTAATCATTCCCTAGGCAAGTTGCAAGCGGATAAAGTGGGGGAACACTAGTCTACACATTAATACTTGGAATCATGCATGGTGGTCTTCCTTCATCCATGATGCCTAAGGTGCCTTAGTATGGTGTAGGGATGGCTTTAGCTTGGTATCCAAGAACTCTATCCGTGAGACAACCTTGAAATGGTCTCGTGATGCCACGATGCAATTAGTTGTATCCTTCATCATCCTATTTTTGGTTCCATCAAGAAAATCGTAGCTTCTATGGGTGCTTTAGGTAAACTAAATCAACTGAAACTCCAACCAACTGAAGAAGAAACCGCAATAAAGCGTTTATTCATTTTTTTTCCATACTCATCATTTAAACTCCACTGCTCGAATTTAGTCTCGTATATATTCCAGCCAATGAAGAGTCGTTAAGGTGGTTTACTAGCATGAGAAGGCGATTAAGATGACTTTGAAAATACACTCGCTCCGAACAGCAGAGGTAGCAACACAAATACCAGTTACGGAGGAGGCAAACCAACTAGTTTAGTAAGCCAGCATAAGGTAGCGGTTCTATCAAGAAAGAGAGGCGCCTCAAAAGAAGGAAGCTATATCTCTATTCTCGACAGTCTCTGGCTCCTTGTCTATTCACGTAACAATTTGCAGAAATTTCAAATGGACTTCCCCCTTAGAAATCAAAGATTTCACCATTGAAATCTAAACTCCAAATAAGAACATCACCTATTTGTAGGCCTGCACCACCTTTTGGTCGGCGATCACAAGATGGTCGCCCAAAAGGACATAAGACCTAAACCTCTCAGTGAGATAAACCTTGTCGGCTGCTAGCAAAACATACAAGTGATGGCAAAGCGCGACCAAGGGCCAAGATGAAAGGAACCCCAAAGTCTGTTAGCTTTCAAATCTTATAAATTGAGGGGAATCCTTAAAAGAAGTCGAGGCTAGGAACAATTTCGTGCATGTGCCCAAAGTCACCCACATGTGCACGGTCTCCTTACTAAAGAGCAACCCGATGCGATAGCCTAGCTAAAGAAAAAGCGATATGCTAAATGCATTAAGCTTTCTTGTTGAGTACCTTGTTACTGCCCTTCTAAGTACTTAGTTGAGTTGGCCTGGGAAAGGAAATTGAGAAGAAAGACCGGACACTCTAAAACCAAAGGCCTACTTCTCGTGGGAATCTTTCGATGTATGGCCTATGAAGCTTCTGCGAATGTGTTTCCCTTTGAGTTTTGACAAGAGGAACCGCAAACAGCTCTTCGCCTTTATGCTTCAAAGAAAGAGGTGGGGAGGACCATTAGTTGGAGCACCAAAAAGCTTGGCAAATGCCTTTTCTGAGCCACCCGCCTATTCGTTAGTTGAGTTCATTCTTTCATAAGATGACCAGAGAAGCAAGTCTAGCTCACAAGCAGCTATGGAACGTGTTCCCTGGTCTTTGCTGGAGTGTAATACCAATTAAGGTATAGAACAATATATCAAGATGGCGTATCATAACCATTCGATAGTGGATTAGCCCTAGCGGCAAAAGTAGGTAAGCTAGAAGTGCTCTAAGTGGCGCACTCAATCATCGAAGAAAGAACACGTAACTAAAGCGCTCCAACCAAAGAGGCTATAAGCTTCTGGGCGATGTTCTGCACTTTCACATAATGCCACATTAAGAAATGAGTTTCATCTTAGGAGTCAGTCAGTCTGCATACTCTTCTAGATCAATTCTGTTGCAAGTTGATGATGGATTATGCTAGTTCTTCTCTTCCGCTAACCCTGTTCCATCTTGCATGTGCTAGCTTGCTAGTGTTGGAATGGGAACATAATAGGCATAGTCTGTCAGAAGAAAAGACAGGCCACCTAATTTGCTTAACACGACAAAGCCGGTATATTTTCGTACAAAAAACATAGGGATAAGTGTACCAAGAGTCCTAAAACCTATTGCGAAAACTACAATTGAAACCTAAAACTTTTAAAAAGTACAATCAAATCATAAAACTTATTAAGTCGATGTAATTGAGTTCATCTGTTAACTTCGTTCATTTTAGTTAATTGAAAATGCTAGCGTGTCTCTCTTATTATTATTATTATTTTTAAAATACATGGCACCGGCATGGCTTTTTTTTTCTTTTCTTTTCTTCATTTCCATGTGCACGCCTCCTTATTACCGTTCTTCTCCTTCTTAGAGCGAATCTGGAGTCGAGCTCGATGCTATGGGGTCGAGCTCGCATGTGATGGTGCTTGACCTCTAGATCTAAGTTCAAGCTATCCGCCATGAATGGAGCTCGACAATCAAATTTGAGGTCGACCTTGAAGCCACAAGTGGATGTCGGCCTAGATGGCATCGAGCTCTAGCTGCATGGCAAAGCTTTGCTAGATTTGGGGCTCAAGCTTGAAGCTGCAACAGAGCTCATGGTCATGGTCGTAAGCTTCGAGCTCAAGCAGCATACCTGCCATAAGCTTCAAGCTCAAACGGCCACAGTCGCGAGCTTTGAAGCTAGATTTACTTGAGTTGTATAAGGTGGGTCATTTGAGCTTCGGTAGAATTTTGTTCACCGGGTTTAGTTTCAATGTAAGGCATTTATGCATAGAGCTAATATCACGAAAGATCATAAACTGGTACACTTATGATAAATTTACCCCAAACTAATTTTTTGATCATTAAAAACCTCAAACTAGAACATCTGTGATAATTTTACTTTCCGTTAGTTTTTATTAAATTTTACCGTCAAATTTCTATGTTGGATAACACGTGATGGTTGACGGGTTTACTAGTTTGGAATTTTACTTTCTGTTTATCACAGGTGTACCAATTTGTGCTTTGTCATGGTACTAATTCAATTTAACGGAGGGTAAATTTGTCACAATGTACTATTTTGGGGTTTTTGGTGGTTAAAGAATTAGTTTTGGATAAATTTGTCATAAATATACCAGTTTAGAATTTTTTCGTGGTTAAAAAATTAGTTTGTGGTAAATTTATCATAAGTATACCAGTTTAGGATTATTAACCCTTATGTATATAATATCAGGTATCATTGTAAATAGTAGGAGTGAGTATAGTTTCAGGATAGAACCTGAAACCTGAGAACTTGATTGGTGGAAACCTATAGGTTTCAGGTTTCACGGTATGCAGGATATGTTCTAAGTTAAAAAAATTGGGGAATCTATTTCGACGAGTAGGTTTCAGGTTCTAGGTAGATGGAACTTAGAACCTAGAACTAGGGGTGAGCGCGGTTCCCGGGTAGAACCAAGAATCGTAAAATTGAACCAGCGGATCTGGTTCGGTTCCTTGTTCCATGAAGAGAGGGTCAGGTTCTCGGTTCTCTATTTTTAGGAACTGGCGGTTCTGATTCCCGATTCCTATATGAACTAGGGGTGTCAAAACTAAACAATACACCCAAACCGGAACACGAACCGACTCGACCCGATCTAAAGTTTTGGGTATTTTCTGGTCGTGTCAACTTCATGTTCAGGTATTGGCTAAGCAAATGGCTATTTTAATGGTTTCGGTTCGGTTCGTGTTCTAAACACGAACCGAATCAAAACACACATATTTATATTTATATTTTTTATTTTTAGAACCAAAACACATTTCACTTTGTAGCACTATTGTTCAACTTTGTCCTCCTCCAGAATGTGAAATCGCCTGCCGTCGTCAACTTCGTCCTCCTCGGCGACTTTGCCTTCGTCCACCTCATCTACTCTGCCACCGTCATCCGGTCCAAAGAGCTCACGAGTCACCATGGTCCCTCTCGAAGTGGTGTCACTAGATCAATGATTCAACTGGCAAAATTTCAAGTCTTCATCTGCATTTGTGTCTTTGGTAGATAACTTGATAAGTACATCAAGCAAAGATGCATACTTGTATCAAATCCGATAACTTTCAAGCAAATGACGGGACAGCATGATGTAATTCCTGGGCAAATTCATGACAGAATTGGTAAAAAGCAAGGTTTCGGAGCATCCTGACCCGGATTAAGTAGAAACCGAAACGTGAGAATGGAGACGAGAGGCAATTAATATTCCCGAATTTAGAGGCAATCGAGAGCGACAAAAACCGCAGATACATGGAAGCGTCAATTTAGATAAAACAAACAATAAGCACCAACGTTCGAATCAATTGTAACATCGTCAAATATTAGCTTGAACCCAAAAAGACCCGAAACCCGATCCGGTTTTTTCGTTTCAGATCATGTTCGGTTCGGGTCAAGAGTCCACATATCTTTTATGATTTGAGTCTAGTTGGGTAGCGTGGAGACTAGACCTAACCTGGCCCATTGACACCCCTAGGTATAACTTAACCTTAATTTATAATAAAAATCTAAAATACGAACCCGAACCGAACTGAACCGATATGATCGTGCGGCTATATCATGTTCGGGGCTTGTTTCGGATCGGGCCATACACACATATTTATTGTTTCGGATTGGGTCGGGTATCATGAAATCCCAATCCGACCCGGCCAGTTGACTCCCCTAGAAACCGAACTGAAACCAAACCGAGGAACCGGAACGGGAAGCAGGATCCCTAAAACATATTACAATTATTTTTTGGTCTTTTTCTTTCCCTTCGGTTTCACTTCCACCCGCGAGCGTTTTTGCGTTTCTGCCATTCTCGCGCTTCGCTAGGGTTCCGGCAGGCTCCCGCCGTCTCTCCTCGGAGGTGCAATTTCGTTCGGCCGTCCGTCCTTCTTGCTCTCCTTGCTGGGCCGCCCCGTGCGAGATTGCCAGCGACGGAATACCCTCGAGGGCCGGCGCGGCGTTTTCGTTCCCGGTTCAGAGGGTCTCGGGCTCCCCGATCATCAAGCGCATCACGGTTCCGTCACTTGGGTCAGATTTCGTTCTCCTCATCGCTGCTCGTCGTCGATTCCCCTCGAAGAAACGCGTCTCCGTTTGGATGTTTTGTGCTGGCTTTTTGTTTTGTTTCTATTTTTCTTTGCGCTTCCGATGCTGCTGCGTTGCTGAATTGGTTGGTGTTTTTGGCGATGATGCATGCGAACCGCGTGAGTTTCGTTTGTCTTGTTTTCTCTGTATGTGCGAGAATGGAGGATCTCGTGGCTTTGGTTTGAGCGTCGAGTCCATTGCGTTGTCTCCGTCAGGGTCTTCGATTTTTTTTTCTTCCCTTCTTTTTTCTCGCGTAAATCGGAGAGGGGAGTTTATCAGGGATTTGTTTGAGCCCACTGTTTTGTCTACGACTTGTTGGGGTCTGATTCCAAGGTTCTGATGTAATCTATGGATGGGGGGAAATTTTGCCCCGTTTTCATGGTGAAGCTCGAGTGGCATTGTTGCTGTCCTCTTGAGTTTATATTGGTTGTGTGGCCCTTCTTGTCGTTTTTGAGATACACTCTCACTGCCCTCCCAAAAGCGCAAGCAAGCTTTTGTTAATCACAGTCTTCTATTCTACCTTGTAAACTTTTAATTCTGATATGATAGTCATGCAAGGTGCAGAGGTTTGATTTCTAAAGTTCCTTTCTTGGTTTGGTGGTTCGATTTACTTGTTGAAGAAATTGATGTTGGAGAGGCTAAATTGAGGCAGGTTGTTAGTGGCTTGGCCAAATTTTGCAATCCAGATGAGTTGATGGTATTGCAATTACCTCATTGCCTTACTAAAGTAAGTAGCAGTTTAACAATAAGCTTTTTGGAAACAGACCAATTTTCTCTCTTTTTTACTTGTAGAACCCCCGAACCCCCGTGTCATGCTCATTACAAATGTAAAACTGGGAAAGCTCAGGGATGTTATGTCTGAAGGCCTGGTATGTCTACTGCTCTCATCTCTTTGAATATCAGTGAATTCTCTTCATTCATTGAGCTTCCCTGTTTAAAAAAACTATATTTTGTGGGAAGCCACATATGGAAAACATACTAGAAGTTCTTTGCTCCTCAAAAATTATTTTCTAGCTTGGATTGGACAAAATTGACCTGTGTGTGGCTAGAATGTCAATATCTTCATGGTGAGAATTGTTGCTTTTGTTATTTATCATCTCTTAACCAGTGGTGATGGCACTGCATGCATCTGTGTGTGGCTAGAATTTCAATAGCTTCATGGTGAGAATTGTTGTTTTAAGTTATTTATTATCTCTTAACTAGTGGAGATGGCACTGCATGCATCAGGTGTTAATTAAAGATATTCCAATTCATCCCTAACCTATTGCAGCTGCATAATTCCAGTCTTCATGGGTTCAGCTTTGAGTCTAAACCTTCTAGTTTTGCTTCTGCATAAGCTGACTGCTCGTGAGGCTATTGATCAAGTTAAAGTCCTTGACTGCTTTCAATTTGTCATCTTTAAGTGTTTGAGGTTGCTTCCTCCTTGATCTTTACAATGAAGTGGGAATATAGGATATGTGATTTTGCCCGTGTTGTATATGCTTCTCTTGTTGAGCATTTTCTTGTGGGTGGGTTTGGGATGTGATTACGTGGAAACAGTGATCTTTCGTTTTGATTAACTAAAACTGAAAAAAAAAGAAAGAAAAAGAACCTATTAGAACCTGGAATTGACCTTGGAACATGTAATAGGGTAGGTTCCAGATTCCACATTCTGAAGGGTAGGTTTCAAGTTCTAAAAAATGAGGAACCTGTACCCGAGGGTAGGTTCCAAGTTCCAGGTGGAACTATAAGGAACTTGGAACCGTTCACCCCTACCTAGAACTTGGAACCTGAAACCTAAATAAGGTTTTTGTGTTTTGTCTTGGTTTATGTCTTTGTGTGATCTTGTGGTGTTTCATGGCGTTAGATGATGAGCGTATAGTCTGGAATCACTATTTTGAGCTTTCATTTTATGACTTGTTAATGTTTCATATTCTTTGTGTGTCTAAATATAAGTTGTGTTAGGTGGATCATAGTAGCAAGTGGTGGTTATAAAAGGTGATGATTCACCGCAATTATTCAATTAATAATATAGGTAGAACCTGGGTAGACTGACCCTCGAACCTATGATAGGATAAGTTCCAAGTTCCAAAAAATGAGGATAGGTAGGTTCCAAGTGAAACCTATACGGAATATGGAACTGCTCACCCCTAGTATCGATTCACGTAATGACTTCTCGTTTTAATGGTATTTTTGAACCGTAATACCTAGAAAATTAATCTTTTATATTTTCTTTGGTGAATGACAGGTTTATTCAGTATTAGTGCGTTCATTTTTGTTTTGTTTAACTAAAAATGAAATAAATAAAAAAACCTATTAGACCCTGGAAGCTGTGATAGGGTAGGTTCCAAATTCCGATGGATAGATTTCAGGTTTCAAAAAATGAGGAACATGTACCCGATGGTAGGTTCAAGTTTCAAATGGAACCTGTAAGGAATCTAGAATTGTTCACCCCTAGCAAGATTTTTTTTCTATAAACGTTAATATGTATCATGTACATTGCTCTTAACGCGAAAATATAAAAGTTACGATCATTGTTTCTTTTTTTCAATTTTTAAAATTTAAAAATTAAAAACTTAATTTGGTCACACCAAAGAGCTTTGCAAATATACATTTACCAAACAGTCTAGTATTTCCCCAAAGCCCTTTTCAGTTATATAGTTTACCAAACAGTCTAGCATTTTTCCAAAGTCTTTTAGGCTAAAGACCTTTGCATTTGGCCAAAGGCTTTTCCCAAATGCCGAACCAAACGGGGCTTAACTCTAATACGACACATTGTCATGCAGAGATTGCCACAATGTTAAGTACTACCTGGGTTGATTAGAGAAGTTGAGCTGCTTTTTAAAAAAAGATGCTTTATATCTTGTTCTTTGTGTGAACTGTCATACATGTTTCTTTGTGATGTGGAAGGTGAGGCTGTAGATGCTTCTTTTCCCCTTTGAGGACTTTGTTGTCTCATTTTCTTGTATATAGTTATATTATGGTGATAGCCTCTTCAGGACTCTAAGTTATGGGCCAGATGTTGACTATCTAGATTTTACACCCTTCTCTCTTGCATTTTTTAACGTTAACTAGATGATTCTGCTTTTTCTTAGTTGACTGGTTGAAGAATTGGGGACCGGTTTATGGCTGAAGCAATAACAAATCTTGCCATAAATGTGCTTCCGGGGTTATCAGATTCGTTTGATGTTCAAGGAAGAGGAGAACTTCAATTAGGTTTGTTCCCAATTATTTTTTAATGATTTCTTTGCAACCTTCTAGCTTTGGAATATTACTTTTAGATCGCCTTAAGAAATGTTTGGACATATGCAACTGTGGATTATGATTCTTGTTCATTTTCGTTTTGTTTAACTAAAAATGAAAAAAAAAGAACCTGTTGGAACCTGGAAACCGACCCTGGAACCTGTGACAGGGTAGGTTCCAGGTTCCACGTTCCGACGGCTAGGTTCCAGGTTCCACGTTCCGACGGCTAGGTTCTAGGTTTAAAAAAATGAGGAACCTGTACCCAAGGGTAGGTTCTAGGTTCCAGGCGGAACATGTGATGAACTTAGAACCGTTCACCCCTAATATTTCCTCTCTAGCGTCTCTCTCTCCGGCAAACACGCTTTCAAATTTTGAATCCCTTTTTTGCTCTTAGGTTTTACTTCTCCGCTTGTTTCTACTCCGGCGTTTGTCAAGCGGCCGTTCCTCGCCGTCGCTGACGACGCACATTAAGGCAGCCCCTTGTGCGCCTGAAAGGGAGTGAGGCAGAGGCCGAGGACCGGGTGACCGCCCTCGACAAGAGCTTCGGGTGAGAGATCAAGGAGAGGTGAGCTCAGTGATGGCCGACAGGAAGGAGCTTAGGGTGTACAACTCGATGACGCAGCAGAAGGAGGTGTTTAGGCCGGCGATGGAGGGCAAGGTGGGCATGTACGTGTGCGGCGTCACGTCCTACGATTTCAGCCACCTTGGCCACGCCCGCGCTGCTGTCGCCTTTGACGTCCTCTACAGGTAAACCGCCGGTCTCTCCGATTTGGCGGCGGTCGATTGTGATGTAGGGTTCATGCAAGTTGTGCAATTTATTGGATTGGTAGCCATCTCTTGCCATTTGGGTCTCTCGTGGAATTGATTGAAGTTTGCTTGTTGTGGAATTTTTTTGACTAAAGGAGCAAGAAGATGGGGGTATCATAAAAGAGAAATTCACGGGCAGAGATTTATGTGTAATGGGTCTTTGCCGGTATGTTTAACCCTTTTGTGGGGTTTATTTAGTGAAGATCTTGATTCAAAGATTTAATGTAGGTTTATCATATAACCTAGTTTAGTAAGGGGAGAGATTTCACTCATAAATGCCGAACGATCACTTTAGCTGTCGCATTTTGGTTCATGCTTAAGCTTCATTAACATGCTCGATAGCACGAGGATAGTATGCTGTTGGAAAAGCTCACTTTGTTTGGGTATGGGGAAAGGGTTGAGTGAATGAATATACAGGAGTAGTGGCGGATTATTCTCCTTTACTGGTTGCCTTATCGAGGATTGTGGAGAAGATGAAATAGAAAGGAGGTTTCTTTATATCTGAAGTAAACTCCACCTCGTACATCATATTAGTTGTGTACTGGTGGAGGTCATGCTTGGTTGATTCCCCTCTTTGAAATGAAGAATTGCTGACTGAACTCATGACCTAGCAGGTTTACTTTTGTAGCATAACAGGCCGTCTCTTGCAGGGTTTTGGTGAATATTAACTTTCTATTGTTTGAAATGATTTCTTGCAGATATCTCCTACACTTGGACTATGAAGTCACCTATGTACGCAATTTTACAGATGTTGATGACAAGGTCTGAATGTTGGCCCATATAAATATCAGAAGTAAACTCTTTCATGGCTGTACATTGTGTTTTGGTTGAATTAGATTCTTCATGCGTGATCTTGTGATATGGTATTGTGATCATGCTTAACTTTATTTGTCTTTCTGTCGATGTTTTTTGACTTGAAAAAAAATATGCAGACATGAATTTTTGAAGTAATTCTCATAAGCATGCATATAAATCTTCTTCTGGACTACCGACATTTCATTTGAAAAGTGAGGGAGCTAATTGACTGGTTGCCACAGGAATTATTATGTAATGAGAAGATAGAGGCTATTATCAGAAGATCAAAGGATCATCTATATATTCTAAAGTTTTGTCTGCTTTACTTGCCTAGCGTTGCACAGGAAAATCAGAGTTGTACATTGTTCTTGTGGAGAATTGAGAGTTTGATTTGGTTCTCATCGAGGACATTATATCCTGTGTATTGTGTAAAGTGACAGGTCTGTTCAATGTAAAGGAACAATGTGGTCTGTGAAAGTATCCGACTTTTAATATATCAATATCGGTATTTGACCAACTTTGGAGAATTACCTGTCGAACAAGTTAAGTATCAAATAGAGTAGTAGGCGTGAGGGGAAAATCATGATCAGCCATTCAAAAATTATTTTAAAATTTTCATGGTGTGGAAATGCAATTTTCAACCCGGAAAAATTGGTATTTTGACATTTCTACACATGGACATGAGAGTTAAGTAATTATTACATCATATAGAATTAATTGGTTTGGATGCTTTTCAACTCAGTAGAACTATGGTTTGTTGTAGTGGTTGCCATTCGATTCTCTCTTTCTTTCCTTCATTTTACTAGCAACTTATTCATTACACAACTGTTTGGTGCATCATCAAATGCTGTTATTAGATTTTATGATCTACTCTAAATTCCGAGGTGACTTTGATTTCCTGAACTGCTATATGAACATTGGAAATTTAATGATGAGATCACAGCGAGGAAACTCCACCTGATTAGGCACACTGGATAACTAGCTGAATTCATTTCTTTATTTCTTATACTTTTAAAATCTTGTGATATGAGCTATGCACATTTTGAAGGAATATCTGTCGTGCTATCGGCAAGTAAGTATGATCCTTCAGATTTTTAGTCAAAATTTCATTACTAACGCTAACGTTTCGCCATTTTACAAGTAAAGGGGATTTACTTCTCTTAAGTTTGACGAGTGGCCACCTGTTGAAGTGTTAGTCGCTGAAAATAGCTTTAGAAGAATGTTGTTTCATCAACTTAACTCTGGCAGTTTCCAATATTGGAAGTAGCGCTCTTTTATGTTGGAGAGAAGCATTTCCGTTTCACTGAAGTGTAGTGTTCAAGTTGTTGCTTAATTCTGTGGTTATCATGAAATTCTGGCATTTTATGGTTAAAGTTAGACTTTCCTAATTTTCATGCATTGTTTTAGAGATTCCGTCATTTTGTGTGGATGCTGAGGATACCTGGATTGTTCTTGGTGTTTCCGAATCAGTTAGTTGGACATTGCTAACATGTGGATATCTGCAGATTATTCGTCGGGCAAATGAGACTGGGGAGAATCCCTTGGATTTAAGTAACCGCTTTTGCCAAGAGTATTTAATTGACATGGCCGATCTGCAGTGCCTCCTCCCTACCCACCAACCACGGGTTTCTGATCACATGGAACAGATTAAGGACATGATAACCCAGGTTTCTAGTTTCAACTCTAGATCTGCTGCTTTAATTTTAGAGGGGTTCAATAATCGCAAGAATAAACATAGGCTAGAGTATGTAGAAAGGAGCTGCTGTTGCTACAGAATGTAGTTTGCACCCTTTCTATATTTCCCTCATAATTTCTCTGATATTGTAGTGCAAATGTCCTTACTTTCTGGTTTCTGTGGTGAACTTCAGAAGGTAAGGTTATATGAAATAATTCTTTATATAATTGTGTTACCAATTTAGCTGCTATTGCTGAGAAAAAATGATGTCGCTGAAGAATTCTGAAGTTTAATTGTTCACGTTTGATTTGGTAATTTCTTCTCCCATTTGTCATAGAACAAATGCTACCATCTTTCATTCACTCGCATGTATCTTACAGTATGGCTTGAGTTTGAAGAAATGTTCCTTTATATGAACGTATGTAAATTTGAGGAGAGATGAATTTGAAGTTAGAATAGTGGTATTTGGTTGATGTTGGCTAAGACAAGGATTTCAGAGCTATTCAATACTGCATTAGATGTTCTCGTTATTAGGTAAATTGAATCATGAATATGCAGATATGTAACCAATATGCATAAGTTTAATTTTCTCTAAAATGTTATTATTTTCCACATGGAAAGGATGCACGTATAAAGAGGAACAATTTGAAGTTAAGTACTTCCAAGAAAAAAAGTTGTGTTCATACATTTCCTAAAGAGAATGATTTCACAAGAATATTCAAAACTAGATACTTTCATTGATTTGGTAATTTGAGTCACCGATATGCTGGAAGCCTGTAATAATAATCCAAATTAGAAGCTTAAGGACCATTTTTTATGGACTAATTTTTTATATAAATTAGAAGACGAAACAACTGACTTTCATACATTTAATTTTTGACTGTATATTCCCATGTAATAAGGTATTTAGAGGTGACAGCCAGATGAAAATGTCTGCCTATGTCTCTTTTATATTTATTTATTTATTGTAAAGTTCTAGTTTTACATGTAGCATCTTCGGCACCTCACATTTTAAAAGTCGCTGCGATCATGGGGGAGAGTTTTAACTAATGAAATTCCTTATGGCTGTTTGCAGATTATTAATAATGATTGTGCTTATGTGGTGGATGGAGATGTGTTCTTTGCTGTAGATAAGATCTCAAATTATGGCTGCTTATCGGGGCAGAAGCTAGAAAATCACAGAGCAGGTGAACGTGTTGCGGTGGACTCTAGAAAGCGCAATCCTGCTGATTTTGCTTTATGGAAGGTGCGCATTGCATTGTACTACCAGCAAATTCTTATTTTATCTGGGTATGCAACTCCGACGGTAAACGGTTATTGTAGGCTGCAAAGCCTGGCGAGCCAAGCTGGGAGAGCCCGTGGGGTCTTGGCAGACCAGGGTGGCATATAGAATGCAGTGCAATGAGTGCTCATTATCTGTCTTTTAAATTTGATATCCATGGTGGTGGAATTGACTTGATCTTCCCCCATCACGAGAATGAAATCGCCCAGAGTCAGGCTGCATGCCAGGAGAGCTGTGTGAGTTATTGGATGCATAATGGCCATGTGACCAACAACAATGAGAAAATGTCAAAATCACTGGGTAACTTTTTTACGATCCGTCAGGTAGTATTTGCAAATTTGTTCCGCTTTCTTTCTTGATGTGTTAACATTTATCTTGAGCTCTCATCATTCCTGATGTCTAAAATTCCTCGATTTGTATAACTATAGATTACAGAGCGCTACCATCCACTGGCTTTGAGACACTTCTTGATAAGTGCACACTATAGATCTCCTCTCAACTATTCAGTCTTACAGTTGGAGGGTGCATCGGAGGCTGTTTATTATGTATATCAGGTATAAATCATGTTTGGTTAACTGCGAATCACTTCTCATCTTTCTGGCTGCTTACTCATACTTGGGTCTCAGACTCGTGTGGAACTAGTAGAAGGGTGGGCTTGCTTGATTTAACTAATTAGAAATGCTAGGGATTTGATGCTCTTAGAAAAGAAACCATTCCTATTGTCTCTGTAATTACCTGTATGAATTGTTTGGACGGTTTTGGCCTAGTTCTAGTTGCCAGCAGCCACTAGTCTGGGTCACTCTGAATTGCTCTTTCTTGATTATGTTGGATGTATATGTATGAGTGACATGCACGCAAGCGTGGTCTGCCATCTGATATAAAATTATAGAAAATTAACTGGGGATGTCTTCTCGATGTTAGACATTACAAGACTGGGAAGATACTCTGTCGTCATTCAGAGAGGCAACTCCCAGTGAGGGTACAGAACCAAAAGGCAAAATGGTCCGGGTTCTTCCTGATGCCGAGAAATGCATCAAAGGCTTGCGGAAGGATTTTTACGACAAAATGACCGATGACTTGAACACTTCACATGTGCTGACAGGTGCTTTTCAGGATGCCTTGAAGTTCATAAACAATAACGCGAACACCCTTAAGGTAATTAGTTGTACTGTTTCTTTTCCATAAAAGAAGCTGCACCTTTTCGAACATTCTCTCTGTTGTGTATCTTTTGTGCTTTACTTACTCTAACTTTTAAAATTGGTTGGTTCTCTAATGCACTTCAGAAGAAGCAACAGAAGCAACGGCAAGCAGCAATAATTCAATCCCTTACCGAGATAGAGAAAGAAGTAAAGGGTGTTCTAGATATTCTGGGTTTGCTGCCGCCTTTCACTTATTCTGAGGTGATGCAAGTTCTTATGAATAATTATTGAGTTTTTCTTGGATCAAATTCGATTTAAATGTGAAATTTCTTCAATGTAGATTCTGCACCAGTTGAAAGGCAAGGCATTGATACGGGCTGATTTGACAGAAGAGCAAATATCGCTTCTGATTGAGGAAAGAATTTTAGCCAGAAGGCAGAAGGATTTTGCAAAAAGTGATCGAATCAGGGCCGACTTAACTGCAAAGGGGATTGCACTCATGGATGTTGGAACGGAAACTATTTGGAGACCGTGTGTTCCTGTTGAGCAGGAGGAGATACTGCCCAGTTGATGAAAAATAGCACCAAATCCAATTTTTTTTCAAAATTTTGCCCAAACGTTGACTGATGCTCCAAAATTCTATTTGTCTTTCATAAAGTAAGACCCAAAAATCAAGCTGACAGATAGTTGTAACAACATATGGGGCATACCACTACATTCGATGTCAGCCCCATTAGAGGCTGTATTGCCTGTCAATTAATAGGAAACATTTTTGACATACGTGGCCTGCCACGAACCTTAAGCTTCTGGATTCGTGCACGGGTTATTGCCTAGATGAAAAGGCTCTTCGTATGGAAGCTTGTCAATGATAACTAGTTAGTGGTCGTCGTTCAGATGTTGATGCATTTGCAGAGGAATGCATGGAAAATGGTTGAATCAAGATGTCTTACGCAGTCTTTTCAGGAACGTCGGTGTGCTTGAATGCAACGATCAAAGTAGGATCAAGTGCAACATCGGTGGACCAAAGTACAGATCAAGTGCGACATCGGCGGAGGCCCGTCATCTCATCCGATGTCTAAAGCCCCCTTTTCTCCGTAATTTTTAAGCACATCATGCACTGAGTACTATCTTCCTCTTTGATTACTTCACAACCAGACAGATTTCATAAATGTTCCTCGACCGAATGAGCTGAGAATCAGCACCATCAATCAACGCACGGCAATGATGCAATAGCGAATAATCAGCACTCCAAAGTCTTATCAGTTCTTTGTACTGCTCTGGTTTCTCGCTGATTACCACATCATCATGGTACTTTGAGGTATCAATAAGCTGGCTCCAAGTCGTAGAATGTGAAGGGTCTGTGAAGAATCTTAAGTTCTGAGCCTGAATTTGCAGATCGAGATCGCTGCAAATGAGAAAACAACCGAATAGCGTACTGTGTCAGATTGTTTCAAGCGACGAATTCTAATCTTCTTCTATTTTATAACACTTTTTACGTAATTTCCTTTCACCTGTTCAGTTTGTTCTTTAGGCCCTGTACTTTTGGAATGATGAAGTTTCAACCCTATGCTTTGTTTTTATACCAATAGTAATAGTAGTCCTCATACCATTTGCTGATGACATTTTAGATATAATTTCTCAATTCCAAATAAGACTAAAATAACATTGGCTATAATCTAAAGCATGATATATGTGTACGGGTCTTTGTATCAGTAATAATTAAAGTAACTTGTTTTTTTAAAAGCCACTTAATATTCAAGAGTTGAGATAGACACTCGGGGCCTGTCTGTTTGAATAGAAATTATTTCGGGGAAATTATTTTCGGACTTTCTAGTATTTTAATGATAGAAATGTAATCGATGTACGGAAAACGCTTTTCACGGACCGAAAATAATAAGTTTAGATTGCGGAAAATATGACTTTCCCTTCCAATAAGAAGGAAATCATTTTCCCGAAACCAACAAACACATGAGAACAAAATCATTTTCCTCATGAAAAATATTTTTCTTTATCATAAAGTTTTCAGTGAAACAAATGCACTCTTGACACAAATAACCTCCCACTACTAGAATCACTTCCTACCATGAATGTGACACGGTGAGGAAGCTAATGGGCTTGCGTGCAAAAAATTCGTGAGTTTGATAAGTGGCCAGGTGACAATTTTGATTAATCGAACGAATAAGACAGTCAAAGCCTCAAAGTAGGCACGTTTTATGTCGGGCTACAGTACGTCATTGGAAGGCGACATCTACCACTTAAATCAAGTTGAGAGCTTGCCAAGAAAGAGCCCACTTGAACATGAAATTCAGTGTAAAAGAATTACAGCAATTTAAGCTTAATGTTGAATTTGAAACTTGAATTTAAATTGGCGGGGACAAGTTTGATCTTCTTGGTTGCATCATCACCAATTATCGAGAGCTTCATTTGACTAAACAATCTATAAAAGATGGTTTGGCATGTTTCTTGAATGTTTGGACAAGACTACAGCACCCATGTACAATTCTGGCTTCGTGGATCAATCATCCCACATTATCGGTCAACGGAGATACAAGCACCTCGGCACTTCTTTAATGTCTATGAAAGTCAAAATATTATGAGATGAATCCGGTGCACTCGGTGCTTGTACAAACCGTTGAATCTGATTGGTCAGATATATATATAACTTAAGTGGACCCTAGTAGATTGAAAGAACCAGGTAAATTTGAGTTTATTCACCTTATTCACGCAATAATTTCTTACAAAAATTATTCTAAATATTATCTTTGGGGACAACGACTGAATAAAATTTTTAGGCCACACAAACCAATTTATGATTGCAGAAAGATTACCTAAGGGCCTTTTTTTTTTCTTGGGTTTTGTAATAGGATGGTGAAGGGCAACTCGCACTAGCGACCTGCTAAAGGCCTATTTAATATAAGAAAACGAGTCTAATTTTCTGTTTTCACTACAAAGTAAAAATGTGTTTGATCACGATCTAAACACCATTTCTAGATGGAAAAGAAGGACAATCGTCTTCACCTTTATCGCTACAAAGGTGTCAAAACAAAAAATTTCAATTTCCGAAGTTCCAACTTCAGAAGGAAAAGCAACCGAATAAGTTTCTAAAGTTTCTAATAACGTTAGGAAATTATTTTTATGACCGAAGCACATTTTCAAGAAAAACTGAATACAAAAGCAATGGCCATATGAAATAAATGAACTAACTTAGGATGGCCGGGAACGCTGGGATTAAGAGCATTTCTAGTTGCTATAAATATATCGTCGTGGCTGGCCTTGATACTTGGCAATAGTATGAAAAGTTCTAAAACTCAATACCGCAAAATGACTGACACGTATAAAAAGTTCGATCATATGATAACTCGCTTCTAAATGTGCATGTCATCCTTACTCGGAAATTCACGTGACGCCGGTAAAATTATCCGATATGGCTAAACGATCAACATGTCCTTTTTTTAGAAAATCACTACTCTTGTGAAGAGAATAATGCTTCAGAGGGTATACAAAACGGATCCATGAGCAAAGAAATGTAAGCGATACAATTTGTCCATGACCCTTTTTGAACCGGGCTGTGTCCAAGATCAAGCTGGATCCAAACCGAACTGGCAGGCCGGCCGGCTGTGTGATGTGAAATTTCGCTGAGCCGGTGACCGAACACTCCGACTCTCCCTTTTAAGCCAGCCGCTTGAAACCCTTAAGCCGCCGATCTCTATGGCGCGGTTGGCGCGAGGCTCAAGTAAGTCGAGGCCCCACCTTTTGTCAAAGTCGGGCCCACTGTCCCCTCTCGAGAACCTGCTCAGCGAAGGCCCGTCAAACACCTCCCGGTCTGGCGGCGCCCCGGGCTCCGGCGCTGCGGGATCCTCGTGCGGGGCCATCGCCGCTGCCGGCGCCCTCTCGCCGGGGCTGGTGAAGATGTAGCCGTACGCAATGTACCCGAGGGTAGGTTCCAAGTTCTAGGTGGAACTTGTAAGGAACCTGGAACCGCTCACCCTTGCCTAGAACTTGGAACTTGAAACCTAAATAAGTTTTTTGTGTTTTTTCTTGGTTTATGTGTTCGCGTGATCCTGTGGTGTTTCATGGCGTTAGATAATGAGTGTATAATCTGGAACCACTATTTCGAGCTTTCATGTTATGACTTGTTAATGTTTCATATTCTTTATGTGTTTAAAAATAAGTTGTGTTAGGTGGATCATAGCAGCAAATGGTGGTAAAAAAGATGATGATTTACTGCAATTATTTAATTAATAATATAAGTAGAACCTGGATATTCTCTCGAACCGATCCTCGAACCTGTGATAGGGTAAGTTCCAAGTTCCAAAAAATGAGGATAGGTAGGTTCCAGGTGGAACCTATACGAAATATGAAACTGCTCACCCCTAGTATCGATT
The DNA here is from genome assembly GCA_031216405.1 of Syzygium malaccense. Taxonomy (NCBI): domain Eukaryota; kingdom Viridiplantae; phylum Streptophyta; class Magnoliopsida; order Myrtales; family Myrtaceae; genus Syzygium; species Syzygium malaccense. The sequence goes on along the minus strand of CM062259.1, from coordinate 23,161,857 downwards.
CACGTAATGACTTCTTGTTTTAATTGTATTTTTGAACCGTAATTCCTCAAAACAAATCTTTTATGTTCTCTTTGGTGAATGACAAGCTTATTCAGTATTATTGAGTTCATTTTTGTGTTGTTTAACTAAAAATGAAATAAAAAAAAACTTATTAGACTCTAAAAGCTATGACAGGGTAGGTTCCAGATTCCGATGGGTAGGTTTCAGGTTTCAAAAAATGAGAAATATGTACCAGATGGTAGGTTTCAAGTTTCAAATGGATCATGTAAGAAATCTAAAACTGTTCACCCCTAGCAAATAGCATGTCTGATATTTTTATGTCAAGAATCCATGGGGCTTGGGTGGCGGGCATTTCTAGGGTATTCATTTAAGTGAAAAAGAAGATGATACTAGATAAGATGAGAAGACAGGATGGTATGACGGTGAAGATGACAATGGGAAAGAGACGAGGATCAACGAGAACAAAGAAGAAAGAAATTGACCACATTCTTTCTTTTTTTTTAGGTTAATATTACGAAAAAAATCTCAAAACAAGTAAACATAACAAATTTGTCCCAAATTGATATGGATTTCCACGTGGACTTGCCACGTCAATAAAGTTATTGTCATGTGTTATCTAACTCAGCAATTTCTCGATAAAATTGTACAAAAGCTATTGTAGGGTAAATATATCACGAGTGTACCGGTTTGGAGTTTTGGTGATAAAAAAATTAGTTTAGGGTAAATTTGTCATATGCGTACCAATTTTAAGTTTTTTGTGGTATTAATTTTTTTCTAAAATTTTCAAGTGATGAAGATGGTGATGGGAAAGGGACTAGAATAATGGCAAGAAGAAATAGACTTTTCTAGCGATGAAGATGTCGATGGGAAAGAGACGAAAATAATGCAAAGAAGAAGAAGAAGCTAGTATTCTTTTTTTTCCTTTTTACTTTTCATATATTTAAGTTTTTTTATGTGGCACTTGGTGGGCGCTACATTAGCGCCACGTGTCTAAAGAAAAATCAAAATAGCAACATTAGCATTTTTCATTAGTCAAGTTGACGGAGTTAACATCATGGCTTAATTACACAAATTTGAAATTTTAGGACTCAATTACATATTTTAAAAGTTTTATGACTTAATTGAACTTTCACGACAAGTTTTAGGACTTCTGATCCAATTATCTCAAAATGTACTAGAGAGAAAGAGAAAGCCATATATTTTCTAGGAATAGGCAGACTCCATATTTAAAAAAAAAAAGAAAGCATATTTTATTTTCCATTCAGTGTATGGGAACACCGCAAATGTACTGTGATCTCCGAGGGCATGTGCCCAATGGTGGCACTCTTTTCGCCACACAAATCCTATGGAAGACAAGCAACTGTGTTCACCATACATGATGTTGCTAGCCAATTCCAATTAGATTTGACCCCGACGTCGTAAGAGAAAAACTCTGCTCGTTGCAATGGGGGAATGCAACTTCATCAAGGAGCAAAGAGATCGTAAGGGGCGGCAAAACGAGAAAGACATCACTCCAAGGTAAGATTTCAAAACAATGCTGGCAACCCTCAACCCAAGAAACATAAATCTTGTAGTTCCTTCACATGGACAAAAAAGGAAGGAAAGAACAGGTCAAGCATATTGATCGAATGCTAGTTAGTGACATATTTCTTTTCCAAAACGGTGCTATCATTAAGTGCTCCTAAACAACTGTCGGACTACAAACCTATTAAAGTCCGATGCTACTCCCAAACACAAATTATACCAGAGTTGCTTTACAATGGACTTTGTAAATGTTGCTCATCAAATGCTCATCCTCGAGCACTGTCATATGGTTTTACTGATTAAATTCGTTCACTTTGCAAAAAATAAGGCACATGTAATATGTAATGATCACCCCTCCTTTGACCAATTCCATCAACTGTTAGGCAGCGTGGAGTCCAACCTCAACTGTATTGAATTCACAAGACAATTGGAAGACAAGCTCCTTAGCTAAACGCATGAACTTAGGTTAGAGTCCAACTCAATTGTATCAAACTTCACGTTCGATTTACCACTAGAATGTTGACTCATATAGGATACCTTTGCTGGGATTGCGCTTCTCTAAATTGCATGAATTTGAAGTAGCTTGACTCAACTGCTTTTGACGTGTAAAGTTATCACATAGAATATATGCATCGAGTCGAGATGGTGTTTGGCATCGAGCTCGAGTCACTCTCATTTGCCATTAAAATTATTATGCGCCGCACGAATAAGTCAAAAGTGTCATCTGTCTCTTTTTTTAATTTCCAAAAAATATCTTTGTATTCACACAATGCCCACTCATTGATATCCATCGACTTTTTTTGTATTTAATGCATAACCCACCTAATAGTCCTTCCCTCATTTGGTTTCTTGGATTATAAATATATGTTTGATGTGAGTTTTTGGAAGAGTATTAAATCGTGTCTCTTTCTAGATTAGAATTTGTAATTGTTAGAGAAAAAAATTAAAAATAATATTACATCCAATTAAAGTTTTAATCTTATTATTAATTAATGATGTTGCATAATAAATGAAAGATAATTGCGCTCTAAATAGTCATCCTCAAATCTGACTCGATCATATTTTCCCGAAAATGCATTTTAGATCACCATGTTAGAACTTATGAATTTGTACTTGATGTGGGAGCATTCGACTTAATTCAATTGACAAATTTAGCACAATCGATGTCTATTCAAACCAAGGCAGAATTTAATCATGACTTGCTTCGATGGGTAGAGGATGAAGTTATTGATAAAAAGATTAGAAACCAGCTTATCGATTAAGGAGTTGTCGATTCTTCCTTTGCCAGTCAATTATTAAGTTACCACTTCATTATATTATTTGCCGATTTCAAAGCTAATCAACAACATATCGATGAGAGGCTATTCTAAACAATTTCCTTGGATATTTGTTGATCTCCTAAGACGGTTATTTTTTGGTCAAGGCCGGTGGACGAATTTTTGGAATATGAACCGCAAGGCTGAAGAATCAAGATTTCAAGTTTCGATGTCTTTATTGCATTTTATAGTTCCTATGTGTTTTTAATGCATTTTCTAATTCCTAGAACTTTAATTGTTTTCTAGTTCCTATGTCTTTAATATTTGGGAAGTCCCCATGTCTCTTTAACGTTTGTTTATTTTTGTCCCTCTATAAATAGAAAAGAGTTCTCCATTGTAGCGCAGATTATTGATGAGTGCACGGTTTATCCCAGTTTTTTATCCTTTGCTCGCGGCCCGTGCCTTTATGCTTTGGTAGTGAACCTCTCATATCCTTTGTCCTATACACATCATTCTATTATCACTTAACACCCCTTTTCGTACACTTTACCCTAAAAAATCTCTAATTTCGGAATCACTACGCACGCATCAGTAGTTGATGTTCATACGTAATTGATAACAACGACAACGATCATCATGCAATCCTATTTTTATTGTAAATTACGAACAAAAATATATGTATTCACTGAGAAATTAAAGGGATCATATGCTAGTCATGACCGTGATCATGATGCAAATTACGACTAAACATATATGTATTCACCCAAAAAATTACAGGGATCATATGCACTCTAAGTTTGATATGATCTTAAGACTCGCGAATGGAAAGCATCCAATCGAGGATGTGGCCGTCGCCGCTGAGGCTGGCATTCACGAGGCGCTCTCGAGAAACCTGATGGTGCATGGTGTCGACCCACCGGAGCTAACAAGGTGACCAAGAGTTTCGTTGCACCGGTTGTGGCTAGATATCCTCTTTCCTTTTATCTCTAATATTTTTTTTTCTCGTTTGAATCTATAACCATTTAACTCCATTTTTTAAAATTTTTTTTGCTCATAAAAAAGTGTTAAATTTTTAATTTTGGACCAACAAAAAAAGACCGGTACCCAATTTTGTCCCTCGAGTAAAAACATGGGCCTTTCTTTAAAAAACATTCGCCAAAGCAAGGCTATTTTTGTCCTCCTATTTGAGTCGGTGATTTTTTATTCTTTTATATTTGCAGCTCTTCCAACTATAAATTAAGAGCAACCAAATGAAAAAAGAAGAAGGGTTAATACCACGAAAAACTCCAAACCGATACATCTATAATAATTTTACCTCGAATTATTTTTTATCACTAAAAAATCACAAACTGGTACACCTGTGACAAATTTGTCCCGAACTATTTTTTTTTACCACCAAAAATCCAAAACGGTATACCCGTGACAATTTTATCTGAAACTATTTTTTTGACCATCAAAAACCCCACACTGGTATACCTGTGATAATTTTATCCTCGAACTATTTTTTTGACCACTAAAAACTTCAAACTGGTACATTTAAGATAAATTTACTCTCCGTTAGTGTCATTTAATTGGATTAATATAACGAAAAACCATAAATTGCTAAACTTGTGACAAACAGAGGAGTAAAACCCAAAATCGGTACACCTGTCAATTACCAACGTGTCATTAAACTTAGCGATTTGACAGTAAAATTTAACGGAAACTAACGGAGGGAAAACTTGTCACAGGTGTACCAGTTTGGGGTTTTTGGTGGTCAAGAAATTAATCCGGGAGTAAAATTACCACAGGTATATCAGTTTGGGATTCTTTGTGATAAAAAAATAATTTGAAGCAAATTTACCACAAATATATTAATTTAGAGTTTTTCGTGATATTGACAAAAAAAACAAAAAACAAAAAAAACGCAACCAATGGCCAGATTCAGCAAATTCCGACCACAAAAAATTGAAACCGCCCCCACTAAAAAATCTGCCACCGCCCGCCACCAGTCACATCCACCCTCGATCGCCGCCTCCCGCCCCGAAATTCTCCGTCGATCCGACGGCCCCCGCGCCGGGCCTCACTGTACACCCCGCCCGCACCCGATCGATCCCCCACCTCCAATTTCCAATCCGCCCCGCACACGCGCACACAAAAAAAACACGACCTTTCGCTTCGCTCGAAGCGAGAACACTGCCACGCAACAACAAGAATCAATCCGAAGGAGGAGGAAAATGGCCGCCACCGCGCTCTCCGTCCGGCCGAACCGGCTCCCCCCCGGCTCGCCGCTCCCCGCGGCGCCGGCCCGCCTCCCCGCGCCCCCCTCCGGCCCTCCGCCGACGGCGTCCAGTTCACCTCCGGCGGCGGCGTCGGCGGCGGCTGGCCGCCGCAGCAGCCCCCGCCGCCGCGGCGGGGGCGGAGGGGGAGGGCCGGGGGCCTGCTGGCGGCGCGGGCAGGCTCGCGGGCGGACGACTCGGCCCCGTTCGAGATGTCGGTGGAGAGCGCGCTGAAGCTGCTCGGCGTGCCGGACACGGCGTCGTTCGACGAGATCCTCCGGGCGAAGAACTCGATCGTCGCCTCGTGCAAGGACGACAAGGAGGCCGTCGCGCAGGTGAGGGCGTTTGCTCCCCCCACCCCCACCCCCGCCCGCGCTGCTTCCCCGTTTCGCTGTTGATGCGTGTCGAGGCAGAGTACGGCGGGGGGGAACCTTTGCGGTAGCGACGTGTCATGGCCGCGATTCTCGCGTTCTCTGTCTTCTTCTTCTTGGAACCGACTTAGTTCTGGAAATGGGGTTTTCTGCTAGTTTTGAAGTTGAGATAGCATGATGACTGAGCTGTAGTACGCATAGGGGATAGAGCTTCGCCATGAAATTGTTGCCGAGTGTTGGAATTGCCACATCGAATATGCTGGATCCCGCGACCGCGGCGAAAATCCCCCATTGGGTCGTTCTCTCTGGCAAGCGTGGATCGAGCGATCTGCTCTTTCTTGATGCATCGGGAACTTGTTCCCCGTATGATTCTGTAAATGAGCATGGTGTTCTTGTGTGTTTTTTTCCGATTATGATGTGAATACCATTGTTCGGACCTTTGATTTTCCTGACTTGATGAATTTCGCTGAGAAGGTAGAAGACAACAAAAGGTACTTGACTGGAGTGAGGGGATAACTACTTATCTGGGATTGGCGGGTGCATGAAAATGTATTGCGAGGATTATCTTATGTGCGACTGCTTTCGCTCAAATGAGTGAATAGAATTGACGTTGGACGGGCGGTTTATGTGCTCTGTTGCGACATGTGATTGCTTCGGATGATTGATGGGTGATGGGGCGAGATGATAGTCTAGTCATTCCTGCTTGTCTCCTACTGTGAGGTCCTTTTTTTTTTTTTCTCTTTTTTCCTTTAGGATCTTTCCTGTTTGGATGCAAACACTTTTGAGAAAGCGTTAGGAGGCATAGTTTCTTTGTGGATTCATTTTCAGTGCAGTGTCCTGATAGGGATTTCGTATACACGTTTCTAGTGCTCCTTCTCTTTCCTTCACTTTTGAATTTGTTGCATTTGCTGCCCGATTTTTTTATCATCCTGATCTATGGATGATTAGAGGAGAATGTGGATGTGAAGATTTTTATTTCTGTCCAAAAAGGAGGGAAAAATGCAGTAGTCATTGTGTGCTTACCACCTTATATATGGCCTTCTGCCTCTTTGGATGGGTCGCAAGCAAGTGGTCATGGTCTTGCCCATTTTTTTTTATATATTTTAAACATAGAGCATTATATTGGCGATGCATGCATTTTGTCTAAATCTTTCATTCTTTTTATAGTACAGATGTATGGTGTCCATTTATTTGGGTGTACACTTGAGTGCATATTGTGATATAGATATTCATATTCCTGGATACACAATACATGCCTACATAAGCTGGGGAATTGCCTCCAAAGTGGTTTGTCTAGTGGCGTGCCCTGACACTTGGAAAAATAGCTGGGGTTGCCTCGTGACAATCTATTTGGTAGAGAAATTGCTATTGATATTTTTAAATTTTTGGTCAATGTTGTTGGTCAGTTTAATTTCTATTATAGAAGTACTAAAAGATCTCTTACTTTTTCATGTTAGATGTTACCCCATGAGTGGCCCCAAGCAAATGCTTCAAAGTGAAATTCGCCCCTAATTATGAATTGAATGAGCTTATTTCTTGCATTCTAGTTTCGGAATAAGTGGTCTATGTCTTTCTGGTCTCGTGACAGACACGACCATGATGTGGGTGGCTATGTTTATAACGTCTGAACATCAACTGAAAATATTTATATAATGCAAGAGGACTTCGGCTTGATTGTGTTGCTTGTACTTTTTAATGATGTAAGAAAGCAGATATTGAATTGGATGAGTGATTTAAAAAGATAAAATCTCTTTCCTGAGAATATTTTAGGAAACCAAAGGTTACAAGTGTGGAAAAAAGAATGTAGTTCTTGATGAATATCATTCCCTAGGTGTTAAAATTTAGGAATGTATCATAATCTATCTGTTTCTCTTATTGTTCAGAAATTTTCCTTGGCCCAGCGATAAGCGATAGCTATGATACATTATTTTTATATAATTGATAATCCAAAGTCTCAACCTTTTAATGGATCTTAAATATGATGTTGAAGCCACACATTGCTATGTTGTTCGTTCTTTTGGAAATTGTGCTAACCCAAAAATACTTTTGCCTAGTTCAAGATTTGCATGTTTTGCTATAGAGTATGTGTCTGTTATTCTTATTGGCTTTCTCAGTTTTGGTTAATATTGAGATGATCTCATCATGTGTCCCAATCAACTGATTTCCTCTTCCAGCTAATGTACTTGTTGGATATTTCATCGTTGCGAGTATTGAAAAAAGATTAGATGGTGGATTTAGGCGGTAATTGATAGACATTTTCTGTGGATAAATTTTTTATAGGCCGAGGCTGCATATGATATGTTGCTCATGCGAAGTTTAACTCAGCGGAGAGCTGGAAAAGTTGTGAGCAGTAGCATTCGCTATGCTGATGTTAAACCAATCAGTACTCCTACCATGGGTTCGATGCCTCAATGGTTGCAAACTACTGTCAAGAATTCGCCCTTGTCCGTTGAAACACCATCGACTCGAGACTTGGGCCTACAAGTCGGTGTTTATGGTGCATTGATTGTTTTAACGTATGTCAATGGAGCTTCCACACTGTCTGTAGCACCTTATGCGGGTGCTGATGTTCCTGGGTTGATCCTTGCATCTAGCTTCGGAGCTTCCTTGTACTTTATGACCAGAAAGAATATCAAGCTAGGTAGGATTTTCTCTTAGAGATATAGCCCTCTCTTGATACGATCCAACCCCATGTCCTTCATGCGAAGCGAACGAGTTTCACTGGCCTTGTGTGCTTTTGCAGGTAAGGCCACTATAATAACCATAGGAGGGCTTGTGGCTGGAGCTGTCGTGGGTTCAGCAGTAGAGAGCTGGTTACAGGTGGACATTGTCCCTTTTCTTGGAATACATTCTCCTGCTGCCTTAATTAGCGAATTCATCCTATTCTCTCAGCTCTTTGCTTCCTTGTATCTTAGGTAGGGTTGGGAGATGATTGCTGCATTAAGTTGAACCTGAAACCTGTAACTATTCATTGCATGATCATGCCTGAGCTCCTCTAGGATGCATTTCATTGCACATTGTACAAAATCCACTATACAAAGAAGTGAAGCTTGACTTGCTTTCTCATTTTGTTCAGCGGCGTAACAGACATCTACTACTAAAGACATTGTTATCTCTTGGCAATTTTACCCCTTGTGTTAGAGAGCTTTTCCATCATAAGCTTTAGCAAAGTTGTTTCTGTTTATTATGTCTTGAAGAGTTTTTGGAACTGGAGCATTTTGAATTGTGTCAAATCTGAAACTTCCAGTAATGTTTTGCACCAGTTTGACTGTGCGCGCATTCATAACTCTGGCAAGTTGTCTCGCTGCGGGTATTATTTTGTAGTTTCTCTGCACAAACTGGCTGCTCTGGAGCAACTTGTTCGCCAATCTGTAATGGAGAAATTGAAAGGATGCTTTTGAGCGTTTCCTTCCAGGTTTAGGCCTTCTATAGCAAATTAAGACTTTGGTCTAACTTATATCGAGGATTTCTTCTTTAGTAAAGGATGCTTTTGAGCGTTTCCTTCCAGGTTTAGGCCTTCTATAACAAATTAAGACTTTGGTCTAACTTATATCGAGGATTTCTTCTTTAGTTTGATGCAGTTGAATGCATTTATCGGGCTTGCTTTCCCTCTACCTTGGGACCTAACTCCTTTCTCTGTTTTTGCCAACATGAAAGCTTTTAAGTACCAATAACCAAGGTGATTTTGGACATCTTAGACATGCTCACTATTCAACAGCTTTTCTTGAGCGAGCATGGTGTAATCGTGAGTCTCAAGCATTGGTCATGCTTCTTGACCATGGTCTAATAGCTGCTTAGGCCGGACCGCGTTTGCTCATGATATCGTTGTCTTCATCGACATGCAAGGAGATTCAAACCCAGGCTTTCTTGGGAGTACTTTTCTTCCCTCTTCCCTGGTACCTAACTCCTGTCTCTGTGTTTGCAAGCACGAAAGATTTCAAGTACCAATAACCAAGGTGAATTTGGGCATCTTAGACATGCTCAAAATTCAACAGCTTTTCTTGAGCGAGCATGGCGTAATCGTGAGTCTCAAGCATTGGTCATGCTTGTTGATCTTGGTCCAATAGCTGCTTAGGCCAGACAGCCAGCGTTTACTCATGATTGTCGTTGTCTTCATCGTCGTGCAGGGATAAATTCATTTCCAAAGCCATGACAAATTGATTCGATGATTTTCACACCGAGTCTCGCCAGATTTAGTAGATAAGATGGTGTTTGGATCAATTAGACATGGGGTGTAATGGAATTACTCCCACAGAAAGCTGATTCTTTGTGTTGGACCTGCTACCAATTTGACCACAACACCATTACATTTCTCGACTTCACAACGCATTTAGCGATGCCAAAAGATAACTCCAGTAGCATCTCCCTTTTGTGATAAAACAGGTCGAACACTTACCACAAGGTCTGATGGGGGCAAAATTGTCTTGTGCATGTCCCCAGTGAGATAATAACATAGGGAAAGGAAATGAAGCAGACCTTGTTGTGAGTTTGATGCGGTGGACTGGAATTAGAATGGGAATGAGATGAGTAATTCGTTTCCTATGTCCCAGCACGTAAAAAAGAAACAACAACGATGTTTGATTCATGGCAATGGATATCGAAATACAAATGTGTTTCTAGGTCCCGGGTTTGAATCTCCGTATTACTCTCGGTTCGTCTACAGTATTGATTTGGCTTGTGCCAGATGTAGGTTACAGCCAGCTCGATTCGAACTAGCATTGCAAAGGGGGTGACGGCGACCGGCTCTCTCTCAAATGGGAATTGGTTATATCTCAAATCGAGTATTCTGTTGCAACTATGGAACTCCTACATTAATACCAAGAAGGTTGCCCAGGGTCTGGCTGCCCTTTTTCCACCCTATTAGAATAGAATAGAAGTCTGGAATCCCAATTCTTATGTCGACCCCATTTCCCCTCCGCCCAAAAGGAGGCCACTAACACTATCTTTTAAAAGTTGCAAGTTGGAAGGAGGAATCATTTCATTGATTATTCGTGAGACCCACCTGATTCAACTGTCCAGATCAACATAGAATACGTAGTAGACCTCGGCGCATGTAAGAAGAACATACATTTCATCCTTCTGCAAGATTGCCGACACAGTTCATTGTCCCGTTAGCAAGCGAAAGTGCCGTGCTGCGTCTGCACCAATCCGGCCAATTCAGTCCAGGGTGGCCTGAGCTATCATTGGCACATTAATTGGCCTGTTGCAGCATTGCCAGTTCGCTCTGCACAACCCAATGGCTGGCCACAATAAATGAGGCTGTGTGATGTGTCTTCATTGCAAGTGCCTCTGAGGCAAGATGGACAGGTTTCAATCACTTCCCATCTCGGACATTGTTTCGTCCCAAGGAGCAACTGATGGTACAAGTTGCCCCAAGAGCCAAAAACTGCCTCAATAAAAAATGTGAAAAACCACTAAATGGGGTGAATGCCAATAGGAAAGGGAACGCATATTAGACATTTCTTGCTTTACATAAGTAATTCCATGTAGTAAATCATTTTCTCAGAGAAAAAAAATGCAAATATACAAACCTAAAAAGCGCACGAGAGCGAAAAAAAAGAAAAGGAAGTACATAGAGCAACCGTCCTAATACTAAATTAAGATCGGAAGTTACTGGTGAACAGTTCCGCTCCCTTTTTTTTTTCCATCATCCCAGAAGCTAAAAGCATCCGTTCTACGTTAAGAGACATTGCTGTGTACACTAAAGAATCGACGGCTCGCCCCCTCTACTAAAGGAAGCTGCCGGGTATCCTATTAACATGTGTGAAAAATTGCAGCACATAGAGAGATCGTAAGCAGCATCTTCAAGTGGTACCGTTTGCGGAGTACGGAGCCAACGTGTTGGGGCGCAAGTTGATTCCTCCCCCTCTAACGGATACATTGGGGGATTTTATCAAGCTTGCCCTGCTCACAAGGTTGGAGTCGAGAAAAACAACGATCACGGTAATGTCATCATGGAAATGGCGACGGACACCACGGTCAATCTTTTTCAAGTCCGAGTACCTCATTTCTCTCTTCTTGGCCGCTTCTTGCAGAGCAGCTTTAACAAGCCTCCTTGAAATGCCCTGCCGAAAAAAGATCTGTTAGCTTTCGTCTTGTTGGCTAAATGGAAGATACTACTTGTTAACTTGCTTTCTGATAGATTTAGGTAGCTCTTAAGCAGCAGGGAGCTAGATCGGTCTTGGTTGTGTATTGTTTGTTCGTCCGTCAATTCTTTTCTTCTAATTCCTGGGAAAAAAACTTCCACAAGAAGCATTAAAAAAACTTGTTCTATTGAGTGCAAAATCTTCTCAATGGCCACAACACAAGTGCAAATGGACATAAAGTGAAGGCAACCGAGAAAAATTCCATGTCAAGTGTAAGATTCACCAAAATACCCTAGCAGCATTCAGGTAAACTTTCTTTGGACAACGCGACCTAAATTAAACTTAGTCCATACAAAGTTCATGTGCAGCCTCCTCTGTGCATTTTCCTGAATGTGTAAATAACGGTAATCAGATATACGTACATTGCGAGGATGATTTTGAACAATATCAACTGCTTCCTGGTTGCCAATGTGCTCCCATAGTCCATCAGATGCAAAAATAATGAATCGATCATGCGATTGCAATTGGTGCACTGAAATTGATGGTTCTGCGCTCAATATTGGTCTTCTGAAAGGTTCACGAAGACGAAACTTGGCATATAAAGGCTCTCTGTTAAATTCAGCCTTCTTCAAGTACACATCACCGAAAGATCGTGAGATCTGCAAACAAGCAGCACGGCAGTTATGTCTAAGTTTCCAGATCTGTCACCTCACGTACTTATATAGCACCAAAACAGTATAAAGAAACAAAATACAAAGCACTACAGAAACGGGGACTCTAGTAAGCATGTGTTTGTAGTAGATTTGGTTCATATTTAAGGCCAGGATGGGTTTACCAAGGCACCTCACTTCTAAGCCTGACAGGCAGGCAATTATAATCCAAGATTGAACTTGGTGCCATCTCAATATTTATGAAAGTCCGCTAAAATTTGAGCACTAACTATTAAATCATAAAGTTCAAACCAGACAACATCTGTGACTAATTGGGCTAAAAAGCTAGACAATCAACCAAAGCCCTTACAACATATCATTCATTTACTTTATGAAGCCATCTCATTGTGTGCACAATCAATCAATCTTTTGAAAAAGTGATGTAGAGCAAGATCCTGGCAACTTATACTAAAAAGAACCTCATGCGATCAATAAGGTTGAACAGCAAAGCAAGAAATCTCGAGGATTTGAGAAAAGAATTTTATCCATCATGTTCCATGCTGCAAAAACATTACCTGAATAAGGCCCTTAACACGCCATACGTTATGCTTTAAAACAACGATCTGTGGGTCATCAGGGTGCATCGAATGGAGTTCCTGTCTTATGGACTCTATACTAGCATTATGCTCTGTTGACAGCTGGATGGCTAAAACCTCCCCTGTTGCCTTGACAGCTCTCCCCAGAACAGCTCGTGAATCACCAAGGTTTGCAATGTAAAGTGTTCCACCAGAAATTATACCAGTAAGGCAGCAAGATCCAACTGCTGCAATCTGTGGTCTTGTTGGCCACAATGTGGTGACAATAGAAAGAAAACCCTCTTCAGTGGCTTGGTACGCCTTCCTTATCACGTCAACGGACAGAGATTGATGCTCTGATGTAGACACTGGAAGTTGTATTAAAATACAAATCAGTACCCAGTACTGGAAGGTCAATATGAAATATGCAGAAAATCACATGTTGAATTTACTCAGGCAGCATTAGGGACATATTAATTTATCAATTGGAATATAAATATTTCACGAAACACTTATCTGAATTTTATAAGTTCAGCGAAGTAGACCAATTTTTATTGCTGCCAGATTTATGAGTATGAAACTTGAAAGATTTTACTTAGCATCTGAATGCACCAACAAGAGCTGAAGGGCAAAGAAGCTCTTGGCCGCAGATGCAAATGGCTGGACACAGCATTTAATGACCTTGTCATGCCTATTTTCTGGCCAATTAGGTCATGCATAGGAATCCTCTAGTCTTAACAGGCAACTGCTGGGTAACCAACTACGGAGAACGATCAACCTATTGGCCTTTCTAAGCTCAGTGGTGTCCATATTGGAGAAATGAATAGCTAGAGACATCAAAGGAAAAGTCCAGTAGAGTTGAAGGACATACTCTTGAGGTGTTGAAAGAGGTTATCAACAACATAGCGCGATGTCTCGGGTCCGCCGTGTCCGTCATATACACCAACAAAAGTACCATAAGGTCCGGACTCATGCAAGCTCAAACACCCCGACTCAATCTGGCTATGATCCTCTATCAAAGTATTGGCCTGGACAACGGCCATTGAGAACTCACCGACTAGGTGTTGCCCCAAGTCCTTGTACCACAACAGCCCATCTTGGCGGCCTCCGGAGTCTGAACCCGCATGAACATATCGGTCTGACCTCGGCCGGAAACAGGACCACAGAAAGTTCATCAACCCAGATAACATCCCTCATCTCACCCAACAACCTCCCCAGATTCTGCACATCTAGCAAGACTAGGTTCCTCTTATTTCCAAGTTCTGATCACGTCAATGGATTCACACTGCAAGAGTGACATAGCAACCATGTCATCATAGTCATAAACAAAAGGGACAATAACAACAGCATACCTCACCTTTCATTATACCTCTACTCTTGAAAATACCAAATACATACTTTTTAGAGATAATAGAGGTTTGCTTAGAGGTAACTGGTCCTTGAATCAAAAGTGAGGAGTGTTTATGATACTTCCCATAAGCAAAAGATTGGCGATTACGAAACAAGAACCCAGCACGGATCAATATAAATCAGGCGAAATCAAGTTATACAGATTGATGCAGACCCTCTTTTGACACAATACTCTTAAACTCTCATAGCCATAATCTACTGGAACTTAAGATTCTACAACCCACCTCAACACAAGGCATATAAACTGCAAGTACACAACGAAGTCAGCAATGCATTCAAAGTTGCAGGTCATTAATTAAGAAATTTTGGCTCGCGCCGTCAAAGAAAAGTCCAAGATTGGATGCTTTGCTTCAATTTCAGATGCAGATTAAGCGAACAAAGAAAAATATCACCGCCGGCAATACACGCCTCATTTCCTCTGCTAAAGATGAAACCGCGGCAACAGCAGCAGCTGGAGGCCGAAAAGGAGGAAAAATCAATCAACTGAAACCCCACAGGAAGAAAAGAAGAAAAGAGGACAGATTTTGACAAAGAAGAAATGCAGAAAGTCAAAGTCGCATTTTCTAACGGGGGAGAGTTCGGTCAGCCTCTAGGGAATCCAGAAGGTCTTGACTCGTCACATAGGGGAAAAGGAAGAAAACAAGAACACCCACCGGCTCAGAAATCTCCAAGAATGACTACTGATCACGTGTCATCTTCCCAGCTTCCTAGCTTTCCACGCAGTGCCCCCAAGAAAAGGGAAGAAAGATGAAAGCAGGAAAATCACACACACCCAGAATTCATCGGCCCATCAAAAGCCACTCGAGGGGAAGGGAAACGAAGGAGGAGATCATGGGGAGGCTAGATCTTGCAGATCCATCAAAACAAGAGAGAGGAAAATGGATATGGTTTCTTGATATTTGCTCCTCCACAGAGAGATAGAGAGAGAGGGCTTAGTGAGGAAAGTATAAAAGAAGGGAAAGAAGAGAAACCCACCTTTCTGTGCTCAGAGAACGAGAGCAGCAAAGCCCACAATAGAATTCATAAAGACAAGAGAATGGAGAGAGAGAGAGAGAGAGAGAGAGAGAGGAGGGTAAGTAAGCAGAAAAGACAGCAGAGCAGAGGTCAAGCCATGGGCTCCACCTCCAACTATGGTGGTGGTGGTGGTGGTGGCGGAGGAGGAGAGAGAGTGGAGGAGGAGGAGGAGGAGGAGGAGAGAGAAACCGCGGATAGATTAGAGTCAACGGCGTTATCTTGACTTCGCTTCATGCTGTATACATTGTGAAAATGTTACTACGGTCAAAAAGTCAAAAGGTTACTGTAGCGTTCTTCTCTGGGGAGATGTATCTATTTAGGAAGAGCCGGAGAAAAAAGACTTTGGAATTTGTCATGAATTTGATGATTTTCCGTAGTAAAATCCTATTCCACGGTACGATCCAGTAACACCGTCGTCCTGCTGCTCACGTGAGTCAATACACGAGTAAATTCCGTAACAAATCATGTTTCACAGTACGATTCAATAACACCGTCGTTCTGATTCCGACGTGGGTCAATACTCGAGATAAAATTGGAATCGTAAAACTATTTCTAGTCTTCAGAATACAGGATAAGATAAGATACGACGAGATGAAATAAAAAAAAATCACTGGCTGTTTTTATTTATCTATCAACTTTTTTTGTAAGCCACCATGCGTGGATTTTTTTTTGGGTCGAACGCCATATATAGAGTTGAATATGGACAACTTTGACCAAATAAAAGAACCACATACAAAAAAGTATAGAAAAAGGGTTTGGCGGAGAAAATCAAATTGGGTCTCATTAATGAGTTGGCATACTTTATAAAGAGCCTTTGGATGATCAAAACAGTGATAATTGATAATCCGACAAAAAAAAATCATGTATTGATAATTGCGAATGTTTCTTAATTGCATGCTTAATATGTGTCGTGAGCAGGATAGCGTGATAAGATGAAATAAATAAATGTCCCTTGAACGTTTTTAACTCCCTGTCATTTGTTTGGGAAACTACTGATTATAAAATGAGATAAATACACTAAAAGTCTTAAAACTTATCGCGAAAGTGTAATTGAATCCCAAAACAACGGCATTTTTCGATAGACAAATTTGCGGTGTTAACTTTAGGACTTGATTGCAACAATTTGACAAGTTTTAGGACTTGATTGTACTTTTTGAAAGTTTTAAAACTCAATTACACTTTCTCGATAAGTTTTATGACTTCTAGTGCACTTGTCCGATATAAAATTGGACATAGACATTATTAATCAAATAAATAACTCATAAATAAGAAATAGGAAATAGGATCTGAGAAAAATTAAATAAAAATAATAAATCAAGAAACTTAGATCAACTAAGCAACCTTCATGATGGCAAACATATGGTGGTTATCGTCACAAATCTAAGTTTGCCACCGCAAATAAGAGAGGAGCGAGCGAGCGAGTGACAATGTGGTAGAGCAATAGAGAGGGACGGAGAGTGAAATGACGGCCCGGTGATGCTTACCACGGCAGCAAGCGCCTATCATGTTTTAGACCACTGGTGCGGAAGTAGGCTTACCTGTGATCACCAGATGGCCGACGACTCTTTCTGTCGTCTTGACTCATACTCTCTGATGAGCCCTGCATATGGTAGTTGAATCTCTCCATGTAGAAAACTCATCATACTTCAGAAACTGCAGTTCAAGCTCGACCTAGCTTAACTTGAGCTTCAGTTGACTTTCGAGCAAAGTTTGTTTCAGAAAACCATGCCAAATTGAGCCCAGCCTCAGTTTAAATTGCTCATAATCTCTCAGAGTTAGATGAATGTACTCATCGAATTGTATTTGATAAGGTTACAAACTACGTGAGATCCTGCTTATAGGCCTCACTGTAAATCTGCAAAATACTCAACCTCAAATAAACCTTAACTTAAATTGAACTATGTGAAATATACTCAGTATTTGGATTGTCAATCTCATCTGCTAATGACCTGAGGTATCACAAGAGGACACCAGGGAGAACATGAACTGATTCAGTTGGTTTTAGAATACCTTTGAACCTTAAACTCAAGGTGGTAGTATAAAAGGAAATAGAGTTGTGGAATAAGATCAAAATGAATCGCGTGGGTTGCAAGAAATACTAAGAAGCTTTTGAGTAGACAATGCTGGGAGAAGATCAAACTATATACATTAGCTTTATTGAAAGGGTATGTTAGAAGAGGAGGAGTATCAACAGATTTCAGGGGATCAAGATAAGGGAATAAGTCCTGAAGAATTTGTTAAGAATGAAGACCTACAGAAACAATTGAATCTTGATTCATATGTTTAATTAAATTCGAGGTGTAACGGATATGTACTTATTATGGTAAACAATAATCTCATGCAAACATGGATCGATTTCATTTTAACCGATTGATAATATACCTATCAGATGAAGTAAAGTACATTGTATTTTATCAGTATGTATGTTGATAGTCATAGAATAATTAGTAGTAAACTGTACAATATACAATACTATCCTGAATGAAATGACATATAATTGGCGATTCCTGATTTACATTTAAATGTAATTCTTGTGTAAATAAAACAATGTGAAGCAATCTCTCCTCATGGATTGGTAACAAGTTCTCGCAATTCAAATGATGAGAGAATGACATGATATGAAAATACTTACACGTGATATGACTACAGAGTTTCACGTGTGAGTTGTGGTTGAAAAGATCTCACATTGGAGACATGATGTGATGTAAAGTAGTTAATATATCATAGTTGACCAAAAACTTGTTAGCAAATGTGGGTCTAACTGAATATGTTGACAAGCTTAAACATGGACTCGAACTTAGGCTATCCCTTGGAGATCTCCCTAAGTGAAGGTATCAAAGATTTCCCCAGATGAACGTATCGGATTTGTATTGCGCATTGTGAACAAATGGTGGTATCAAAGCCAATGATTGATTAGTGGCCCATTCTCAACGTGTATTGTTGTTTGTGAATATTTCAAGAAAGGAATCTGACCAATGTGGTTTTCGGCCAACCTTCATGGTTTAGACTGGCGGAAGAGATCTGGAGTGAAGGTGGACATTGTGGTGTAGCAATGCAGTTTCGATGGTAGCTGATTTGGTCCGCAGAAAGAGATCGGAGATGAAGATGGGCGTTGGCGATTCAAACTGAGACTATGCAGAAGTATACTTGAATTAAAGGGGAAACTGTTGAAATGCACGTGTGGAGTAGTTAATATATCTTAATTGACCTACAACTCATTGGCTTAAGTTTTTGAATGAAGGCGGGTCCAATCAGATATTTTGACGAGCTTGAGCTTGGGCTCTCTCTTGAAGATTTCCCCAGGTGAAGATATCAGGCACTCCTTATAATGACATAGTGAATTCAAATTCAAATAGGGATGAAAATGGGCGTTGACGATTCAAGTTGAGACATGTTGACGTAGAATTATACTTGAATTAAGGGGGAAATTGTTGAAATGTGCATGTGGAGTAGTTAAAATATCTTAGTTGGCCTTTAACTGATTGGTTTTTGCTTTTGAGTGAAAGCGGGTCCAATTGAATATGTTGATGGACTTGGCATTAGGCTCTCCCCTAGAGATCTCCTTGGGTGAAGATAAAAGATCTTTGCTGCACACTCCTAATTACGATGTTGCAAATTCAAATTCAAACATGATGGGAAAATGATATGAAAGGTCAATAATCACATGCAAAATCACATAACAATCTTGCCATCAAAACATAACAAGGAAATGACATGGCATAACACTAATTGCATCGGGCATAACATAGTGATTTTGGAATTCAAAAACATGACATGACAATACTCACATACCGCATGACATGGCAAATTTGGAATCCAAAATAATGAAAAAATAAAATGGTATGGTGATAATCACATGCGACATGGAATGACACATTTGAACTTAGAACATGACGAGGAAATGACATGACAAATTCAAATTCAAAAGATGTCAAGAAAATGACATGACATGGTAATCACACATGCAACATGACCTAACAAATTTAAATTCAAACATGATGGGAAAATGGAATGACAAGACAATCACACATGTAACATGGCACAACAAGTTTAAAAATAAAAACATAACGAAAAATTAACCTACCATGACAATAATCATGGGAGGAGAACGATAACAGTTCTACAACTTTTGTGCTATGCTCACTTTGATACCATCACTTTTCAAGTGATAATTCAAGTGCCAAAACTTCTAAAAACAAATCATTTAAGTGACATCAGCCATTTGTGTCGCTGAAAACTCACATATGGCATTATTTCAGAATGAACAATCCGATGTGTCATCTCGCTCGAGATGTCAACCCTCAAGATATAGATAATACGACACCGTTTGCCAACACAAGTTTGTCACATTGCTTATTGTAGGTCTTGGTGGAAAAATCCTCCTTTATGTGGATATTCTGATGATGGTTATCTCCGTTCTACGGAGGGACAACTTTGCAAAATAATAGGATACATAAATATGACAAGATTTGCAATATTAGCACCGACCATTATTGACTGTTTTATTCGCTCTGTGCAGGATATGGGCAGGGCATGACAAGAAAATCATCTGATTTTCCTGATCCAAAGAGCTGGAAAGTCCAGTCTACACAATAAGTTTAATCAACTTCTGCCTCCAAATGGGGCAAGGAATATGATGAAGAAGTGATGTTGCAACTGAAGTCATCGGACAAACGCCATGAGAAACTGAACAAGACGGAGGAGATCTCAACGGGGAGGTGTACACCAATAGCTCCATTGTCGTATTCCCACACCAGTTCAGAGAGTGTCAGGTGAGCACGTTCAGCAACATATTGCCCAGTATCTAACCCGTGCTTTGAACGCGCCCTAGAGTTGATACTGGTGAGCAAGATCACTAAGAGTTAACCGCGAGCAAGCAGGTCTGAAACTTCTTTAGCTGTTTCAAACCCAGAAGTGAAGGTGGGTGAACGGTACAAAAGCATCATGCTTACGGAAGACGATATGGTGACTTTTACTATCCCAATGAACAACCCCATCTTGAGAATATTCCAATCGTAGTGGCATTTTGGTTCTTGTGTCGCTTTGCATTATTTTGACGAGTGCTTGCTTTGATACAAAGTTAGTGAGAGATAAGAAATCTTAGGTTCTTTAATATTCTGTTGAAATACATAATATGTATCATGGGACCTTTACATTAATATATTTCTATCTATACCACGATTATAATTAATCACTTTTATAAATACATATCATGCAACCTTAATTGTGTCAAGCCTCCGACTCTAAAATCAACACAATATTAGAGCGGGTCCTCTGAATTCAAATCTTTCAAGGCCACTTATTTGCCTCCCTTATATTTTATTTCCACATTTAATCTTAGGCCAAAGTCTAGCCTACACGTTAGTGGGAGTGTTAGAATGTTTATATAATAAACAACTCCTTAATCTAATAATTTAAACTTTCAGAACAGTCAATTATGATCTGATAAGATTTTACATGTAATACAAGCAACATTGGATCATATATATTGACCTCATATTAATGTGATAAGACACCCAACATCATGAATCTAGATATAATGACAATTAGATATAGTATATACACAATATTTCGAACATCTGTGAGATTCAATAAATCACACGACGGTCAACCACCAAAATTGGAAATATATCCATTCAAACATCAATTAATAAGAGAGACAACTTTTTTGTGGCAATGACGATTACGAAAAAGGCTAGTTTAGCTTTTGCGCGGCGTTTGGCATACACATAACCGCTACGGCACCTCGCATTTGTCTAGAGGAAGTTGCCTCATCTAGCTTCGATGGAACCATAGGGGCATGTTTAGTAACGTTTCCGTTTCTTTATTTTTCTGTTCTTTTATTTCCCAGAACAGAAAAAGAACAGAAATTCGTTTAGTAAAAAAGTTTACTTTTTTATTTCTAGAACAAAAAAGTGATCCTGGAATAAATTTGGAATAGAAACAAGAAGTAAAAAAATCTACTTCTTTGTTTCTGGAACAAAAACAAGAAATAATTTTTTCTGGAACCCTCCAAAAACAAGAATCAAGAATCAATCTGCCGGCCGCAACCCGCCCACTACCACCTCTTGCCGTCCTTTGCCACCACCTACCGGCTGCCTTTCGCCGCCGGCCGCCTTCCGCCCACTGGTTGCCTCTTGCCGTCGACCTCTGTCCTTCGCCACTTGACACTAGCCGCCACCCGCCACTGGCCGCCGTCCTTTGCCGGCGGCGGCCATGCTCCATCGCCCGACGCCGGTTGACACCTGGCCCCTCCCGCCTCCTGTCGCCAGCCACCCGATGTCAGCGGTTACCCACCATCAGCCACCGTCCTCCGCCACCAGCCGTCGTGCTCCACTATCAGACGCCGGCCGCCACCTAGTGCCGACTGCCCTCGGCTGCCGGCCACCTCCAGGCCTTAGCCACCCGACGCTGGCGGTCACCCACCACAGGCCGCCGTCCTTCGTCGCCGACTGCTGTGCTCCACCGATCGATGTTGGCCACCCTTCGCCGCTAGCCACCTCCCGCTACTGGTCATCGCCACCGGACGCCACAGTGATCTGTCGCCGACCGCCGTGCTTCGCTGCCACCCGATGCCAACCACCTCCTGCCGCCAACCGCCATCCTCCGCAGCAGCCGGCCGCCCACCTCCCGTCGCTGACCACCGTCCTCCGCCCCCCACCGCCACCTGCTATCCTCCGCAAGTAGCCCAAAAGGGAGAAACTCGTCCATGGAATAGAAATAGATCATTCGTGCCCTAAACGTGTTTTTATTTTTTTTTATTCAAGGAATAGAAATTTTGTATAGTTACTAAACGTTATTTTTTGCTCAAAAACTGTTTCAAGAAATAGAAATAGAAAAAAACTATTTTTGATCATAAATTGTTTCTGAGAACAGAAATGTTGCCATATAGACCCTAGTTATGCCAAAGAAACCCTAATGCTGTGGGTGTAGGGATTGAATGAACTATTAGACTCAGCTTGTAGAATGTCCATGCACCTTGTTTCATTTCCATAAGTACCTTCTCATTAACGAGAAGGAAAAGAAGCAAGCACAGAAGAAGTTGCCATGAGCTCCCCTCGTTCTTACCATGTGCCCATCCTAGCGATATGCAAATCCAAGATCAGCCAAAGTAATGAGGTCCTGCTCGTGTGTTGGACCGTTTTGAGATATTACCAACCCTTTTGTTATGGAAAAATTACCAAAAAAGTCCTAAATCTATTGCATTTGTGCCAATTTAGTCCTAAACCTTTTAATTGTGCTCATTCAATTCTAAACTTTTTGACAAAGTGTTAATATAGTCACTCCAGTCATTTTTTATTGAAAAATGCTAACGTATCCGGTCGGTGCTGGCCATCCTATGAGGCATGACTGGTATGTCTGGCATTGACGTGGATAAATTTTAAAAAAATTTCTAAATTTTTTTTCCTTTTTCTTTTTTTTTCTTTCCTTTTCGCCAATGGCTGACAAGGGCTGGGCAAGGGTCGCCTTTGCTTGATTTGGTGAGGGCCGCCCCCGCAAGCCATAGGTGAGGCTGACCCTTGCTAGATCTGGGTGAGGGTCGTCTCACTTCCGATCGACGAGGGCTTAGCTAGTGTTGGCGGTGGCACGTCGAACAGCAAACATCTACGTTAGCGATTTTTGACCAAACTTAACTAGATAGACTATATTGGTAAATTATCAAAATGTTTATAACTAAATTGATCAAATTAAAATATTTAGAATTGAATTGAAACAAGTACAATAAGTTTAAGATGTTTTTTTCGGTAATTCCCTCCTTTTGTTATACCTAATACACGCCCATAAACTAGGTCAACTCTGACAAAAACTAAATGAGCATCTCATTCTCATTTATGATTTTATGAACTGTCACGGTGATCTTATATATCCATTTTTTTTTATCGATAGACAAAAGATATATCGAACTCACTTTTTTTGGTGGCCGGCAAAGATGGCGAAAATAATATCTAAGGCATGACGCAATTTAACTCCTGTTTGATAAGTTGGTCCTTTTCTACTTCGATATGCCGTTTGAATTCATGCGTATATGCTCTCTTAGCCCTAGCTTCATTCACGCACGCCAGACCAGATCTTATGTTGACGTGATGAGACCCTCAACGTTATTATTGCTGCAACTCATTTTCTTTCAGTCAAAGGTCCATGTTAGATACGTAAATACTTTACTAATCCTGTGGATCGGATAAGATAAGAGTCGGAATTTCAATGGATAGCTCAAAATAGGGGACTTCTTTAATTGAGATGATGTACAAACCTGATCAGGGTTCTCAGACTAAATCAAATCAATCGCAGGTCACGAACGATCGCAAGTCACGTGTGATTAAAAAGAAACCAAAGGTTTATCTGCCATACTTTCATGTAAAAACGAGTACTTGCAAAAGAATTCTACTCATGCTCCTGGTATGTCCACTTGGGTCACCGGCCTCCCATCTTTTTGGCTATTTCCAATGAAAAGCTACCGATGAACCCACTTTGTCCTCCCCAATTACTGGGTGGGATCCAAGCTCCATCCAAAATGTACCTAAAAAACAAATTAAGTTTCTGCAATTCACGATGGTCCGATCAATTATTGTTTCGAAACATATGATTGGTCGGAGCTGGACCCTTCGTATTCCTTGTGAGACAACCTCTCAAATACATTCATTTTCCGAAGTTTCGATGAACTATAGCGTCACACTATTATGTGGGATTCAATTATTTCAAAAGAGGGAATCAATCATGATTGAAATGTCCCTTTACCTAAAATATTTTCGAGAGATCTCTGAGTTCTAAGATTGGTACTGTCCGAGTACCCCACTCGTTAGTTGGGGTGGAATGGGCGTCCCGAGTGCCGTATGGAACCCCACGTGAACATGGAGAGAATATGGCTCGAAATCTGCTGGCACCTGCACTGTGGAAAGTGGATAATAGAACCCTACATTTTAAATGAGAGAACAGGAACAGCTTGCAAGTGGTGAGGTTTGACTCAATCCTCGAACATCGTCGGCTTGATCACTGCTCGACATCAAATTATGCTTCGACAAGCGCGATTGTTGATTCAAGTTGTGGGAAAAGCAGTCGCTTCTAGGCGGCTTGTACATATCATTACTAGGTCGTGAGGGGACACCCGGCTAACTTGATTCAATAAGATTGATTAGGATCTCCAAGAGGCTCATTTTCTTGACACTCAAGTAACGAGTCGTCATGTTGATTAGTGAACTAGCTTAAGGATGCATAAAAGAGACAAGTTATAAATGCTTAACAATGTCCGTCATCGTCAATAACGCCATATAAACATACTTTCCCTAGCATTATAGTAAATGACAAACAATTGACGACTTATCATCGCCGTGTTGATGTGACAAGGCTGATCTAACAAAGCAATGCAATTACTTCAACTGTACTGGGACTCTGCATTGAGACATGTCATGGGTCAATGCTAGATTGATTTATATCTCCTACTTGCTTCTGTAGGGGCGTTCGACCCTTGACCTGATTTGCATTGGCAGACTTCGAGCGAGGACAACAACCTCTTGAAGGTTAAGTTGCAAACCACGGGCACCTTTTCCAATCCGATATGCCTCGTATCTCTCTCTCAATCACCATGACGTTGATGAGATACGCTTTTCAAATCTCTTGAAAGGAACCAAGGACCATCATCTCCTAGAGAGACTACGAAACCAATGAACTTAGGGCCTGCTTAGTTCGATTTTGGGGAAATGCTTTTGGCAAAATGTAAAAACTTTTGAGCTAAAAGGATTTTTCGAAATGTAAATAGTGCTCGGTAATATGTATTTTAAAATCACGTTGAAAGCAACTTTGGTCTAAATACCGTTTGATAAAAACTAATTTCATAAAGGATTTTTGCTAATATTTTTTTAAAAAATCATCAAAGAACTCAACCACCACCGGCAGGCCAAAACGATCGCCGTCCAACCTCCGCCGGCTAGATTTGGCCACCTGAGGGTCATGCAACCTCAGGCGAGGTGACCTAAGGTTGCCTGACCTAGGCGTCACCTAGGTCGCGCAGGTCTAGCCACCGTTGCTTGCAGGTCGGCCGAGCTCCGGCGACCCCTAGGCGGCCATGGCCGGACCCCTTAGATGGTTGTCGCCTGCCTTTGGTTTCTTTCCTCGAGAAGATGAATAGTGTGCATAAACAGTGCACCTTGCATTCCGAAGATGTAACTTGCGAAAGTGCCTTCAGATCTACTTTAAGCTAAGGGACTTTAGAAGCCTTTAGAAATGCAATGACATTTTCTTAAAGTGCTTCAAAAAAATTACGAAATATCATTTGTATTTGATTAAGGACTTTAGAGCTCAATCGAGCATTTTAAATAATGAATTAACCTGGCTATTAATCTTGATTTGACATTTGGAGCAGCACGGGTCAGTTGCACGATCCCCACTGCATTCAATTCAAGACAACAAAATGGTGATGGTCGTGAATTATTTGTGCTCCTCAGGTCAACGATGGTACACCAATTATTGTGGAAAATGATTTGAGAGATAGAGAGCCCAAAAGGGTTTTCCTTAGCAAGGCCAAAAATCAAAGGTCATAGGATATTTCCGCTTGGTTAAAGTCAAAGGTCGTATCCTCGAATCGTATGACAAATTAGGACATTAATTAGGTCTGATATGTGTTAATTAGATGAGACTGATTTTAGATTTACTTAATTTATAAGTTTTATAGGATTCACCTGTTTAAAAGCTCACGTACGACTTATAACATCACTTAGTAAATTGATTTTACGATATCTAGCGTTTAATACTTCAACGAGAATCCAAATTCATGTGAAAAACGCTAGACCTCTTATCTTTGCTGTTAAGATGTAACGTGAGCCTTGGGTGGGGAGTGCTCATCCTTTTGAGAGAGGTGAGCGGTCGAATTCCATTGATGTGAAGCATCGCAATGAATTTGAATGCAGATTCCAAAAGGACATGCCAAGATGCAATGAACCCTAGGGTGGGTCCTCCTGATATCACAGCTTTATGTGGTAAAAACAAAGGCAGTGGGTCCTCCCAAATTCACTTGTTTGGTTAATTGGGGAAGGAAGAAGAAGGGTGAAGATGCACGTACGAGGGCGAATGGCTTGGAATCGTTAGATGTGTAGTGAGGAAAATCATGGAAACGTGGAGCAGTTGGAGGGCATTGCACAGGAGAAGCATGATTTGTCCTTCCGGTTCATAAGCTGGGTCTTTGGTCGATCTCCTCACTGCATTTCTACCAAATGGATTTGTTGACAGATATGATGAGGGAGGCCTATGCACCCTAGAAACTGTCTACCTACTATTGTCCCTGAATTTCAATAGCCATTGAGGAAGATCCCTGGAGTGTAACTAGAAAGAACTCAAAGGAAGAAGACAACACTCAAGTTATGCTAAAACTCTGCCAAATATGCCTCTGAAGTATTTTTCTTTCAAGTTACTTCAAATCCAGTAATGTTCATTTCCCAGGAATTTTCTTGCAGTGTTCACTTCGATTTCCCTTTAATTTCATTTTTCTTAGTTAAAGAAAACACTAAAATATTTTACGAAACGAATTCGAATATAAATTATTAACAAATTAGGAACATTATGTGATAAATTTTTGACAAATAACACAAGATGAATACAGATTTTAGCCGATAGTTCATTATCTCCTACCAAAATGAATTACTCAAATTCGGGGAAAATTATCCAAAAAGTCCTAA
Organism: Syzygium malaccense; assembly: GCA_031216405.1. Classification (NCBI taxonomy): domain Eukaryota; kingdom Viridiplantae; phylum Streptophyta; class Magnoliopsida; order Myrtales; family Myrtaceae; genus Syzygium; species Syzygium malaccense. Next base: position 23,135,047 of record CM062259.1, on the reverse strand, counting down.
ATCTATATTGCATTTATGCCAATTCAATCCTAAACCTTATAATTGAACTAATTAAATCCTAAACATTTTTATGTTTTGTCAATTGAGTCTATTCGGTCAATTTTGATTGAAAATTGCTGACATAGGCGCCAGTCATCTTACACGATACGGCCGACGCTGGCGTTGACAATGTTTAATGATATTTTAATATTTTTATTGATTTTTTTTCCTTTTCTTCTCTTTTCGTTTTCTCTTCTTTTCCTTTTCCCCTTTTCCATCCACCGGCCATTGACATCGGCGGCCTCTGGCGAGGGCAGCCCTCCTCAGCCTCAAGTGAGGGCTGCCCTTCAGCAACCCTCACCTGATCTGGTGAAGGGCTACCCTTGCCAGGGGCCGGCGAGAGCAGCTCTTGCCAGCCTAGGACTAGGTGTCCCTTGCCCAAGGTCGGTGAGGGTGGCCTTCACTTGAGGCTGGCCATCGATTAGACCTAGTGATGGCCAGCGGAGGGAAAATGGGAAAAAGAAAAAAGAAAAAAGAAAAAAGAAAAAAGAAAAAAATAAATAAGGAAAAGAGAAAAAAAGAAAAAAAATTCAAAAAAATATCAAAATATTATTTAAAATAGTCCATTTCAACGTCGGTCGTGATTAATTAGTAAAACGTGAAGATGTTTAGAACTCAATTAGCATAATAAAAATTTATAGGACTAAATTGATAAAAGTATAGTAGATTTATGATTTTTTTTGGACAATTTCCCCTCAAACCGGTGAACAGCTCGTCCCACAGCATGCTTCACAAGGAAAAAGTGAAATAAGAGGAAGGAAGAGAAGAAGGGTGTAGGCAACAAAAACCGGCAATTACAACGCCTATGGTATTGAAAACCTGCTAGCAACCTTTTCATTAAATAACCTCACTTTTTTCCTATTATGGAGTGGAGGAGAATTACAAGTCAACGAAGAGGCCAATTAATACCTAACTAAAGTTAAAACTGTCGTTGTAAACATCATTAAGAAAGAGGAAGCGAGCGGTGTGAACCCCTCCTTCTTTCTATTGCTTGTGGGAATGACATTGGACAAATGCCTCGTTCAAAGACCATAAAAGTCTACAAGTCAAATTCGTATGATTGCGTGATCCTCTAAGGAGGTGCCTAGTTAAAGTTAAAATCTGTCTTTAAAAAATCATTAAGAGAGGAAGGAAAAGAGTGAGCGGTTGAAGCCTTCCTCGCTCGCTTGCTTGTGGGAATGACATTGGACGATTGTTTCATGCAAAAGACAACAGGAGTAGGGTGTTCAAGTCAAGCTTTGTATGATGGCATGATGGAGTGAGGATTGGCCTATCTTCTATTTGGAATCTGTTTTGTACAAATTTCGGGTCGATTTCACAACAATTTGACACTAGGCTTGTCAAATGTCGTCCTCCACCATTTAGATTGCTAGTTAGTTCCGAGGAAATTGTCCAATTAGTCATAAACTTATTGTACAGATGTCGATTTAGTCATAAACGCGAAATTCTAGGGGTTGTGGTCCAGTCATTAAAAACAATCCTATGTAGCACTCTCCTGCATCGGCGATTTTCGATGAAAAATGGTTGGAATAAGTACATTGAAATTTCGCGTAAAGATTTAAATTTAAATTGGCAAAATTGAAAAGTTTTGGACTGTATTAATACCCATACAAAAGGTTTAGGACCGATTGGGTAATTTTCTCGGTTAGTTCCAACTTCTTTCATCTTCAATCTGTCCACACATATTATCTTTGTATTTCTCATGTAGAAATACTCTCTCTCTCTCTCTCTCTCTCTCTCTCTCAAACAAAAACCAATCTCTCTCTCTCTCTCTCTCTCTCTCTCTCTCTCTCTCTCTCTCTCTCTCTCTCTCTCTCTCTCTCTCTCTCTCTCTCTCTCTCTCTCAAACAAAAACCAGAAGTAACTTGTACCAATATGCGATTCTTTTGGGAAAGATATGTTAACTTCATGTCTAGCATTGATTTTAGGTCATCGTAACAAAGACACTTTATAGATTATATATTCATTTAATAAAACCACTTTAATAAGGTAAACAAAGACACATGAAATAACTTAACTCATCTTACGAGCATGCGATATAAAACTCGAGGAGGTGGTCCAAATATGATATCGTTCGCACCGTTCACTTGTATTTGATCTTTGATGATGCGGGTGATTGGAGCTGCTGGTTGGATGTCAAAATATTGAGTTGGACGTCGAACTGTTTAGCGGATAGATATGGATGGTACTCGAGACAAGACGAGAAGTTACATATCAATCGCTACCGGTCTAAATAAGTCAATCCTGTCTAGAAGGGAGAGTTAGGCGCACTCAAGGGTTTTTAGGCTCGAGTCTGCACAGGAAACCCTCTAGGGTTCACGATTTAGGGTATAAATAGGAAATCTCTTTATCGATTCACTATGCTAGTTAGGTTACCCATGATCAAAAAGCTAACCATTACTCATTCGGAAATTGAATAGCTCTTCAATGCGGAAAAAAAGCAATTGCCCTTTCCAAAATGGATAAAAAGTTACATACGTACACACACACACACACACACACACACATATATATATATATATATATATATATATATATATATATAAAACCGATTTAGTTACAAAAATTGACACCCACTCACAAAATGTTTTGTTGACAACTTCTTTTATCTAAACATCATGGGGGCCCAAAGATTTTAAAATCGCACAAACGTCCAAAGCAACTTTCACTGGTTGATCAAAAAGTTTTTGAATATCATTGTTTCCCTAAAAACATTTAATCAATTAATTTTAATTAACTAATATATATATAAAATAGATTATATCATCATACATTGGATAGTGTAAGGGCTCTTCATCAGCTCCGACGCTTGGCCGTCCCTAGTGGATGCACGTTCGATTGGTCAGAGTCATATTGTCACCACATCCCACCTCTCCTCATTCAAAAGGAGGAAGAGAATTATATGTTTCTTTATTCAAGAAATAATAATCATATAATGCACGCTCCCGATGTTGAAGATAAGACCAATTAAAGTCGTGTAAACGCTCGTGTCCATTAAATAAAAAAAAAGAAATTAGATTAGGTTATGCAATCTACTAGGGTTTCCCAAGATTCCACCAGTCGTCGCCATGATCACCCTGGAAGTGCTGGAGTAAAATTATTTTTTTTATTATAAATATTCGTGATCGTTTTGTTCAATTGGGACAAGATGAAACGAAAGCATACCTAATCATGCGTGTGCCTGCACGAAGCACAAAATCAAAATACGAGAACACATAATAGAGGTACATACGGGAGGTGGATATATAGATTTTTCCGATTAAAAAGAAGGGCACGACAAGCGCCGCTAAAGGCTCGTTTGGTAAAACCGTACAATTAAATCCAAGTACTGAATTTTAAGTGTTGATCACCTTAAAATATCGAAAGTAAGCATAAAAGGGTAGTTCGATAATAATTGAAAATCGGCAGCCAGGCATGATTAATTTTTTACCGAGCATAGAAGAATGATTATTATTTGTAGGTTTTAGCAGGTGCGTTTAGCAAGATTCTAGTTGTGATCAATGGCTTTTGTTTTTTTTTTTCATTGAATGAATTATGTAAATCCTCCTTTTTATACAGCATCACGTGAATTTCCGACTCAATCGAATCTTATAAGTTAATGTCCATTAAGGTAGGTTACTAGGCGACCTTACTTTCGATATCAAACAAGCCCTGAGTTCGTGCGAGCGTAACGGGATTACTGCTCGCTTAATCTATGGGCTACCGATTAGAGAAAGCCGTGTGAACTAGGTATGCAAATTCTCCACAGATGTCGTCAATCCAAGCACGGGCTCAAAACATGTTTCATGTTCGCTGACGTTTTGGACGGTGATTTCCAAGGTGTTGAGCTCAATGTAACATGGTCAAAGGACGAATGTAGACGCGACGCCATCCTCGTGCTATGTAGCACGCTCACCATCGACCTGAAATGAACGTCAGTATTGACCTGAGAAAAGAACAATCTCCTTGTTACCTGCTAATTTGTTTCCCTTTAATCTATTGATCGGGCAGGTAATATCTGCACACAGACTAGTTATCAATTGTGGCATTGTAGTTAAGTTTCGAGAGCAAAAGACGCCAAAAACTCCAAACTATGCGCACCGTATCCCAAGCTTGTATTCAAGTGATACATATACCCCCTGTCAAAGTTCCGTCAATGAGCACCATTGAAAATCTACCTATATGGACATTGGAAAGTAGACGGAGTTGACATGGCATCCACATGACCTTTTTTTTTTTTGGGTATCCGCATAACTTAAGTGAAATAAAAAATGACGTTATTTTGACTGAAAAATCATCCGACAGAGCCTTGACGGAGGGTCAATGTGTCACATAAGTACAAATTTGAGGTTTTTTTGTCACGAGAAAAATTTTAAGGTGAATGTATCACAGTGGACATAGTTTAAGATTTTTGGTGTTGCAAAAAAAAGTTCACGGTAAATGTGTTACAGTAGGTATAGTTTACGGTTTTTGGTGGCTTTTTCCCGAGCTTCAGTTGCAATCACCCGATGCATCGAACCTTCAACCGACGTGATTTGATCGGAGTTCGACAAAATTTCAGGCGAAATGTCGACCCTGTGGCGACTAGGAGGCAATGACCAAAAAATTGGCCATGCGTTCGTAGTGTCCGTATTACATCGGATGATTGGCCAGCTTTTGGCCAAAGTGCATCAACTGCGAAGAAACAAAAGCTTAGTACATTGGGCATTTGAAAACCAAAGTTCAGCGATCAAACCGTGAAATCTACTAATGTCTAATGACCTATGGATGAAAATTTACCCTACCATTTTTGTGTTGATCGTCAATCAAAAGGCCCTTCCTTTCATTTTAGAGAGGAGCATGTACCCCATACAACCATAAACACTCGTTGTTGACTACGTGCCATGTTTGAATCCACTGCGTGCAAATGCGATGGATACTCGGCTCGCCGACAATGGAGCTCGAGCACATTGCACCCGCACACCACAAAGAAAGAAAGTCTCCGGGTCATGGCCTGCCGAGGATCTGCCGATGCTTAAGAAGAGAGAGAGAGAGAGACCCGCCGAGGATCCACCGATGCTTAAGACGAGAGAGAGAGAGAGAGAGAGAGAGGGCACGGGCCTTAAGCTTTTGGGCCTAGCCCCTCTAGAGAAGGCTTACTCATGATGGCCCTTTTCATGAGCCTACGTGGATATTGGGCTTTTTCATGACTAACGGACCTGATTAATTGCACCTATATCAAATTTATTAAACGATTTTTCCTTTTTTTTTTCCTTTTACAGCGAGAGGAGTTGATAAGAAGTTATATTGGGGCAAAAGTTAATAGAAGTCGTAAGTCTTTTTATATGAAATACAACCGAGTTCTAAACTTTCGGTTATTGCAATCGAGTCATGTATACATTTTGAATTGCAACTTACCGTCTTAATTTGCACATGTCAGTTTAAATTGTTTGATTTATGATTCAAGACTTGATTGCACTTTTTAGTTAGAGTGTAAGATTTAACTCAACCCATTGAATGGTCGACGTCTCCATTGCACGTCGTAGATAAGCTTTGAGACTCCTATCGTACTTTTTCTTCCTTAATCATCAACAAATTAGGTGTGTCTAATGAAAAATTGAACGCGTTTGAGATAGTAGAGATTTAACAAGGACTGGGTGAAAATGGATTTGCTTTGATCACCTGGCTCTTTGTGCTGGACAAGTCAACAAGACTCTGAAATGGAACTCAATTCGAAATGTGAGATTTGAGCGGTAAATGGCATCCCCCCTTCTTCTATCGTTGAATCCACAACTACTAGCAGAGGACCAGGAAATTAGCCGAACCCCGTACATCTGTAGCAGTCACAATGGTAAGAGTCGGTTTATCCTTTGAACGTCTTCCTGTTGTAATCTTTCTGTTACACTCAAGTTGATGATCTGTTTCTTAGAAGAAGAGAGACCAGGCTGCAGATATGTAAGGCTGTGTAATCATAGTACCAAGATGGCCATTGCCTCAAGAACTGACGACGACGTCCATCCACAGAGGTTGTTTATCCAGTTTCCGAATATCAACCAGTAGTTGGGCCCCAACCGCCAAAACGTAGCCCTTAGCCGTTACTTATTGAGAGTAGAGACTGATTAGCTAGCCAAATTGAGCAATAAAGAAGCACAGAGACAGCAGAAAATCAGCTGAGACAAAATTTAAACGAGAGAAAAACCCAGTGAAGTTTGTTAGATATACTACAGGACCGTCCCTTGGCCGAAGCAGGGTACGTAACTAGCGACGGTGTCTACAAGGAGGAGTTAGTTTGCCATATCTTACAAGATCGGGTAGAGCAGAGCAACGGGATAGAGGGAAACTTTTCCAAGAAAGAACTTTACCTGAACCATTTGAAAAGGCTTATGTCGAGGGAGCAAAGCTTGGCAAGAGCTAAATGGGAGATGATGGATGTGCAGATATGCATAGCAAGGTATATACAAGATCAGAAGGATGAATGTACCATATAGATGTACTCTCCAGATGAATATATATGGGCTCAATTGTTTCGGGAAGGTTGCTACCATACAAGGAACAGAAGCAACTGTGCACAAAGCACAGCTGTGTCATTTTGTTACAAGGAAAAGCAAATTGGAGGGAGAGGTCAATCGACCCTACCACGCCATTCTCAGAAGCAAAGAGACGATGAATAACATATGAAGCAGAAAACGGCGGGTATAAAGGACCGTGGATTGAACGACAAGTAAAGAGAAGCGAAAATCATCAAGTAAATATACTGGCAATAAATGCAAGCTGACGAATGAATAACTGGACACGATGTCAACTCTCCACGAATATCATGACTCCTAATATGAATTCAATCACCAGAAGAGATTCAATCTCACGGCACAAAATACTTCAATCGACTATTTAGTAAGGGACCGACGAACTCTAAGGTCAAACTCAATGCTTGAGAACTTGTCCAGGCAAATGGTATACTGGAAGGCAATCCCTCTCTGCTCTGACTGCCATCAAAGGCAGAGATGATATTTCTCGCAAAAATAGGGTTTCATGTCGACGAGCTAACATCACTAAATATAGATGACCTCGTCAACTAAATTTATCTTAAGCTTTCATTAATTTCTTACCATCATGTAGCACCGACCGCAACAACACTACTCGAAAATTGGCCTAGTTCCAAGGTGTAGAATCTATGTTGAATCACAATTTAGCAGGGCCCACTATGCGATTCTTGTCTATAAATGAACATTTTGTCGAGCACACTCGGAGAGAGCGAGCTTCTCTTTTGTATTCTTCTCTCTGCGTGCTGACCTTTCCAAGTCAAAACAGAACAAGAGCAGATGACTCCGAAGGCAGCTATAGTCAGATGCAAATGACTTAGCTCAACGCGTTCTATACCCTCAAGATCCATATCCAATGCCGCTTCTCCAATTCATACGGCTCTCCTTTCCCATTGTCTAGAGAATCTAAGATCGAACCGATTCACCTCTCTAAGCTTCAGTAACTCATGATGCCCATCATAGCATCGAAGACTCAATCCCCATCCAACAGCACGCCATTCACCACAACTATACATGCAGCACCAGATATGGAATTCAGTGATTATGAACCTCAGAAATCTTTAACTGGGACTCAGTCAAAATGAGAATGGCAAGCTAAGGACCAGCCTTTCCGATCTATCCCAAATACTCGGCACTCGAAAGCTACATTACAACAAATTAGACTGAACAATAACATCTATCCGAACAATGGAGGAGTCCAATTCAACCCGAACGCAAAAAAGATTCCACTGTTCAACCGATCACACGACTCTTCCGGCTAGCACTCTCCACAAAATCGAGTTTTTTCTTATTCGGCCATGCCTCTCTTTTGATAACTATCAAATACATCTCTCCCTTCTCCCTCTCCTCCTAGCAGACCAGCACAATTCCATGATAAACCATAAACTCAAAACGCCGCGAGCGAGCATCGAAAACTCTTTATCTTACATTGCCCTTGATGATCTTCCTCCTGGCCAGAAACTTCGCCAGCGGGGGCGTGAGCATGATCGTGATCGGCGCCCGGACGGGGAACAGCGCCTTGTTGCACAGGATGGCCAGCGTCAGGGCGCCGCCGGTGGACGCGGCGAGCTCGGCCGTCCGGTTGCGCTTCTTCGCCTCCTCCCCGATCGCGCCCCCCTCGGCCGAGCCCTCTTCGGCCGCGAACCCGTCGCTCGGCGTCGAAGAAGGCGGCGGCGGCGGCGGCGATGAAGGGTCCTCTTCGGCGGAGACGCCGACGCCGGGCAGGTGGAGCTTGGCGAAGAGGGACTCGACGTCGGCGTTGTTCTTGATGGCGACGTAGAGGCCGGAGATGGAGGCGGCGGAGACGGAGAAGTGGACGCCGAGGGCCACCTTGCCGTACTTCTTCAGGAGCTCCTTGAACCTGCCGCTCAGCGACGCCATTGATGGATGGATGGATGGATGGATGCAGAGCAGGGCGAGACGGGGCGGTGCGTGTTGGTGGGAGAGGGGTTTTTGGGGGCGTTAGGGTTTTGGACTCTTCTGATTTTCTAGGAGGCGGGCGTTGACTGCTCACATACGACGTCGTTTCGGGGAGATGGAAGCTCATGGGCTTGATGAGTTTTTAGATCCAAAAGAAAAATCTTGAGTAGAGGAAGTGCGAATCGAGATGTCGGCATCGGAATCAGCACAAATAGGCATGCGATCCTGCGTGGTCGAGGATGGGGATCCACCGAGGCATCCGGATCCATATCGGTATCCCGATCCCCCTTTCCCGTGAACCGAATCTGGGGCCGGGAGGGGGAGAATGCCTTTCTATCGAGGGGAACATTTGCAGCTCCGATCGATTGCTTTGGACTGGAAGACCTTCTATGACTACCTCTTTGGGTTGCCTGCATGAAGGCTAGCCAAAGCAAGCCCGGTTCTCGTGCCTGCTTGTCGGACTTAATTAAAGTGGAACCGAGAGCTTCTCACTAAGAGGAGAGCTTCTCACTAAGAGAATCGTAAGCTTTGCTTAGATGTCGAACGTAATGAAAATTGGAAAATCGATTGATGATTGGTTGATCTACAGTTTCTAAATAGAGAGATTAGGGAAAGCAATGGCGAAAAAGTGTATAGCAAGCATGTCGTGTTTTACTTACTGATCTCTTTTGTCCTAATCCAGAATGGCTAAGTTCATAAATGCGGAAACCTGATTAAAAATCGAGGAATCTGATACCTTATTTTCTTTTTGTGGTTAGGCTTCAATAAAGAGGAAGCATGAAAACTACATATCTTCGCGGTTCCGAAGTCTTTGAAACAAGCACTACTTCGGCCCAATCAAAAGTGATGTGTAAGCATTTTGCGGAGAATTCCCAGTGATGAGACACTTAATCAAAGCGCTTTGCTCAATCTCACTTGATCGTATGTTCTATTTTGATTGATTGTTAGCAAAGGATATATTTTTGGTGCTAGATTTTTCAAGGGATATGTACGCTAGAAGTCCTAAAACTTGTCGCAAAAGTGTAATTGAGTCCTAAAACTTTCAAAAAGTGCAAATAAGTTCTAAAATTTGTCACGAAAGTGCACTTGAGTCCTAAAACTTTCAAAAAGTGCAAATAAGTCCTAAAACTTATCACGAAAGTCCAAACAAGTCCTAAAACTTGTCACAAAAATGCAAACAAGTCCTAAAACTTTCAAAAAGTACAATCAATGGAAGGACTTGATTGAATCAATATGACAAGTTTTAGGACTTATTTGCATTTTTTTAAAATTTTAGTATTCAAGTGCACATTCATGATAAGTTTTAGGACTTGTTTGCACTTTTTGAAAATTTTAGGACTCAATTGCACTTTCGTGGTAAGTTTTAGGACTTTGAATGCACTTATTCTATTTTTCAACGGTTTTGAAATATTCGAAACCATTGTTTTGTAACGGTTTTCATATAAGTCATGATTGCCATAAATTTGTAACGGTTTGTAACGATTTTTAATTTGATGCAAGAATTGATGAAGAAAAAATAGCTTTCTTTTTCATTTACCTTATGTTACTGCGAGCATAATTTAAAAAAATATATATATCAAAACAAGAAAATTCTCTCCTCTCCTTCCATTTCTTTCTTTGCTGGGTTAGACATATACTTTTTTTCGTTCATGTTCCCATTAATATTCTGTGCGGAATAAGGCCCCGTTTGGTTCAGTATTCCCAAGGGGTTTTCGAGCTCGAAAGGCCCTTGGGGAAATGCGAGAGCGTTTGGCAAGCATTTGCAATAGACTGTCGGCCGAAAGCTATCATTGGGAATGCTTAAAGCTCAAAGCTGGTCAGGACCAGCTTTGGGCTATTAGCATTTGCCAAATGCTGAAACCAATTTTTTTCTTCCCAAATTGCCTTCACTTATTTTTTAATATTCTGGTTTTGCCCCTTTGTTACTGTTCATTTTCTTTGCGCTCTGGCGAGGGCCAACGACATCGGATCCGGCCGGTGAAGGGCCGGCGAGGGGCCGGCGAGGTCGGCTGACCCTAGGCGACGGTTGCCTGAGGTCAAGCGACCTCCGGCAAGGGTCGCACGACCCAGGCTGCCGTTGCATGGGGCCGCGTGACCCTCGTCGGTGGTCACCCGACCTTAGGTGACGGCCGCCGGCGCTAGATCTGGCTCGTCGGCAGCCATAGTCCTTCGCTAGCTCCGGGGAAGGGTAAGCTTTTATTTTTAATAAAAAAGAAAATCCCAAAGCCTTTTACAAAAAAAAAATTAGCCAAACACTACTTGATCCAAAGTAGCTTGATAAAGATTTTTTTACTAGATGCTATTTGCATTTCCCCAAGGAACTTTAATATAAAGATATTTGCATTTTCCCAAGTCTCTTTTGCAAATTAAACCAAACGAGTCCTAAAGAGGATGGTCTATTGAATCTTGTGAGGATAGCTACTAGGGGCTGCTATCACATCAAGTTTCATACTTCAAGGGGTAGAATGATCATTTGGGACGGTACTTGCATGCCTCAATCAATTGATTTTTTTTTATCTCTACTTCAAATTATTCCAATAATCTTAACAAAAATTCTTATGAATTCCCAAGTTGCAACTGTCGCCGCTGCCACTGCTGTTACCATGGTCCTCTGTCCCTCTCTCTCTCTCTCTCTCTTATTTAGCACAAGAGAAAATGGCTTTCAAGAAACACGTAAAGATTGGAACGGTCCCTCTCAATGGCAAAGAGTACGGCAAGCTCGTCGGGATCGTCCATGTTGTCGTCTAGAACTCGGTATGCACACTTCCTCTTTCTCATCACAAGCTTGAAATAAACCCTTTTATTCAGATGAATGTTTCCCTAAAATAATACTTACATTACTTACATTACATATAAGGCCCGGTTCTTTTAAAAATGTCCATTTTTGAACCAATCACCCTTAACAATGAGCAGCGCACTTTCAATTAAGTGGCTCAATTTTCACTAAGAATCGTAATAAAGAAGTACACTCTAACCTGCCCGAAATATCACTTCTTCATGTCACTGCCATGTGATGTAACTGGAAGCTATTCGTGTAACAGGATCCCCTTTAAAAAGTAATTACGCAGAAGTGCTACACGCATAAGCGGTCATTTCTTGTCATGAAAACATAGTTAGCACCTTAGATGCCATGACACAGTAGTACTATTATTTTTCACCCTCAAGCCTGGTGAAAGCCATGAACTGTGGAGAGAGAAGCAGCTTTCTCACTTGAACATCCTATAATGCAAAGATTTTTTTTATCAAACGCTGGGAAGGCAGTGATAGTGAAATCAGAAGGGATGGTTGTGCAGGAGGTGGTAATGATGCTGATGACCATGGCAATTCCTGGCACCGCCATTCTCCGCAGCTTTGCTCGGCCCTGGCCACCCGCCGGTGGGATTCCTTGTCAGCTCAAGCAGAGAGTCCTTCAGGAGATCGGCTTGCACCAGCTCGCTGTCCCTTTTCTGCAATTCAATCACGAAAAAGAGCCACTTTTTCAAGCTAAATCATACCAAAAAAGAATAATCCAAATGCAATAAACAAATATGGGTACACTATAATTGTTCTGTCTGGAGAGTAATGCACTGCATTTATGAAATTGAACCTCCTACAAATGATATGGTTCCTGAATGCTGTTACATTAAGAAATACCCGAAATACATCATTGTGGTCTATATGGGAAATTTGCTAATTGCTCCACAAGTTCAATGTAGAGTCCTTGAATAAAGAGGGTGTCAGTATAGTTTATCTGATGTTCTAACTTTTTCTCTCATTCGGTATAATAAGAGTTCCTAGTATTTACTATGCTAGACATGTTTTTAGATAGTACCTCAACTGTGAAAACGTTGGAGACAAGGCTTAGGAATCTGGTAACATTTGCATTGGTCACTTCGAGGCCTATGGAGTCCAAAGCCTCCATTAATCTCACAAACCCGCCAGGCCGGTGCTCCCCGAACACCTTGATGAAGAACTCGTTCTCGTCCATCTGCCGAACTTCCACCTGCGGCTGTGCGTTCGCAGTTTTAGCATTTTGCTGAAGCAGTTGAAAAAGAATCGGAGGGACTATTTAATGGAGTACCTCCATGCGTTGTTGCTTGTCATATGCAGTCTCTGACTCGCGGTTTCTCTTGGTGGATCCATCTCCTTGAGTGTTTCCCGGCAGCTGATAAGTAAATGCCGCTTTCTCTGATGCTGACAGGAGCCCAATATTGAAAACCTCGGGTTGGCCAACGGTGAAGTTGCTGCTGCTGCCAGAGTTCCTGGGGTCTTCCACATCTGATTGCTCTTCGAGCTCATCTTGGAGTTCCTTAGCTTGCTTCAGCAGCTCCATTATGTATTCAATTGCATCCCCAAGGATCGAAGCTCTATCCAGCTGTTTTGTCATGAGGAAGCAGTCAAATTGCACATTTTACAGGCAAGAATTCTGTGAAAATCGACATAATAGAGTTTGATCACGGTTCGGATATTCCTAATGTCATGAATTAGCCCGTCAAAGTATCTGAATCTCATTTAAAAAGTTGCTAAGTACTCTGTATGTATGATGACAACATGCTGAGAAATTCAACTGGAATATAATTTCCAGTATGGCACAGCATATTACCTTGGAAATTTTTGGGACTAACGAGCGAAGGTTGTAGAGGCGGTCATTGAGCTTCTTCCTCCTCCTCCTCTCTGCTTGAAGGTTCTTTGAGTGAGGCTGCTTCCCGTTCCTCTCATCATCCTCCTCGTTCTGATCACTGCAATCAGATGTTGACTTCGTTGCGCCATTTTCTGGTTTGAGCTGTTCCTCATCATTCCCTTGCCACTCCGTGTTCACTTGTTCTGTAGGGTCCACATTCAGTTGTTCCACTCCATCCATCTCTTGAAATCCGTCTCCTGCTAACAGCTTGTCGGAAGGATTCATTTCCTCGTTAGCTAAAAAAGTGTCATACGATCCTCCGATGGTTGCCTCATACAGGTGGATTCCGTCACCGGAAGCATCGTGCAGGTTCAGATTTTCGGGCAGTTGTGCCGGCAAATTGATGTGGTCATTTGGGTCGATCAGCTGTGGCCTGGAGTGCAGATCATTCAAAGCATTTGGTGTTATCGAGAAATTTGTCTCCATACAGACTGAGGATAGGGAATCGGCGTCAAATGGAATGGAGAACTGGGATGTGATAAAGCCTATGATTTCTTGATCTTCTGGTACCTAAAGCGACAGAAACACATGAGGCGACATTTCAGGGAGAGATGAAACTCTGACAAGTTGATCAAGTCAAAAATCTATCGATCTTTCTACTAAGCGTAAACTCACAAGAACCGCTGTGACATTCAAATCACATACTTGTTTAGTGACAAAAAGCTCGATCAAACCTCCAGGAAATGGTATCAGAACCTTGGTCCCGATTGTATCCTGCAAAAGGACAGAAATTTCTTTGATCACCTTGCGATGAGACATCAATGTTCGAAAAACAAGCGAGATAAATAGACACCATGCAGTTTGATGGACATATCAGTTGTTAACTCACTTCTTCTGCTTTCGAGTCGGAGCTGCTAGCGAAGTTAAGCCACCTTGGTTGGGACGACATGAAGGCATGCGCATAAATTCTGTTCACAAGAAATTGTATTTTCATATGGCAACAGAAACTCCAGTCCATCAAAAAACGAAAGGAAATGGTGAGGTGAAAGTACCCGGATTCCAGGGGCACGGAAGAGGGCATCTGAGCAAGGAGTTCACAAGCTTTCGTTCTTCTTGGATGCTGAAACACGACATCTCTACAAGGAGATACTGGAAAACCGAACTCTTCACCTCCGATTTCGTTGTGTTCAGCTCCAGCGCAGCAACAGTCAATCCACTCTATCAGTCTATAACAAATACCGAGACCATATTTTCACCAGAAAAAGATGAGAACACGAGAGAGAGAGAGAGAGAGAATCTAGGAATTCCTAAACCTTTGATCTTCACTCAATTTCCAGAGAACACAGAAGTCCCAGCCGGTTGAGCCGATGAGGGGCCGAAGTCGTTCCATCAGAGTCTGGACAATAATCATCTTCACCTGCAAATTTATTTGATCAATTTGATTCAAGAATTCACAAGAAAGTGAACTTCAGGCACAATCCTAGTGCTCAAGGACTAGGAATTTAATCAGGGCAAGGTTCAAGTTTCTCAAACAACAATCTTTGACATTAGACACACTGACTAGAGCCAGAACTAGAGAGCCGCAACGAAAAACATGACAGATAAGATGGTAGGTACCTGCAAAATCACAGTGACTTCCTGTTTTGGCCAAGCGTTATCAGTGAAGAGTCAAGACCAAAGAAATTGAAATAGAGGAAACGGGAACAACAGAGCAGAGCAAATAAAGGACAAAAAGGCAAGACATTGACATAAATGGCTAACTGCATCATTCCAACACACCCACCTCATTGCATCACCAAATGAATTGACCCGAGAAAAAAAAACCGCAAAAATACAAGGAAAAAGATCGAAGAATCTCTACAGCTAAATCTGTACTTCTTGATTCATGAAGAAAGATGAGGAGGAGAGACAAGAGTCATCAATTCTTCATGCTTCACCTCTCAGATATTCTTGAAGATCTTGAGGTCTGTTAGAAACATAGTAGG
Organism: Syzygium malaccense; assembly: GCA_031216405.1. Lineage (NCBI taxonomy): Eukaryota > Viridiplantae > Streptophyta > Magnoliopsida > Myrtales > Myrtaceae > Syzygium > Syzygium malaccense. The sequence continues at coordinate 23,120,006 of CM062259.1, read as the reverse complement.
TGACATGCAATGCATGCATGGGATTAAATAAGGGAAACTCCAATTGAAGGAAAGAAATGGCATCTTTAAATATTAATTAAGAATGTGAACTGAGGTGATGATGTAGGAGCATATCGCATGACCTAAGATGGCGTGCCAAAGAGCCTAACTACCTTGGCAAGTCTTTCGATCCGTCCTGGAAGATGATGCTCGCAACTCGTGTCTCAACTACTCTACAACTATAACTCGAAGGATTCACATACATCAGCATTTTACTTTCTTTTTCTTTCCATTTTTTCTTTGGTAATTTAAGTCGAAAATTTTTTTTTTCAAGAAAATGTGCATGACCGTTTCACCCGTCGGTTCAACGGGTTGATTCACGACCTGCCAACTCTACTGGTTCTTTGACCAGTCCGGGTTTAAAGGCATTGCTTCTCTCTTAATAACGACAGATGTTTAACCACATGTCTCACGCAACTCCTTTGACAGAAACACAAGCACCTAGCAGCTGCTATCACTTACTTCATGGGAAAGAATTGTTGCTTCTTGAGGGCTGATTACATTCGTTCTTTCTATGACTCCGGTGATCGATAGTTTAGCGTGCTTCAGAGTCAGAGGCGGTTCGACCATAGAGGCGGCCAGAAGATATGAAGTCTAGTTTTCAAGTGCTCCAATGTGTTCTCATGATGAAGATTAGCATGGTTGATGGTTGGAAATAGTGTTGGGGTTTGGAAGTAATGAGGGACTAGATTGAAGAAATAAAATTTTTGAGTGCTAAAACTAAAGAGAATATGAATCATGAGTAGCAAGTATCTGACGGCTTGCTTGGTTGCAAGAATGGAATAAGACTATGATGTAATAGCTGTTACGTTTAATAATATTGTAAAAACTATTACGTTTGTTTGGTTTGAGTAATGTAATACCTATTATACCATTTGTTTCATGAATGACATATGTAATAACGTGGGAATACTATTGCAATTCCCTAAAACACCCTTAAAATCGGAATTAGAGTAAATATCACAATTTTTACTTAAATAGTGAACCGTCAATTCATGAGCTTGATATCCGATCTATAGCAGAAGATATTTACTTTATATCAAATCATTTTACTCAGACTATTTGCACCTAAACGTTGGCTATTAACTTAGTTTTTCTTCGTTTAGAACTAATAAGATCTTGTGCCGCATTTTAATATGTTTGGGGACTTCTTCCAATTGATTTTTTAGAAAATGTACTTGTCCAAGATGATTCTATATGATAGTGTAAATGTCTTAAGTACATGTACAACTTGCATTACTCGGTAAATGTTGTTAACATAGCTAAAGAACCGCCGTTATAACATAACTAAATGCGCGCATTTTATGGTTAACCGATAATTTGAGATAAATAGATTTGACTACACAAGTTGATGATACCTATTTAAGAATTAACAAAAAGAATTTTGTTTCTGTTGTCTCCATAATGGCAGGGCAATAAATTTTCACTGAATAAAGTCACAATATTTCATGTATGAATAAATGTGGTGATCATAAAATATTTTATATAAAACTTTAGAATACGGGAAGTAACATATGGTTGCACTAAAATACATACTTATGCAAATAAAAGTTTCAAAAATAAATAAATTAGGAGCTTTTTCTTCTCTGGTCCTCACCATCCTTATATTAGGATAAGTTTGTCTGAGAAAAAATATTTTCTAGGAATCCATTTTTCGAACTTTTATCCGTTTGATTCACCAAAAATAATAAGTCTATCGAAAACACTTTCTGATCAAAGAAAACATTCATGTTTAAAATTAGAAAAGTGAATTTCTTAATCTAAGAAGGTAAAAACACTTTTTGGAATTGTACATCTTGAATTTGTTACTATTTTGTTTTTTTAAATTTTTTCTTTTCTTTTTCTTTTTCTTTTCTCCTTTTCTTTTCTTTGTTTTTGTTTTTCCTTCTTCCTCCCTTCTTTGGTCGCCAGCCTCAGCGACAGGGCACAAGCATTGGTTGGCAAAACAAATGTATTTTGAAATCATTTTCCAAATGAGATCCAAACACTATAAAACTTTTTGATTACATATCACCAAATAAAGGAAAACTAATCGTTTTACCTATAAAACATTTTCCAGAAACGTTACGTTTTCCGTGAAACAAACACACCCTTAGTCTCTTTTCTTTTTTCGTCCGTGCGTGCACGCACACACAATTCAAAACAAATGATACGTTCACATTTACCAAACGCTTTAGCATGTTGGGCCAATCTTTTTCATCATGAAGATGGGTTCAAATTTTTTTTAGTTTAGCACAAAAATACTTGATGATGTAAAAAGGGATCAAGGCCACCATGAAATGGGCTCATTTTCATAAAAGTGAAACAAATAAATGCAATAGTTAGAATATTCAATAAAACCAACAAATATGAGTAAGAATTTTTGCGCATTTGAGTCACTTATTACTATTTGGCGCTGCCTTTTAATCTCTATTTGAGTAATAAACGAAAAATAAATCAAACTAAATTTCAATAACAAATTTACCTTGTCGTTGTCTTTTCTATCAAATTGCGGAAAAATTACATAAAAAATGGTAGAGGATTATTCAAGGTATATCAAATATAGAATAAGTGTTATTATTAGCACTTGCCATGTTACATGTATCAACCATGTGCGTTCATTTTCTACACGTGGCACAACCGTAAAGGATATCCTACTAAGCTTGCTTATTATATATAGATGCTTGCTCTGAAGAAGAGCAATAAAAGCAAACGTGTCTTCTTGTTCGGCATGTTTCGTACATAAAACACATAGATCAGCAATATGACGTCACTTCCTCATTATACTTATTGTTTGCAGCTTCTGATGATTAGTTACCCGGAATGTATGAAGTAAATTTATGAGTATATGGCTGAAACTATCAACGTCTAGGCCTCAACTTAGTTAACTTTTCCCACGCCTTGATCCTAGAAATACTACTTCGTATGAAGAAGCAGAGTGTGGGGATAGAGTACCACGTAGCTTAAATGTCCACTATAGTTTTCAGATCTTGGAGTGGCCATCTCCGTTCATTCCCTTCTGTAAAATGTGCCACTCAATCTCTATTTCCAATGCAGCATCATTAAACTGCTGTAAAATATCTTTCAAACGGTATCCACAGAGGTGCCAATGGTGTTGCCATATAAGGTGATTGATAGCCTAACATGATCTTTGTCATGGGTTTTAATAGACTCCTCAATTTAAGAACTTTTCACCAAGCATAGACATTGTCAGCTCAACTTTCAAAAACCCAGAATCGCTTGAACAAGCAACAATGAATCCATGCTATCCAAAGTGAGCTTGATTGTACCAGCAAACCCTACTTTTGTAAGTCTGCAAGCATGGTTCCAAGACAAAAGATTCCTAAGCCCTAATCCACACTCACGTTTAGTAGGAGTGATCGGTTCCTAGCCTAAAATCGGGAACCGACTCCGTAACTCCTGGTTCCAAAATTTTAGAATTGAGAACTGGACCGGCTAGTTTTAGAATTCATGTTCCGATCCGATTCTTAGTTCTACTCGAGAATCGATAGAAGTATAAATTTGTAGAGTTTTCTTTCGGTCATTATTGTGGAAGCAATTGCTTCATTTATTATTTATTAGGGAAAAATTGGAAGAAAGAAAGTGGTGCACTGTAACTAATGACATTTCAAGGTGACATGATGAAGATTCAGCCCTTCCCAAAACCATGGAGTTTCCTTTTTTTTTTTTGGTAGAGAAAGCTATGGAGATTGGTCGCTGGAAAATCATTAAGCAGTGATTGGCGTAGGGCCACGCAAGCATTGATGGTGACTGGACTAGTGTGTAGACCAGCCCGATTCTTCTTTTATAGTCCAGTCACCTTTCTCATTCTTTCACAATTCCGGCCCACCATTCCTCTTCTTCGGTCTGGCCTTTCTCCTCCGCTACATCCTCCATGACCCCCTTCTTCACAAGCATAAAAATCGTATTTTTTTCACAGAAAACACCATCTTTACTTGATTTCACTTGTGCCCTTTTGCTGAAGTAGAGGGTTGCGGCGACGCGGCAGAGGCATGGTGACAGTGAGAGGCCTTCAATGCGAGAGTGAGAGGTAACGGTTGAGGCGATCTAAGAAGGCGAGGCGCGAGTGAGAAAGGGAGGTGAGGCCGCGAGGGAGGCATGAGAGAGGTGAGATGGTCGAGAGTTGTGAGATTGAGAGGCTAGGGCTTTGCTTTTTGCCTCCGCTAGCTTTACTCTTTAGTTTAGAGAAAAAAAATACAAAAAAAGAAAAAAATTACTAGTCCGATTGGTTTGGTTCTGCACTAGGAACCGGGATCCAAACCTGTTATTCCGCTTCCAAATTTTGAGAACTAAGAATCTGACTGGTCTCCTCGGGAATCGCCCAAAACTAATTGTGTAGTGAAAATTGATGATTGGATCATTCAATTTCACTATCCTTGCTTCACAACAGGTTTCTGGATCTTCTAATGTGTTATAGTGAATAATATGAGGAAAAAAAACGATAAAGACCAAGGAAATTGAGACCGATAGTTCTTTGTGCAATGTCTTCTTTAAATTTTTAATTCATCATTATAATAATTGAACTATTCTTAAATGTTCAATGTATTCCCGAAACTTTCACTTTATTTAATATTGTCCCTCAACTTATCATGACAAAATTAAATGAGTCGTCAGAGAAAACATCTCTGAGCTTTCTTCATGAGGAACTAGTCCTCTTTACTACCGCCATCTCAACATTCCCCTTGTCCTTTCTCAACAAGAGATAGACCAAGTTTATAGGAGTAAGAAAAAAACAAAACATAATTTCAAATATGCCGTTGGTGCTATGGGGGCGATGGATCAACCCACTTATCTTGAAATCTTCAGGGCAAAAATATTGGAATTCCTATGATTTGGAAGGGGAATCTACTGATTGGGTTGATTTTGATTAGGAGGTTTTAGCTATTGATAATTTTGACTACCCAATAGTCTGAATTTCTCGAGAGGAGAAAATATGACTACATGCCCATTGGCACAAAGCTTTGATTATCAAACTGCTTGGTCATAGAATGGGGCAACCCCTTCTCATTCGTCTCTTAATGGTGTTGTGGAAGTCGAGAGGGGATTTGTCGATCATTGATGTTGGTAATGGCTTCTTTGTCGCTAAATTTAATCTGGCCGAGGATCCTGAGTCCCATTGAGCATTGGGCATTGAATGATTTTTTATCACTACCTGGCAATTTAACCTTGGATTCCTAACTATAATCCAGATACGGCTACTGTGAACAAAGTGGTTGCCTAGGTTAGCATTTTTCGTCGACCGATGGAGCATTTTGATGAGGACTTTTTAATGCGTGTAGGCAATCAGATTGGCCTCCCCTTGAAGGCGAATACTATAACACTTGTCGCAAGAAGAGGAAATTATGCACAACTATGTGTTTGAGTTGATCTCTCTCAACTCTTTGTGCCCATGATCGCTATAGGTGGCGGTCGATGCAATATTGAGTATGAAGGCCTACACCTCATTTGCTTCCACTGTGGTTGTTATGGACATTGAACTAAAGAGCGTGAAGATAATATTATACCTAAGGCATCTAAGCATGGAGAAAGGTTTCCTAATGCAAATATTCAAAGAAAAACAAAACCTTTGGTGCTCCAAAACAAATGAGAAATTTGAAGACTGTTCAAATTTCACTTTGCTGTGTTGTAGCCCCAATCATGGTATAAACATACAGAAAACGTGGAAGTTGAGGCTCCATTGCTTTTTCGAGCCCTTAGTCTTCATCTTGCTCCTCTTTGATTGAAGCCTCGTTTGAGTGACGATGAGCTACTTGACCAATTTGCTCGAGAATATAAAACCCCCAGTCAGCATCATTCCCATAATACTGAATTGGGGTTGCCCAAAAAGGTTAGCTTCTTCGTAAATGGGGAGATGATAATGAAAAAGGGAAGGCTTGTAATTGCATCTAAACCTATTTCAATAATTGATTATGAGGTTTCTATTCTAGTGGAACAGGAAATGGCTGGACATCTTCATGGAACCTTGCTATCAAATGTTTGCAATCAACCTAAATCTCCTGAACCCATATTGATTAAAGATAGTGGGATCCGGGTGGTGATACAGAGGAGCTGGCTTCAATGGTACCTGATTCCTTTGATGTTAAAATGGATTAAGTTGACCACTACATTGCTTTAATTATCATTTAATATTTTACTTGATGATGAATATTTTGATTTGGAGTTGTCAATGAGCTGGAAACGAGAAGTTTCTTCTCTTGATGAGGAATATTGTCAGCAAACAAAGTTAGCTTCGTATCGGGTTGCCATATCCAAGATAATACTATCATTGCTCAGATTCAATGTGAAAAATGAAGGGGAAGAAAGGCTATACACTGTCAAGGTCTATCTGGAGAAAGCGTACGATAGGTTAAGGTGGGATTCTTTCATAATACTATTCGCATGACAGGACTTCCAAATTCTCTAGTGGATTTCATCATGCAATGTATTACTAATGGTATGCAATTTTGGAATGATGAACTTACAAAATTGTTTCAAACTTCGCGAGGTTAAAGAAAAGAGGATCCGATTTCACCTTATATATTTATCCTTTGTATGAAATGGCTTTCTCATCTAATCATGCGATTGGTAGATAAGGGTGACCGGAAGCCGTTTCGAGTTCATCAAGGTAGTTTTGTCATATCTCATTTGATATTTGCATATGATCTCCTTTTATTTGTTGAAGCTTATGTTGAGCAAATGCAAAGTTATTACAAGTGTCTAGAATCATTCTGTGATGCTTCTGGTCAAAAAGTAAGTGCCACTAAATCTGAACTTTTTAGTTCTAAGAATGTCCCTCGGTACAAAACGCTCCATATTAGTTCTGCTGTACACTTTCCTCTTACAAGCAATCTTGGCAAGTATTTAGGAGTACCACTGCTTCATGACCGAGTTAGTCGTAAAACTTACCAACCTATTATTGATAAAGTGCATAGAAAATTAAGTGGATGGAAGGCTAAAAATTTTCTTGCGGGGAGAACAACTTTGGTTCAATCTATTGCTATGACTATGCCTTTTTATGTGATGCAATCGCAAAAATCTGCTATAACTTGTGAAGCATTTGAACGTGATTGTCGGAATTTGGTTTGGAGTGATTTTTATGAAAAAAAGAAAATTCACCTATTAGGATGGGAAAAGCTTTGCCAACTAATGAATTATGGAGGATTAGGACTTGGCAAGTTATGTGGGAGTAATAAAGCATTTCTTATTAAACTTGATTCTGTCTCAATTTTTGAAACCAGAGTCCTTATGGATAACTTTTATTAGAGACAAATATCATTGCTTTGCACTACTCCCTGTTTCTAGTCCAACTCGTCCCACCTATTCTTTACTTTGGAAAGCTCTTCGTGAAGTATGGGATTGTAGGAACCAAAAAGGATATAGACAAACTTTGAAGATATTGGTGAAAAGCATACAGATACATAAACGAGAGAGAATAATATTCAAAATACCTTTTGCATAGGCTTTACACAGAGAAATACAAGCTTAGCTCTACAAGCTTTTTCTCAGAACTCTCAACTCTCTCTTTCTATGGCTTTCCACTCACTCTAACACAAATAGGGAGGGAACAACTTATTTATACTACTCCTAAGGTATAGGTGAAATTTTCTTGAAGACCAACTTTTATGCTTGAGGATTTGTAAACTTGAGGATTAAGTTTGAATAAAGACAAAAACAATTTTAATATTTCTAACGGCCTTCCTTAAAATTGATTTTGGAAATCAACAGCACCAAGCATCGTCTTCAATTTCTCAAACAAATCTGCCTTCAATGGTTTCGTCAAAATATCTGCAATCTGATCCTTAGATCTATAGAAATCAAGATCTCTTTATCTTTGACCAGCTCACGGATATAATGATGCTTGATGTCTATGTGTTTGCTCCTGGCATGAAAAATAGGATTCTTGGCTAATGCAATCGCCTACTTGTTATCACACATCAATTTTGTAGGATATTCCAACGGTTCTGAGCTGCGAGTGCTAAGACCATCCGAATGGTATTCATTTGAGCCACTGGTGCAAATACTTCAAAATAATCAATACTTGACTTTTGCTTACAGCCTTTCATGACTAGTCTTGCTTTGTAACGATCCACCTGACCGTCGGGTTTGTACTTTGTCTTGTACACCCACTTGACACTAATGGGCTTCTTACTAGATAGTAAAGAAGTTAGCACCCATGTGTCATTCTTTTTAATATAGTGGATTTATTCATCCATTGCTTGGATCCGCTTTTCATCTACAGTTACTTCATCATAGGATACAGGGTCACATTCAGCAAATAAACAAAAATTTACCATAGTTTCATTAGTGATTTTGTCACTATCACTATCATTCTTTCTTGTGACCATATAATCCCTGAATTTTGTTGGAGTCTCTCGCAGTCACTATGAACGACATAATGGTGGTTCTAAAGCTACTGTTGGGGAAGAAAATACACCACTAATCGAAGATGATGAAGAAGATACACCACTGGTCGAAGATGATGGAGGTTTTTCTGTATCTCCCTCCAATGGTTCATCTTCGATGGTAATGTTTGTTTGGTCACCTTTTTGGTTTTAGTCCTAGGCTTTATCTTCTAAAAACTGGATATCCCTGCTGATGATTACCTTTTCAATGACTGGGTTATATAACTTATGACCTTTAGTTGTATCACTATAGCCAATAAAGATGCACTTCTCGCTTTTGTCATCCAACTTCTTCCTCCGTTCATCTGGTATATGGGATATGCCACGCACCCAAATACTCGTAGGAACGAAACATCTGGCTTGTTACCGCTCCAAGCCTCTTCTGGGGTTCTTCCGAGAACACTTTTTGTTGGACACCTGTTGTCGCGACCTCCCTGAACTGGCCCCGCCGCCTAAGGGGTTAGGCTAATGGATTATTAAGTTAAACTTAGCTCGAGCTCTCCCAAGCCCATACTAATTCGCGACTTAAGTTTAAGTTGTTAACATGCAAATCAATTTCATTTAGAAGTCGCCACTAATCGATTTTTGATGGGTCGATTAGACACTCAAGTAAAGCACGGGAGAAATGCTTTACTTCTACGAATCAGAGATTCAATAGATACGGGGACTTGATTACACTAATTGATCAATTAGTGCCCTTTCAGTACCTAACCTTGTTCAATTACTGCCTAACGTGTTCACACTAATCGGGAGTTTCAAAATTCGATCCCTAACCAGGCTAAGGGAGTCCACAATCAATACATGAATCTAATGTGCATATTCAACCACACGCGAGGTTAAATTAAACACGTAATTCAAAGTGTGTGAACCGAGCAAAGTGTAATTAAACATGACACTAATCACACGATAGGACAAGAAGAACCAATTCCAAAGTCCAAATAAATTTTCTAATTTTTCGAAAAAAATTTTAAAAAATTAATTTTTTTAATATTAAAATAATATAAAACAGACCGGGTCGGATCTATATATCCGACCCGGATAAAATATTTTTTTTATAATTTTTATTTTTAAAAATTTTTAAATATTAAAATAATAAAATAATATTAAAACGGATATGGGTCGGATCTCTACATCCGACCTGGATCGAGACTGACCCGGGCATGCCGGCCCTGGTCCATGACAGAACAGGGCTCATTTATTGAGCCCGGTCTAAATTTTTTTTTTAAAAGGAAAGGGCCCGGCCCGAAATTCTTTTTAAAACAAATTAAAGCCCAACAAGAAAATAAAAGCCCTAAACTCTAAATGCGCCGCCCACTGCCTATTCTAGCCCTAATCAAATAAAACTAAATAGATCTACAATTGGCCCAAATACCAAACAAAAACCCTATTTAGCCCTAACCTAACAAAGCCTAAAACTAATAAAACCTAATTAACCTAAAACCGGTCCGAAGTGTAAACCCTACCTGGTTACAACTCGTGCACCTGACCCGACTTGCGACCGCCGACCCGACTCGCCTGGCCTCTACGTCCGACGCCTCGCCTTCTCTGGCGACCGGCGCCCTTCCCGTCCGCGTCGCCATCCCGACAAGGGGTGGCGGGCGTCCTCCGTCCGGGTCGCCGCCATGGTGACCGGCGGCTGACTGGGACCGTCCAAGCCTCGATGAGCGACTAGCCGGCCGCGAGTCAGCCAGGTCCCGGCAGGGGACTGACTGAACCGAGCTCCCTGCTCATGCCGCTCTCCGCGAACCTTCCTCGCTTGTCGGAAAAAGAAAAAAGAACGACTCTGCCGACCAAAAGCAAGCGACAACGCAGCCAAGACACCGCCAGTGAAAAGAGAAACACCGAGATTCAAGGACGCATCACACGCTAAGGAAACAACTTGCGGATTTCATTCAAACATTTCAGCGAGCACGTGGTGTGCGACATTAAAAGGGAGGCCACGAACTCAAACAAAGTACGAAATGCAGATCACCATCAGCATACAGCAACCAAAACACGCCTGAGATCATTCAATGGCTGTCCATCTACACTCGACACAAACATAAACAGGGAATCACAGATCTCGGCATCGGTTGAGGCCAAAAAATGGAAAAACAGGGCATCCGGGAATCGCAAGAAACGCGAGCTCAGTCTGCGGAAGTGACCCTACCCGGCTGGGCGACGACGAATAAAGGGCGAATTCAAGATACGTCGGACTCAGTTCGGTCGCCTCGCAACGTCTCCGAACCAGGATCCTCGGGTAATCGACTCAAAACCTTTGAAGAAAATCCAAATAACCGAGACCTACCTTGGGCGCGAAAGGGAGACTGCGGGTTCGAGTGGTGCGGCCGGGAGTCGTCGAACGACGCTCGGGCGCGGCCGGGCTACAAGCAAGCTCTCCGTTCTCTCCCTCATATCCCGCTTTCGTCCGCTCTGTCTCTCTCTGTTTTCTCTTCGATTTCTCTCACTCTCTCTGTTCTCTCCCTCTCCCTGTTCTCCCCCGGACCTCTCTCGGTTTCCTCTCCTTTAGCTCTCTCGAGCTCCCTCCAAAAAACCTCCTCTTTCTCTCTCTCGGAACTCTCTCCCTCTTGTGTGCTTCCTCTGGCCTCTTTTGAATGCGCAGAACGTCCCCCCTTTAGTCAATGGACTGCGCGGTCCCCCAAGCCAGAAGAAAAGCTTCTTCTTCTTCTTCTTCTTCTTCTATTTTTTTTTCTTTTCTCCTTGGCTTTTCCTTCTTTTTCGTAAGTGAAGGAGGCAGAGCCCCTTTTGGTGAATGGGTTGAATGGTCAAAGAGGAAAGGCCTTCACGTGCTTTCTTCCTCTTTTTTTTTTTTTATAATTAATTTAATTTTTTTTTGAAGATAAACGAGGAAAATATGTTCTAGCATGCCCTATTAATGTAAATGCACCTAATGTCTATATGCCATGAAAATATTTTTGATTTAAGGGTTAAAAATTAATCCATAATTTTTATGCAATAAAACTCTAAATGATTTAGGAAAATTGAGATGTCAACACCTATTTAGCACAAATACAACGGCTTTTACCCAAAACTTCTTTGATAAATCTTTAGCCTTTAGCATACTCATTGCCATTTCAAAAATCATTCTATTCTGTCTTTCTACTATACCATTTTGTTAAGGAGTAGCTAACAGTCAACTGACGTTTTACTCCATGAATTTTACAATATTTGTCGAGTTCATTAGAAGTAAATTATCCACCTCTATCCGATCTCAATGTCTTTAGATTGAAGCCACTATGTTTCTCAACATAGACTTTAAATTCTTTAAATTTGCCGAAAGCTTCTGATTTTTCTCTTAAGAAATATACCCATATTTTTCTAGTAAAATCATCAACAAAAATTAGCGTGTACTTTTTTGTCTGATTGATTCCACCACAGTAGGGCCACATATATCTATATGTACCAACTCCAAAGGCTACTTGACTCTTCTAACTTTTCCAACTGGAAAGGATTCTCGATGTTGTTTTCCAACAAGACATCCTTCACATGGATGATTTGGACAGTCAATCAAAGGCATGCCAGTCACCATCTTTTTCTGGATGAGTAATTTTAGTCCACGAAAATTTAGATGACTAAATCGAAGATGCCACAGCCGCTTGCTATCTTTTGCCATCGCTTGAAAAATTAACAGAGTATTCGTCTAAAGGGACAGAGGGAACATCTGGTTCTTCGTCATTTGTGCCGTCGTGATCAACTTATTGTTTACACCTTTGATAGTGCAAACTCCATTTTCAATTAACTTTATGACCTTTTTCGAAAAGTTGCCTAATATTAAGCAAATTCCAGAAAAGTCTTGGCACAAAGTAAATGTCTGCAATAGTAACATCAGTACCATTTTTTGATTTGATATCAATGTTACCTTTGCCCAAAACGGGAATTTTTGATTTATTCCTGAAGTTGAATTCACCACGAACTGTCTCGTCTAATTGCAAGAATAGCTCCTTTCGGCCACACATGTGATTACTGCACCCAGTATCGAGATACCAAATATTGGCATCCATGGTACTTGAGTCATCCGTTTTGCATGCTAACACCATATTTTCATCAGAATCGACAACATGTACACGTTCTGGCTGCTCGTGCCCCATGTTTGCTTGACATTCGGATTTGTAATGTTTGAATCTGTTACATTTAAAAGACAAGAAATATCTAAGCAGATAAGGAAAAACTGCGAACTTTTTCTTCGAACTTCGAACTGGATTGTATGTATAAATCGTGCCAGAATTTAATCGACGACTATAGCCACACACGTACACAAAGATGTAACGCTGAAATTTAATCAACGACGCAACATCCGGGATAGAGATACACGTCGGAATTTAATCAACGACACGAATCGGAAAGCTATAACTAAGGAAAAGTAAGTGCGGTACAGGAAAGTAAATATAATTGAAAGATAACATGTTGATTGATTTGTCGGGGGGAGGTCTCTAGTAGATGGCCCGTGATATCTATAATGGTTGTGTGGTAACTGCTTCTTAGCGATTTTCAACGATTGTGCCCATGTTCTTCTATTCCGAAAATCTTGTCTTCATGTCCATGTGATGCCATGATCCTACTTTCAAGATAATTGTCCCACGATCTTATCTACATGTGATAATTGCCTCGTGATCATGCTTACAAGTAATTGTTCCCTCAAAATATATATGTATGCTTCTTAGTGGTTTCCAACAGTTGCGTATACCTTGATGGTTTGTTCAACTCTACTACGTTGACGGTTGCTTTGACCCTAATATGTTGACGGTTACTTCTTCAATAGTTGTATCCGAGATTGTCGACTTCACTTTTTGTCGATTCCTTCAAGTTGGCAATTCTTCACTGAAGTGTCTATCAATTTCTGCATCTTGACTAGTCACGACCGTCGACTTCCTTTTGATATCGACAACTCTATAGTGATTTTCTAATAGAACTCAAAACATAAAATTTGTAGATCCAGGAGTCTTCGTTCTTTTGGCTTTGGAATCAGGTCAATCCGATCTGTCTTTGCGAAGTTAGGATCATTTTCTCGAACTAGCGCAGAACTGAAATTTCTGCATCGTGACTAGTCACGACCGTTGATTTCCTTTTAAAGTCAACAACTCTATAGTGATTTTCTGAGAAAACTCAAAACATAAAAGTTGTAGATCCAAGAGTCTTCGTTATTTTGGCTTAGAATCAGGTCAATCCGATCTATCTCGACGAAGTTATGACCATTTTTCCGAACTAGCGTAGAACTGAAATTTTTACATCCTGACCAGTCACAACCGTCGACTTCCTTTTAACGTCGAAGACTCTACTGTGATTTTATGAGAAAACTCAAAACATAAAAGTTGTATATCCAAGAGTCTTCGTTATTTTGGCTTAGAATCAGGTCAATCCGATCTATCTCGACGAAGTTATGACCATTTTTCCGAACCAGCGTAGAACTGAAATTTTTACATCCTGACCAGTCACAACCGTCGACTTCCTTTTAACGTCGAAGACTCTACTGTGATTTTATGAGAAAACTCAAAACATAAAAGTTGTAGATCCAAGAGTTTTCGTTCTTTTGGCTTTGGAATCAGGTCAATCCGATCTGTTTCAACGAAGTTATGACCATTTTCTCGAGCTACCGTAAAATAGAAAATTTTGCTCGTTTTCCCAATATTGTCGAAAATACCCAAAAATTGGTCATCTTTGGGTCTAAACATAGACACATGACACATGTCAGAGACATGTGCCCCTTATGTTGGCAGCTTGATGAAATTTACTTCCACGTTGTCTATTGCCTTTGTCATGTGTCTCTTAATGATATTTGGTACAAACACTCATCGACCACAATTGAACCATCATTGATGCACTAAATGGATATCAATTTCTGCAATCGTCGACGATGGGACGTGTAATTCATATCTCTCTCATGTATTTTTCATGTCGATAAGTTGGCGATTTTTCGGTGTAAACAGGATCCATGAAGCACATATAACTAATATTAAGACCACCTACCACCCTAATTGAATTTAAAAACGCAAAATAAGACTGAGAGGAACTGCGTCCTCTTCCCCTCAATTTATGGCATATTGGGACCCGTTTACCCGATTCGGTACCATCCACATCAATCGCCAGAAGTTGCATGACTTGCTATTGCATTCCAAAATCAAATAGTACATCATCAAGTTGCATTTATACGAGTTGATGTTGAAATCTGATGGTTTGCTATCGATAAGACCGACGATGCAGTGCAAAACGGGGAATTCATATATTAAAAGTTACGCGAACAACGTTGTTCACGTGGCGCAGTACTAAGTAGACTTAAAAGAAAAATGAATTTCAGCGTCTCACATGAAATATTGGAAAAGTTGTCCAATCAGGCATGAATATATAGTACATATGTCAATTCAATCATAAACTTTCTAGCTTTATCAATGTAGTCCCGAACCTCAACGTGAAATTTCGATATCGTCCTTCTGGCCAATTTTGAGAGGGAAATCGCTGACATGGGGGTGTGACACGTAGGATAGCTGGCGATAACTGGATCGCCACGTCAGCATTTTAATGCGAAAATTAACTAGAATGACTGCACTGGAATTTCATGTAAAGGTTTATGATTAAATTAGTAAAATTAGAAAGTTAAAGGCTGAATTGACATATATAAAATAAGTCCAAGATTAATTGGATAATTTCCCCTGAAATATTTGTCTTAGGTTGAATCCTTCTTTAGCGGGGTGGAGGGGGTAATTCACTCACCGAAATATTCAGAGAACTCCCTCAATATTTATATAAATATTTGTTTGACCCCAGTATTTTCTGGTTATCACTTACCGCCCCCACTAAATTTACTATGATCGAGAATATCATCCAAACATCCTTCATTTTCGTACTGTGTGTTTACCGCTGATGCTATGTTTCAAAATATTTGTGTAAGGAGTGTGCATTTTAAAGTTTTTCCGTTGGGTAATCATCATATTTCCACCCCTCCCCCAAAAAATAAAAATTTATTTAAAAAAATACCGCAAAAAACCCTAAATTGTATTCCTTGTGACGGCAATAACCCAAACTTTATTTTTGCATCACCAAAACACTCGAATCTATACTGGTGTGACAAAAACACCATTTGTCTACAACAAACAAAAATCCTAAATTGTTCCCTCCAATGGCCAAAATTTCTTTTTGTGTCACTAATACCCAAACTTATACCGACGTGACAAAAATTTGAAGTTCTTTTTGACACATTACCATAAGCTTGGAGATTTTAGCGATAAAAAAAATCGGGGTATTGGTATCACAATATACATAATTTATGATTTTTGGCAACATAATAAAAAAATGGGTTACCACCTGCCTGGGTGGCGCTGCTGGAGATGGCACTCTTCCTCTCGCAAAAGGTTGAGTGTTCGAATCCCGAGCGCCGCAGGGTGACTTAATCGGTGTACGTGTGTGGTGGCTAGCACATGTCGCCCCCAGGATTTACCTCCCGGCTGTCGGCCGTGCGGGGGTTCCCTAGGTTATAAAAAAAATAAAAAAATAAAAAAATGGGTTAATACCATGAAAAACTCTAAACTTGCATACTTAAGATAAATTTACCCCAAACTAATTTTTTGACCACAAAAAATCTCAAATTAGTGCACCTGTGATAAATTTACCCCAAATTAATATTTTGATCATCAAAAACCTCAAATTGGTACACTTGTGACAAATTTACCTTTCGTTAAATTGGATTAATATCACAAAAAATCACAAACTGGTAAATCTGTGACAAACAGATGGGTAAAACCCTAAACCGATACACTCGTCAACTGCCACGTGTCATACAACTCAGCAATTTGATGGTAAAATTTGACGGAAACTAACGAAAGATAAATTTGTCATAGATTTACCAGTTTGGGATTTTCAGTAGTAAAAAAATTAGTTTTGGATAAATTTGTCACATGTGTACTAATTTGGGATTTTTCATGGTATTAACCCTAAAAAAAATTGAGGCATGGATGTACTTTATGATTTTTTTTAGCATTAATACATCGAAAAACCCCAAACTGGTACACTTGTGACAAATTTACTCAAAACTAATTTTTTGACCACAAAAAACCCCAAACTAATACACTTGTGACAAATTTACCCTATGCTAGTTTCTGTCAAATTTTACAGTTAAATTGTTTTGTTAAATGACATGCGGCAGTTGACGGATGTACTAATTTTGGGTTTTACCCTCCGTCAGTTACAGGTGTACCGGTTTATGATTTTTTTTTATTAATCCAATTTAACGAAAACTAATGGAGGGTAAATTTGTCACAAATGTACTGGTTTGAGATTTTTGGTGGTCAAAAAATTATTTTGCGACAAATTTATCACAGGTGTATCAGTTTGAGATTTTTATTAGTCAAAAAATTAGTTTTGGATAAATTTATCATGAGCGTACTAATTTAAGATTTTTCGTGATATTAACCCAAAAAAGTCGAGGAGTTAATGTATGGAGATACTTTATGATATATTTTTTTATTTTTTATTTTTTTAATGGACACATTTTCCGTTTTTTCTTTTGGTCAATATATTTTCTGAGGTCGAGATCCCCACGTAGTGGAGGGGGACTCCTCCGCCCACACGGCCGCAATCTCGTCGGATGGTCATATGTATTTATGAAGGAACATCCCACCACCCCACCACCCACACAGCGTCCATCGCGGTGCCGCGTGTCCACTGCCCAGCTCCACACTAGCCCATCATCGTCCTCGTGTTGCACGGTTGGCACATGGTCCCACCCCGCACTTCCAAGGGCGAGAGTGGCCGAACCTACTTCCATAGATAGAGACGAGAGACAGAGAGGGAAGAAGATCTTGCTTCTTCCTGTTCTTGTTGTTGGCTTGTTCTTGTGGGAAACGCAGAAACCCGTGGCGTTCGATCTTTCCCCCCCTGGTGGTCAGGGGGAATTCTGCGCGCTTACGTGATGGTTTTGACGACCCGGCATCCTTTCGTACGTCGCCGGGCGTCGTCGGTCAAACCGTGAAGCCCGCGACAGCGACGGGTGGAATTCAGACGCCCCAGAGAAAGAAAACGAAGGCTTGTTCTTGAGCACCCCCCAGGAAGGACAGAAAGTTGGACTCGGAGTTCTTGTCGCTCTAGCGCTTTTCCTCTTCTCTTCTTCTCGGTAAGGTTTTTGGTTCTTCGGAGTTCGGACGCCGTCTCTGCTCCTCTTTTTGCGTTGCTTCGATGCTTATCTTCGATTGGTGTTGTTTCTTTCTTTTGGGTATTTCGTGGTTTTGCGGCGTCGTCTGGTGCTCCTGTTCTTGGTTCTTTTCCGTGGTTCTTGAAGTTCGTGAACAGGACAGTGCGGGGTCAGCGTTTCGGAGGGAGTGGTTGCGTCGGTTTCATTGGGAATTTCGGTTCGTACCATCACCATCCACACTCTGGATCTTCTCTCTGGATGCCTAACGTTTCGGGACATGACACAGAGCATCGAAAGCTTTTTCAAAGGACTGTTTTGTATTCTTGTGCACCGAAGGAACGGTTTTTACCTCAAATTCTGGGAAAGTTATACGCCAATTTAGAGAGAGAGAGAGAGAGAGAGAGAGAGAGAGAGAGAGAGAGAGAGAGAGAGAGAGTCCTTGATACAAGGCTTTCGAACATAGATGCGCATGGAGCTCAATTGCAGCTTCTGAAATGAAATGTCGAACTTTTACGCCTATGGATTGATGATTCATTTAGCTAGTGATGCCCCCCCTTTTTCTTGATTAGTTGATTTTGGAAGCATTTTAAGGTCATACTAAAACCCAGGGCCTGCGTGTCCTGAAAGCCATTCCTTTTCTTCTCTTTTTTCGCCGGTCGCCGAAAGGAATTGTTGTGCGAACTGTGAATTCCGAGATATGCTGCTGTTGAGGGCACATCGGTTTCTTTTCGTTCCCGTGCATACACTGTGTGTGTTGATCAAGTGTTTGCGTATGTGCAGCGGAAAGTGCCGACTGCGAATAGATGGCTGAGAGGGAAAGAGTTCACCCAGATTGCGTAAACGCGTCGAATCCTTTCCATAGGTGCGTGGAAGATTGCTACATAAAGATTGCCACATCAAAGGCCCGCAAGAGCAAAAGTTTTACAGGTGCTTTCTTACACCATAGGTCCTCTTTTGATTCTCAATTGTCGTCGCAGGTTTATTCTATTAGTAGTATGTATTGTACTTGAAAGATGCAAAGACATGGTTCTTTCATTGCCCATCCTGCCACAAAACAGAGGGAATAAGGGGAGGCGGGTGGATCTTTTCTTTGGTCAGAGACCAATGACCTTTCAGGTCAACTATTTCATAAGTGAAGGGTTTGATGAATGGAATTTCTGCTGAAAAGGATGCTGTGACTCGTGAGTGATCTTAGCTAGGATATCTTGAAAAACTATTGGAAAATTTCCTCTGTTTCAAGTGGTGAGAAAGGTAGAACATTTAGTTATCAGACTGATAGAATTTCGGCCTGCAGTCATGTTGAGTTATTTTGAAGCTCAGCGTTATTCATGTACGTATCTTTTATTCGAAGTTTGGGAGTAAATTTACCATGCTGATCGGCATCTGGTTTGTCACTTGGTTGTAGAGGAAATGGATAATGGGAATTGAAGTCGCCTTCGACTAGCCATGTTGAACTCGCTAATCTTTTGTTTTGCATTCGATGCTCTCGATAAATATCTAGACAGTGCATTGCACGTTAGTCATCATCAAAGGACGGTGAAACAGCCTTCATTAAACTCGTATGATAAGTTCCACCATGTTGGCCGGTCTAGGAACTGCTGCAACTACAGCACATCCAAGTGTTTGATTGACCGAAAGATTTTGCCGTTATCCGTTGCAGGATACAATGTCGGAACTAATGGTTTCCAGAATTCAAGAAGGAAAACGGCTAGGGGGTCGAGTTTTAACAACAAGCCAGCAAATGCGCATGAGAAATCAACTGCCCATACCGTCCCTGTAGCCACTGCTTGGTCATCTGATTCAAACTTAACTTCTCCAAAAAGCGAACTGGAGAGCACAAATCCTGTGTCGTCATCTGTGCCTTTCTCTGGAGAGATTCATGTTGAGGACTTCTCTTTCAACAAGGGGCAACTTGGGACCTCTCGTTTGACTACAACTTCAGGACATGCCACACCAGCCCTTGGTCTCTCTGTGAGCAGTCTCTCTCTCTCCCTCTGAATGATTATAGCGTATATGTGCACATGGAATAACGTATGCAATAGGATACATACGGCCACGCCTTGATTTATGGCAGGTCCCACTTCTTTATGGGCTGAAACTCACTCCAGTGTAAATTGAATTCGTTGGGACTCGTCTTTCCATTCCGTTGCCCCCGTTGTTTTGTCATGCACATGCTTGTGTTGTTAGCATTTATGTTTTCTCACTCTCCAACCCCAACTTCTTTGTCAACAGCCAGATCGTCCCATTAAAGCTTCGAGTTCAGGTGTTACTGAGATTACATCGTCGGAACCACCAAAAGAGACGGAAAGTAATCAGCATCACATGCCCCCTGAGGTAGTCTCATCCATTCCCATCAATGGCGCGGAAGAAGGCACTCAACATAGAGGAGTGCATGACCATTCTCTGAGCTCCAGCATTTCTGATCCGGACCGTCCGTCTGAAGAGAGCCGTGAGGAGGAGGTCCACTCAGTTGCATTGGATTCCAGAGTTTCCGTCGGGAAGTACTATGTCAAAGGAAGTGTCTCCTCTACTTTACGGGCCATTTTTGACAAGTATGGGGATATAGCTGAGAGCTGTCGCATGGAATCGATCGCCATGCGTTCTTATTGCCTCGAGGGCATCTGCCTCGTGGTTCACGATCTCCGGTCCTCCTCAACCACTCAGCCAACGGAGTCTAAACTCCGAGAAATGTCAGCCGTTCTAAAGGACTTGGAATCCTCGCAAATTAAGGTCGATTGGTTGCGCCAAGTGCTCGAAAGGCTTTCGAAATCCGCGGAGCTCATCACTCAGTGCGACGCCATCAAGGTAGAGAAGGCCAAATGCGATCGCGTCTTCGAGACTACAAAGAAAAAACTAGAACGTCATCTGGAAGATCTGGCGGAGAAAGAACAGGCAGTCGCGGATGCAAAGGCGCGAGTGGCCAAGACCCAAGATCGCCTACGTCAGATCGAACTGGAATCTTCCAAATTGGAGGAGTCCGTCGAGTCCCTGCAGTCCCAGATCAAAAGCGGTCGCATCAGCAGCTTGTTAAACGAACTGGTGTGATGGAAACAGAGACAGTAGTAGTAACAGATAGAGACGGATGTTGCGACACTAATAAGCTTAAGCTAAGCTAACCCACGATAGGATCATGGGCAGTGAGGGACGTGGGTGGGATTTGTATATGTCATTGTAACAACAGAGATCGAGTCAACAGGTGAACAAAACTTACGTTCAGGTCACTGAGAACTCGTGGGAACACAATAAACGCTCGAGTTAGCGCATCGAAATCGAGATTATAACATGTTTTGCGCTTGCAATTATGGTGATCCGAAGCACAAATGCCATGGCCCAGAAAGCAAAGCAGAAGAAAGAGATGTCGCTCCGTCCCACACGGAAGAATGACAAGCTCTTTTCTTGTTTCTTAAAGGAGGGCAGCAAATGCCGAGGCGTCACGGGGGTGTGTGGGGGAAGTGACGTCGCACGTGCTCGTATTAAACCCTAAACCACCCTTAATTCATGGGTTGAAATTGGTGTGAGGGGTCTTTGTCCGGTGTTTCCCCCTTGTGGACCCGCCAAAAAAGAAACGACCGATGCACTCGCGCGTGCGGTTTGCCCCCGCGGGAGGTTCGCAGGTGGTGCTGCCGGCGACCTTGGCCGGCGCTTGTGGCGCCCGTTGTCCTCACCTCTCGGCCACCCCCTCGTTTTTGTTTGAATTCCACCTACTTGGGAAGCATGGGCACTCTCCGGGGACCCACCATGTAGGTGTTGGATACTCGATCGACACTTGGTCAGCAAGTGTCAGACATCCGATATGTGGTCAGCGTTCTGGACACACCAGCGATATGCAAATCTAGCATCCTGACACACAAGGGTCAATTTTAAACATTTTCAATAAAGTAGGGTTAAATTGAATAGTGGAATGTGGATTTCTTTTTTTTTTCCCCAAGTTTTATGGATTATTAGAATGAAATGTAGTGAAATTTGTCAATTCGAAACAATGGATGATATTAACAAATAGTGGATTAATGTTTTTAATGTAAATTCTAACTAGGCTCTTTTTTTTATTTAGTTATTTATGGATTTGAATCAAATTAATTTAATTGAAATAATCATGAAAATGATAATCTATCATGTATATATAAATATATATATTTTATATACGTCTCCTAACGTGTCGGAAGTTTCTATATTTTGAGAAATGACACTTAGGCGTGTCGTGTAGGTATTGGTGCTTCTTAGCCACCCACTCGCACTTGCGATTTGCCTCGAGGGAGGTTCACAGGTGGTGGTGCCGGCGACCTTGGCCGGCACTTGTGGCATTTGTCCTTGCCTTCTCGGAGCATGTGCAGAATCTCATTCAAACTTTGTCATAAAATGTCCAAACCCTTTGTGGAAAAATCCTGACTCTTTTATCCATTTACCTTTCAAGAAAAATGGAGATATCAATCCCACTAAACTCATTCGGGAATGAATCCGGATCATTTGATCTGAGCCCAAAAGGAATGCTCAGACTTACTTCACCAAAGATTAATCGAGCTATTCGATTCTTTCACAACTTTCAAGTTTCAAGGAAATCTTCGCAGTAAATATGGCATCAAGAAGTTTGAATTCCATATGTCCTCATTCTATCAAATGCTAAAGTTTAAACAGAAGCAAATTTCTCATCCTCAACTCCTCATATAGGCATAATGGTTTTCAAAGTATTCCTTTGAAACCAAGCATATAGCAGGAAAGAAGAATGTACTTGATTTCTTATCATGGCCAAAATAATATGCTACACCAGTAACATCCATAAACATGTATGTATCGCGAAATCCATTTGGTGGATTCAAATCCTCCAAAATGCAACATTCCTGGCCAAGCAGGCGGTACTCGCCGGAAGTTCCTGAATACATCCAAAATAACACCCTTTTTGAAAATTTGCCTGTATTAATGTAGAAATATCAACTGCTGATTTTTAGCAAGTTTGGAGGATTAAGTCTCAGACCCAATAGGCTGTATCTAGAATATCCTTTCATTCATCCTATCTCCCTCAATCTTGAACACAAATTCCCAAAGGAATTCAAGTGGTTTTGTTGGTATTTGTTCAATCTCTATATCATACTCATTGAATTTCTAACAACCAGATTTATTTTCATTATTGGCATAATTCTCTCGGGAGAAAAGAAGTTTAAACATTTGAGTGATATGCTTAATTGGTTCAAACCATTGGAAGCTTGGAAATACATGTTTTAGGAACAGCTTAGAGCTTGTAGACCCAATCCAGAGTTGCATACAACAGTTTTGTTTAGCAAGCCATGGGTTTTTATTCGTCCAAATGGAGACGTGAGCAAAACTCCATATAATGTAGAAGTAACTACTTAAAAATCTCAGCCAATTCCAAAAAAGTTTCACAAAACCCTTCCATGCAAAATCTCAACACTTCCCTAGGAATATAGAGAACTCTAGAGATTTTTATGTCAATACAACCATGTAATACCACCAGAAGTATAGCCGGCTAGTTCTAATAATCACAGCTATCAAGCGATAATTGATATAGCATTGAGATAATATTATGGCATAGATATGTAAGCAGATATGGATGCTGCTGCTGCTTCGGATAAAGCTGCCACATTCTCATCTCAAGAGGCCCCGTCCTCGTTCCAAGCCTCTTAGTCACATGATCCATGGGGATAACCATTATTGCAGGACCCGTATGATTATAGTGAGCTACAACTAGCACTTAGCTTAGGTCTTGACAAAATCAATCCATCATTGCAAGTAGAAAACTTTCCTCAGCCGGCTATTCCATCGTGTTCCGTTGATATCGCCTAAAGTTCTGTAGACGTTCCTAAGTCTTCATGAAAAAAACAAATGTCTTCGGAACTTCATGAAGATGTGGATCTAGAGTTCGCAAAAATTGAATGAATCCTCAAGAATTACAGGAGACAAAAGGACAGATGTAGTTCGAATAGCTCTGATGATGACAACACTGAGGAACCCATCCGTAAATATGACCTCTGAAGCCTTGCCAAGTGTGTTGAAAAAATCAGCTCGTCGTGTTTGAAAAACTAGCCCAATTTTCAGAAAATCACTGATCATGCACTGTTCATACACTGTTTGGCACTGTAGCAACACTATAGCAAGAAGAAAAATGTGTAGAAATGAAGATAAATAGTCGTCTAAAAGTGTTTCAGTCGTCTGTCAGTTGTAAAAGCCTTTATGATTGGTCGGGGAGTGTAAAATTATTGGTGATTTCTAGAACTTCTCCAATAATTGGTTATTCGTAAAAATGTCTGTATTGATACCTATATAAGGCCACGCCTGTAATATTGGCGGGGAGAATCCACTCCCCAAGAAATAAAACCTGTGTGTATTATGAATCTCTGAATCTTTACTTCTACCTTTTTGCTTGGTATGATTCTCTAAACAAACGTACGCGCGCTGATTAATTCTGGTAGTATGCTCTGTACTTGCCACGGTATGGAACCTGTGTATCAGAATTCTGCTACTATAAAGTAGTTTCAAGGTGCGAATCAAAATTCGAAGAGGGCTTGGTGGCTAAAAGGCAGTCCCTTTTATAAAGGCCTCGAGAGCGATTTGTGTGTGGGATAGCATACCTGACACAAGCCTTGTCTTTATCTTCCCTGATTTGCATCTTAGCACCTTTTTACTTTATCATTATATAATTATCTTTTAACCCTAGTTGACTTAAAAAAGCTTATGATCATTTACATACCTTTTTAGGCCGATGTAAACAATTTTTATTCATTTATTTTTTTAAGCGATATAAGAAATCATTTTTAGAAAAAATATTTTTCAAATAATTCATTTTCTATAAAATACACGAATCCTAAACTTCTGAAAATCTATAATGCATGCTTGGCATTTGAACATTGATTCTGTTGAGTCGCGCTACCTGGTCCTAAAGAGGAATCCAAAGGATGTCGAGACCAGATTAGAAACGGCGAGGTTGCCAAATGTAAGAGTCATTTATGAAAAACTATTGTAATAGGTTGTAGTTTATATACCAAACTAAATCTGGACTGTGGGTCCCATTGAACACGAGATCGATGTTCAATTTTTTTTGTGTACTAGATTTATGAATTGCTTTCTCATCATTGATGTTTCATACATACATATATACCGTACCGCCTTTTGCTTTCTTTCTTTTTTGATAAAAAAATAATCCATGTACCGTCCATTAGACATAGCCACGGTTCAGGAACCATCGGTTCTTGTTTGGAACCGACGGTTCCGGGCCGGTTCTGGTTCCGGTTCAAGGGGGGAGGAGGAGGGGGCGTCGACGTCGGCGGCTGCGGCCATGGGCGGGGGCGACGGCGGCGGGGGTCAGATCTGGGAAGACGAGGGGCGGGCGGAGGAGAAAAGGGGAGGACTGGAGGAGGCGCAAGGGAGAAGGGGGAAGGAGGGGCCGACCATGACGAGGACCTTACTGTCGGTCCGCGAGAGGAGTTTGAAGGCGAGGCCCGAGACGCAAGCTGTGCGGTATAGGGTCAACACGGTGGTGTCCACGGTGGCGAGGAGCTGGCCGGTGAGGGAGCTGAAGAGGATAAAGACGGCGTGGACCCCCGGCAGGTTCAGCACGGAGGAGTTGCTAGGGCAGTGGGTCACGAGCTTGACGCCGATGTAAGGGAAGGAAGGGTGGGAGGACTAGAAGGGCATGAGGAGGAGGGAGGCGGAGGGGGCGACGGCGATGGAGAGGGGGTGGGAGTGGCGAAGAGGGGTGTGGACGGAGGAGGAGAGGATGGAGCGGAAGTGGCGGATGAGGGGCTGGTGGGAGAGGAGAGGGTGGAGGACTGGAGGAGGTGGGCGTGGGTGGGGGTGGCCCGGTGGGAACGTGTCAACGTGGGGCTGCAGGCAGCAGTAGTTTTTTTTTTTTGCAACCGGTGGTTCCGGGCCAGTTCTAAAATTATTGGAACCGGAATCAGGGCCGTAGGCCACGGGCCGGTTCCGGTTCCGAACCGCGGACTCGGTCAATGGGTCGATCCCGGGTTTGACCCGGGCCGGTTCTAGGCCAAAATCGGCCTGTGGCCATGTCTACCGTCATCAATATTAAATTTAGCTTTTTAAATTTTATTTTTGGGTCACTTGGTCATGCTCCTTGAATAGAACTAATTTGGTCCTTAAAGCCAATTTGACATGATTGGTACCTGAGGTGACAATTCAATTCAACCGTCACACAAAGATTGAAAGGTTTGATATTAATTTCGTATCATTTTATAATTTTATCAAGCTTTGCAGATTTTAAAATTCTCAACATGTAAGAATTCCATCTTGTCATGGATGTAATGGGTTTAGAGACGACAACTTTCTCATAATAATTTATTTTCAGAGGACTTATGTTGTCGAGTTAATGATAAATTCATGCGGAAATAAAAAGGCATGTGGGAACACTAGAAATTGATCATGTTAATGTCTAAACCAAATTCATTGGGTCGGTTTCATATGTTACCGCGATGGAATTTATATTCTGGTGATTTAGTTTTAATTTATTATAAGGCAAATTATATTTTTGGTATGTCGAAACTAAATCCAATGGATCGAGTTTTTGTGGTAGATCAAGAGAAATGATCAAAATAGTGAGAGATGGAGAAGAGAAAATCTTTTATGTTCTTTCATTGTATCTCAAAAGATGAGCAATTGGAAAAAAAAAAATTCTCCTGATGTTTAACTCTTTTATTTGAGCATATGAACAATGGAATATTAAGAAAAACATTCTTTAATTATTGATTTTTCGTGAAACAAGTGAATAATATTTGATGTTTCATAGTTGACTTTCAAGTGAAACCTTTAAATGTGTGGCAGTTGGAATTGGCTGCCGAACCACTCGGGGGTACAAATAGGCAGAGCCAATAGAACTTGACGAGAGTTTTTGTCCCAACCAATATAAACCGAGTTAGGGTCGCTTTGTGCCTGGGTCCTAAATAAAGAAAAAGCGGCTTGGACCATACTTAATACCACACTATTATATGACTCCTTATTGTTTGATTATTAATTCTTTATGGCTAATGGAGGTCCACAAATGATACAAGATTTATTTTTAAATCTTTATCTCTTTATTTTTAAATATAAACTTTGTCTTTTAAATCGTTTTGCGCAAGTCTGAACTTATTTAAGCCTAGGCATCTCAAGTTCCGTATAGGTTCGAAATGCAAATAGGAAAACATACCCCGATGCTTGGCCTAACCTAATCTCGTGTCAAAAAAATCGAGACCAATTCGATCGGGCTAGTCCGAACTTTTGAAGTTATAGGATTTTTTCTCCATATCCATGATCATATCTAAAAATATCCCTACACAAAAAAAAAGTTAAAGGAATCCTAAAAATTGGGTGGGTCCCATTTGAGAGAAAATATTGAGTAGGCCGGCCCCTCCATGTCACCACGGGAGGGGCCGGACCATTCAATGCACGACACGTGGCGCCGCGTGTCGTATGGGTCCCACTTTCTCTCTCCATCTCCGTTGAAACTTCTGTATGGCCATCTCATCTAAATACGGAAGGTTCAGGACCGATCAAGAATTTTCACACGTGGGATTCTCCAAAGTTACTCCTCTCTCCCTCTCCCTCTCCCTCACACCAATTTCCCCCTTTTGATTCCAACTAATTTCAAAGCCTAAACAAGCAGAAATATAAGCGGAAAGTGATGATATCCGCAAGGATTCAATATCGATCATCGAAGCATATCGATGCTGGTTAGAGTCCATCGTAATCCAAGTGCAATCTCTCTTACTTCCCAAAGTAATCCAAACATATTCCGCACTCGATATGCCCGCGCTCAACACGCGCACACTCATGTATATAAGCCTTCCTCTTCAACATACCTTAAGGCTTAAACCCTAGCTCCTTGCACACTTGATCAGCTATGGCTCCAACCATGGCTTCAAGTCTGGAGCTAGGATCCCGAAATATCTTCTGGTTGGAGCGGGTGGCGTTCTTCTGCGCCTACATGTCGGTGGCGGTATCCCCGGCGTCTTGGTTCCCGGGCTTCATGCTCTTGCTCGCCTTCCAGGCATTGTCTTTCGTGCGCTCGGTCGTCCAATGGGATTATCCGGTGAGTGCGACGAATGCGTCGAGCTTAATACATTGTGCAGTTCTAGGGCTCTCGCGTGTAACTGATCAGCTTGCGATCGATGGTTCTGTGTTGCTAACGCGACTGTGTGCTTGGTTTGTGATTATTTGGGTGTAGGAATTGAAGGGCGATTCGTGGATTCTCATCACCGTGGAGCACGTCGCGGCGATCCTTCTCGAGGCCTACTTGGTATTCGGGCGGCCGACACGTCTCGC
The DNA here is from genome assembly GCA_031216405.1 of Syzygium malaccense. Lineage (NCBI taxonomy): Eukaryota > Viridiplantae > Streptophyta > Magnoliopsida > Myrtales > Myrtaceae > Syzygium > Syzygium malaccense. The sequence goes on along the minus strand of CM062259.1, from coordinate 23,092,202 downwards.
CGAGATGTCCTTCCTCCTTTTTGAGGTTTCGAGCGGGATTCGACTATTGCTGGCGTGGTGGGCCAAGCAGTCTGGAGAGGCTGCTAAAGTGAGCTCTCTCTCTCTCTCTCTTCAATATAATTGATCGATGTGAATGGAACTCATCACGAAAGTAGGAGTACATGTTCGAACTCATCATGAAATGTTATGTGTCGTTCGTGATTAAGGACATCTACTATATTATACGTGCTAGGTCTTCTCGTATGGACGATGTTGCCTTACATGTTGTAAAAGAATGAAACCCTAACACCAAAAAGAGCGTTCAAGATCCTATACTCGAAAGAAAGGTGTATAGCCAATTCGTGTTAATGGTTTTCGTAACTTACGTATTTCGATTATTAAAGCTTTTGAATCCTAAGATTTGTTAAATCGTTTATTGTCCAAAAGTCGTAGTCTGCTGTTTCGATTTGGCTTAAACCTTTACCTTTGATTGTTTCGGGAAGAAAAGGTTTGGGCAAAAATAGTTGATTGGGAAACCGAGAAGAGTGAAGAAGGAAACAGCGTCCCTAAGCCTGCAAAGAAAAAGACCACCAAAGCCAAGCCGAACCCGAAGCCAGCGGAAGCCGTGGGCCTCAAAGAGAAGACTTCCGAGGGACAGGTTGATAAGTTGGCGGAGACTGCTAAGGGACATGTTGATAAGTTGGAGGAGACCGCTAATTCGGCTGCCCGTTGTGAAGCCAATGATCAGGAGGTGCTGGACACTTCACAAGCAATGAGTGGAAGGGGGAGCCCCGGGGAACCGCCATTCGTGCAGCCACAAGAGAGCGGCGCGCAAGACGAATCGTGCCCTTCGAAGAAACCGAGGCATATATGGGCACCACCGCCAACACCTACGGTTGGGTTGTCTCGCGAGTACTTAGAAATCAGGGGCGAAGAAGACTCCTACAGCCTGGGAGGAGGATACAACGAGAGCCCTTGGGCACACGAAAGGGAGTATCTCCTGGAGGAGCTGGACAAGGCCGTGGGCGCAGTCAATATGTACCAACAGCTCGCGGGTGGATACAGCGAGGACATCCACCAGCTGACCACGGAGAATCTCCAACTTGCCTCTAAGATCGAGGACCTGACTGCCCGCTATGACACTGACCGGGAAGAATGGGAGCTGCTTCGCTATTGCTTCAAAGCTCTCTGCCACAACGCTTTCAACTTGGCCGGGAGGAAACGAAACGAGGCCTCGTGTGCGGAGTACTACAAGGAGTGCTGCCTCGAGTACAGCGAGAGCAAGGGCCTCCTCCAGGAGGAGAATGCTTGGCTCGAGGCGGAGGTGGAGGAGTTGAGAAAGCAGCTCGAGGAGTCCAAGTGCAAGTGCCAGGCCCTGGAGGAGAATGCTCGGCTTGAGGCCGAGACGGAGTGCTGCCTCGAGCACAGCGAGAGCAAGGGCCTCCTCCAGGAGGAGAATGCTCGGCTCGAGGCGAAGGTGGAGGAGTTGAGAAAGCAGCTCGAGAATTACGAGTGCAATCGCCAGGCCCTGGAGGAGTATGCTCGGCTTGGGGCTGAGATGGAGTGCTGCCTCGAGTACAGTGAGAGCAATGGCCTCCTCCAGGAGGAGAATGCTTGGCTCGAGGCGGAGGTGGAGGAGGTGAGAAAGCAGCTCGAGGAGTCAGAGTGCAAGCGCCAGGCTCTGGAGGAGATTGCTCAGCCTGGGGGTGAGACGGAGGAGCTGAGGAAGCAGCTAGATGAGTCCGACTGCAAGCGCCGGGCCCTGGAGGAAGAGAAGACCGGCCTCGATATCAATCTGAGCGGCGCGATTGCCCTGTGCGAGGTCTATTGCTTCTTGCTCAAGTACATCTCGCTTGTCAATAGAGTCAATAGCTAGAGTTCTCTCGTAGTCACTCTGGATTATACTCGGCTTTCTTTCATGGTCGGAATGTGGGTAGTTTTCCTCGGGAGTTTTCTCCTAGTCCTAGTTTATGAATTCTTTGACCTTGGTTATTTGATGAACTTGTTTCTATCTTGGTTCTGGGCATTGCTTCTGCCAGTTTGGTGTGTATATGTCTTGCTCACAATCTACTTGCCTAGTTCCCCCTAGGAAAAACCCATGATAGATCAATGGCGCAACATTGGTCACAGTCCTTAAAATATGTCAAGTTAGACCTAAAATACTCGTTCCTACCGTGCTACAATTACATAGCTGACACGATCCGAGGTCGGGCAATTCTACAATTCACTAATATAACTACTAAATGACAAGATAGATAACTTGCTGGTGTTTCCTTTTTCGTTACTCATTTCTCCCAGCCTTCTTCTGCTGAAACTGAATACATACCTGACATGGAGGAAATCAAGAGTAGCTTTCGAAGCACGGGTTCGATCAAATTGCTTGGGCATGATCGCTGCCCGGTCTTACTCTACGAGCACTGCCGGCAGGATGGATCCAGAAGTTTAGTATTTGGCAGGCCAAGCAAAATATCATCCATCATAACGAAGTTGTTGATGAAAATAACTACAATGGAAAGAGAATCAAGAAAATTCATTAGAATTAAACAAGAATTGATAAGAAATAATGGATACTTTTGTGCCTAATCACCGAAGTCCGTGCGCAACCCTCTTTTGTGTAGTAGAATTCGTTAAGAATCGAGCATGTATCGAACTTAACAAGACTCTCCTCTCAATGTAAGTAATCGGACAATCTGCTGGATAATTATCTCTCACCTCGATTCTAATCCTATTTATAACAATGCTCAATCGTTGGAAAATGAAAACGAACGCTCAGTTGTTGGTACTGATACTGGAAGAGTTAATACTGACCAAATTAAGCGATCTGCCAGAGGATAAAGTGCATGACTTCCATTTTGGATCCTTAATCCAACATTGGGCTTATATGTAAAATAATTATGTGTTGCAGACTGTCATGTGAACTTAAGCCAATTAAAAGTGATCTAATAAGGTAATTGGGTTTTAATATATCTGATAGGGTGTGGGCCTTTAATGCGTAGAGACTCTAGGGTAATTTCTATTTTTATGATGGGCTAAAATGGAAATACCAAAAAGAAGGGATAACAGAGAAGTTATCTATAAAAAACAGTTATGATCCTCAGATCACAATATCACAGAATACATAACGTATTCTTTCTCTGGCATCCATCACTAGAGAAAGAGAGATCTTAGAGAAATAATAAAGGACTCTCTAGGAGAATGCGTAGATCTGGAAGGCCGTCCGTACGACTCTACATATCAATCCCGCTATGGATTCAGGTACGCTTCCGCTAATAAATCTTACAATTCTTAATGGTTCAGCATGTACGATTTATTTAGGTCGTGATGATGTACAACATAATTAGGTTTTCTGTTGTTAACATTCCACTCCTACACATAACTCAGGAGTGCTTGATACATGTTTTAGGCTCCATACAGTTGGACCTGTAGTCTCAATTGCACCATCTCTTATCCTGTAAAAAGTCATGGTGATGAAGCCTACTAGGTGTCGACCCGCGCGCTGCGCGCGACTGAATGAAATCAATAATAATCTCGTTGAAAGCAGGGATATTCATAGATGCGATACAGCTATGAAGCCGACACGATCGCAAAACTCAACTAGAAAACAGCATATCCACGATCTCACATATATAGATATGATCTGTATATTGCAGGATGAGGAGGTCATGCACTGATAACAAAGCTGAGAGTTATCGGGAACAACGTGAAATATATGGGAGATACATCCTCTTAGAAAAACTACTCTGAAGGTAATGGAGTCTAAAGTGGTTTAGGCCAAAGCAGAGTTTCTCCGAAAAATAAATGATTTAGAGAACATTTTCCTAAAATTGATCGCTTTTATATTTTGAAATAATTAATCGATGCAAAATTATTTTCATTATCGACGATAATTTATGTCTAAACATTTTTGTGGACGATAAAATATTATTTGTTCTTTTTTTTTTCAAGTAATACAAGCGATTATTTTTATGAAAATCTTGTCCGAATTATTTATTTTTCGCGAAACTTGGAGCTTTTGCAGATTTTGGGCCATGTAGCAATTAACCGAGAAGGCAAATGGAGTTTTTGGGGGTGCTATTTGGGTTGGTATATGTTTTTTTGGCCATTTGATTCCTCGAAAAAGGATGAGGTATTCAATAAAATTGGGCCTCCATAATCAACTCGAGGGTTTTTCTTATGTTTTGCGTGATTTTGCTTTTGCTAATAATAATAATAATAGAGGTAATGCACGATTAACAAGTTTTGCTTGTTAATTAGCAGATTAATGTTAACTGGAAAGTTGAGATCGAACCGGATTATGAGAACTATCTGTAATTCTGTTGTTTACTGTAGAGAATTTAGACTGAAATTTAACATGAAATTAGAAAAGTGGGACATAGAAAATTTTCGATTAAATAAGACGCATGTCGAATCACCATAGAATTCCATTCACTATTCTTTACATTGATTTCAAGGGAGCATATCAACTATTTTCCTCCATCAACTTTCATATTCTTTTTTTTTTGGTCCATCAACTTTCATATTCATATATGAATAAAATGAACTCAATGGTTAATTATGTACTTCATAACTTAGTTTAATTATTTTCGGACAATCGATGCAATTGCTAGCATAAGTAAGTCTTATTGAAAATTTAATAATGATACAACCAAAAGTAGAACTATTACCAATAAAGTATCAGCACAAATGACAAGAGAGTTTGCTTCTTTAAGTCTTAGGTTCAAATCTTGTCGGGGGTACTGCGAGAGTAAAATTCTACATGCATCAGACCGACGTGAGGGGATGTGTCCCTAAAATCGTCCAAGGAGGTGAACCAGATTGGGTGCACCAAAGCTAACTCGGATACCATCCAATCCACTATTACAAAAAAAAATTGTGTTCATTTTTCCCATAATATAGTTGAAAAATAAACATATCCTTTATTTTAGGTTTATTTGAAATAGAAGACCAATAGATATACATTTGATCATTTATTTGGTGAGTACGTAATTATAAATTGGAATTATAGATACTTAAAACACAATATAAGGAAATTCGGAGTTCCTCCTTTTGTTTTGGGGTAATAGCACAAATAGTTTCTAAATTATAGATTAATGTGCAATGTCATCCCTAAAATTTTAATCTGTACAATGCAGTCCCTAAAATTTGGCCCAATGTGTAATGCCATCCCTAGTCTTTTAATTTTTTTAATATAGTCTCTGAATTGGTAAATGAATATAATCATTAGACTATAAAAAAATATTTAAAGTTCAAGGACTACAATGTTTATTAGACCAAGGTTCAAAGATCACATTAAACAAATTAAAAGCTCAGGAACAACATTTCACATTGGACCAAAGTCGCGAGATCATATTAAACAAATTAAAAGTTCAGAGACAATAATGCATATTTGACCAAACTACAGGATTATTTGCATCATTTCCCCCCTTTTTTATTACCAAAATTACCTTCAATCTGAAAGGTTGCAACCTTTTGTCCTATGCTCTTTTTTTTTTTATGAATATCAATAAATCTTCAATATCAATTGCATTCTAAAGGGTTGTTTATTTCATTGTAAATTTCTTGTCGTGAGAAAATATTTTAGGAAATTCAATTTCAAAGAAATTTATTTGTGTTGAAAATATTTTTTTTTCTGGTGAGAGTGTTGAAAATAATTTGAAAATTTGATTTTATGGTATTTGATAATATTACACTAAATGCAGCCTACATTGTGTCAAATGAGATATGATAACTAACAAATTGGCATCAACATCTTTTGTGTTTATTCTGTATTCCATCAAAATAACATGAATTACAAAGAAATTAAGAACGAAATTATGAATTGAATTTGTAAAATATAAAATATCGTGTTTCTTTGGGAATGCAGAAGAACATTTGAAAAGATTTATGAAAAAAACATATAAGAATTATCATAAAAGAAAAAGAAAAAATTGATGAGAGATATGAAATAGATATTAAAGGGACCTACGCGAAAGCAAGAAATTGGGGAAAATAATTTTCTTCTTGTTAGAAAAGAAAACCATTTTCCACAATCAAAACTTAATTGTTTTTAGGCATGGAAAACGCTTTCTGTCGGTCTGAGTAGTTTTATGTCGTACAAATGCTGGAAAGTCTAATTTGAAAAAATGATTTTTCATTAAACACACTAACCCTAATTCTCATAAGTTTTGCATTTCACGAGATGCACCTTCTCGTTTATAGCTCTTAGCCACTTTAAGTGTGATTCCATCATGATAAAAGTCGATCAAAACTTAAAAACTACGTTAGATTGCTACTTGTGTCAAACGGAATGTGCATTCAATTGCAACAAAAACATAAAATTATTATATCACAATACCAATTTTGCGCATGTTGGGCTCACAAACATACACCGAAAGGTGACGAATACACATCAAGAATCTGATTATATGCTAATTAATCAAATTAAACCATGTGACCCTATCCCTAAAAGTGAATTTTACCCTAGAGAACAAGTTCCTTATCGTTATTAGGCGTCATTATAATCCGTTATTCCAACCCCAAAATTCAAAAATTTTTATGTTATAGGTTTATCAAACTCTGGGGAAATTGGTCAATTAGTCATAAATTTATTGTACATATGTCAATTCAGTCTTAAATTTCTCAATTTTACCAATTTAGTTCTAAACTTTTGCACGAAATTCTAATATTGTCCTTTTAGCCAATTTTAGCCAAAAATTATGAACGTCGTGTGCCACGTAGGACGGCCGGCAATGACTAAACAGCCAGGTCAGCCACATTCAATGAAAATTGGTTTGAAGGATTATATTGGAACGTTGCACAAAGGTTTGAAACTAAATTAATCAAATTAGAAAGTTTAGGACTGAATTGATATCTCTATAATAAGTTTAAGACTGATTGGCTAATTTTTCCAACTTTTGATCAGTCTAAGACTAGCCCAATCGATCGACATTTCTAACTCAACTTTCAGGACCAATAAGTATAGTTTTCATCACGTTGCTTCAAATGTTGATTGGATCCTATCCCTACATCTTCTAGAGAGAGGGGGTCAAGTTGTTGATTGTCTTGTTCAAAATGGCAAAAAAATAGTATCATAATAATAATAAACGTGCATGATTTCCACTGACTTGATAATAATTAAAGCTAGCTTGTTCCCATGGACTGAGAGCCGATTCAACGAAGAATTATTCTTGCAATTCATACAACAAAATCTTCTCATTATCACTGTCGTCATGTGAACATGCGTGCAGGTTTCGTGGTCTAAATTACGAAATTGATTAGGTGCTTCTTGCTCATAAAATGGCGGCTGACTACAAAAATTCAAACCCTAAAATGAGTAGATATTCTCTCAGATACCTACCAAAGTGTGACATATCCTTCGAAGAAAATTCGACTCGACCATCTCGCATGACTTGATTATCCTTAAATTTCCATCACTGATCGAGCCATGGTTGCACGAACCAAGCATGCATCAGCCCGGTGGATCTCGATGGTCTAGATGATGTGCATCCCACACGATACAGCGGCCGAAAATCATTGAGCTTTTGCATGCCCGGAGCTTGTTGTAATGCGTTTTCTTTTTTTCCGAATAATTCCATCCCATTGAGAGAGCTTTCACATGTGCGGCTCCTCATTAGGGTCTTGGATTCAATGATTCGCCCTTAGGGCGGGTCCATTTCCATTCCATTCTATTCCATTTCATTCCCTTCCCGCACGCGCTCTTTGGAATGATGGTAAGAAGCATAATGCATGGAATGAAAAGTCCAATTCCCGTACTCATTTTCCTTTCGTTGCATGCGATATCCTTCAAAAAAATCAGGATCAGCTGGTGGAGCACATTCCCCACAAAGGGGACTGTGATCCTTATTCTCCCGAACACCACCACCGGTACTTGCGGCTTTCTATGGTGATCTTTTCGAACATTGGACATTTGAGTGTTGATGTCGCTATACATGCCCAAGTTGGATGCATCTTTCTAACACGATTGTAAAGCCTATGATGGGGGTACCTAAGAATATTTGAGTGCTATGCAAATGCGTCACGAAAATATTTCATAGGGATTGCCTGGTGACTTTTCGGATTCTTGTGATTTTGTGTATCGCCAAACTAATACATCTGGAAGCCCCATCTTCGAATTGAAGTCATTGAAACTTCCCCAAATCAAGTTATTAACTTAAGGATAAGAATTCTTACTATGACTAAATTTGCCTCTATTTTTATGGATTTCACCTTAAAAAATACACGAATCATGAATTCTCTCTCTCTCTCTCGCATGCGTCAGGACCTCTGCCACTACCATCGTGCTCATGCCGAGCCACCATCACCATTCCCCCCTCCCTTTATCAATGAAGGAGGCTTGCATAGATCATTGCCACCACAAGATTCGCCCAAGGTTGGTGACCACGGATTTGGGCTAATGAACTTACTTGCACATCTGACCCAAGATTTTGGCCACATTGCTGCTTTGTCGTTGTCGCGACCGCGTGGCGACTTTACTGGGGATTTGGTAAGAAACCCGTCTCTATACGAGCCTTGCAACATTGCCACTCCAGCGTATGCTCTAGGCTAGTGGTGCCAACCCCCTTTCCCCTTTTGCTTGTTTGGTTGCGCACTCTCTCTCTCTCTCTCTCTCTCTCTCTCTCTCTCTCTCTCTCTCTCTCTCTCTCTCTCTCTCTCTCTCTCTCTCTCTCTCTCTCTCTCTCTCTTCCATATAAATTTGGTGTGGGTTATAGGAACAACTACCCTAGCCCACCCTCGAGCACCGTCTATCTCTCTATAATTTGATTTTCGTGAGAGTTGTAAGAATGGCAACCCTCGCCAAACCCTGAGCTTCACCACACTCTCTTATTCGAACTTTAGCAATGGTCAAGGGAATAGTAACCCATGCTAAACCTCGCAAGTCTCCCTACCGTGCGCACGCATGCCGCAAGCACGCGAGAGTTGTTGCGTGGTATAATTTTTGTTTTGACATTTTTGCAATCGATGATGTGGCATCGATAGCGCCTTTTTGTGTCCATTACTCGCATGTCAGTGGTTTCACATCAGCAATTTGATTGCTGTTAAAAAAAGGACTCGCATCGCATAAATTGAGAAAGTTCGGTGATCTGATTGCACGAAAAACAAAATATGGATCAAATAACACAAACACCAACTCGACTTGAACTCTACTAACACAAGAGACCGCAAACAATCACCTTCGCCATGTAGCCTTTCCTTTAAGCGTCAAAAGAGGCAACGTCAAGAAACAACTACTGAATTTTCAATAATCTGTTGGTGCCCTAATATTTTTATACTGTCAAATCAATTCAGCCAAAGTCTATTAGAGTTAGATGACAGGATGCTTACTCCAAATTCACACATACAATATTCCAAGGAAAAAGACACTGCCTTGGAATTACCAAAGCAAAGAGAGACTCGTTTGAAAAGAATAAAAAAATTGTAGTTTGTCCAACACAGAAAACGATCCATTTGCATCATCCATCTCAAGAAGGCTCTGGCTCCTCCACCATCATCTTCACAAATGTAAAAGCAAGAGCCTTCCATAATCTAACCCTAGCTCTCTAGAATTCACCAAAACATAACATAAAAAAATGAAAATGAACTAACGAATGATAACCCAGAAGAGAAAGAAGGAAATCCTAGAAGAACAGTACCACCTCGCTAGCTTTCTTCACCATTCTGCAAACGGGACAAGAACCCAGAAGAGGCTCACAAACAATGCAGCATCCGATGTGCCGGCAAGGCATGAACAGCACCGACGACTCTCTCGCGTTGCAGTTCCTGCAAATTCCAGCGCCATCCTTGCCAGTTCCTGGTTTACCACTCTCCCTGTTCGGATTCGTGTTCATCATCACGTGACAGCACGACTCTGCGTCGTCTTCCCCTACATTTCCGTTGCTGCTGCACGAGCTCGAAGTCCTGCAACAGGCGCTGTCCTTCAGCTGCTCGAGCGCGTTGCTCAGCGACGCGGCCATGGCCTCGTTCTCTCGGGCCACCCTTTGCCACTCCTGGCCCTCCACCTCTAGCTTCCTCAGGAGTACCTCCAGCTCTGCGGCCTTTCTTGCCGCTTGCGCAATCTCTTCGTCCTTCTGCCTCAACAAGATTTGCACTCTCAATTCGATCTTCCTCGTCATCGATTCGATTTGCCGCTTGCTCTGCTCGTGCACCAGCCACCTCAATCTCTCGTTCTGTAATTGCCAAAGATTAATCGAATTAAATATGACGGCATAAAATGCTTCATCGACGTGCATAACAGTTCAGACAAAAAGCATGGTCAGGGACAACTAATCTCTTTCCGACATAAGCTTCGTCGATCACATATTTGGCAAAATATAAGAAATCTTATGGTTTAGTGTCAGGTCGGGTATGTGGCTCACCTGTAGTCTGAGGAGGTGGTCGATTTCTTGGCCATGCGGATCGAGTTGGAAAGGGAGGCTCTGGGAATAAGAAGAAGAAGAAGATGCAGCAGCAGCAGCAATTGGTGCTGCTGCTTGAACCATGTCGTTGATGCTAAGGTGATTGTTCTTGTATGCACCGTCTTCAGGAGCAGTCACAAGCGAGGTGTTGTCAAAACACCAGTTTCCATTGCTCCTCTGGTCATGATTCTGCAGTTGCTGCTGCAAGAACAACTCCAATTGCAATTGCTGCTGCTCTCTCTGTTTCATCCCGGAAAAGCCATAGTCGTATCCACAACCATTGTGGTTGGCCGCAACACCGTAACCTTGAGAAGAGCCCCACGGTGGCAACCCAACGCCAACGTTATTCCCAGGATACAACTGCGCTTGGATGGCCATTTCTCTCCCTTCTGCAACAACACCACACCAATTAAACCGATACCCACTTCCCCAAAAGCCTTCTTTCAACCGATTCTGCTTCAAAGCCGAACAGCCTCCGCGTTGATCTCCTTCAAGAGAGCTGTTCAAGAACTCTCCCTGTTTCTCCTCCTCCTCCTCTATTGGTTTTGTCCTAGGATCTGAGGGGACATATGAAGAAGGCCAAAGGGTGGATGGAACGTTATATATAGAGAGAGAGAAGACTCGGAAGAGGGTGACTTGGGTTTCAATTAATCAACTCGGATCGAATTAATTAAAAAGCGGTGTGGGGGGGTCCTCAGTAACTGAAAAACTTGGAAAAGGGTGCTCGGATCCCTCGCTCCCTCCCTCCCCCTCTCCCTCTCTCTCTCTCTGGCACGACCTATTAATAACGATGGCTTGGCTTGAACGAGCGTTAAAGATAGAGGTGGAAGAGCCTTGGGGACGCGGTAAGCAGCAACGTACACATGCAGATTTTGTGACTGAACTATCGGGTCAGAGGAGGGTTTCTGTTCACGGAGAGAGAGAGAGAGAGAGAGAGAGAGAGAGAGAGAGACTGACAGAGCTTTTCTTGATCTTGGTTTGTTTACTCACATGACATGGCAAGAGCTAAAGCGAAGGAATTCAATTCCAAGTGGGGGCGGGCGAGGTCGTGAGGTATATCAACCTGCGAATGAGTCAGATTTCATATTTTAAGCAGAGAGAGAGAGAGAGAGAGAGAGAGAGAGAGAGAGATTTTGTCAGTTTGTTCTTTAAGGGTAAGGCTGAAAATTAGGGTTGGCATGGCCTGTTCCAATTCTCTTCCCTATTTGCCACCGAAGCTATCTTTTTCGCGTCGGAGGACTAGGGATTCTCCCTCCTTTGGCAGGACCAAAAATAGGGTGGGAGGGGGGGGAGGGATTTGTTTCTCTCTTTTGGAAAAGGTAAAAGCTGTGATTAGCTGGTGAAAGTCCCCACCCTGGATCCGTGGTTATCCACTCGGTAGATTATCGAAGCTAATTCGGGGTAAAAACCTCGAGGCGATTTTATTCGGTTTCCAGAAGAGCCATCGAATTGAAAGTTACAGCGGATCCCGATCGCTCGATAAATCTCGGCCCCGGAAGATCGCCGGGTTTCACCTTTCGATCCGACGGTGCCTCGAAGGGGCCGGAAGCTCGCCCCAAAATGTCGATCGATTTTGTGATGATATGGACCGTAATATTTCTGGACACACTTCACAAGGTAGTTTCCTTTGGAGCCTTGCTTGAACAAGGAAAATCTTTTTCCGCTCTTGAGTAACCCGCAAGAAAAAAATTACATGTAGTTAGGATCACACCCTTAGGCTTGCCATTGATGCTGCCATCCTACTATTATTCACGCGAGATATGCGTGGATTTAGGTATATCTAACAATAATTAAGATATGTGTCTCCTTCTAGGGGGTCTAAAATCCGGAGACTTTGATCACAATATTCATCCTCGCGTGCAATAATCTCGAGTTTCCGAACAAAAAAAATTTTAAAGATGGATGAAGGATTTTGTATCTTTGGTGCGAAGGAATTTTGAGGAATTAGGAAAGCGCATTTAATCATGAAAGAAGACAAATATTCGGGTTAAATGAAAGTCAAAGCGCGATTTCCGCGGAACGAAGGCGAAAGTAAAAAAAATTACAAGTAGGAGTTGTTCCAATTAAAATTGAAAAGTCAGAGCGCGAGTCCCGCGAAATTGCGATTTCTTTTGGGCCGATCGCGAAATCATGATTCGAAATATACTTTTCTTGAAACTCGACCGCGTAACGAAATATATTTTGAAACTACAGATGTTCAAGAATCTAATTTAGGGAACACTTAAGGATGAATTATTTTTTTTTGTTAATTTCACCCATTCTCCAAAATAAAACTTATGGATATCTGAAAAATCATGGATGGCGGCATTTCTTAAAAGGTAAAAAAAAATCCTTACTAAAACAACTTTTAATGAGTCTTGACATTATGTCTTTTCTGCAAATTAATCCCGAAAACTTATCGCGACATTTATTCAATACATTCTACATACGATGAATTTTATTTAATAACAGTTAATTTCTGGTAACTTATGAAAATATTTGATTCATCATTAAATGATCACGTCTTGACATTGGGAAATTATTTAACACGTATTGAGATTTGGCAACTCTTGAGAGAAATTTCCGGAGTTGCTTTCGAAACCCTAATGTTCCTAGTAATTGTCGGGCGGTCAAATATTCAATAATTACAGCAAAATCCGGCATGATGACAATCAATAAATCGCGACATAATAGACAATCGGATTTAAAAAATATATAAATTCAATGCGTAACGATCCCGAAATTCCAAGTCAAGACCTTGAAAGTCTCTCCGAGGTTCTTTCTGTTTCTTTTTTGACTCGTTTTTTCCCCTCATTGAATTCCCTTGTTCTAGATATAGCTGTAACGTCGCACGCAAACGCAACCGAGTTAGAGAACTACTCGCCAAATTGAGATCTTCGGATCAATTTTGGTCCTACTAATGACCCCTCAGTTTAAGGAATTTGATCCGGTCATTAGGGTTGAAGATCATTGTACATGTTGGACATATGTATATTTGTTAGTTAATCCAGCATATTTGATTGACAATCGATTGCATTCGTCCGAAAAGAATTCGTTCCAATTGAGGAAATGAAAGGCTTTTGTTGGGCTGTCTCGTTAATGCTGAAATAACATTTCCCGCTAAACTATAGGTAAGTCGATCCGTTTCACCTTTTTCCGGTTTCGAAATGAATGAGTGTTCGCAACTTTTTGAACACTCAATTAATCCCATTGGGTGTGATAATCCCCGTCCCGCATAAATCGGGCATGAAAGGAATATAATTCATTTGCCACAGCCAATCGTGTCGAATTCTTATTCTTAATCTTGTCTAGGGACAAAAGGGCATATTTTGATATGTCTATATTGTAAAAAGACAAAACAAATAAAACAAAATTGAAGTGATTTTCAACCTCCCCCAAAAATGTACAATGATGTCCATGTTTGATGTTACATGACTAATAACCGCATAGTATCATTTATAGATAACATGGTAATTTACAAAGGCTATTAATATTCATGTCATTACATAAATATCTCATGTAATCCAAATGTAAGTTTCATTTTTTTCCCATCTTATCTAATTTCATATTCATCTTCTGAAATAATCCAAATGACACTTATGCTTCCTCCTATTTATTCCCTTTACCCCATCTTTTTCACCTACATACATGTGTGTCATTTTTTTAGTCATAGTTCAAACTTATGTGACGTGACGATAACGATGATAACAATAATATCAATAATCTAAACATTTGCATGAATAATTTAAACGAGAGCAAGCCACGTGGAGCAAGGAGTATCATATGGGGAATCCCTTCGCTAAATAGGACGGAGGAAAATCTGATAAATCCAAGTTCATACCTGCCGTACCAAGTCAAAATTGAATGGCCTTCAATTATGGGTGTCTTGTCTTCTTAGCATACTCTTAGCGTCATGAATTTATACATATATATATATATATATGTGTGTGTGTGTGTGTGTGTGTGTGTGTGTGTGTGTGTGAAGACTCGACTGTTTCTAGCCATGTGATGTAATTAGTAAATTCAAAAGGCTTCAAAAAATTATTTTTACGATGCTTGAGACTGGACTCGTGGGTCCTCGAGAGACATTATTTGAAGCAGCTTTCTCATGTGCATGCGATCAAGTCGTCAAGATTGAATTTTCTGCGGCAATAATGCGTTAAATTGGAATCCTTGACAGTAGTGTCCGTTCTTTGAGGAGTGAGAGACCCTTCATCAACCTAAATTTTCTTAGCCGGAGATTAACAAGAGCAGCCATAGAAAGACTTGAAGAGGCCATTAGGGTTCCCTTTGCATCTAAGTCTACCACTATGGAGAAATAGTGGTTTGGCGTGCATACTTGAGGGAACTTCCTTAGGGAAGATCCATCGGTTCCGGTTCGACTCGCGAATTAACCGGAATTAAATACGGGTAAGTTGACGGGGGAATCAGTTTGGTCCCGACTTCTAGAAACTTGGAATCAGCTTAGAGCTAGTTTGATTCTAGATTCCAATCTCGAACCGTTGGTTCAACGTATTGGAACCAGATGAGCGGCCTTGGAATAGGTTTTTAAAGCTTGTTGCTGGAAGAAATGGATCAAGAAATTTAGTTATTGTAAGTAGTCATTGGAATGTTTAGCCGAAGAAATTGCGACATCATTTTACCAATACCTAAAGGTGGCATAGTCCGTTTCGGACTAGAAAACTCATTATTTTAGTCACACTTTTCTGGCCACATTTCTGATTTTTTTTGTCATAATAATTTAGTTGATTTAGACCCAATTTGCTCTTGATAATTTAAATTTTGTCCCTTTGTAATTGATTAGGCTAGGTTTTAAGTACTTCAAACAACTCAAATCTTGCAATTATAATATCATAAAATATAGATTCGGGCTCTAAGATAGAACCTAAAATAGACCGGTCCAATTCCCGATCGCAAATTCTCCAAAACAAACCTCTCTAATATCCCTCTCAAAGTTCCAAACTCTAAATTGGTCCACCTAGACCGCGATAAGCACCTACATTTCTTGTCAAGCTCCAAAACCTTTCGTGGCGAGCAATTGCTAGACAATAAAAGATATGGAAAGGGGCATTCTTTCTCACTTTCACGTAAAAACAAAGCATAAATAGGGAATGCATGTGGGACGTACGATAGGATTAGGCTCGCCATCATAGACAGGTCGTTTCTGAACTTGCCTAACCTGAAAATTTTGCCCCTTCAAGAACGTAAGCCTCCCCTCCCCATAAGCAAGAAAAGCAAGAAAAGCCTTTCGTGCCAATGTCTATCCCCTAGCTTTGAATAATCGTTCTAAGTTAGTACAAGGTCACATCAATAGTCATTGCAACGAATCTACGTAAATCCCCAAATACGTCAAAACGAAATCTCGGGTGGGACAAGCGCTACGCATAGCCCCATGACCCCATCGAACCTAAACTAAGCAAAATGGAGGAAGCTTCCCACCAAAGATGACATCGAGAAGATGAAGGAAAGAAAAAGAAAAGAAAGACTGGAGTTGGAGATTGCATACTTTAATGCAAAATGTAACGTGATGTGATGTGAATCTTGATGCAACTTTGGCTAAGTGGTCAACAAATCCCGGTGCTAGGGTTGGGGCAGGACCCATTTTGGACGGCAAGCAATGCATCGTGGATCTGGAATAACGGAGGGGAATTTGTCCATTGTCGGCCGGATTCGGAGATCTACTTCCACAACAACTAAAGTCCATTCGAAAAAGATAAAAAAAAATTGTTGTTAATTAGGGGGAAGATAGAGTATATGTCAGTAATTTGACGGTTTTCTTCAGGAAAAAAACGTGAGATTCTAAGGTATTACATTGAGAGCAAATGAAGAAAATCTTCGCATGGTTGAAAGAAGATTATCAAAAGGGTTAGGACTTAATTATCAAAATTGAAAGTTTCGAATTGAATCGGTTGTCGTACAATAGGTTTCGGATTATTTGGGCAATTTTCCTGCCCATGTCCTCTTGATTGTGGTAACTCGTCATTGTCGTTGTCATGACGTGTTATAAGTCATCATTTGGCCCACATCGTCTCAACATTAGACAGCTCGATCACTATTGATACCCCCGTATCGGGAATCCCATGTCGGATGATCCTATTCGTTAATTATTCTAGCCCTCTTACTATAAGTACCCCGTTAGTTCATTCATTTGGAGTAGTTTTGGGCATATGTGTTTCCACACTTAGGAACTTCGACATTTAACTTTGGGATCTTGGCAGTCAAACCATTAAAACTCTCCACAATTGGATGCGACATCTGAGTTTACTAGAATCGCCACTCCTCCTCTCATAAAATTTGGGCTTCTTCCCATTATTGGTGCTACTTCTGCGCAGCGTTAATGCTTTTACAAAATAAAGAGATCTGAAGAGAAAACCCCCTCACAATCTCTCCATAAATTAACCATAAAATCGAGCATTTTCTGTAGTCCTCTTAATAAGCGAAAGTCGCCTACCAAAATCCACTTAACCCACAATTTCAATCTCTATCGCTCATTTCCCAACTAGCTACTTCCTTTTGTGACTATATTATCACCAATGCGCCCTCTACTATTGATGAATTGTCATCACTTCCTACTCGGGGAAAAAGAGCCAAGTGATTCGCCTCTTTTTCAAAAGCAAAGTCATCTCTCCAAAATCATGTGGCCATTCCCTCGTCATCATCAATGCTATTGGTGCCTATTGCCACCACCAATGCAACCTCCACTACTGATGAATCGCCATCGCTCTCACCACTTCGATAGCTACTTAGTTGCCACCTCCAACATTGCTCCACAAATGCAAAGTGAGCACAACCATCCACATCTTTAGATAGTCCCTTCCATTTGTAAGTTAATCATTTATCAATCTAGAGAACATCTTTCCTATTATACTAGAAGCTATCGTTTTATAGTTTACTGTGAAATCCACACAATAATGCAAGTTGATGGCTACTTAGTTGCCACCTCCAACATCGCTCCACAATGCAAGTCGATGTCAGATTCACACCCTTTTTGGAGCTAATTAAACTTTACGAATAACGTCGACAATTGGTGCATAACGCCGTGATTTCCAACGGGTTGTGGCTCTCTAAAATTTTGGGATCGTGATTTTAAAGGCACTATCACCGTACGCTCAATAGTGAGATGTGCCCTCATAATTTATTCCCCTCTTTTCTTTCTTTCTTCCTTCTTTTTTGTTTCATATTACATCACGTTCTTCTTCTTCCTCTTCCCTACGCTAATTGTGGGAAACATTATTTTGCCGCCCCCGACCATAGTGCAACCGCCGTCGTGGACAAAGTACAGCCACCACTCATGCCTCTCTCTCTCTCTCTCTCTCTCTCTCTCTCTCTCTCACTTGCATTGTGGCGTATGGTCAGGATTTGGAAATAGGAGTTGGGGAGTTAGGAAAAGGTTCTTTTTTTGTTGTTGGGTAAATATGGATATTTGGTTATATTGACTGCTTACGTTTTTGTTAACAAGGTGGTAAATTTACACCTTAATTTACGAGTCTCCGAATCCTTTGCCTGTAATAGAAAAAAGGTTGCTTATTGGGCACAATCTACGTTATAGTACAATCGATGCGGCCCTAGCTGATGGATTGAGATATAAATGCAATGGAAATCCATTTTAGTGACACCACTAGTTCTAGAACTTTTGTCAAATATGCAATGTCATCTCTCAATATTTTGTTGGGGCAATATCATCTGCAATTATCCATTGCACATTGGGCACAATTTATTTCATAGTACAATCAATATACCACCCTAGCCAATTGATGAGATACGAATGCAACGGAAATCCTTTTTAATGACACCTCTAGTTCTTGATCTTTTGTCAAATATGCAATATCATCTCTCATCTTTTTGTTGGTGCAAATATTATTTGCAATTATCCTTAGCATGAGTTTAGAGATCTAATTGAACTAGTCAAAAGTTCATGGATGATGACATATCTCACATCCTACAAAAGTTCCGTGACTAAGATTGTTGTCATCCCCTGTTAAATTGAATTCGGCTCGAGCCGACAATGTTTATAACAACGATATGTTCACACATAGAAGTTATCACGGTGGGGGGTGGGTGGTGGTGGCCCATGTGATGCCCACACAGAGCATGAAGATGAAGACCTCAAGAAGAGCCCGTCGTTTTCCGCTTGGGACGGTTCATCGACTGCCCAAGGAGGGAGGAATGGGGAGTGTCTGTGTGGGTGTTTTCCATGTGAACACATATCAATGCCAAAGAACACCATAACGGACCCAACATCAACATCAGCACCTCTCTGGTCTGTCCCCATTGACTAAAAGCTTAGAAAAAGCCTCTAGGTGCGGGACTCTGCGTGGGGGCTATTATTAAAGTCCTCGATGGATAGGGCCAAGAATCCAATACACCACCACCCCCGAAAGTTCATTCATTATTATTCTCGAAGTCTCTCTCTCTCTCTCTCTCTCTCTCTCTCTCTCTCTCTCTCTCTCTCTCTCTCTCTCTTTCTCTTTCTCTTTCTCTCTCTGTCAGAACCACCACTTGTCTTTGTTCTTTAGCTTTTTGGCGAGAAAGTGGATGGGGACGCAACTTCTGAGATCTCTCGCTTCCCAACAGTGCAGTTAAGTGTTGGGTTGTGTAGCGTTGCATGCATATGGCTCGTCGAGCTTCTTGACCACCCTCCCCCCTATTGGCTAGAGCTATTTGTCCAATTGCATTTTGCAGTTTTCAATGTGTTTGTGCTCGTGTTGCCTCAGTGCCCTTGGCCTCTTCAATCCGATTGAATAATCTCTACTGAGGGACCTCCCGCTGCTCGTGTTCCTCAACTTGACAATGAAGTCATCAGGGCCAGGATCAAATTATTATGCTCCATCCCACGAGGACATAAGGGTGCGGACCCCAACAATTACCCCTGGATATCTGAGAAAGGCCATAACTAATTAAATTATCGGGTCACCTGATAATTGTGTTCTTATGATCTGCAACATTAAAGTATAACCAAAGATATCTTTCCAACACTACAAACGGTTGACGTACTTCAAAAAATAATAATCATGCATCGTCCAAAAAAGAATTGGAATACTGAATTCGTCAGTAGGGTAGGTACATATACTCTTTCTTTATATCAGATATCACGGTAATGGCATAATCATCTTTCCAAGGAAAAAGTGGGTGTGCTCAAGATTCTGCCGTATGCTATGCTTCAGGGTCGGCTTGATGATAGAGACGAGACGTGGGGTTTATAATAAAGAGAGAGAGAGAGAGAGAGAGAGAGAGAGAGAGAGAGAGAGAGAGAGAGAGGTCAGTGCATAGTATTACGAGAACACCAAGGCATTCACCGTGAGCAATAATCTAATCCTCTCTAGAGTCCCACTACTATTAAAGTCTGACCTATTGACCCACCAATTAGAAAGGGAGTCGTCCTGGCGTTGTGATGTGCGTGACAGAGACTTCAATGGACCGTTTCAATGCCCTAAATTGCTGGCAGCAGCACATAATGGAGCCACAGCTGAAAAAAATCCAGAAAAGATGCCCACAAGAAAAGGCCGAAAAGAAAACAAAAAGAAAACAAAAAGAAAAAGGAAAGACAGATCCCCCATTTCACCTTCGTCTTGGGGACTGTCTGATGGAGTTAACGAGAGGGAAAAGTCGTACGTGGGTCTTCATGTTCACAAGACTTTAGTTGCCTTGTCCTGTCCCTTGCGCTGTCCTTGCTTGGCGAAGCAAGCCTCAACTGCTTGTTCTGATCTGGAACTTGTCCGCCATTGCAAGCAATGAAATTACACCGTGAACCGATGGACATGGAGCGGAGTACGAAAAAGAAGTCTTGAATTCTATCTTTATCGGAGAGACTGGGTCACATGGTGATCGTGTAGACGTGCATGTGTTCATAAAAATCTATAAAGCGGATGGTCCATCGGATATATGGCGACCCACCTCCCACCAAACATTACTGGTTTGTCTTGTCGCCATACCATCAATCCCTTCCTATTATTGAGGTTTTATAAAGGGAGTGTCAGCACGATTGCGGATGGATCAGCAGATGTAATAGGTGCCAATGCCGTGGATTACGTATCGTTTTTGTCAGCATGTTGGCTTGTTAATCAGTTGATGAAAAGCTTCTGAGTCGCGCTAGCTTTTTTAATTCTTCGACTGATTTGTTCAAAACGTAAATAATCTTCACATACACTTGCTGAATATGTTTCTAAAATCTTACTACTTGGACTGGCAAAAGAAAAAAAAGAAACTTTATTGTGAACTGGTATCAATTCAGAGGTACGGCTTGACATACTCAAGAGGTGGAAAAGTTTTTGTATGAGTTTGGATCACGTGAACCTATTTCATCTCAGCCATTGAATTTTATGGGCACATGTCGGATCCACTTGACCTACTGTTTGAGATGAAGTGGGTTCACATGTACCGGATGTATATGAAAATTTTTGGATAGTATTTATGTTATATCTTGTTAAAGAGTATATTGGGTATTTTTTATTATTAATTTTAACTTATTCCCAATGCGATGCCGGCAAACTGAACAAGCCCATAGTCTTGCAATAGCAATTCCATTGTGCAAACTAAACCAGAGAATCGATATTCCATTCCTAATCTCGCTCTATTCTATTCCCATAAAAAAAAAAAAAAGAGCTATTCCATTCTTGCTTTATTCCATTCCTCGAACCGAACCAAAATTATTTGAAATGCCATAATATCTTTTCAGAGGATTCTCAGTGCTTGGCTGCTAGAGGACAAGATACGTACCTTAATAGAAAATGCAGTAGATGGTCAATTACGCTACATGGTGCTGATATACCAAAGTCATGTGAAGTGTGTCATTATTTGGTGTGATGTTCAACATTAATTTCCCCATAATATAATAACATAAAGGCGAGGAAAAGAAAAGAGAAAAGCAAAAGGTATGGAGGGCTTCCCGTGCTATTACTTACTTTGACTATGTGCATGGCATGCATGGTCTGCTTTTCACCAGTAGGCCTACGTGGGTGAGTCACGCTATCTTCATTGCAGAACGTCGAGCGTTACTTTTTGTCTTGTTAGGCTTATATTTCCAATGTAACGTTTTCCTCTTCCTTAAATGAAAAAGCAAACCCTAAAACGCCTGCCCTTATACAAAGATCCTTTTGACTTGCTCTGCCTTCCCGGATGCTCACTTCCAAATGCAATAGCACTCGAAAAGTTTCGTCGAACCATCCTTGTGATCGGTAGATTATCAGCATAGACATCATCATATTCGTTTTCAGTTGAGTTTACGTACGCTTGATGTTCATAACTTGAAATCATCTAATAGATTGCATGGTGGAAATATAAATTTCGTCAATCAAGATTGGAGGAAAATATAAACCTGTATATAGTCTTGGTCGTTCTTTTTGCTTACCACTCAAAGGGACGTGATAGGGAAACTCTTGTCTAGATCTGATGTCTGAGGCCCAAAAATGCAATCGCAATTGTTATTTTCCTGAGACTGATTGATGGCTTTAATGTAAGGCTCACATAATTGACCGTTGTGATAGATTCCGTTTAGCACACCCGGTCCCTATAAGAAATTCTGAAACGACACGCAGAATGTAATTTTGACGAATAATATTCAGATCTTTATACGCAAGAAGCTGAGATGTAGATTATAAACAATTCCCCTTTTCCTAAACCCTAACTGAGACATGTCAGTCTCCTATTAAACTATTATCGTATCATGCACGTTAATCGTTTGACAATGAACATAATAAAAAAACACATCGCGGTTTGAATTTTCGAGAGAGAGACTTTATAGATATGTTCATGCATGGCATTGATCGATGCAGTGCATGTGTTCCGATGGTGTCTCGTCTGGTGTTGGTGCATGAAGAAAGTTGATAAATATATATAAACTTATATATTGTTAGAAATTCATGGCTTTTGAAAACTGATAACCCCAGGCTCTTGCACGTGAATGCGTGACTCTATGAAATTAAAGACAATCTAGATTGACAGAGGCGAGACAAACCACGAAATTCATGCTGATAGCTGACGAAGCAGGGAGTTTGACCATTCAAAATAAGAGATAGAAAATGAAAAAAAAAGAAATTGTGTGGGTTCTAAATTACATGGCAATGTAGGAGAAGGCTCTCCAAACTCTTGTATTTTCTTACTCTAATCGGCTATTCTAAGTTCTACTTATAGCTTTACCTCCGAATCTTGAAAATAGAATATACTAGTTTCGAAAGATTGTGAATGAGTTATATGCGACCCTACAAGTTAATAATTGAACATCTTCATGAAAATTTCATGTATCTCGGTATTGAATGAAAGTCAAAGTGCGGATTCCTCTAAATTTACAAAAGTCGAAAGCAAGAGTTGACACTTTGTGGCACCCAAATTCCACTTGGGCTTAGCAAAGCTTAGACCAAGAGCCAAGGCCCATAAATTTCGTACCAAAAGCGTAGAAGAATGATAGGTGATGCCCCCAAAGTCTTGAAAGAATTGCGTGCTTTGCTAGGAGCATTTTGCACGGCTAAAAGAGAGGACCTTCCCTACAAGGAAAGTCATGTGCATTGTACACTTGTGAATAGACCATTAATTCTACTATTCATTGCATTTGCCTCCCTCCTCCTCCTCCTTCTCCTTCCGCGCGCATTCTCCTACTAAAGCATCAATGAATTCCCTAGGACTTTAAGCATCATGGAGTTGCCTAGAAAAAAAAAAACCCAGTTTCTTTGATTCTTGCCGTACCAGTTTCCAAGAGTTTGGCCAGTAGGATCTAAACTATGATTCCGACTCGTTTCGGATTTGTGCATCATCAGTCTCTCCATGCTAATCGATCAAATTAAGATCGAAATGAATGTTGGCGCGATAAAAAGTTTATCGGGGAAATTACAAAAAAATTCATAAACCTATTACATTTGTACCAATTCAATTATAAACCTTTCAATTTGGATAAATTTAGTTCTAAACCTTTTGACAATTTGCCAATTTAGTTCATCCGACCAATTTTGACTGGAAATCGCTAATATGACGATCTAGTCAGCATTGGCTTCCTACGTGGCAAGGGGACATTGACATGGATAGTGTTTACAATTTTTATTTTGTTAACATTTTTTTGTAATTCTTATATTTTTTTTCTTTTCTTTTTTTTTCAACCCTAGGTCACCGATCCTCCCCGGCCACAAGCAAGGGCCGGCGACCCTCACCTGGTCTGGGCGAGGGCGTCGGGCCCTCTCTAGGATCTAAGCTAGGGTTAGTCAGCAACCTTGCTAACCTAGGGTTGTAAAAAAATGAAACAAAAAAAATAACAAAATAACAAAATCCAGAAAAATTACAAAAATTATTCACGTCAGTGCTAGTCCTATAGCCATGTCACGTAGGATAGCTGGCGCTGATTAAATTACCATGTCAACGATTTCCAGCCAAAATTGACCTAAAGGATTAAATTGGCAAATCGTAAAAAAGTTAATATTGATACAATTCAAAAGTTTAGGTTTAGATTGGTAAATCGTCAAAAGGTTTTGAGACTAAATCAGTACGTGTGTAATAAATTTACGACTTTTTTGATAATTGACTTTAGTGATGGAAAAAATTTTCACCGGAAGGAAATATACGGTCGCTAGTTTGTACGATTAAAGTGGTCGCGAAAACTTCTGGCGTCCATAGTTCGTCGCCAAAACTGACGCTGTCGCCATCCTTGACTAGCTGAAGCATCATCTCAATCAAGTAATCCATACGTTACGCTAAGGAAACATTTTCGAGGCTGACATACGACTAAATATTCATTGGCAAATATTTTCTTTAGTCAAAACAAGCCATCATAAAAATAATTTCAAACTGTGAATATAATAATTGAAAATTGCCCATTGAAGATAAGCTCCAAAAATGAAATAAAAAATATAAACCAACAAAAAAATTTCAGACATCATCATTATCCAAGATGGTCTTGCATCTCTTGTGTACTTCATCTTTCGGTTGGATGATGAAGATGGGGTTTAATAGATGGATCCCACTTTACTCGCCTTTTCGAGCCAACCTTTTTTTTTTTTGGGGTCTCGCTCATCTCTTTTATGTACATACATGTATGTGTGGTATATAAGAAGATTGAACTCCAGATCTGGTACTCTCCGACCTCACCTCCAATCCATTTACTAGCACGATGTATGCCTATTGACTTTCTTTTTTTTAGCCAACTTAGTTGCCTATTTTCATTTAGGACATTTTGGTCATTCTAATTTAAAGAGAATGTGTTTTAGCCTTATTAGGTGTGGAAACAGAGTCACCAAATTCTTTTATTAATAGAGGTTGTGCCCAATTACGTCATTTTATTTTATTTTTACGGTAGAAAAAAATCAAGGCCACTTATATTGTATATGGAGCGAATTTTCAAAGTTGGTATCCACTCTTTGAATGACTAAAACAGCCCTATTCCCAATATGAAATTTTAGGATTTGCCAACCGGCGTATAGGTCTGCCAGTCGATTGACAGGCTTGTGTGAAGCATAAGCAGACATATAGGAAGCTAAGACTTCCCCTCTTGTCATCTCAAACGTGGGAGGCTACTCTACCTATCTATCCGAAGATAGCCAACCGAAATTGACGTGATGTCTATCTTCACCACCCAAGAAGTCTCATGTTTCCTCCAAATCTTTTTCTTCCCTGGAAAGAGGAAATACAGACGGATCATAGGGACGGGCCTTCACCATACCGGGGAGTCCCTTCCCCATGTTTTCTCCTTGTCCCTTTTAAGGTCCTGCTTAGGACCATGGCCACTTATATTGTATATGGAGGGAATTTTCAAAGATGGTATCCACTCTTTGAATGACTAAAACAGCCCTATTCCCAATATGAAATATCATGATTTGCCCTTCGTGAATGTCAAGGAAATTGGGAAAAAGTATTTGCCGTGGGAGGAAATTTTTTCATCCTATTTGTCTCAACCCTCCGGTTATTCACTTCTCATTTTTACGGCCATTTTCTTAACCATGTTCAACTCCATTTCATGGCATTTTCAGCTGAAAAAAAAAAGAAAAAAAACCATCAAAATTAGATAAAAGCATCCATTTTCTTTTATCCTCATCAGATATATATTTTTTTTAGTTGATGAGGATATTTTAATCTTCTTATACATAAATCCCTCCTATTTCCGGAATGGACATTGAGATGCTAGAATTATAAGCGTGAATACGAAGAAAAATTATTATTTACGGCGTGATTTTGATCTTGTCATTTTTTCTCTTGCACGCGTGTGACACGTGCATATTTTTGAGTTGTATGTATGTCAAACCTCATCAATCTCAGGAAATCTTGCTCATCTAACTTTATGGCAATTTGTTAAATCGGTAGGATCACAACCCACTATTATGAAAGCTTTCGGCCTAGGATTGGGCCGTGCAAATATAAGGAGGCAAATAAAGGTCTTGAAAAATTAAATTCAAGACTTCCAACTTTGATAGCAGGTAAAATTTGCGAGATCACAACTAACTGCTTTAAAAGTTTAAGCGTGATTTCATAACTGTAACGTAATTGATTCAAATAAGTTCTTTTTACATCTAGTTGCCGACGGAGATTTTTGCAAGCCAACAATGTTTTTGATGAATTTCACTTAGATGATCATAATTATATTTCCAGAAAGTGATTAATATCTGCCGAACGATGTGAAATAGTGCCTACTGAGAGTAGAGATAATGTGTTCAAATCTTGAAAAGCCTCCACACCAAATTTTATTTCAGAGATTCTCAAATTACAATCATACATACATCCTCAGATCACAGGCTTGTGGTTCTTGACAACATACTTCCTTTGGGTGAAGGGTGGTGATGAATTGAATCTGTTGTTGCATAACAAACGTGATGGGATTTTAGTTTAAATCTCAGAGGACATGTCTGGTTCAACCCATGGCATACTTATGGGTCCAACTGCGGGCCGTTGAGTCATACTTGACTTTATCGGCCTTGCACATGTGGGCAATCTCCGGAACGAGCGGATCGTCAGGGTTCGGATCCGTGAGCAACGAGCATATGGATAACAGTACCTGTGAGAATCACTTGTATATTGGTACGGATTGACTAGGAGTCAGTAAGTCGTGAACAAATTCTTCTACTGTGTATTGGATATACCTTGGAGATTGTAAGGGCAGGACTCCACTGTTCCTTGAGGATGTCCAAGCATATATTCCCATTGCTATTGATATTTGGATGGAACACCTTGGTCTTGAAAGCAACCTGCAAAGTTTCCCCCCAATTTAATTCAAGAAATTCTTGGGTTTGAATTTAAAATTACCCAAGAAAAGAAAGATTTGGCCTGATCTTTGCACCTTTGGAGGCTTGAAAGGATAATCCGGCGGGAAATGGATGGTCACAAGGAAGACTCCACCAGCATAAGGACTGTCGTTTGGGCCGATTATGGTTGCTTGCCAATGAAACATGTCCTCACCCACAGGACCTGAAAGAGACAGCTCAAGTGATTATATACTTCCTTCTTTTTGGGTGGGGAGAAATATGATATTGTTTTGAGCATAGGCCCAATTTTGATCAAGTCCCTTGATGTTCCTGTACCTGCACTGCAAGAAGATGGGGGGTCTCTTTGCAAGTCCTTGAGCTCCTTCAGAATTCTCTTGGATGCCATTGAAGCCAATAAGTTACAAGGTGAAGAAGTGAACTGAAGGGGAACAGGCTGCGATGAGTCAAATGGGAAGGTGGTGGTGTTTATAATGGAGGAATTTGAGGTGTTGGCGACTGGCGAGGAAGAAGAGGGGAAGCAAATGCGAGAGATTGGCTAAACGATTCCTTTTGAAAGGAAGATGAGTGGGGAAAGAATCGATTCTTGCAGAAAAGAAAATGGGGGCAGGAATCATGCATTTAAAATCTGATGAAACATGACAGACATGGCCTAAGTTCATCAGCAATATAAATCAGGACTAATTTTATTGCCAATTGACTGCAATCTTGTAATGATGCCACGCCAACATACACGCGAGCGTGTCCATACGCATGTACAGGAACAGGGAGAGAGAGTGCCTAGCTATTACGATGAATTGATTATCGGATGCAATCGTCACCCGATAAATTAGAGGGTTCAATCAGGAGGGTTATCCCTGTATGATCCGGCGAGATAATGCTTCAGTCGTGCATCCCTATCACACAGGTCGAGGGAATGTGAACCCTGTTTTTTTTTTTTTTTTGGGAGGAAAAGAAGGAACCAAGGAACCAGATAGGATAGCTCCAGGCAAAACAAGAAAAGAACAAAGAAAAGAGGAGGAAATGCCCCAGCTAGTAAAATATCCATTGATTCCATTCAGAAATGCAAGAGTTGCTTCGTTGGATACCTTCTAATGCACCACCCGCCAATTGTCACAAATTGATTGTGCAAGCCATCTCTATCAGGGCGGCTCAAGACTCAATCCCTTGACCCTCAACAAAAGGCAATTCGTGATAAGCCCTCGAGAATCTTGGGACAACTCTGATCTGTTAAAGAAGATTAGAAGGCAAATATTGATTCTGACATCTTAAAAATAGACCTCACATTGTGCACCTTTATATCTGTCCCCTTCAAAATACATTCTCTTTGCACTAAATGGCCTTCCAATTCTGTGTCCCTCTTCTTTTAGAGCAATTCAAACACCTTATTTAAATGCCCCAAGTTTCATAATTTCAGTCACTAAAGTATGTCTCGTCTGGCCAATTGTGTTCTAAGATTTTTTGGAATCGGCGAACCAACGGCATGAGACAGGAAAGGTCTGAGCCATGCGCCATAGAGATGATAAGGTAGGAGCTAATGTTAGAGAGAGAGAGAGAGAGAGAGAAAGAGAGAGAGAGAGAGAGAGAGAGCGAGAGAGAGAGAGAGAGAGATCAAACTGGAAAATAGAATCAGAGGACCATTTCTAGAAGACTACGACCGCATCAACATGCACACCAGTAGTGGTTACCAAGAAAAACACATGCACAATGCATCCTAGTAGTAAACAATGCGACTTTTTCAACCAAAAGGAAAAATAATACAACTCTCTAGAGCTTTTATGAAATTTTTTGCTAGTTACCGGCATATAAAGTAAACCCTTCATAATGATATCAGACCACAGACGAGGTGCAGCAAGCAGAACTGCAATGCTCTGTTGACATCTCCCTAGGTTGTCAGTTAGGACTATTAACATCACTCGTTTACTCCTTGTTTTGCAGTAATTAATTACTACTCCATACCACAAAGAATTTCTTTCTTCTTGCTCTCCTCGCCATGCTCATAAGATAGAGCATGCCTTTTGAGCCTTTCTCTTCTTCCTTCGCTTCTGTTTAGGGGGCTGCAGGACCACCTTAATGGCAGCATCGAACACAGCTTTCACGTTCTACGATCCCAAATTAACAAACTTCAAGTAAGGACATGACAGATCATTCAATCCAACATGTAAATAATTATAACTGTAAGTGGAATCAGATAATATGAACCTGCTGCGTTTTTGAACTGCATTCTATGTAAGCAGCACCCCCTATCAGTTTCTTTAGTTCCTCCCCCTTGCAAAATAGAAAAGAATAATGTTTCAGTGAAGCTCATTCAAAAATAAGTCCAAAAGATGTCAATAAAAACCAATAAATAATGAAAGTTGAAACTATCTAAAGGAAGAATGGAGGGTACCTGGGCTGTGGTAATGGGGACGGCGCCGGGGTGGTCTAAGAAG
Organism: Syzygium malaccense; assembly: GCA_031216405.1. Classification (NCBI taxonomy): domain Eukaryota; kingdom Viridiplantae; phylum Streptophyta; class Magnoliopsida; order Myrtales; family Myrtaceae; genus Syzygium; species Syzygium malaccense. The sequence goes on along the minus strand of CM062259.1, from coordinate 23,063,252 downwards.
AACTGCTTATCATCTCGTAGATCTGTAGGAAATAATATATGTCATGAAAATGAACAAAAGAGGTTGCTTGGGAGTGTATAAACGAGACTGCAGTTTTTTACAGGGGATACTAGTGCTGATTAGTGAACATTAGGTACTGTCTCATAAAAGGCTAGCGAGATCGCACAAAAAGTACTGTTGCTTATTAGTTATCCACACAAGTATTGTGCATGAAGGTTCGCATGGATGACGTACAAGTTAACCTTTTTTTAACAACAAATAGAGACCAGCAATCAAGTTATTAAGACAAGATATCTGACATGAACCCGTGTGCTCACCAAGATCACACTCAAAGCAGACACTGAGTTCAATTAATACCCTGGGATTTGCATGAACCCATGTGCTAACCAAGAGTACTGAGAGAGTTACTCAGACGTGATATGGTCCCTGAGTTTACCAAACAAGGTGGCTCTAACCTGGGAGCATTCTTGGTATATACATGGGGGAAAAAAGAAAGAAAGGGGTTCAAACTAAAATCAAAGTATAAAAAGTGTTGAGCTGTAAATATCCAGATTATATGGCTGTAAATATGTAGGATAATTGACTGATTGATAGGAGTAGATTTTTTCCTATTTAGGAGTATTTTATTCTGGTTAAATCCCACAAATCGTGGGATTGTAACTGTTCTCCTATTGAGGCTTTGTTTCCTTTTTTGTTTGCTAGGACTCCTCTGTGTATTAGTCTATAAATATGTCAATGTAAAGAGGTAGTATATATGAATGAGAAAAAGGGTTTCTCTCCATCTAAAATTCCACATGGTATCAGAGCTTTAGGCTAGATCTCTGAATTCCAAATTACAGCCTTCATTGCTGTCTTTTATTCTCCAGAAATTTTTTCCTTCGAATGCAGCCTTCATAGCTGCACTACTACTCTTGTTTTCTTCCTGACCTTTACTCTCCAAAAATGTCCAATTCCGAAATCACACCAAAAACCACAGATCCGACCCCTTCTATCAAAAAACCATTGGAGGAGGTCGCCTCAACACACATGACAGGTGATCTTCAGAATATCAGACCAGCCCTCATTTTGAATGAGAAGAACTATCTCAAATGGTCACAATTTGTCAAGACGTATCTGAAGGGCAAAGGAAAACTCAGCCATCTACTTGGGACAGGACCCAAACTAGGAGACCCTAATTTCGATGCATGGGATGAAGCTGATTCCATGATCATGTCATGGCTATGGAATTCCATGGAACCAGCCATAAGCGATACTTGTATGTTTCTATCAACAGCAAAAGAGATCTGGGATTCTATCCAACGGACGTACTCAAAGGCCCGTGATGCAGCCCAGGTGTATGAAATTAAGGTGAAAACCAGTGGGACAAAGCAAGGAGGTAAGACTGTTACTGAGTATGCTAATTCTCTGCAGAACTTATGGCAAGAACTCGATCATTATCGAGTACTCCAGATGAGGTGTCCAGAAGATGCGGCCATTCTGAAGAATCTTATTGAAAAGGATCGAGTCTATGATTTCTTAGCCGGGCTTAATTCTGAATTCGACCAAGTCAGAATTCAAATACTTGGCAAGGAGGAAGTGCCATCATTGGAGGAAACAATTTCCTTGATCCGGGCAGAAGAAAGTCGTCGATCCGTCATGCTCGAACCACAAACAGTAGAAGGGTCAGCCTTGACAATCAAAAAGGTTGATGAAAAGGGTGACTTGCCAAGGAAAGACAACCGGGACAACTTGTGGTGTGCCTATTGCAAGAAACCGAGACATACAAAGGAGCAATGCTGGAAACTGAATGGCAAACCAACTACTTTAGGCCGAGAATGGGTGAATCGGGCAACACAGTCAAGGCCCCGGGTCCACCTAACTGAGCAAGTTAGTCATGAAGAAGTTCAGGAGAAAACAGCCTTCAATAGTGAAGAAATTGAGAAAATAAGAGGTTTGTTAGGGTCTCTTAATAAACCCTCTGGTGCATGTTCTCTAGCACTCTCAGGTAATTCTTGGATCGTTGATTCGGGGGCTACCGATCATATGACTCACACCTCATCCCATTTCAGCACCTACACACCTTGTCCTAGCAATAGGAAGATTATTGTGGCAAATGGTTCTCTTGCGACCGTTGCAGGGGTTGGAGATATTTCTATCACACCTAATCTTGTCCTTAAAGATGTTCTTCATGTCCCTAAACTGTCTGCCAATCTTATATCCATACAAAAACTCACAAAAGATCTTCATTGTCAAGTCATTTTTTATCCATTCTACTGTGTTTTTCAGGATCAGGACTCGGAGAGGAGGATTGGACTTGCTAAGGAACAAAATGGGCTGTACTACCTTGAGACACCTCTCACTGCAAGAAGAATCATGAATACTCTATCTTCATCGTTTCTTAGTACTTCAAATAAAGAAGCTATTTGGCTTCATCATTTTCGTTTTGGTCATCCGTCCTTTCAAGTCTTGAGTATTATGTTTCCATCCTTGTTTAAAGGTTTGAATATTAAAGATTTCCACTGTGATGTTTGTGAGTTAGCCAAGCATAATCGTGTACCATTTCCTATTAGCAATCGCCGTAGTTCTAATCCTTTTGACTTGATCCATAGTGACATTTGGGGACCTTCCACGATTCCAAACATCTCTGGAGCTCGTTGGTTTGTCACTTTAATTGATGATTGTTCTAGGATCACGTGGACATTCTTACTCAAACATAAATCCGATGTGAGTAGCATTATTCCTTCCTTTCATTCCATGATTCAAACTCATTTTGGGGTTAAGATCAAGGTCTTTCGATCTGATAATGCTAGAGATTACTTCAATCAAGTATTGTCCTCGTATTTTCAAAAGGAAGGTATTATTCATGAATCATCTTGTGTGAATACACCCCAACAAAATGGGGTTGCTGAAAGAAAAAATGGTCTTCTCCTTAACACAACTCGTGCCCTATTATTTCATGGGCAAGTTCCTAAAACATATTGGGGGGAAGCTGTTCTTACAGCCACATACATGACCAATAGACTACCCTCTCGTACATTAGACCACAAGACTCCTATGGAAGTTCTTTCTCAGTTCTATCCTCATTTTCGTACATCTAATGGTCTTACACCTCGAGTCTTTGGTTGTACTTCCTTTGTCCACATTCATCATCATCAACGAGGAAAGTTAGATTCTCGCGCAATCAAATGTGTGTTTCTTGGTTACTCACAAACACAAAAGGGCTACAAATGTTATCATGCCCCTTCCAAAAAATTCTATCTCTCTGCAGATGTCACTTTCGTTGAAAATAAACCCTATTTTTCACAACCTTATCTTCAGGGGGAGATTTCAGTCATGGAAGATAAGGGCCATGGTGTTATTGATAACCTGGATTTAATGTCCAATGTCCCTGTCAACTCAAACTCGTCCACTGTAGCTCATGAACCTACCTTGAATCCTATCTCTTGCCCACCACAATCTCCCACACACCAACCTGATTCTGTTCCTATTCCCACTAGTCCAACTCATATCCATGATTCTGTGAGATTTTCTCAGGTGTATTCAAGGAGGACATCCGTTCCAACACAAGAGCAGGTCCAAAATGCCACTCCGGGTGCTGCTAATGAGAACACAGTATGTCCTGAACCTCCTTTGAATAAACAGCTTAATGATACACCTGAGGTTGATCTTAATTTACCTATTGCTGTTAGAAAAGGGATTAGAGAGTGCACCAAGAAACCAGTTTATCCTCTGTCAAATTATGTGTCCCTTAATAGATTATCATCACCATACCAAAACTTTATTGTGAGTTTAAACTCTACTGCTGTCCCTAACACTTTGTCTGAAGCATTGTCAAAAGAGGAATGGAGGAATGCCATGATAGAAGAGATGAAGGCACTGAAAAGAAATAAAACGTGGGAAATTGTTGATAGGCCAAAAGGGAAAAATCTAGTTGGGTGCAAGTGGGTATTCACTATAAAGTACAAGGCAGATGGCTCTCTAGAGAGGTACAAAGCAAGATTGGTTGCAAAAGGTTACACTCAAACATATGGAGTGGATTACCAAGAGACATTCGCACCAGTGGCTAAGATGAATACCGTAAGAATTTTACTGTCCTTAGCTGCTCATTTTGATTGGGAACTTCAACAGTATGATGTAAAGAATGCATTTTTACACGGAGATTTGGAGGAGGAAATCTACATGAGCATTCCACCTGGTTTTGAAGGACAGGAAACAACAAAAAAGGTTTGTAGACTTAAAAAGGCACTATACGGGCTCAAGCAGTCACCTAGAGCTTGGTTTGGACGGTTTACTAGAGTCATGAAGGCATATGGGTATAAACAAAGCCAGGGAGATCATACACTTTTTATAAAACATTCGGACGCAGGGGGAGTTACAGCATTATTGGTGTATGTTGATGACATAATAGTCACGGGCAATGATGAAAGGGAGAAACAGCGGCTGAAACAGTACTTGATTCAGAAGTTTGAAATAAAGGAGTTAGGAAAGTTACGGTATTTTCTGGGAATTGAGGTTTCGTACTCAAGGCAAGGGATCTTTATTTCACAACGAAAGTATGTGACAGATCTTTTGGAAGAAACCGGGAAACTTGGTTGCAAACCGGTAACTACTCCGATTGAGCCAAACCAGAGACTAGCAGAAGCACAAGAGGAAGAAGCAGTGGATCGAGAAATGTATCAGAGATTGGTCGGAAAGTTGATATACCTTGCTCATACCCGACCAGATATCTCCTATGCAGTAAGCTTGATTAGTCAATTCATGCATAATCCAAAGCAGTCACATCTACAGGCTGCTCATAGAGTCCTACATTACTTGAAAGGGAGCCCAGGGAAGGGAGTACTATTCAAGAAGAGTCCTGATCTTAAGCTTGAGGCTTATACAGATGCGGATTATGCTGGATCCGTGGTTGACAGGAGGTCTACAACTGGTTATTGTACTTTCCTTGGAGGTAACCTGGTAACTTGGAGAAGTAAAAAACAGAATGTGGTGGCAAGATCTAGTGCAGAATCTGAGTTTAGGGCAGCAGCTCATGGAATATGTGAGTTATTGTGGCTCAAGATCATTCTTGATGACCTGAAGGTCGAGTGGCAAAGTCCTATGAAGCTTTATTGTGACAATAAATCTGCAATTAATATTGCTCATAATCCTGTGCAGCATGACAGGACAAAGCACATTGAGATCGATAGGCACTTCATCAAGGAGAAACTTGAAGAAGGACTAATTTGTTTGTCTTATGTTCCTTCAGGACAGCAAGTGGCAGATGTGTTGACCAAAGGACTTAATGGTGGAAGTTTTCACGAGCTAGTTACCAAGCTGGGAATGGAAGATATCTATTCACCAGCTTGAGGGGGAGTGTTGAGCTGTAAATATCCAGATTATATGGCTGTAAATATGTAGGATAATTGACTGATTGATAGGAGTAGATTTTTTCCTATTTAGGAGTATTTTATTCTGGTTAAATCCCACAAATCGTGGGATTGTAACTGTTCTCCTATTGAGGCTTTGTTTCCTTTTTTGTTTGCTAGGACTCCTCTGTGTATTAGTCTATAAATATGTCAATGTAAAGAGGTAGTATATATGAATGAGAAAAAGGGTTTCTCTCCATCTAAAATTCCACAAAAAGCCACACTCTAAATCAAAAAAAAAAAAATTTTTTGAAGTAAATTATCTTTAATGAAATACCAAACTTAACGGTGGCCAAAAGTATGAAGAACTAGCAAGCTAGAGGATTGATTCAAAGGACCATAAAAACTTTCAGATACAGAATATCCACAATGTAATGAAACAGAACAATTGTACTTAATTTCAACATAGCTTCAGAAAGTAATCTTTTGCAGCAACATAAAAAGACCTGCTGTAACTGATACCATACCCTTTTTAATTTCTTATTTTGAAGATAAAAGGTTTTTTGCTGGTAATAAACCAAACATTTGGTTCAGTGCTCTCAATATCTTCAAGTTCCAGGACTGCAATATTTTCTTGTGACAACTATTCTGATTTTCTGCTCCAAACATCCCCTCCTTACAATTGATTGTGTTCATCTGATATAAGTTGTTTGCTTTAGTTGTCCCAATTAATCAGTATCATCATGTCATACTTAAACACACTCATTAGTACTGTGCTATATGTAAGGCATAGGATCACAAGGGAAACTTAACACGAAAAACTTTTGCCCTACTTCAAGTATATAAGACAAATTCACAAATTTTCGATTATGAACAAGATCGAATTTCCAAGTCAAAATTGATTTTAATCTGTTAACCCTCATTGCGCGCGCGTGCGTGTGAGAGAGAGAGAGAGAGAGAGAGAGAGAGAGAGAGAGAGATGTTTTGAAAATGGTTTACGAACCAAGCAAGTGTTGATCTGTGGTTCAACTGATCCTACCAGTCAAGCTTTTCAGTCCAATTAAAGTGACTAATTAGATTAAATACGCTATGTACATAAAAGAATGCACTCTTGAAAAACAAGTTCAGAAATATCTCATAACTTTTAGAAAGTTTAAAAGAAAAGAAAAAAGAAATAAGCAAATCATCGCTGCCCAGATCAGATGGCTAGCGAGCACCCCTTTGATCCTTGAGGTCGCTTATTTGAGACTCATCACCAGCAATTAAATCCTTTTTGTATAGAAATGAAGCCAACAGATGGTAGTAAATATATTTAAATGGTTCACAGGGCCAAAACCAATTCTAAGAAAACCGGACCAGGTCCAATTTGCCCCGATTTAACCAGTTGGACTGGCTGAGTGGTCCACCAAAGACATGCAGGCTATACCCATTTTAAGATCAATATCATGTCGCAAATTGGGTGAGAACAGATAATGCCATATGTTGATTAAATACATGAACTAATGGACAAGCAAAACTACAATCTCGAAAAAATGTACGATATGACATTCAGATAGATGCCAACAATTGAATTAAATCATATTGTACTACCAACAAGGGTATGGTATCTGCTACTAAGTAATAGGAGAACGAAGGGAGAGCCATAGACTCTAACCAAGCTTTGTCCCGACAAGAATAACCGGAACACCAGGTGCATAATGTCGCAACTCAGGAATCCACTGAACATTGAAGGGAAAATACGTAAGATCAACAAATGTGGTCTGATCATGCAGGCAAAGAGAGAATGCAGAAATCGAGAAAAGAACTTAAGCTGGGTAAGACTTACCTTTTTGGCAACATTCTCATAGCTAGCCTTGCTTATGAGAGAGAACGCAAGCAGGAAGACATCTGCTCCACGATAACTTAAAGGTCTCAACCTATTGTAATCTTCCTGTCCTGTGACATTGGAAATTGGCATCCCGATCAAAACATGAAGAAATGGATGTCAGCCAAAACATAGTGAAGGAAATTTCATCATCAGAGATTGAGGACCAACCAGCAGTGTCCCACAACCCCAGATTAATAGTGCTTCCATCAACAACTACGTTTGCACTAAAATTGTCAAATACAGTTGGCACATAATCCTGCTCCAGAGCAAAATAACATGAGAATCCAACGATAGCTCTTCAATTCAACAAGGTGCAGATCAAATAATCATTATAGATATGATCAAATGATAAATTTATAACTGAACTTAGTTCGGAGTACATCATCCAGCATTCAGTTCATCAAGTGCAACGCATGCCCTACCTAGTAAAAACACCCTAGATACACACAACAAAGCGTGAGGCATACAGTCCATAGTAAGTGCTATAAAGTAACTCATTAAATTGTCCCTGGCAGAAACATAGTTTACCTTCAAAATATAAAGGCATCGTTAAATATGATAACTTGGTTCATTAAGTCACTAGTAAGTTGTGCAGGACAAACAGATTGAAATTTCTCCCACAGTAAACAATCCATTAGCAAATAATCTGACTGATCCACACTACAATGTCAGATACCTTCAAACCACCAGTATTCGTCAAATAACACCTCCCACTACAGAGAAGAAAGGACACCAATATCGCTTTGCAAAGTGGACAATTAGTGAGAGTATTTCAAATCTCACCCAAAAACAAACTAATCAAGAGCCAAAGACTGAGAAATTTTGTAGAAATTCTCATGTCTTCATCAAAAGACTTCTCAAATCAAATCCGATTTCATAGTCCATACTACAAATGGTAAGACTAAAGAGTCATTACCATTTGAGAGAATGAATAGTTATCTCCACATGTGGTTTGTGTGAAAAACGAACCCATTAGCTATGGCCATAGCAACCATGTTACTTGCATAATTTAGTCCAAAAAGAAAACTAAAAACAGAGACATGTCAAGCATAATTTCGAAAACAAAATTCCTATGTAACAAAAGAAGCAAACTCCGCCAATGCACACAGGTTAGCATAAACCTAGAAACACATTATCAAAATCCAATGCCGCTTTCTTTTCTCTCATTTTGTCACCAACAAGTAGTAGAGATTGGGGGCATGAAGCAAACACTCACCACCAAAATCCACATCCTAAAGAGACCCAACAAATCATCAATTTCAAATCCCTCTTGCAAACCCAAAATTCGAACAACTTCAGCCCCCTTCCTCAGCACCCGAATAAGAAAGATTTCAAAGAAACGCAGCCACCCATTTACACTGGTTGAGCCCACAACAAAATTAAGTCCAATTGCTGCAAGCAATCGATAATGCCATCAAAGGGTACCAAAAGAAGCGGAAAAAGCTCGAGTCTTGAGTGAGTTTGTTTTTGCTTACATTGGGGAAGCTGTTGCTGGTGTAGGAGATGAGCATGCACGTCTTGCCAACAGCTCCGTCGCCGACCGTGACGCATTTTATGAACCTCGACGCGCTCATTCTCAACCCGAGTCAACCCACTTTCAGACAGGACAGGCTTCTTTTACTCCCGAATTTTTCAGAGATTTTCTTCGGAGAGAGAGAGAGAGAGAGAGAGAGAGAGAGAGACCGGGGAGTGGGGAGGGACTGTTGTTGCCAGCTATGGATGTTTATGGATAGCTCATTGATCTTTTTCTTCTTTTGGGTATAAAGCTATCAAAATTTCCTAATTATATTTATTGTAACACATTAATCTTAATTTTTTTTCGCAACACAGAAAATTCTAAATTTATACTCGTGTGACACATTTACTCTCTGTCAAAATTCATTCAGGAAGTACTCTAAAAAATTTTCCTACATGGACGTTGACATAAAAACGACATTGTTTTGGCTGAAAAGTCATATGATAAAATCTTTAATAAGAGTTAATGTATACAAATGTACAGGTTTGAGGTTTTTATTCTCATAAAAAAAGTTTACAATAAAAATGTAACGAAAGGCATAGTTTGTGTTTTATTTATTTATAAATTTCAAGATAAATGTGTCACTGTGAGGATGGTTTAGAGTCTTTAATGGCTTTTCCCTTTTTATCCATTGCTCAATTTTAACTTTCGTCGTTCATTTTTCTTTCCAAATTGGGAAAAAAGGTTAATTTCAAATTTATTAAGAATAGAAAAGATTTAATCAAGAGTCATTTTGGTGCCCATGAGTGGATGACTATTTATATAATGTCTATAATGTATTTTGTTTTCGCTATACGCTATGGGATCTCACAACCACCGCCGCACAAACTAACATATATTTCGACCACAAAAAATAAACTAACATATTAATTAGAGGATTATTTTTTTTCCTATTCTACTTTATTCGAGACACCAAATAATCTCCGGTCAAAATATCAAATTTCTAGCCGCTTGTGAAACTTTATTTTAATTCTTTGTTTTTGTAAATATTTTTCAAAGTTAATATGATATGCAAATTTTCTCAAACTTAACTCTTGAAAAAATAGTTTTTTTCAATCAATTTAGACCGACGGTAAGAAAAAATGAGACATTTATTGGTACTATTAAATTTAGGGTTAATACTATGAAAAACCCAAAACTGGTAAATCTGTAATAAATTTACCCAAAACTAATTTTTTTACCAAAAAAAATACTAAACCGGTACACTTGTGATAAATTTATTATCCGATAGTTAAAAAATTAGCTTTGTGTAAATTTATCACATATCTACTATTTTGGAGTTTTTCGTGGTAAAAAAAATTAGTTTATGATAAATTTATCACAAATATACCAGTTTGAGATTTTTTTTTTTGGTGTGAATGTAAGTATTATAAACCAGATGAAGTACAGCAGCTTAGGGGCATCCCCAGCATTACAAAAAGTGCTAATAATTCAAAGTAGCTAATACAACATTTGTCTAGGAAGGTCGCTCTACCTCTGACATTTTTACGAACCTTAGCCAAAAGAATATGAAAGTCAGTTGACTTGTTTTGAAACCATCTGTTGTTGCGCTCCATCCAAATGCAATATATGGTTGCTAGAAAGGACAACTTGAGGAGTCTTGCTGCCGAGTCTTTGTCTTTTGTTGCCCTAATCATCCATTGAAGTTCTTCATTCCATCCTCCTAAAAGGCGCCTAATCCCATGTTGTGCTAGGATACAACGCCATATGTTTTTTTTTTTTTTTGATAACCCAGGGAACCCCCGCACGGCCGACAGCCGGGGAGTAAACCCTGGGGGCGACACGTGCTAGCCACCACACACGTGTCACCGGTTAAGTCACCTTACGGCACCCGGGATTCGAACACTCAACTTTTTGCGAGAGGAAGAGTGCGCGCTCCAGCAGCGCCACCCAGGCGGGTGGTACCATATGTTGTTTGTCCATTCACACTCGAAGAATAAATGTGTTCTGTCTTCAATACTAGCCCTGCAGAAATTACACTGAATATCAATTGAAGGTATCTATTGTGCGACGATTCTTGCTGTAGATAGTCTATTTCTACAAGCTAGCCAACCAATAAAAAACACTAATTTTAGCTTGAGTTCCAATTTTGGCCCAAAGTTTTTTGTCTCGTGAAAAAACATAACTCCTAGTTGATATCCAAATCTAGTCCCATCATGTTTTGATCTAATCATGTCCTTAAAGATTCAACATGTCATTACACATGTACTTTGCGAGATATGACTATCGTTGCTAAAGCTGCCGCAAGAATATGAATTGTTTCGAATAAGGCAAAAGAAGTAAATGTGCACATTCAAATCGAAGATCCTTTTTGCCACTAAAGTTTCCTTCTATTAATCCAAAGTCAGAGATAACTCGAGTAAGCTTTTCTTTATGAAAAACAAAAGCTTTTTGCCTTTTCAGATTACAGAATCATATTGGTCTTTGTTTTTTAAATAACTAGTTTTATCTATAGTGATCCAATCCGTATGTTCATATGAAAATGGATTTTGCTTTTAAAAAAGAATATTTACGCAAATGTTGAAATGGACTGAACACATGATGAAATTTAAAGAGAGTAAGAGAAATGCAAAGTAGATTTATACTGGTTCGGTCGGTCCACATTGGTCTACTCCACTTCCCAGCTCTAACAACCTAAGAACGAGGTCAGAACCTGCAATCGCTTAGCCTCGACAACAATTATAGATGACAATTGCCTCTCCACAAAGCTCTAGAGCTCGCTATACAGATATAAACACTTCACTTTACGCTCCAGCACTTTTATGATTATTGAGCATGACGCTCTCACAAAGAACTATGATTAGATGTAAATTTAGTCAAAATGTTTATGACTAAACTTTTTAATTTAGCAAATTTAGTCATAAACTTTTTGATGATTCACCAATATAGTTCTTTCGGTTCATTTTGGCCAGAAATCGTTGACGTAGACACCAAGTGTCCTACGTTGCATGACGGCGCTTACGTTAACCTTTTTTTTGTAATTTTTCAATAACATTTCTCGATATTTTTTATATTTTATATTTTCTTTTTTTCCCTCTATGGCCGACGAAGGTCACAGGGGCCTCGCGAACTTGCTAGGCGAGAGCTGCCTCCCCGCTGTTGACTAGGCCACGAAGGCTTGCCTAGGTCTGGGCGAGGGAGGCTTGCCTTCAGCCAACGAAGACAAGCCTCGCAAGCAACTGGCGAGGCCAAGCCTCCTCCAAATTTGCACTAGTCGGAGGCCTCTTCGGCCACGACAAGCCCTCACTGACCATAGTGAAAAAAAGAGAGAAAAAGCAAATAAAAAATAAAATATATACAAAAAAAATTCAGAAAAATGTTCAGGACTAAATTGACTAAATTAAAAGGCTTATGACTGAATTAGTATAAGCGCAAAGTTTAGGACATTTTTAGTAATTATCCAAAACTATTTGATTTGCATACTCAAACATGCATATTAGTGTACACGAACCGTCTTGTCATCTTCAGAATATCATAAGATTTTCCAATATATGTAACCAAAGGCTTCTTACTCTTTTAATACTTTGACCGGGAAAAAACGGAAGTAACTTCATCGTCCTTGCCCAGAAAATGAGTGTGGCCATAAAAAGCCACGCGACAAATAGGTATCATGTTATGTAGGGTCCTTTAAATTTAGGCCTAAATTTATATTACACACAGGCTTAATGATTTTGGAAACTTGAGATCTATTTTGTCTTTATTCCCTCTTTTTATTTCTCTATGTTCCTTTCCTTTCTTTTCCTTCTCACTGTCCATTTCAAAAGGGGAATGCTAGTATCTGAAAGTGATCAATAGAATTAGTTTATTAATTGATGTGTTAAACTGTTACTAATTGTTAAATATGTCCCCCTCCTCTTTTAAAGGCCCATTCTAGTCTTACCCATCATCTAATAAACTCCTCCCTCCATCCCTTAACCCCCTCCCCCCAATCGAAACACGGGTCTGGGGTCCGGGGCTTTCGATTCAAGTTCACCGCCTCATTAGGGCTTTCGACCTCTAATCCAATGGCCGTCGATTGCTTTGACAATTGTAGCGGTGAGAGCGGTCGTGATTTGTTGCCATCTTGTGCATGAGCATGGCAGAAGAGGCAGAAGAGAGAGAAAATAGGATTAGAATTTTGATTACGGCATGTGTGACTGTACGCAAATATGTAATGACATTTCGATGAAGTCATGGTTTTTTTTTTTAAGAAAGTGCATAAGGTAAATGAATTTATGAAGTAAATTTACTGGTGCTTTTAATGGATTTTCCTTTTGAAACAAATTAAACGACTAATATTTTATATTTCAAGAAAAAAAGAGTGGATTAGTCCATGTGAAAATGACCGCTGACGGAAGTACTGATCTCAGCATATTTTACCCCATTCTCGACAATTTCCCGGGCCACAATGAAGTTGCTTCAAGTGATGGAAACTAGATTAACTTCCTTCCACCAAAAGTAATGAACATTGTTCAGAAACCTGAACTCGATCAACATGCTTGGAAGTAGTTAGATGTCAAAACATAACTAGTTGCCTTTTTCTTTTCTTGGAGTATAGGAATATCAAAATCGTATCGTGTCATGTTCACGCTATCAAATTTGCCCAAAATCATTGTGAGGTAAAAATAACGCTTTCTATTTTTTGGGGGGAAAGTAATAGGGTGGAAGAGCAATCAGTACAAATGATTTTCTTTGAGCATTACCATAAATGTTCTCCACTCAATAAATTACTCTGCACCACCTGCGATTTGAAGGTCCAAGATTAGTGAGCCCGACACCGCAACTCGGCAAGATGCTATCACCTCCGCCAACTGTTGCCAAATAGAATAGTTTATCATCAAAGAGCCCGTCTAATTACTCTCTTCCAAAGGAATTAATTTAAATTAGAAATCACCGAGTACATGAATGTTTCTCACACAAGGAAAAATCATATCCAAAGATTGGACAATAGATGATCCAATCAGTCATGACGTCACGAACAAAATTAGTGCGTTACACTCCGACTTTGATTGAAATCATGATTTGATGGCATGAGAAGTACTGAAAAATTTGACATTGGACAAACACTTCCAAAAAAAAAAATCCTCTTGATTTCATGATAAGTACACAATTTAGCTTACTCAACCCAATATGAGCAAGTGAGTGGCATCCAACAAAGATAGCAAATAATCAAATTGCAGAAAAATCATCCTAACCTAGCAAGACAAATGTTTGTGTACGTGATCAATTGATGGCACATCAAAAACTATAGACAGATGCACCATGATAAAAGGAACTGGTGTGACTCCTAAGAGAGAAATCATGTCATAACATCATGAGAAATCCCAAATTTCATGCGAACTCTAAAAGTGTTTCCTAATTTTAGATGCATGTATGAATAGTTTTAAAAGGTTTCAGGTGTGGATTAGTTAATATATCCTAATCGAGTTATAATTCATGATTTAAGTTTTTCACTGAAAGTGAGTTCAACCGAATATATTGATAAACTTGAATTCGAACTCATTATTGGCAATCTCACATAACGAGGTACCTGGCTCCTCTTGCGCATCCCAAAAATAGGCATCTTAGTCAAGCCTGGCTTAGTTGAAGCGAATCAATGGCGATAGAAAATGGAAAAATGAAAATCGACCTATTTCATTGTAAGGGTCTTGATTTTTGGATGGTGCAGATTGAGACTTACCTGTATCAGATAAACCTACACTTACTTTTGTTTAGGTAGAAGCCAAATCAATGATGCATGCTAATTGAGATTGCTAGATAGACAAGCAAAAAGTGTTATTCTGTTGTTGTTGTCGTCTAATAACGTCATGTTTAACACCTTGAATGAGAAAACCATAATGAGTTTGATGAATGGCTGCCAATTTCATCTCTTTTGAATTATCTACTTTATGATCAAAGAAACTATTTAGTATAGTTTTGTTTGTATTACTATTGCCAAATTGTGTGGCGTTAATTTACTTGTGTTTGGAAATGAGAACACAGATCATGAGATTTTGTGGGACCACTATCAATAGTTAAAAAAGATAAAACTCTTAGATGAAAATGTGATTTATTATTAAAATATTCAAAATCAGATAATTGAATTTTCTTGCACTTATACATGTGCTTTTATTAACATTGGGAGACGTGGGTGACTGGGAATTATTGAATAAAAATGGTACATACAGATTCGCCATTAACAAAGTTTCGAATGTGTTAACCACTATAAGAAGAAAACTTCATATGGTAAAGCGTATACTATATGTTTATTCAATCACTTATAGTTGTAGTAATTCAAAATCACAATATTTCAGATGTTATCAGATCCGGTTATTGGAAAATGAATGCTATTTCGATTCTGATTGTTTATTCGGGTGCTTTTTACTTTATTCACATTGTCTCCAGTTTAATATATGCAGGAATATTTGATAGATATAGGAATGAACGGGTAAAATCAAGTGCGATATGCTTCACTAAGATAAATAAGAATTAAATAAAATGATAGAATATGATGCACACAATGGTTCAGCTTGGACCAAACATATTTCCACTCTCTCATACTAATGGATACCAACAAGCTATAATCCACTAGTAATCTCGTGAGTAGTTCCAGTGTAGCAAGTGATGCATCCACTTAAAGCTAGACCCCACCATCAATTTACAAGCACTACTTACACACTTGTACACTCCTCAAAATACAAATTACAACAAGTTGTAAGAACAACTTTCGAAAAAGTATAACAACAAGCACGACGCAATAAGTAGAGTGTGTGACTGTATCAGAGTTAATAGCTTTCTCGACTTCTCTTAACACCTTCTTCAACAAAGGATGATTTTCTCATATAGTCTTCAATCTCTAAACTAGCCATTCGATAATCCTCCATATAATCAATTTGCCATGTGGAATGAACAACATAATCACCAGAGATCTAGTCACCGATACAATCAAATCTTCCTAGCAATAGCGAAGCTTCCCAAATCATGTTGGCTATATAGGACGCGAGCCCGCTCCTCTGATTGAGTGAATAAATTTTGCAAGAACTGATTTGATTAATCTCCGCTTCTCTTTTTTAGAACTCCAAACCTAAAGCCAGCTGTCAAATTTATTTAAATTATAAATTAGTGAAAGTCTTCTTATCCAAAATTTTTAAGCACGTGTAACGTACATTCATCACAAGTGACAGAGTGAGCTACTTCTATTCAGTAACTCGTGAGGCTATCCAAGCTTCTTGCTAGTAGTTGACCGACGTATTACCTTCCATTTGATCTTTCTGAACACGCTAGAGATCAAGACTTCACCAAACTGTTTACCTTGTTCAGTACCTCCAAGTTTCCATGAGCTTCCCACTCTTTTTGACTTGTTTACCTTCATCAAGCTGGTTCATCTAGTTTCTATCATTCTTCTCACTTGGTACTTCAGAACCTGCCAATGGTGATAGGGTCACCAATATCATCAACATATCCTGAAATAAGAGAACATCTATATTTATCAAATAATAAAAAAAATGATTTTGTCAACTTTAAAATGTCATAGGAGGTTTCCCAACATAATCCAGTATGAAAACTAGAAATTATGGAAAAGAATACTAGAAGTGCCAAAAATTATATATCATGCTAACTTTAGTACCAAAAGTTATTTTTGGATCAGTTAAGTGACAAATCGGAGAAAAAACGATCATTTAAGTACCAAATCGGAGAAAGAACGATCATTTAAGTATCAAATCAGATAAAAAATGATTATCTAAGTGTTAATTCCGGCTAAATTGATTATGTGGCATTTATAATTAAAATTTTTAATATGACATCTCCTATTTTTTTTTAAAAATCCAGTCAACATGGACATCCAAAACAACGTTGCACAATCCGACTGGCACTGAAGTGATCATTTTTTAACAATAATTGACATTAAAGTAATCACTTTAAACAAAATTTGTTACTTAATCTACCAATATTTACAAGGCGTCGTTTAGGGTTTATATGCTAACTGGACAAGCCGACAAGCCACGTAGGACTAAAAAATTAATAAAATATGGCTACATCGGATTTCCGGTAACTCAGATCGGAGTTGGCACTTAAGTGATCGTTTTTTAAAAAAATTGGCAATTAAGTGATCTGGAAAAAGCTTTTGACACTAAAATGAGTGTCGTACACAACTTTTGGTACTTTTACTGTCCTTTTCCCAGAAAATCAATTACCATCCTATTCTTTATTGTGTATTCTGGTGTTTTTTACTTTATTCACATTATTTCAATGCCTAAGATCATCATCACCACCTTTTGACATTCTCTTTCTCTTTCAATGCTCCATCCTGCTTGCTGTGAGGTGCAAGGTCAGGATCCATGTAACATCGCCTCTCCTTACTCAATTTTCATTTATTATTCATCACCGTTAAGTTAGTTTCCACATTTATTAACAAATGTTGATAGTGATTCAAACAAAAATTGGTAACTTAGGAAGGGATGATAACACCACAAATATCATAACTTTCTTACCACACTCACTTGAATATCATAACTTTTTTTTTTATCATTTGAGTGGTTGACTTCTAAAAAAAATTCACTTGAGTGTAATAACTTTCAATCAATTACTTGAGTGTTATAACTTTTTAAAAACGTTCATCCAAATGTCAGAAATTTGACGTGGCATAGTACTTATGGTTAACATCTTTAAAAAGTTATGACACTTAAGTGAATGAATGAAAAGTTATATGGAACTCAAGAGATAAAAAAAAGTTATGGCACTTAAGTGAGTACTACACGAAAGTTATGACACTTGTGTCAATTTCGCCTTTTCCTATAAGAATTAGTAAATTTAACATCTTAATTACTTATGTAAAGTATTGGAATAGTTGGTTTTTCCTACAAGACTTAATGAATTTGATAAGTTTGTATGCTTCGAAAATAAATATTGGTAAATTATTAATACCATTGTTAATTTCAATAATCAAATAAATGTTAGCAATTAGATCAAATAGGAGTTAGTAGAGCATATATGTTGGTAACTTAACTCGTGAAAAGTTGGTAAAACGCCTGAATAAAGACTGGTAGTCATTATATGAGCTAGTAATATTGACGCACCATTAATTTTGACAAATAAATTTTAGTAAATTATTGGAGCAATCGGTAATTTTGAACATAATAAATGTTGATAAGTGGATTTAAATAAGAGTTGGTAATTTTCCATAAAAGATAATAATTTTAACACATCGGTAACTTATGTAAATAAATGTTAGCTTATTATTAAAATAGTTGGTAACGTAGGATAATTTGGTAACCGTTTGCACTTTCGTAACATTCTGAGTACCTTAACAATGTGTTATCAATTGAACAAGTTGCTAGTCAAAACTTTGTTGCTAACATGTTTTGATAGTTATCAACGCTTTTCACATGTTACTAGTACAAAAATGTGTTCTTGACTCGAGAGTACTCATACAATTGATATAAACAAAACAATACTCAAATAAGGTATGATAATACCAATAAAAAAAATAGGGTTAATACCATAAAAAAATCCCCAAATTGATACACCTATGACAAATTTACTAAAAACTAATTTTTGACCACTAAAAGCCTCAAATTAGTATATTTGTAACAAATCTACCCTCTGCTAGTTTCTGTTAAATTGGATTAATACCACAAAAAATCACAAACTAGTACACACGTGACAAATAAAGGGTAAAACCCGAACTAGTTCATTTATCAATTACCACATGTCATCCAACTGATCAATTCAACGGTAAAATTTAATGAAAACTAGCAGAAGGTAAATTTGTCACAAGTGTATCAATTTGGGGGTTTTTTGTGGTCTAAAAATTAGTTTATGGCAATATATCAATTTGAAATTTTTCGTGATATTAACCAAAAAAAAATAAAGTGTGGCAATAGAAAATCAAGCCCTGTCGGACAAATATAACCTCGCTGGACACGGTGAGCTGTAAAGGCCAGTCTACCCAAGTTCTCTATTATAGACCAATTTATAAAAAGAAAAATATATGAATATGCGGATGTAATATGATATGCAAAATACACCTTCAATAAATTATTTATTTAAAATGAGCTATTACACGTGGTAATAAAATTTAACTAATGCAATCTCAAATGCCAGACAATACTAAGAGAATGAATACATACATACATACATACATACATACATATGTACGAATATGCAAAATCCCCCAACTGCACCCCTAGACATGTTTTAAGGATTTGTTAATGTAGATACAGTCTCAAATCAATAGCATGCCAGATTCAATTTTTGTATATTTTCTATTTTATGACATGTGATTTCAGAAATAGATGTGCAAATATGACAATTAAATAATAATGCAATCTCAATGTCATAATGCAAATTTAATGCAAGATCCTCGTCTAATATGCAAAGTGTATGATCTAATTTAAAATTATACAATGAAATTAGGCTTAATGGACATGCAAATCCAGAATTTCTAGCACCCAACCAAACAATTTCACTCGATACGAACATTTCGAAATACAATCGAGGAACAAGATTAATCTTTGCATGGGCTTACTCTAAGAGACAAAAACAGGCATTTAAATCATAGAGTAGTCCTATCAAGTTATGGAGACAATTTAAAGTCCCAGCAGACACCGTTTGATGGCCAAGCTTTGGTCTCACAGAAATATCCAACATATACTTAGAAATGGCGACGAAATCATCCGATTAGTAAATAAGACTTAAATAACTAAAAAAACCAAATTGGATCCTAAACGGAGTCATTATCCCAAAGAACCAAAATTAAATTATACCTGAAACAATATGAAAGAGATCAAAATCGAGCATCGGAGGCGGTTCATCGTGACTTAGCGACACCATGTGATAACACAAACTGCGGCGGTGCCACGAATGGTCAATAGTGGCAAACGGGTTGACAAGGGTGATTTGGTGAGCAGGGGCAGCAGCCCTTTTTCTATGCAAGCTTCTCCGAACACCGGAACTGTGTTGGTAACTTACAAATATGTCATCGACTGAACAAGTTGCCAATCAAAACTTTGTTGCTAACGTGTTTGATAGTTATCAAGGCTTTTCACATGTTACCAGCACGAAACAGTATTCATAGTTTTACCCTACAGAACAGTAGACCCGTCCAATTTCGACTCACATAATCAGCTCATTCTACATTAACATAATGTCTTATTTTATTGGACAAAAGCAAGGGACTTTTTTTCTTTATTACCAAATGCAAAGAAAGAGAGAGATGTCGGAGAATAATAAGCACGACTTCTTTGTTACTTGAAGCTCTAATAACAATTCTTCCGTCATTAAGAAATGAATATCAGGTTCATAGTAGTTGCAGTGGCGCATAGCTCCGGAGTTGGACATGTCGATCCGCACTTTCATGCGGGGTGTCACCTGCGACTCACAGATGTGAGGACAAATGCTAGATACAATTAGCAACATCTATCAACAAAATGCATGAATGATTACAAGGAAAAGAAAATATAAATCATGAGAGACAGAGAGCGATTTTACTTACTAATTAAATAACCTCTTATTTGCGTAGTTGAAATTGAAAAGCTCTCTTGAACCAAAGTATGGTAATCATCCTTGTGATCGACAATTTTCGATAATCCTATCCACCGCCCAAAAATAAGAAATCCTCCAAGATTGCTTGAAATGTAATATAATCCCAATAATGCCACTGCAAAGCCTGGTCCCAATCCCACGTAAAACCAAACAACAATGGAGTCGTCTTCATTAGACTCATCTTCCATCGTATTGTGACCATCCTGTCTGTGTTTAACATTATGATCCTCTCCGGGACAAACCTTCAAAAGAGGAGCTCCGCAAAGTTCATCGTTGCTGCAATAAACAGATTGATCGTCCAGGGTGCTTAGATGATTGCCCGATGGAACAGGACTGGATAAATTGTTAAAGGAAAGATCCAAACAACTTAGAAAGTTTGAATTGGATATGCTAGGAGGGATTTCACCCGATAGCTTGTTATTGGATAAATCGAGAGATTCTAAATCTCTCAAGTTGCCAATATCCGAAGGGATTTCTCCAATCAGATTATTTTGAGAGAGATTCAAATTCTGAAGTCGAGCAAGCATAGTTAGACATTTTGGTATTTGTCCGTCTAACGCGTTGCTTGAAAGGTCAATGGAAAATAAATATTGGAGAGTGGTGGTGAATTCTTGGCTTTTTCCTTTCATATCAACCATAATGGGAAAGAGCGACGGGACTCCCTCATATGGAGAAAAAGTGGAATTGACCCACATCCGTGAAAAGTTGTTGAAACAGTGGGGAATGCCTTTGGATAGGTTGTTATGTGCTAGGCTTAAATACTGGAGATTAGAAAGATGGCATAGCCCCAAAGGAATGTCCCCAGTGAAGCCATTTCTCCCAAGATCGATTATCCTAGACGATCGAGAGTGTCGTCCAAACGGAGGTATTTTACCGGTGAATTGATTGTCACTGAGATTGAGCATTATAAAATCTAGCTTTAGTAAACATTTTGGAAGCACTCCATGAAAGTCATTTTCTTGTAGGCCTAGAACTTTCAATTGCTTTAAATGGCATAGGGAGTTTGAAATTTGACCATTAAACTTGTTGTCTCCCAATGAAATCCATCGCAAATTTGCTTGCGACTTCCTCCAACATCGTGGAAGTCTCCCAGATAGTTGGTTCCTACATAGATCAAGATAATTCAATCCATCTAGCATGCACAACGAATTTGGAATGCCACCACTAAGGTTATTTCCAAAAAGTGACACTTGGATTAATAATGGCATCTTTTTTCCTATAATTCGAGCAACGGTGCCTCTGAGCATATTCTGCGAGAGATCCAATAGTTTAACATTAGATAAAACGTCTGGTAGCCAGTGGGGAACTTCATCTGAGATGCTAGCATTTGACATGTCTAATGCTGAAATGTTGCTCCGTGTTCGAATCCAATTCGGGAACTCTGGTCCCACTTTGCAACTCGACATGAAAATATTTTGAATCTGGAAAGAAGGAATCCAAGATGTGCTAACATTTATGACAAGCTCCTTCGAATAAATGTACAACTCGGTCAAGCTTGTGAGATTGGCAAAGTGAAGTTCACTAACAACTCCACTTAATTGATTATTACCAAAGTGCATTAGCTCTAGATTGGATAGTTGCCCAATGCTTTCCGGAATGTTCCTGCTCAATCTGTTAAAAGAGAGGTGCAACTTTCTCAAAGATGATAGCTGACCCACAATAGCGGGAATAGGACCTGAAATCGAATTCAACGAAAGATCAAGGAATTCGAGATATTTGAAATTCCCAAATTGATTGGGTAGGTTACCACTAAGATTGTTGAAGGAAACATCAATAATTTTCATGTTACTTCATCCACAAATCAAAGCATCGTCCTTAGTTTCAGAAATACTCCCACTAAAGTTGTTAGCATGCAAGCTTAGTACTTGCAGATTGCAGAAAATGCTCATATTTTCCAAAAGTTCACCTCCCAAACTATTTTGAGAGATATCAAGGAATCTAAGCCACTGATTATTTTCAAGGATGGCAGGGGGGAATGTGCCTTGGAGATCATTATAGCTTAAATCAAGATGTTCGAGTTTGCTCAAATTTAGAAACCAAGGAGGAATGGATGAATTCATGAAGTTGTTACTCAGATCGAGGTATCTAAGAGAAGTGAAATTGACATGCAGAGAAGCTGAAGCATCTTCCAAAACACATCCACTCAAAATTAAATACTCTAGGGAGGAAAGCATGTTGATAGGACTTAACCATTCTTTGCGGTTGAGAAGGGGGACATAAGACAGGTCCAAGTACCTCAAGTTAGAAAATGTGGATAGCCATCGGAGGTTCTCTGTTTTTATTGGGTTTAGACTAAGATCTAAGTACTGTAAGCTGGAAAGGTTACTAAGTTGATTAGAAATATTTCCATAGAATCCTCTAGATGAGAGATTGAGATACTCCAGTTTCTGAAGAAAAACTAAGGACTCTGGAATTTTTTGTATTGGACAATTGTTGAAGCTAAGGTCTAGATGCTTCAAATGCTTCAGCTCTTTAAGAGCAGGATGTAACTTACCTTCCAATATGCACTTCACGAAGTCATCACAAGGATTGCGAAGATCGAGCTTCAAGACGTGACCAGTTCTCTCGCTGCATCCGACTCCTTCCCACTCATAACAATCCTCGCCAGTCCAAGACCAAAGACGTCTCGAAGGATCGGAGAGATCCTGCTTCAACTTCAAAAGAGCTTCCTTCTCGGCGTCAATGCATCTTATATTTGTGAAGGCTTTGGAATGACTGAATTTCAACGCCTGAATGACATAGAATGCACACAAGAATACAGGCACAGAACTAGTGTAGAAGTAGGATGCCATTGTTGTTTGAAATGAAATTGAAAACTTCCGTTTATATTGGCCAAGAAAACACTTCCCTGAAGGATATGGTTATTTTCTTTCTTTTAGTCACACGTATCTTGGTCTTGATTCGCCATAAAAAAAATTGGAATGTCCTTCTCTCTTTTCACTCACAACTTGAAGAGACTTTAAATTTTAACAACTCTAAAACTTGTCACGAAAATATAATTGAGTTCTAAAATTTTCAGAAAGTGAAATCTAATGAGGTTATATCCGAACCGAATCAGAACAATCACATAGATAATAGAAAATTTGACATATGAGTTTACTCAAGTTCACCCCAGAATATGGCTACGTCTTGCAAAGGGATTCCACTATGATATTTAGGTTTTACAATTACAACCACTCGTTACAATGATTTCTCGTACGAGTATAATATATAGGACTTAAAATGATCCAAAGCCCAAGCCTATTCAAATCTCTTTAATCTCACAACAAACAGGTCAGCTTAAAACATAAGCCAAAAAATTGATGTTGTTTCAGGGGCACTGCCCCCGAGTCCCCGCCCGCTCATTGGCAAGCGGGGCTGCCGTTCGCTCATCAGGGAGCGAAACCCCCGCAGGGGGACCCCCGTTTTAGGGGCGCTGCCTCCGAACCCCTACATTCCGTGTGCAGGGGTCACATGTCACTGGATCATACTTCGATTTTCCTAAGCTCATGTGGGCATGCTTGGTATGAGAAACAAGAGTCCCCGAAATATTTGTCAACTCCAACAAAATCAAGTCATAAAATTTGTTATGAAAGTGCAATTGAATCTTCAAACTTTCAAAAAGTGCAATTAAATTATAAAACTTATCAAGTTAGTGCAATCAAATCTTTCCATTAACTCCATCCAACTTGATAAATGGAAAATGCTAATAAGTTTTAGGACTTAATTACAATTTTTGAAAGTTTTAAAACTCAATTGTACTTTCATGATAAGTTTTAGGACTTACATTACACATATCCCAAATTTCAAAGTCATGCCTTGCATGGCCCGTCAAACAATCAAGACACTTTGACCAAAAAAAAAAATAGTTAAGACAGCAAATGCGACCATTTTACATTGGTCCGATAATTCGACCAAGATCAATTTTATTTTTGTTCGAGTTAAATTTAATTTAATTAGGAGCATATCCTAAAAGGTCAACGAAATCATGAAAAACACTAGCCACCTAAAGCGACTAAAAATATTCTAAATCATGCCTTGCAACACCCGTCAAATGGTCGAGACATCAAATGAGACCAAGAACAATTGTGTGAAGCATGTGAAATAGTTGGTTCCCATGCCCGCGTGTGAGGGTGTCAGTAAAACGATTCTTCCCTTCTGATAATCGAGAATGGTTTCAAAACGGAGGCACTTTAGCAGGGAATTCACTGTCGATGAGATCAAAGAATTCCAAATCAAGATAGAACTCAGATAATTGCAAGATCTACTAACGAGTTCGATTCAATCTCGATACATGGCTTTCGAAGATGGAGTTTGAAGACATGGCCAGTCTTTTTGCTGCACTCCTCTCCTTTCTACTCGCAACAATTTTAGCCAGTCCACGATGACAAGTGGACCGGCGATGAGACCTTGCTTGAATTTTAACAGATCAGCTTCCCCCCCGGTACGGATGCCCATCACATTCGTTACAGGTTTGAAATATCCCAATTCAGATGCTTCGAATGGAAGTTGTCCATCATGTTGGAAGCACAAAGGCAGTGCAAGACCCGTCGAACGGTCAAAACTTAAGATGCAACCAATGACATTTGTGTCCATCAAATCTCTACTTTGTTATTTGGTCATGGTTCCATGGACTCCTGGGAAAGACGACTGTTTCATATTGTTCATCTTTAAATCTCTACTGCTTTAGACTGTACTTCATTGTTAAGGAGTGGTTGAGTTGTGTGGGCAGTCGATAACTTTGATAAATAAATTTGTGTAAGTATTGGAACGGTTGGGAATTTCAAACAGTCGGATCACATTGGTCAAAGGATTTATAGAAAGTTGGTAATTTGTTATAAGAGTTAATAAATATAATATGTTCGTATGCTCCAAAATAAACTTGATAAATTATTAATTCCCTTGTTAATTTCGAACAATTAAACATATGTTGGTAACTGGCTCAAGTAAGAGTAAATAAAGCTAAATTTATTTGGTAACTTATACCACAAAATATTAGTCAATCATTTGAATTAAGATCGGTAGTTTTCGATCAGAGTTCGTAAGTTGATGCATTGATAACTTTTACATAGAAATCTTAGTAAATTATTAGAGCAATCAGTAATTTTGAATCAATGTTATAAATGTTGATAAGGGGACTCAAATAAGAGTTGGTAGTTTTCTACAAAAGTTAGTATTTTAACACATCGGTAAATTATAAAAAAATGTTGGTAAATCATTGAAATAGTTGTTAATTTAAAACAATTTAATAACAGTTGGTACTTTTGTAAGAGTGTCAGAAACAATAAAGAACACCAGAGATTTACGTGATTCGATCCGAATGTTGATACCTATTTTACGGGAAGAGTCAGCAATAAATGATCCACTAAAATTAGAAATTCAAAGTTACAATATCTCATACGCTCAAGTATTTCCCACATCTAGATTAAGTCCAAATCCAAAGTGTTTACAAATAAAACAAATTAATTGGATGCAAAAGCTTTGCACTCGGTTGTTTAAGAAGAGTCTCGTATGCTCTTATCTTTTTCCCTTGTGCGGTTGTTATCTCGCTGAAGAAACACATGCCTTTTATGTGTGCCCTTACTTTGCTTTTTTTATGGCTAATATCACGAAAGATCCTAGATTGATATATTAGTGACAAATTTATCTTAAATTAATTTTTAGATCACTAAAAACTCCAAATTGATACACATGTAATAAATTTACCCCAAACTAATTTTTAGATCATCAAAAATCCTAAACCGATATACGTGTGACACATTTACACTCTGTTAACTTCTGTCAATTTTTAATTTGAAATTGCTGAACTGTATGACATGTGGTAATAACTCAATTGCCGTGGCAAGTTCATGTAGAAATTCATAACTCTCTCTCTCTCTCTCTCTCTCTCTCTCTCTCTCTCTCTCTCTCTCTCTCTCTCTCTCTCTCTCTCTCTCTCAAAGCACTCTATCCGCTTTTCATCTTCCTCTTCATTGAACACGCTCTTTCATCGTCGTCTTCGTCTTCGTGATTAGGCATCAGCACTCAACCGAGCACACTTTTATATCCGATAATCTTATCACTATAGATTTTTTTTTTCAGACTTGTTTGGCTAACTCATCCAAATCACCAAATTAGATGTTCAATGACTTCAATTGGAAGTGGCTCGAAGAGAAGCGTGTTATCTTCTAGCTCTACCAACAAAGTTCGTCAAAGGACGATCTAGGGTTGTTCATGCTATGATAGAAACAGAGAATGAGCCCTATTTGTTTTCAAATTATGGTTAATTGAAGAAACAAAGAGAGAGAGAGTTATGGATTCCACGTGGATTTACCGTGTTAACTGAGTTATTGTTATGTGTCATCCAGCTCAATAATTTCATGATAAAATTTGACTTAAAGTAACGGAAGGTAAATGTGTTACGCATGTACTGGTTTGAGGTTTTTTATGACCCAAAAATTAGTTTTGGATAAATTTGTCATATGTGTACCAGTTTGAGATTTGTGATGATTCCAAAATTAATTTTGAATAAATTTATTATAAGTGTATCAGCCTGAAGTTTTTCTTAGTATTAACCTTTTTTTTTAAGAGTCAAAAAAAGCAACTTTGACTTGGACCCACCCATTTGTGGCCTTTAAAGTTGATGTCCATTGTACGTCTTCTAGAGTTGAAAGATAAGGCGACAGTAACAACTCTTCAACAGCATACAGATTCGGTTAATAATCCTAATTTACACCGTCCAATTTGAATTAGGTTTATGCGAGATCAAACTTGAGACAGTAATTTAACAACTCTTTACCTTGGCTTGACGTTTATAGTCAAGTCATGGTGCTTATCATTCATGCTGCTTTCCCAACGTTCCGACGAGCGTTCATTCTCTACAAACACCAATTGAGCTCAAGCAAAGCTTCAACTTTGCCAAAAGAACATGTTTCGTCATCATGTGCGTGGAGTTTTCCATTGTCTTCACAACACCTTACCATTCGCTAAGACATCTTGCATAAAATAGTACCTAATGCTTTATATATTTTGTTCGCTTGTGATAAAGCAGATTATATGCCAAATATATCACATCTTGATTATTACAATGTGTATCAACAATTGTCTACTCCAACCCAAAATCAGAAAGCAAACCTCTTAGCTATATCGCCTATTTCGCTATAAAAGTCAGTGCCATGTGCTCTGTCTCAGTCGAAAACAAGGCAATGTGATCCTATAAGGACACTTTCCAACTCGCTACACCACTTGTTAGTGTAAATACTTACTCTGCTAAAGACCCACACTCAACCAAGCCACCAACATAATCCAAATCCACATACCATGTAGTCTCACTGCCATTGTCGTTCCTCTGGTACACTATACCAACATTTGTTGTCCTCTTTAATTATCTAAGGATCCATTCATAGCTTCCCAATGAGTTTTATCAGGACGCTTCATATAACGGCTAATTATGATCACATCTTATGAAATGTCAAGCCTAATGCATACCATGGCATACATAATACTATCCACTACACTAGATAATGAACACGAAACATATGCTTCTCCTCCTCCTCAATCTGTGGTGATAATTTATCAAAAAGTTTAAAGTTCTTTATTAATAGTGTACTTACATATTTTGCTAACTGCATATTAAAACGTGCAACAATCTTCTCAATATATATATTTTTTGAGATAGACATAAAACTCCTGCAGTCCTATCACACAAGATCTTCATACCCAATATTTTCTTTGCAATACCTAAATGTTTCATTTCAAACTTAGCACTCAATTGCTTCTCTAACACATCAATATCAAGCAAATTATTAGCTTCTATCAATATATCATCAACATATAATATATCAAAGACACATCCTCCAATCTCTTAAAGTAAATATAGCTATCCATCTGACTTTTCGAATAGTTCTAACTAGCCATAAAAGCATAAAATGCTTATATCACTGTTTAGGAGACAGTTTCGGCCCATATAAAGATTTCTTAAATAAGTAAACATGGTCTTTCTTCCTTGGAATAGCAAATATCTCTATTTGCCTTATTTAAATCAGCTCCTCCAACTCTCCATGAAGAAACACCATTTTTCACATCTAGTTACTTCAGCTTGAGATCCTATGCAACAACTAATGCAAGTAATACATGAATAGAAGTAAGTCTTACCATAGCAGAGAATACCTTATTGTAGTTAATGCCATCTTGTTGTGTATACCCCTTCGTAACAAGTCTACCTTATACCTCGTTGCCTTGACACTGGAAATGCCTTCCTTTCATTTGTAGAACCATTTGCTTCCACAATCTTGTGACTCTTGGGCACTTTAAATAGCTCCTATGTCTAATTTCGATGAAGTGATTCTATCTCTTCGCTCATAACCCCTATCCACTACAACAACTCATTATTAGCCATCATCTCAAAGTAAGACGAAAGCTCATATGTCTCCATCTCATCACCTACAGTCAATGCATAAGCAATATCTATATAATTATAACGTACTAGTGGTTTAATTTGCCTTCTTTGTCTGGCAATAGCTATAGTGCTGCGAGTGTGTTGGTTGTTCAGTATCACCGATTTCAGGAATTGCAGCCTCATATGCAATCTCAACCTTTATTACTTCCGAGATCTTCAAAGTCTCCACTTGAAACTCCATCTCACTGCTGACACCGTGATCCGTTTGCTTTGCTAGTTGTGTCTCAGAACTCCTCTGTCGAGTTATTGTAATCTTGTCAAAGATCACATCTCTATTGATTAAAAATCAGATGTTTGGGATCGGTGCACCATAGCCAGTGGCCTTTCATCCTATGTGCTTAACCCAAAAATATGCACTTCTTCACCCTTAGCTCAAGCTCACCATCACTCGCATGAGCATACGCAAGACATCCAAATACCCATAATCTGGAACAATCAACATATTTCTCCAACTATACTTCCTCAAGAGTCTTCCACTTAATAGCAGATGATGGAGATCGATTAGCTAAGTAACATGCCATGTGCACTGCTTCGGCTCAAAATTCCTTACCTAATCTTCTATGTGAAAGCATGTATTGAGCTCGCTCAAGTAAAATTCTTTACCCTGTAATGCTTTAGCCAAACCTTGAGTTGTTAATAGAGCTTCTATCTTGACGCTCCATAACTCAAAGTTATTCCTGCCATTAAACTTCTCAATTTCTACTTTCGCTCTAAACATAATTACAACAATAGAATGTCTAGATAATAATCAAACAAGCAAAAGCTTTAAATCAAACTACAAAAAATCTAATCACAAGCTTTGATATCAATAGTTGGAAGCATCTAGCAAAAGCTCGATAGCTTTGCTCGGGGAGATTGCCAAGAGAGAGCCCAAATTCGAGCCAAGTCTGAGCCCGCCAATATATCCAATTGAATCCATCTTTATGTAAATGCTTTAGCCAATGAATATGGGCCAATTAATATGTATTAACTCTCTACACCATATCAATTTTCTGATGTGAGACTTCTCTAACACAACTTTAAATGTGTATTTCAACAATTATCAACTAAGTAAGTTGTCGAACATTTTACATGTTACTAGCACGTAATAGTTTTCACATGTTACCAGGACGAAACATTGTTCCAATTTTTAATATACAGAGCACTTGACTTGTCCAATTTCGACTTACATAACTCATTTTACATTAAACACGCATGTCTTATTTTGTAGAACAAACGAAAGATTTTTTAATGACCAAATGAAAAGAGAGTGAAATATTGGAGAATATTGATAACTTCTTTATTGTTTGAAGCTTCAATAGCAATCTTCCATAATGAAG
Organism: Syzygium malaccense; assembly: GCA_031216405.1. Lineage (NCBI taxonomy): Eukaryota > Viridiplantae > Streptophyta > Magnoliopsida > Myrtales > Myrtaceae > Syzygium > Syzygium malaccense. The sequence continues at coordinate 23,033,308 of CM062259.1, read as the reverse complement.
AAGGAAACTATCTTTTTCATGGCTACTGTAGTGACCCATGTCTTCGAAATTGGATAAGTTAATTTGTTCTTTCATGCAAAGTGCGATCTATCACAAAGTAAATAAGTATGTGAAAAAGAATATACAAATAGAGAGAGAGAGAGAGATTTCACTTAGTAAATAAACTGTTGCAGTCGAAAAGCTCTCTTGAGCTAGCATGGTAATCATCATCACGATCAACAAATTTTCAATTATCCTGTCCACCACGTAAAAATAGGAGATCCTCCAAAATTGCTTGAAATGTAATATGCCACAAAATACCAAGAGTGCCATCGTGAAACCTGGTCGCAATCCTAAGTAAAACCAAACAACAATGGAGTCGCCTTCATTAGATGATTGCTTGATGGAAGAGGACCAGATAAATTCTTAAAGGAAAGATCCATACAACTTGGAAAGTCTGAATTGGATATGCTAGGAGTGATTTCACCTGATGAATTGTTATTGGATAGATCGAGTGAATCTCAATGTCTTGAGTTGTCAATATCTGAAGGGATTTTTTCGATCAACTTATTTTGAGAGATGTTCAAATTCTGAAAACAAGCAAGCATGGTAAGCCCTTCCGGTACTCGTCTGTCCAATGCGTTGCTTGAAAGGTCAATGAAAGATAATAATTTGAGCATGCTAGTGAATTCTAGGCTTGTTCCTATTATATTAATAACCATAATGAAAAACCTTGACCAGAAACCCCGTACGAAGTAAAAGTGGAATGCAAAAAGTTGTGGAAACAAGGAGGAATGCCTCAGAAATATTGTTATACGCTAGGCTTAGATACTGGAGATTAGCAAGATGGCATAGCTGTAAAGGAATTGCCCCCAAAGAAGTAATTTTTCTCTAGATCAATCATCCTAAATGATTGAGATTGTTGTCTAAATGGAAGTATTCTACCAGTGAATTGATTGTCATTGATATCAAGGAGTACAAAATATAGCTTTCGCAAGCATTTTGGAAGCACAACGTTCAAGCCATTTTCATGTGGGCCTACAACTTTTAATCACTTTGCATAAAAGGTGTGGAATTTGACCGTTTAACTTGTTGTCTCTAAATGAAATTCATGTCAAATATGTTTGTGACTTCCTCCAACATAAGAGAAGTCTCCCAAACAGTTGGTTTTTAGAGAGATCAAGAAAAGTTGCTCTCCTTGAAACTCCCTTTATTTCTGAATATCGTTTAGATCTTTCTCCATAATTGATTTCTCACTCCTCTTTTGAAACAAAGCAGATTCGTCAAAGGTGACATCTCTGCTTAACATAAAACCAGGTAAATCTTCCTCACTGCACCATAGCCGATATATCTTCACCTCATGTGCATAGCCTAAGAATATGCACTTCGTTACCACCGGCTCCAACGCGCCATCACTCACATGAGCATAAGCAGGGCAACCAACGATTCTCAATCTGGTGTAATTAGCAGACTTACTTGACCATGTTTCCTCAGGAGTTCTTCAATCAATCATTGGTGGTGGTGTGATCTCTTTACTAATCAATAAGCGGTATTCACTGCTTTAGCCTAAAAATCTTCGTCTAATCTTATCCGAGTCATGCCTTGCAAGACCCATTAATTGGTCAAGACATCAAATGCAACCAATAAATAATTGTGTGAAGCATGTGAAATAATTGGCTCTTCCTGCAAGTGTGGCCAAACATTTGAAGCTGCCTGAGTACATTGTTTTGTATGGTATTGGATAGGGGAAAATTAGAATCATACGGGTGGAATTATAAACAGCCATGATCAAGAGTACTGTGAAAAATCGAAAAAATTGTTCTTTATTTAGAAAAAGATAAATATTGGATAGGATATACTCCAGATTTCCGTGCAATGAAAAAAAATGGACATTAGGTCTGTTATTGTAAAATTGAACATTGGTCAGTAAGTGTCAGATTTTGTTGGTAAACTAAATGGACCCAAAACTTATTTGGCTGATTAGTTATTAGTTATTACTATCGAAACAATGATTCTTTTAACCTTAAGGTTCGGGCAATTGATTGCACCCTTGGGAAATTTCCAACTGAGGAGCAACAGGCGCCCGTTCAAATTTCACTGATTACATGCAAACTTTTTTTATCAAGGTCACTTACATAGGCCAAAATTCTAGACTTAATCGATTCGTGGGACTTGTAAGTTATTTCATAGGTAACCAGATGATTTTGCCTATATCAAATTCAATAAGAGATAATTAACTGCATTGTTAGCAAAATGCTAAAGAAATAATGCATTTACCACTATTTAAGAATAATAAAATGTTGGAACCCTTTGCCGTTGAGTAGGAATCGCCGATATGAAGTTATCGCTTGGCGTACATAGAAAAGGAAATTGAAGCTGTCTTCTAATCGGGTCATAAAATCATTAGAGATCATACTAGGAGGTGAAGTAATTCTAGTATACAAAAGTTGATCTTGTCTATTACTTGACGAAAAAGAAAAAGAAAAAAGTAAACGATAAGCATGTCAATCATGTCTGAACGGTCTAAGAATTTTGAACTTAATACCCGATCAATGCAACTACGAGGGGGCCCAATCGAGTAATCCATCGTGAATTGTCCAACGCCAACGTAGATCACGAGCCCTTTATATGACTGTAAGAGATGATGCAATCACAATAACCAAATTTACATACGGTTTTTTTTTTGTCAAAATTTATATATCATTTGAACTTATATAAATGGTTCATAATTACCTATATCTTGATCAAAATCATTTAGGGTACAATAACGTGCAAAGTGGATCGACCTTTGACATGAACCTCCATGAACTTTGCTAACCGAAACGATATAAAGAAGCGAGCATTGCATCAGAGAAAGTCAAGCCTATTGACTAGACTCCCACCAACAATGTGGTGGATGACGTGGAGCACTGTCATTGGCTTGACCATCCAGAGCATGAGGAACTTTGTCAAACCTGTAATACCCGCCATTTTCGAATGTCTGTTGTCATGCTCATTCAGACCTTCTAATCTTCCATTGAAGGGACAGAGAAGAGAGAGAGATGTCCAAAAAAAAACAAGTTGAAAGAAGATCTGTACAACGACCAACAACGACCAATTTAGCCTCCGAGCTTTCCTCTCAACCGTCGACACTCTCCTGAGTCCATCCTCTCATATTATTGCCCTCATGCGTTTGCCGAAAAGCAGCTGTTGGCACCTCCTCCTCGGCAAGGAAGAGGTTTCAAATAGGCTCCGCATCGCTGATCTTCTTCTCCGAGCTTCTACGTACTTCCAACCGAGAGAAAGTTCGGTTTTGCTGGCTCTCGTCGGAACAATGTCGGCAAGGGCGGGCCAATTGCTGACGGTTGTCCTTCTGTCCGCATTGGTGTTGTTGGCAGCCGCTGAGGACGGCGGGAACAAGTTGCAGGGAGTGACTTATGACGGGAGGTCGCTGATCATCAATGGCAAGAGAGAGCTGCTCTTCTCGGGATCCATCCATTACCCTCGGAGCACCCCCGATGTATCCCCTTTTGAAATCAAAGTCGTCTTTTGTTCGAAGCATATCCCTTGCCGAGTTTAATGGATTTTCTTTTTATTTCTTTTTTAATCGGGATGCAGATGTGGCCTGACCTTATTAGCAAGGCGAAGCAAGGAGGATTGAATGTGATCCAGACATACGTGTTCTGGAATGTTCACGAGCCCGTTCAAGGCCAGGTGATTGGACCGGAAGTTACACTAACTGAATTCCATGAAATCATGTCGCCGATTGAATTTTAAGCAATCATATCCACATTTATTCTGCAGTTCAATTTCGAAGGAAACAATGATCTGGTAAAATTCATCAAGATGATCGGGGAGCATGGCATGTACGTCACCCTTAGAGTTGGGCCATTCATTCAGGCCGAATGGAATCACGGGTACAATTCTGCTCTCTCTCTCTCTCTCTCTCTCTCTCTCTCTCTCTCTCTCTCTATAGCACAAATCTCATCGATACTTCAATCTTATTTAGAGGACTTCCATATTGGTTGAGGGAGGTTCCAGACATCACATTCCGATCAGACAATGCACCGTTCAAGGTAATCTATTGCTCCGAGCCTGAATTTACCTTTTTGTGAATCCTACTGGTTGACTCATCTGATCGGATCTTTCATCTTTCAGTACCACATGGAAAGGTATGTTAGGAAAATCATAGGCATGATGAAGGAAGAGAAATTGTTTGCTTCCCAAGGAGGTCCCATCATTCTGGCTCAGGTATGTTTCCCTAGAGCTCTATATGAATTTTCTGCTATTTCTTGTTTCCATAATCGTCTGATATTTATATTTGGTTATACAGATTGAAAACGAGTACAATCATATTCAACTCGCTTATAAAGAGCTAGGAACCCGGTATATCCAATGGGCAGGAAACATGGCTCTTGGTCTTAATATTGGAGTTCCATGGATCATGTGCAAGCAAAAGGATGCTCCCGGTCCAGTGGTATGTAGATGATATATTCCTTTATTTTGACAAAAACGATCTTTCAAGAATGAATGAAACCTAGTAATTCCATGGCAGTTGGGTAAAATGGATAAGCCATATTTTTACAGAAACACGTTGGATCCTACTAGTAGAAGAAAACATTATTGTATGCCACACTTCTATGTTGTTCATAAAGTGGACGTGTATATCAGATTAATACATGCAACGGAAGGCACTGTGGTGACACATTCACCGGCCCAAACAGCCCGAACAAGCCGACTGTCTGGACAGAGAACTGGACTGCTCAGTAAGTATCGATGTTTCAAAGATTTTACTTTACGCTGATGCTAACATGCCCCCTTTTCTCAACTATGATGAATGATTGCAGGTATCGAGTATTTGGAGATCCACCATCCCAAAGGTCAGCAGAAGATATTGCTTTCTCTGTTGCACGTTTCTTTGCTAAGAACGGGACTTTAACCAACTATTACATGGTATGAGGATGTTTGAACTTCCTTACAACATATTATCAGTAGTTAATCGCTTTGCTTTGATAGCATTCATGCCTGCAATAATTTACTCATAAACTATATTTGCAGTACCATGGTGGAACAAATTTCGGCAGAACTAGTGCTGTTTTCACAACCACCCGCTACTATGATGAAGCTCCTCTTGATGAATATGGTAGGAATACCCAAAAAAAAAGAAATATTTCTCTATGGTCATAGACTAAGCTTCTTTCGTAATAACCCTTAATTTTATTTAGGTTTGCAGAGGGAACCCAAATGGGGCCATCTCAGGGACTTGCACAAAGCTTTGGGATTATGTAGGAAGCCATTGTTGTGGGGTAACCCAAGCGTACAACGCCTTGGAGCAGACATTGAGGTACTTATGAAACTCTAGTTTTACAAGATGAAGAAGGAAGAACATGGCCACTAAATTGGACAATTATACTATGCAGGCCCGAACTTATGAGATCCCAGGGACCAAAGTTTGCGCCGCTTTCTTGACTAATAACGACACCAAAACGGCACAAGTCGCCGAGTTCAGGGGTGAAAGTTACTATTTGCCTCCTCATTCCATTAGCATCCTCCCTGATTGCAAGACTCTAGTTTACAATACACAATCGGTAATGTTGCCTCTTTCTTCACATTACTAGTAATCAGTGTATCCCTATATTCGACTAAACCTCAAGAGTTAGCTTGTTCTGATCTTCTAGGTTGCATTTGTAATCCTAAAATGCTTAACGGAAATTTTTCTGTTGCAAAAATTAGATTGTATCACAGCATAATGCAAGGAACTACCGCAGATCAAAGGTTATAGACAACCTTAACTGGGAGATGTCCCAAGAAGCCATCCCAGATACAGCCAAAGTACCAGTTGATTCTAAGGTACCAGCTGAGCACTTCGGATTGACAAAAGACACCACAGACTATGCATGGTTTACGACAAGGTATGCTGTTCTTGAGCATCTTAGCCTCTTGAAGATCCTATGATGGATGTCTGAGAAAATACTCCTTTACTTAAATGCATCTCCAACTCTATTACACTCTAGAAAAGTGACACATTCATGTAATTGTGACCTCAGTATTGAGGTAAGCCCACGTGATCTACCAATGCGTAAAGATATCGTCCCAGTTCTAAGGGTAGCAAGTCTTGGCCATGCTGTGCTCGCATTTGTAAATGGCGAATACATTGGTAAGTAATCAGAAAGATGAGTAGTTAAATTCTTAGTGGCTAGGTTTGTCTTGGTCATTATTGACTTATTGTGAAATACTGTAATGGTTCTCAGGAACGGCCCATGGAAGCCACGTTGAGAAGAGCTTCGTCTTTCAAAAACCTGTACACTTGAAGCCAGGGACCAATTACATATCTTTGTTGGGCATGACAGTTGGATTACCTGTGAGAACCTAGCATCTTTTGTAGTCTTGTAGTTTAAAGCATCTGAGAATTGGCATCAATATATCTTCTTTGGTTGACACAGGATAGCGGAGCATACATGGAGCACAGATTTGCTGGGCCTCGTTTGGTGACAATCCTTGGTTTGAACACCGGCACACTTGATTTAACACTGAATGGCTGGGGCCATCAGGTACTGGAGAAACTTCTAAACCGATCTTACGATGAAAGAATTATCTTTTGGATGAGATAGAGAGGAAAATGATATCAAGACATAATTGATTTTTTTTTATTGATCATTGTGATTAAATTGGAAAAATTGAAGGTTGGCTTGGACGGGGAAAAGGTTCGTGCATACACACAAGCAGGATCGCACCGGGTACAATGGAAAAAGGCAAATGGAGTCGGCCCTGCTCTTACTTGGTACAAGGTATGCGAATTTATTTCAGAGACATCACCTGGAAATCTAACATGATAGTGTTAATCAATCAATTAGATGAGTCAAGAGCAATGCACATAACCGCATCATCTTGATTGCAGACATACTTCCATGCTCCCGAAGGAAACGGTCCCATTGCTATCCGACTTCCTGGCTTGGGCAAGGGAATGATCTGGGTCAACGGCAAAAGCATTGGCCGCTTCTGGAATTCTTACCTTACTCCTCTTTTGCAACCATCTCAATCAGAGTAAGCATTTACTGGTGCACCGCCTCCTCAGCTAAATCACAAGCGAAGAGATATATGAGCTTCCTAAATTTGCTTGTTACCAGGTACCATATTCCAAGGTCCTTCATTAAACCAAGTGACAATCTCTTGGTCGTGTTGGATGAAGAAGGAGGCAATCCTCAGTCAATTGAGATCCTCACTGTGGACAGAGATACTATCTGTAGCTTCATTTCTGAAAACCATCCACCCAACGTGAAGTCGTGGGCAAGAAAGAACAGCCACGTCAGACCCATTGTGAATGCCGCGAAGCCGATGGCTAACTTAAAGTGCTCAAACCACAAGAAGATCATCGCTATTGAGTTTGCAAGCTTTGGCGATCCGTACGGTAGCTGCGGAACCTTTTCACTTGGAAAATGCACTTCTTCCATTTCCAAAAAGGTGGTTGAACAGGTATGACTCGCACCCACCAATTTTTGAATATTAAGAACAATGCTATGGACTTTCTCATTGGAGTTGAAGTTTCCTTACATTAGTTTTGGAAAACATTGTTTGGTTCATTAGAATCAAGGTTTGGTAAAACATTAAACCATTCGAAATCTAACTGCTGATAAATTTATTGGTCGAACTGGCCTACTCATTTAGCAGATGATGCCAATAGTAAACACTAAACCATTCTGTTGGAAGAAATCGATATCATTTGTATTAGTACTTTGCCGGGAACATAATCATCAATATCATATTTAGCTGAAAGCCTTGGTGTGTTCAAGACTGCAAAATGTGGTTTAATGAGGCAAAATCATAAGTTTTACAAGGAGACACACTTCACCGATCTAACAGGGTGCTTTGGTTTTCTTTGAATAGTATTGCCTGGGAAAAACCAGTTGCCAAGTTCCCATTGACAGATCTCTCTTTGACAAGAACAACGAGTGTCCCGACATCATGAAGACGTTAGCCATCCAGGCAACATGCAGCTAGCCCTCAGAAGCACGACAGAAGATCAGCGAGGAAAATGGGTCAAGATCAGCTTAACAATCAGTTCAAGGCCTTGATTCTAGTGGCTATCTGAAAAGGGCAACGTGTTCTTGAAATCGGATGCTGCGCCATTCGCCTTATCCTGTTTCGCTTCCGCTCAACTTAGACGTCCAGTGGACTTCACAGAGTCATCGTTGATCTTTCAAGGCCAGAAGTTTGAGTACTTCTCTCACATAGCTGTATAGACCGCGTTTTTGTCGCCTTAATTTTGCTTCTCATCAATTTTAATTTGCCATTTCTTCTTGTCCTACCTTTCTCCCTATTCTTTTCCTGTCATTGTCAAGACTACAATTTCTCCATTGCGCTTTCACATCTATTATTCGACTTCTCATCGATCCTTTGAAAACCAATACGCTTCATGGGGTTCTTGATTCAGCATTTGTGCTCATGCACTCATCTTTGATCTCCGCAAACATATCTCTTTCTTTAAGTTTATGATGCCTTGAAACTATAATGCTTCACCCAGAATCGACAACTTACCCCAGTGAAAACGAATTTACAAGGACGTGAAATACATAGCAAGATCCGATTGAATTTCCAAAAGTCCTATGCTATCTTCTCAAGATCCGATTTTATTGTGAATTACAGAATACCCTGAGTTCTTGCCGCCTAGTAATGGGTTGTTAAAGGTGGCGATTTAGATTGTAAATTCACCTTTTAACTCATTTTTAATGGGTCGGGTAATATATAAGTTTTCCAAAATTTTTAATTTCTGAATGATTAAAGAAAAGAAAGCCCACCTGAATTTGGGCTAGAGTCCGTATGAACTAGATCAATTATCTAACCCATTTCTGTAAAAAGGAGCGAAATTACAAAGTCGAAAAGTCCGAAAAGAAAGGAAGAGGCCAAGTGACGATTTTGACCGAAAACAAAGGAAGAAGACGAAATCATAGTGGACTTAAATTTGAGAGGTTATGAGGCAGATTTTCTGATATACTTTGTCATCGTTAATGCCTTGATTTTAGAAAATACTTTAAGAGATTGGTTTAAAAAACATTTTAAGTTTATTTCTTAAAAATAATTTAAGTGGCGTACTTAACATATTTTAAGAAAACATTGTGGCAAACCAATTTTCATTTGAAGAAGACACCATCGTGGTGAAAATCGGGCAATTTCTTTCTTATAATGTTAATAAAAAAATTTCAGATAATTTTTTATTCCAAAAATATGAAGCAAATGCCAATTTCATCAACTGGTTAATATCACAAAAAAAAATCCCAAATTGGTACACATGTGATAAATTTACCCAAAAATAATTTTTTGACCATAAAAAATCCCAAATCGGTACACCTGTAACAAATTTATCCCAAATTAATTTTTTTATTACCAAAAATCCCAAATACATTTGTGACAATTTTATCCTTTATTAGTTTATGTTAAATTTTATTGTTTAATTGTCGAGTTGGATGACACGTGATAGTTGACGGGTGTACTGGTTTAGGATTTTCCTCTCCATTTATCACAAGTGACCAGTTTGTGATTTTTCGTGGTATTAATTCAATTTAATGAAAACTAACGAAATGTAAATTTGTCACAAATGTACCAATTTTGGATTTTTTGCAATCAAAAAATTATTTTGAGGTATATTTATCACAGATGTACCAGTTTTGAGTTTTGATGGTTAAAAAATTAGTTTGGGGTAAATTTGTCACAGGTGTACCTATTTGGGGTTTTTTGTGGTAAAAAAATTAGTTTGAAGTATATTTGTCACAGGTATACCAATTTGGGGTTTTTCATGGTATTAACCCTTTGATCAATTAGAACAACTATAATTAAATTAAGTCTTACAAAACTTAACATAAACACGTCTAGTGAAGGAGTTGAGATTATTTGTAAGAGTTTTAATGGGTTAGGTTGAATACAGGTAAGTACAAATATAAATAGGTCGATATGGGTTAAGACGAATGGACTTGTTTCCACCCTAAACCCATCGATGCATGTATTCTTGCCTGTAAGTGAGCCTTCTACTCATGTCTTCACGTTACTCAGAAGCCACGCAAAGTCCTAGCTCACGACCTGATCTGAGCACCCAAGCTTCCTCGCTGACTCGACAAGACGATATATAGAGTCCATTCTTCAAAGGCCATAATTTAAGGAGAAAATTTCCAAGCAAAGGAGCATGGGCTAAGTCAGGTATAGATTGGGACGAGGTCAGTTTTGGTATGGATTGACATAATTATATTGCATAAAAATGGTTAAGTTTAGGTCGAACGGTTTTCAACCCAATTCACTCGTTTAACAAGCCTATCGATGGTTGCTTGCGGTCATCTCAAAGGCAAGACTATTAGATTCTATGGTCGATTAACTCGAAGTGTTGCCTTTACCTTTGCCATTGATTGTTTCTTTCATGTAAAAGCACGAGTGAATTCCTTAAGAGTGATTGGACAATGAAAATGAAACCACAATTTGATTTGTAAGATTTGTGAGATTCGGATCAAATTGTCTAAGAGCAAGCACCGTCATTAAGGATAATTTCACCCCTTAAAGTATGAAACTCAGTGCAATAGGCTCTAAGTTACCAAAGAGAGAACCTTCAAGAAACTATTATAAATCAATTGGTAATTATTAAAAAGATGACCGTTACAAAGCTGTTATAAAATAATTAAGGGTTTATAAAGAAATAAATCAAACGTTACAAAGTGGTTATAAGGGAAAAAACCACAAAAAACCCCAAACTATGCCCACTAATACACATTCACCCTTAACTTTTTTATGCTATATAAAAACCCCAAACTATACTCGCCGTGATACATTTACCCTAAACGTATTCTTGTGACATAAAAAAACCCCAAACTTGTACTTATGTGACACATTTACCCTCCGTCAAGGTTTCGTTAGATAATTTTCAATCAAAACAATGTCTCTTTTATTTCACTTAAGCCATGTGGGTGCCATGTCAATATTATTTGCTTTCCGACTTCCATGTAGACAGATTTTTAACAGTTCACATTATCACAATGGGCATTGTTTAGGCTCTTTGATTGCTTTTGCCCTTGTTATAAAACCGTTATAGAGCCGTTATGCAGTTGTTACAAAATGATGGTTTTCATGGCATTCATAACTTTTATCAAAGCCGTTACTTTCAAAAATATTTCAAAACTGTTGGAATATCCAACAATCCCCCACATAGGTTTTGAAAAGAAAAAATAGAATATTGTTGGGTTATTGGACAATAATGTGTCGGAATTGATGCATGCTAGGCTATGAACCAGATCTAGAAAGAATGAAATATAATTTACCAAATCAATGGTAAAATTTGAATCTTCTATGAACCAAGAATTTCTTTTTGTGAATTATAATTTTCACCGATCACATTACACTCCCACAAATTTTGTTTTTCAACGTGATTTGTGCTAATAGGCCATGCATGTGCTTAATTTATTCATAAATGCTCTAGAGATTATTACCGATAATTTTCATAGGAGCGGCACCACTCCACACTTATACAAGTGATTCCATTAAGTGTATTTTGCAATTTAATGCACTACTAATAATGGCTATGGAATTCTTTAAGAGCTTAAGCTCAGCCGCTTTTTCATTGCAGTCTTGCACTATTCTCAACTTAGGAGGGACAGAAATTTTTAATAATGCATCACTAGATCAACAAGTGACTTGTTATTACCCATATGAACCTAATTCATAGTGTCGCTAATTATCTAGGTTGGGTTACCATCACTATTAATTTTCTTCAACTGACTTAAGTCTATTTCCCTTCAATGTATAGTTTGAGGATTGGCCAAAATCACTTTTGACTCAACATAAGCGACAAACATAATTCTATCTTGAAGCAAATGCTTTACAACTTCATTGCTTAATCGGATGTGCCTATTTTTACCATTGAAATTTTTTTTCATTGCAATGGTTATTGCTGCTTGGCAATCATAATGCACAGACACCAAAGGTGTTGGATTCATTCACAAAGGAATATATGGTAAGAAGTTTCTTAGCCACTTAGTCTTATTGCCAAATATGAGTTTGTCACCCATTTTTCGCATTAGCCACTATATTGGCAAAGGATTGCTATCCAAATTATATGCAAGCATCATTTACACAAAAAATCTCATATGTATAAACATTATTATTTTGGGTATACAATTTATTTATATATAGTGAAATACATTACACCAAAAGTTGTGAAATACAAGGATCAAGAACAATTAAACCTAAAGGAAAGGTAAATACAAGTACTGGGTATAATAATTGGAAACTGAGAAAATACAAGACTCTGCATTGATGATATTATCAAAGAGTTGGCGTTTATTCTGACAAAATGTTTATTGACTTAGTTTGTCACTTGTCGATAATAACCAAAAATTTATTGTTTTTTGTGTCAACAGAGTGCATATAAGTCTAATGTACCTGAGCGCTTGATACTTGGTGAGTTCTATGTAGGGGTCGCATAATCTAAAGGCTAAGATGCGATGAGATCGCAAGCACCCGATAATGTCTCCTTTTATCTTTAACCCCTTTATGGAAGAAGATGCAACTAAAAAGTCATCACTTGTGGAACATCACTCCCTTTCTTTCTTCTCTCATAATTGAAACTGACCAGAGTCCCACATGGAAATGACACTGAAAGAAGTAGGTATGGGTTCATGGGACAGTTCCATGGTCTTGTCCCGCACCTAATGGGCACATGCATGCCTAATTACCCAAAGCCCTATCTTCATACGTGAGCCATTAAAAGCATCACTTTTGGCTTTTATGGAGACCTATAGAAATGGTAACGCTGGAGACATTTGAAAAATAAGAGCGTAAATCTACCTAATATGGTTGAAACTGTCGATTGAAGATGAAGATATCACGAGTCTTAGTCAGAGATAGGTATACTACTTACTACATACCTCGATTCGTTCTGAACCAAATGGCCCAGATACTATAGTACACAGACCTATAATGTTAAACTGTATTATGAAGGCTCCGGAAAGTGTTAAATCTCGTGAGCACGGTTTGCATATGCACAGCTTGTTTCTAGTTGATAAGACCGTGTGATCCTCATATGGGGCTTCTCGAATTTAACAATTATGTGAGTTCATCCGTGCTGAGTTTATTCAAGAATCGCTTGGCGAATTAATCACGCGCCGCATGTGAATATCGCAAAAGATTTTAGCAAGGATACCGCTTCCCTAGCTATTCAAGGCGAAAGGTTTGAATCTCCCTTTGCGTACCCTTCATCTCATTTCGAACCCTCAGATCAGTTGACAAGAAAACCTTCTAAACTTATCCGTTTTCTCGGTCTCCTACATGTGAATTTAGCTCGAATATCCTCATTTGGAGGACCGGAGTAATGGAAAGAAGAAGATATGTATACATGGATAAGCTTTAGATGGGTCCTTTTTGCAAAAGAAAAGGAAGGAAGGGACCTGTCAAGAGGAATTAACATCATAAACAGTGAGGCAAGTTGAGACGAGAAATGGACACTCGGAAAAGAGGGAAAAGGTAGGTGAAAATTCAGGCTCATTTTAACTCGACAGATAAACAATCTCTCTCTCTCTCTCTCTCTCTCTCTCTCTCTCTCTCTGCGCGTCCCCTTGAAAACAACCTCTCCCCATCATCCATAACTCTTACAATCCTCTTGACACATCTGTTAAAGCATCCTCGTTCATCAAATCCAATTTGTTGGTTTTAATCCGACTTACATAGGAGAAGAGAGTTTAAAGTATCTCACTCACTTTTCTACATTGCATTTGTGACTCTTTTGCTATTAGTTTAAGATTTTACATTGGACGTTCTACTATTATGGAGAAAGATGCTCCCCGGATAACAAGCTTTTATTCCAATCGGATGATGGTAACACTAATACAAGGGTATGATCTAATTTCTCAAATCCCTAATTCCAACCTCATGTCTTTTCTCTTTTCCAATTTAGCCGAAAACTGAAACAATATATGAGCCCTTACTTTTGTGCTTTACTTACATTACACGAGGCCATAGTTTTCACCTTACTTTTAGAGATGGATTTTCTTTTAGATTTGTTTGTGCATATATAAAAAATTTTACAGTTGTGCAGGGGGGGTCTTGGGGCCTAAACGTGAACCATAAGGAGTTGGGGAAAAGGAGAAACCAGAAAAGTGGAAGGTGAGCCATAACCACAACCATATATTTTTTACTTTTCTTTCATCAGCCCCTCGTTTTCATCTTCTAGAATCTCTCTCTCTGTGACATGCATGGTGAGAAATAAGATCCAAAACACATATATGCACAAAGTAGAGCGAAACACTTTGTTGCTTTGCCAAGAGCCACCACAACTAACGAACTAAAATACCATATTCAGGTTCTAAAGTATCATTTTGCTTGTTAACCGCTCCATTAAACATATTATATAGTCTTGCATGGTCGCTAAACAAACGTTCACATGTCTTTTAGTACAAGACAAGGAATTTCTAGCCCCAAAAAAAAAATGTACAAGACAAGGAATGATCCGATCAATTGAGTAAATGAAGCTGTCATCGGCTTACTGGGTCAATATGCAATCTAGGGGAAAAGTCTTGTTGAAATTTGTACATGCAAAAAGTTTTAGGTCTAAAGGTGGGAGAAGAAAATCGTGTTTCGTCCATCACTTTGTTAATGATGTTGCGAAACATGTATTCAGGAACTAATAGGAAACCTGCAAGAGCAACAAACATGAATACACATGAGCTATCATATCCAAAGATAATACCACAGATTTTAAGATTGATATACAAAATAGATTTGCAAAGTGACATGGTCAACTCCCATTCATCATTTGAATACAAATCACTTGTTATGATATCGAAATGCAGTTACCCAAATAACTTAGTAGATCGATTTCACAAGTCAATTGCGGTCATCCTTCAAAGGTCTTTTAAGGAATGTGCCACCAACAATTCAGCTGATTATGGTTTGGCAAGTAGCTGATGAGGAGGAGACTCCATAAATCCCACGTTTGTGTTCCCTGTATGTTTAGTTCAAGAAATGAACATGGGTGGGCTGGGGCTAAGTTGGCCTCATAAAAGGACAACACATGGTACACCTTTGAAGAAACCCACCAAAGTGTTAGTTCCACCAACATGATTTAATTATTCGAGTTGGGTCATGGAGTCTGGTACAATTTGTCCAGTGAGCTTAGGGGGAGATCTTGAGAGCTAACTGAATTATTTATGAAGTTGTTCAAAGTTTAGGCAAGTGAGGCAAGAGAGAGAAAGAGAGAGAGATCTCACAATTATTACACCCCTGGTCCCTCACTTTAAACACCTTTGCTTTACACCAACCTGAAAGGTTACCCTCCAGTTATTTCTTGTAGTCTCTTTCTCAGCTCATTCAATGCGATCGTGTGATTCCATTATCATCACGGAGAGAGAGAGAGAGAGAGAGAGCTTCTAGATGAGAGTTGGTGAGACAGGTAGGAGTGGCCGGTGACTCTCTCTGTCCATCTCTCTCTCTCTCTCTCTCTCTCTCTCTCTCTCTCAAGAGTCAAGATTATAAAATCACAAGTTGAGCCATCCAACAGGCCGGCTTCTCTCTCTTTGGTACAACACCGAAAAGGAAAATTAGGGGAAAAAGAAAGAAAGAAATCTAATGTTATCTCTATTTTATTCTCTCTCTCTCTCTCTCTCTCTCTCTCTCTCTCCCCCACCCCCCCTCCATTCTAGGTCTCTACTACTAATAGAACAACAGTTCAACCAGCTCAGCTAGTTACAAACTTTCACTAGACCAACTTAGGGAAATTCTTCTTTACACTCTCTCTTCAAAATCACCATCATCACCATCATCGTCACCAACGACGACAACATCAACAACATGGGAAGGTCTCCTTGCTGTGAGAAGGCTCACACAAACAAAGGCGCATGGACCAAGGAGGAGGATGACAAGCTCATCGCCTACATAAGAGCGCACGGCGAGGGCTGCTGGCGGTCGCTCCCGAAGGCCGCCGGCCTCCTCCGCTGCGGCAAGAGCTGCCGCCTCCGGTGGATCAATTACCTGCGGCCCGACCTCAAGCGGGGCAACTTCACCGAAGAAGAGGATGAGATCATCATCAAACTACACAGCCTTCTTGGTAACAAGTAAGCTCCAGTGTAGTACTCAATTATTTTCTGCAACCCCCGTAGCACATACATAACTTTAATAATAAGAAAATTGCTATATGGGATGAGCACCCAGAGATTTATCAATCTCTTTTTTTTTTCTTTAAATCGAACCAAACACTCCCCCTAAGATTATGTACCTTCTTCTCATCTCCTTGTGAATCAATTTCATCTAGCTTATTTGTACTAACTGTCCCCATGAGTTGTTGTGGATTTTCCTTACAGATGGTCGCTCATTGCTGGGCGGTTGCCAGGGAGGACGGACAACGAGATCAAGAACTACTGGAACACGCACATAAGGAGGAAGCTTATGAACCGAGGCATCGATCCGGCCACTCACAGGCCGATCAATGAGCCCGCACAAGATCACCATGACGAGCCCACCATTTCTTTTGCTGCTAATTCCAAGGAGATCAAAGAGATGAAGAACAGCGCTGAGCTCAGTTTCGTTTGCAACTTAGAAGAGTCGACAGACGCGACATCTTCGGCTCGAGAAAGGTGTCCCGACTTGAATCTTGAGCTCACAATCAGCCCTCCTTCTCATCAACAGCACCAGCCTGAGCCAATATTGAGATTCACAGGTAGGAAAAGTGATTTGTGTCTTGAGTGCAATCTGGGGTTGAAAAATAGCCAAGATTGCAGTTGTGGTATCGGAGTGATCGAGAGCGAAACTAGCGTTGGGTATGACTTCTTGGGCTTGAAGGCTGGTGTTTTGGATTATAGGAGCTGAGTTGTAGTGAAGAAGATGGATCATTGTGCAGTGAAGGGATGAGAAAGAGATTGTTATTAGTTGAAATCTCTTTATTAATTTTTGTTGCTTCTCTCTCTCTCGCTCTCTCTTTTATCCTTTTCTCTAAATTTGTACTTGGTCCTGGTTAATAGCTGAGTACATAAATCACAGGTTAATTAGAAATATTACCAGTTAGATAGATGAATGAATGATATGTCGTCTTCAGTGATGTCATGTCGAACTTTTCCTATATGAAAAAATTCGAGACCTTTTCAAAAAAAAAAATTAAAGACCTTTTCAAAGACCCAAAAAAGGGTGACAAATTTAATATGGTGGTTGTAGCTAGCTACCAGCGTCTACCAGATATCTGTGAGAAACAAGCATGATTTTTTTCTTTTCTTTGGAATGAAAAAGATACATTTCCCTTAAATAAAACACGACAATGATAAGTCTTAAAAAAGACATTCAACAACAAGTACTTGTAATCTTTGAATCCGTTGCCTAATTCACCAAATGAGATCAAGAAGATTTATAACCCACTTCGGAGACCATCATTCTTTTTCACGAGTATTAACGAAGGGACAAAAAGGGTTTTAGTTTAGCTAAATTCTCCATAGAACAGAGGATAATCATCATTACTTGGGAATTTTTCATTTGATTTAAGGTCAAATCCTTTTTTGACTGAACCACCGTTTAAGATAAGTGATTCACCATGCGACAAAAACATTACAAGCATTGTCTTTTATGGACTATAGAAAAGCAAAACGAAAATCGTTTTCCTTTTTGAAGGAATTGGATAAGATGTGAGAGGAGGAGATAATAGGGTGGATGGAGTGGTTGGTAGCCTATCTCTGGCACAATTGCGATAAAAGCACCAAAGAAAGTAATATTAAAAGCGTGAAGGAACTAACAACTGTCCGTAGTACCGTAACTCGACCACCCTAATATTTGCCAACTCATTCCATGAGCCCACCCCAACAAACCCTCGCTTGATTGTTTTTCCCTTCTCTACTTTTTTTTCTTTTTGGCCCTTGCTCTAATCCTGAATTTGCAAATTGTATCTTCTAAAGGATTCTAATTGAGATGAGTACAGAATCGTTTCTTAATGTTTTGGCTGTTGGTGAATGTCAAGTGATACATGTCTTTCTCTAAGCCAGACAGGACAAACAGGGTAGGCATGCAGGGCTTTGTGGCTATCGCGAGGGCAGGGATTAGGTTCTCCTCCTAGCCCCATGCGCGGCTCATGGTGGAGATGAGGACACTATTAATGTCATGCGGCAGGGGGAGGGGCAGGGATAGACAATCCCGGCCTCGCCCTACCCCAGTGCCATCCTTACGCATAAGCCAGCGAGTTTGAAACTCTATAGCATGTTTGTCAAATGTTGAGAGTTTAACTGACCAAAACGGACGTTAAGCATTCAGTTGACCACTCCTCCAAAACGTCAACGATTTATTTTGCACTTATCCCGACTTCTGAAGTAGAATTTTTTTTTTGGCATCATGTAATCTTCCAATTACTAATTTCTTCGAAAGAAAAATTACATGCCTAGATCATGCTGTGCATCAAAACGATCATTTTCAATTTTTTAGGGTAGATATCTTCTCTATTTCATGTAGAGAATAGAATCCCTTAAAATTAAAGATTAGGATGGTCGCGTCCTTGAATAGCACTTAAATTGAAGAAGAAAGGTTAGTAGGAAGTTAAAAGTTGGTAAAGTGGGAAGGATACTAGACCTCCATATCCATGTGAGGAGCATCCTCGGTAATTAAGTTAGGTCAAATCTTTTTCCGCCTATTGTCACAACCTCCCTGCAAATTTAGGTGTGAACACCTATCTTGAGAGCTCCATTTGTACTAAAAACACCGTTAATAAAACAAATCATTTACACGAGAGAATCCCTAATAATGAAAAGAGTATATGTCACGGTGGTGTTTAAAAAAAAAATAGATATGATTGCTAAAAATTTGGCGCTCATCACTATATTTAGTTCTCCAATGGAAAGTATAATTTTTATCATTGTAGTGAGGAATTCGAGCAGGTAAGGGTGAGCATGGTCCAGGTTGGGCTGGTCCTGTACCTAACCCTGGGACCAACCCACGTAGTGTTGGTCCTCAATTTTTGGGACCAAGGACCAATCCTGTTGAGCGTAGGACCGAGGACTAGACCAACCATATGGGTCTGGTCTGGTTCCAGGGTCAACCCCAGACCAATCGATTTTTTTATTGTTTCATTTTTTGTATACCTTGAAAGTATAAACATACTCTTTCAAATTTCATATCCATCAACAATGCAACATTGAGCAACTAAACAATGAACACCGGTATGTATCAAACATAAATTTAAGATAAGATAACAACAGAAATCTTTATTTGTTAAAAACAACAAACCATAAAAAACGAACACGTGAAAGCAAGGCCGAGGCGAGCGAAGAGGCAAGTGGTGAGCGAATAGAGCCGAGAGCGAGGCAAGTAAACAGAGGTGAGGAATAGGTTTCATAGACGAGCGGCGAGCGAACAAAGCGAGGAAGAGGAGGGTTTCTATATTTTTTTGGTCAAATCAGGGTTGGGTTAACCAGTTAAGTGAGTTTCTTTTGACTAAAAGAAAAACAATGGGTTTCTACTTTCTAATTTACAGTTCTTTTGACCAAAAAAAAATCTATAGTTCTACACGGCAAAACTGCATAAGAAATGAAAGAACAGAGGCACAGTTGCCAGGGTAGGGTTTAAAGTAAACAATAATATATAATATATTTATAATAATTATATATAATATATACATGGTTGGTCCTTGGTCCGGGTTGGACCAACCCTATAGTCTCAGGACCGAGGACCAACCCACACGATGTAAGGTCCAGGGATCCCAGGACCAAAGACTGACCCAGTCCCCTTGGGAACTGGACCAGGACAGGCCGAGTTGGGCCGGTCCAGAGTCAGTCCAGGGTCAACCCTGGACTGATGCTCACCCCTATGAGTAGGTGTACTGGGTCAACCTTTACCACATGGAAAAGTTATGTGGTCTTTGTTTATTCATTTAGCTTTGAAGGTTATCAAACTAACAAAAAGTCATTTAAACTTCTCACGTGGAAAAATATGAAATAATATAGACAAGCTTGACTTGAATGAGTTCACCACTTTGGGATTTACAATTTAAGAATCGTGTAAATTTATAACCCAAGAAATTTATTTAATACAAATTCAAAATTCATGTAAAACATCTAAGTATATCGATGAAATTTCTAAAATTATGCTCGCTTTTTTCCTTTTGAAGCTTAAGTGAATGGCTTGAACATCTTCTAGACATGAATTTTGTATCATACGAAGCCCTCAAAAGTTAGGTACCAAATCTAGGTCAAGGGGCCTAGGTCCACCAGTTTAATGGCAAGCTACCCTACATTAATGGTGATTAATGCCACTAAGGTCCGACTATATTGACTCATCTAGTTGCTAAGCTTTCTCAGTTGTACTTCTAGATTGATGCCTTGAACCACCCACCTTACAAAAAAGTTGATGTGATTATCCCCATAATATCAAATAAGGATGTATTACCAACCTCTTATTAAAGGGAAAATTTGGTGTGGGGAAAGCAAATGACAAAGGGAGAGGCACCTATCTATGTTGTTAAAAACAGCCTCGGGCCAAAAGAGGGCACACTCGAATCCCCACAACACTATAAAAGCAATCAAAGCAAGAGATAAGAAAAGAGCAAAAGGACAAATGGTTGGTGGCTATACTTTCATATTCCTTTTCTTGACAATATCCAAATATATAAAAAGAAAATATGACCCTTTGCCACGTGGAAAAAGGGAGTCGCTTTTCAGCATTTCCACCCATTCTTTATCCTTTTTCTAATGTGGGGTTAGGTAGAGACATTTTTGGAAGCTTATCAGGGTTTAGCCATCCCCAATCTCTCTCTTCTTTACAATATTTGGTCGAGATTAGGTTTGGTTTTTAATGTAGATAATTGATTGTCTCATTATCAATATTCAATAGAGTAATTATTGCATGACATCAAGACAACTAGGAGATTGATTCCCACCATGTGACCTTGACAAGCGGGTCCCATCGACTTCACCCTTTTGGATCCTCTTTTCCTAATAAAATCAAATTTGTCTTGACCTTTTCAGCTACATGCATTAGAGGTGTACAAAAGAGCCAAAAATCGTCCGGATCATCCGAGATCACCGAAATCGAACTAGAATTGGTGATTCCTAAGGATATCGATCCGATTCTAAGTTCTAATTTTTCAAAATCGATGGGTACCGATCCGGTTTCCTATTCCAGGTGTGGAACTGCCCACCCGCCCTTCCGGACATAATCGGTAATATAATAATAATATATATTATATTATATTTATTGAATTTTAAATTTAAAAAAATTTCTTAATCTCTAAACTAAACCTAACTCGCTTGACGCTCATAGCCTTGTATTAAGCCAAGAAACATATTTGTTCTCTTTAGCCTCACGCTCACTCTCACTCTCTCACGCTTCTCGGTCAATGCTCACATCACCGTTTCCGACTCTCCGACTTCATCCTTGGCTGGTGAGACCGGTTCCATAGACCCACCTGGGAATCGAACCGGATTGGACCAGTAGTTCGATTCCCGGGTGGTTCCCAATTCCAATTTTTTGGAACTAGTCCCTAGCAGTTCCCGATTCTAGGATGGGAACCGCCCACCCGGATCATGCTCACCCCTAATATATACTATTATAAATTTGTACCCTTCATTGGTTATTGTTCATTAGTTATTCCATAATAATCCATCGGTTTCATATATATATATAAAAGTTAACTGGGTTCTACTACAATTATTTAAGGAGATAATATTTAAACAATGGAATTCATTAAGTAAAAAACATATTATTCCAGAACCGGTTCTTCGGAATGACAGAGCGGAAAGGGCGTGTATCGCGATTCTTGCCACAAACCCACGTGAAAGAAAGAAAATATTTTTTTAAAATGGAAAATTTTCCCAACAGTTAATTATATCACTAAAGTTTAATTACCACATTATATATAGAACACTTGGGTCTTATGATTATATACAATACTAAAATGACAGCTTTGTGGGATGTGCATCTCTTAAAATGAACAATTCTTGCTGAAGGATCACATGTAAGTATACAACTCAAATATGTATTCTTATGTGCGCATGACAGTATGCTTTATGATATAGTTTGTCAAAATTGAAACGCTGGTGAACTTATGGAAGATGTAATAAGTATAAGCTAAATCCAGATTGAGAAATTCGTTCCCGTTAGAAAACTAAAACCAAAACTGGAAAGCAGTGAAAAGTCAAAATTTTGCTCTAGGAAGTACTAGATGATATTTCGTAAATTCAATTTGATGATTTTTTTTTTTGCTAGAATTCAATTTGATGAATTTATTAATATCAATTTAGTGATGAGAACCGTCGTGTGTCGGCAAAGAAAAATGGTAACTAAAAGGAAAGTTACCCCAAAAACATGTAACTATTGAAAGTATAGGTTAAGCCCATCTAATTATACTAATGTCCCTGCTTGTTAACTATTATGAGAGAGTATTAGGAACAATATTCGCACAGGAGATAAAATGGTCTTTTTGGCTTAATAATATTGATCACAAAATCGTGAAGTCAAATTGCAGCACTTAAGAGGAGTCAACCTAGAAGGCTAAAAGAAAAGGGTGAAAGAGTGCGAGATTTAAATCACGAGTTCTCCAAATAACGTGAGAAATGTCCCATGAATTAAAAATACCTTTTTCATTATGGATTAATATGATATACCCGTTAGAATGGACAAAAAATATGGCGGACCTTAGTGGCCTTCCAGTTGTTGACTGTAATCCCACGAAACTTTTCATGGTATCATAGATTCGAATTTTTAAGATGTTCATATTTACCTGCTACTGATGATTTGCACTCTTTAATCTTATTGGCTAAATCCCATAACTATTACGAGAGATTGTACGCATTCATTAACCATTCAATATCTTTTTGGAAAACTAATATGGTCCCACAAAACGCTGCTTGATAATTATAATTGTCCTTATCATTTGTTGCTTTCGCTTGGATTAACTAACCAATAAACCCGTTAAAACGGTGCAATCTGAGAATTCAAAGAGATAGTCCTCGAAAAAAGAAAGAGAATTCACAAAGATAGCCCAAGCTAATAGATAAACGGCCCTACTAATAAAGTGATTGAGGGGTAGGGACGTTAGTATTATAGGTGACGAGTTCGATTCTCGCGCTATGCAAGATGAAGAGCAAAAGTTATAGAGCGAGGAGAGGGTTAAAGATTCGACTGACAAAAAAAAATTGTCAAAAGAGAAAAAAAAACAAAAGAATTCAAAGGGAGAGCAGATGGAGTTTCAAGACCAGTGGCATAATTGTGAATTTGGGGGCCGAAAAGAGGGAAGGTGAGTGGACCCCCCCGCCGGTCGATACAAAGTTTTACCCGGCGCTGGGCCCCGCTCTCCTTTTCGTGCGTGGACCCCACGTCCGTCGTGGCCCTAGCGTGCGCGATTGCGGCGGCGGGCCCCGCACGGTATCTATCGATCGATCGATCTCGACTTTTTAATGGCGCCGTATTGTTTTGTACTACAAAGTCTTGAACCAATTGGTGGGTCATGCAAGGAAAAATGTAGCCCTCTTGACCATATAATAACCATGAATCACTTCAGTTTGTCATACCTACCACATGAATCTGCACATTGTTTTTCCTTTGCGTGTGCCCCATGAGCCGTTTCTTTTGAAACTCGCTGAAGGAAATTTAGAGAAGAAAAAAAAGAACGGAAAGAAATGAAGAGGTCGAGCTGCACCGGAGGGAGAGCGGTGCTATGGTCGGACAGCCCCGCCGCCCCCTTTTCCTGCCCACAAGGGGACGCCACGAAGGTCGACAGCAAGACCGGGCTTTGTGGTGACGGCCTCCTGGCACTATCGCTGCGCAGGCGAGGGTGCTCCCCTCGTCCGAATCGATCGAGAGCAGGCAGGAACTCGCCAGAATAGGGAGGCTGAGCAGCTTCGCCCTTATGCCGCTACCCGCCCTTTGTTTTAATTTTTTGTCCCTTCAATTCTCATATTTTGTTTTTATTTTCGATCTTTTGGCAAAGTAAGTTTACTTTTTCAGTTTTCTTAATTTTACTTATCATCGTTATATTGGACGACGACACCTCATATTATTGATCAAGATTATCGTATGACACTTTCAAACATTACAAGATATGTTACCATAATGTAGAGCGGTCCGTCGTATTTAAGACCAATCATCGTATGTCTTTAATCAAATATTATTCAAGGTTGGGCGTTCAAAGCCAAATACCTCAAACATTAACTGCCAACATTATATGCTATTTTGTAAATTGCGTACCACATTGTATCATACATTCTACGAAACATCGTACTCCTGGCAAAAGTTGCAGTATGCGATATTCTATAATCATCTTATCTCGTAAATTTTGAATTTTTTTCAGAATACCATGTTTTGTCGTACTCTAGACCAAAGCCGTAGTATGTCATTGTTTAACATTAATATGTTATTACGAAGATGTACACTATTTTACCAACCGCCATAAATTGAAGATTGTATAATACTCACGTATCAATTTGTCATGCTCGAGGTGAAAAGCATCGTAAGACAATTTTTAATCTTTAAAGGCATAGGATGTTTATGATATTTTGGTAAATTGTGATTTTTCTCATGCACAATTATACGACAGTATGCCGTACTCGAAGAAACAATGATTGTATATCCAATTTTGCTATTATATGACGCTATGATGCTTGGTTGTGCATTAAGCAAAATGTGTTGTACAAAATACCTTGGTCGTTTAAATTTTTCAGGTTCATTTTACTGTATCTAATGTATATAGATCCGAAGAGATATGTTCAAATATTGATTTTTGACTTTTGGAAATCAGCAGTTAATTAACCAAATCCAGCAAATTCACGGTTATTCAGGTTATAACCCAATGATACGAAAATAAATAGACATGTCTGTTCGTATTCCCCTCTTTCGGAATTGCTACTTTTGTCTTGTTGAAGTAAATATCTAT
This sequence comes from Syzygium malaccense, assembly GCA_031216405.1. NCBI lineage: Eukaryota > Viridiplantae > Streptophyta > Magnoliopsida > Myrtales > Myrtaceae > Syzygium > Syzygium malaccense. Next base: position 23,008,491 of record CM062259.1, on the reverse strand, counting down.
TAATTTTGCCAAAAAAAAGTAAATATCTATTTGACCAAAAAAAAAGTAAATATCTAGAAATATTTTCTTCTCGCTATTAAAATTTTGAATCCCTGTCGCCTCATCTTTCTCTTTAGAAAGATCAATGGAAGAAGTAGAAAAAATTACTGTCTTAACTTCTTGTGATTGTCCAACCCAAAAAAAAAAAACTTCTTGTGATTGCAAAATTGGATTAATATCACGAAAAACCCCCAAATTGATATATCTGTGATAAATTTATCTCAAATTAATACACTTGTGACACATTTATCACAAATTGATATGGATTTTCACGTGTATTTACCATGTCAATTGAGTTAATGCAAAGTGTCATCCAACTCAGTAATTTCACGATAAAATTTGACGGAAGCTAAAGAAGAGTAAATATGTCATGAGTGTACCAGTTTGGAGTTTTTGGTAACAAAAAATTAGTATAGGGTAAATCTGTCATAAGTATACCAGTATAGGGTTCCAAAATTAAATTTTGGTAAATTTTTCACAAGTATACCGGTTTAAAATTTTTCATGGTATTAACCCTGCACAATTTACAATAGAGGAACTTCAAACTTCAAGGACGGTGCTCATTCATGAACAAAAACTCGTAGATTTCCTTCCCTGTTTTTATTTTCATTCCCAATTCTCAAACAACAAGTGGATGAATTCCAATTTCAATAGCCAAAAGTCATAGAGGCAACACTGATAAATGGAAGAGGTTTGACCGCCGGCCCTTTGAAAGTTTCATAAGACAAGTTGAAACTTGTTGGGGAAAGGATAATTATGGCGGCTGATTTAGTTATAACCTTTCAATTGTGCCAATTCAATCATAAACATTTTAATGATTTGTCAATTTAGTCCTGAATCCTTAATTTATCAATTTAGTCATAAACTTTTTGAAAATCTGTCAACTCAGTCACAAAACCTATTATTTGGATAATTTGTCGGAAGACCTATATTGGCAAATCGTCAAAAGGTTGAGAACTAAATTAACGGATCGTCAAAATATTTATGATAAAATTGACACAACTGAATAGTTTAGGACTAAGTTTGCTAATCGTCAAAAAGTTTAGAATCAAATTACTATAATTAAAAGGTTTAAGACTAAAATGGTTGTCGTATAATAAGTTTAGAACTTTTTTTTATAAATTTTCCGATAATCCTTCTTAGAACCAACAATTTTGAATTCGAATAATGTAGGTATCCGTGAACTATAATTGACTAAGAACCGAACAAAAGTGCGGCCGATGTCTGTCATGAGTAGTGTGGTCAGGCAAAAGCGACGTCTCTTCTTTATCTTCCCTATTCGACGGGTAATGCGCAGACTGCGCACGGTGCGCAAGGTAGCAAAAGAGTGGCTGGTAGGAAAAGGCTAAAGAGAGTTTGGTGAGATTTGTTGGCTCAATAATGGTGAGGGAGGGAGGATAGGCTTGGCAGAAGAAAGTGACAAAAATGGGAGGATGGGGAAATTCAGAGATGAGGTCCAAATGGGTTTGTCATTTTGCACACAATTTACATAAACATTTGTCTATCTAGATTAATCGAATGGATGTTTGTAAGGTTATCTTTGGAAGCATCTATGTATTTGCGCAAATGGTCATTGAGAACGGTCCGTGTTAGCGAAACCTTGCAAAGATTAGGTGCATACTGAACATTATAAAGTAACAAAGTTTGTTAAAAGCAATTATTTAAAGGAATTTTGCAACTTCCACAGCACCAACTTTTCTCATGTCATGCACAATCGATATTTGAGAAATTGAATGTCGCTAGCATAAAATATATGTTGCACTAGCAATCATGAAATGGAAGTTTTCGCTCATTAATGGGATGAAGTCGTTTACTAAAATTAAAAAAAAAATTGTCTACATGTCAGGGCCTGAAATTTTTTTGTATGATGATTCTTTTTACACGGTCAGCGCACCAAATTATAATCCAGTCGGTTGAATATATTTATTAAGTGACTCGTAGGCATTCGTTAACGGCACTCGAGAGAAGGAAAAGGAAAGAAAATGGGGGATAAGATATCTGTGTGGCCATAAATAACATGCACGCATGCATGCATACATGCATACATGCTCAAGGGAGTTAGGTGGGGGGGCTTTTGTTTAGGATGGTGATGGAATCCCAAAAGGTCATCGTGTCTCGACAACTACATGAGACTGTCCCTCTCCCCAAAACTTTGGTAGAACTCATTTACTAACACTACAAAAAAAACATGTAATTTGTGACGGAAATTTGCGACGGAAATTATCAGTCGCAAATTTGCGACGGAAGTTCGTCGCAAATTTCCGACGGAAAAAAGTTCGTCGCAAATTTCCGATGGAATAAAAATCCGTCGCAAAAAAGTTTGTCACAAAGTTTCGACGGAAAAAAAACCGTCGCTAAATCCGTCGCAAATTTGCGACGAAAAGAACGTCCGTCGCAAATTTGTAATTTACAGCCCGTGATATTCCAACTCTATCTCTCTCTCTCGCTCTCTCTCGCTCTCTCTCGCTTTTCTCCCTTTTTCATATGTCTGAAATCAGCAAAATCCGCGCACACACATATTAATCTCGGTGAAGCTTTTGTACCGGTAAGTATCATAGCTAGCTTCGTGACTATTCATCGTTGGATTGTAATTTTTTTTTTATATATGTTTATGTTTGTTTTTTTTTCGTATCTGCATCACCGGTTTAACGACCGGCGACCGGCGACACCTCGCCGGACTTAGGACGAAGCTGAATGGCCATGCCGTTTTGCAACGGAAATTGGGATTCCGTCGCAAATTTGCGATAGAATCAAGTGTTCGTCGCAAAATCAAGTGTCCGTCGCAATTTGCGACGGAAATTGGGATTTCGTAGCAAATTTGCGACGGACACTTGATTCCGTCGCAAATTTGCGACGGACACTTGATTCCGTCGTAAATTCGTGACAGATGAATTCCGTTTCCATCGCACATTAGAAATTATTAAAAAATAATTCTTAAGTGATTATTCTTTTTGGATATGTGTCTAATTGAAGGTCTCGCAATCTAAGTAGACGTTGCAATTCTCATCAAATTAACCACTTTCTCCTACCAATATTTCAGTCAAACATTTGGATAAGTCTTCTTTACATGGCAATTTTTTCTATTTTTGCAATTTCATATTAATTGTTGCGTGAATAACAAAAATTATAATTTTCAAAAATTTATGGTTTTAATTAAGAACAATAGATATGATATTTTAAATATTTTACCAGAATTTTTTATTTTAATACAGACACGATGCAAAGAGAAAGGACTTGGATGTATAATAAGAACTTACCTGGACGTCAAGGATTAATAGATGAGTTTCGTACTCGGTTGGAACTATTTTTAGACTTTGCTAGTAGCAAATATGATTTCATGGATGTAAATAAGTTAATGTGTTCGTGTAAAAAGTGCGGTAATGATAAATTTCTTGTGTGTGATCAAGTTAGAGAGCACCTTACTAGATTTGGGTTTACTCCGAACTATTATAATTGGACTTCCCATGGTGAACCATTTATATCTGATGAAGGATATGGAAGAAGTGACCAATTTTCAGTTAGGGAAGAATGTGGCTATTATGAGCAATTGAACTATACGAAAGGATGGTGATTGATGCAGCTAGTTATAATTTTGTCACAGAATCAAATCATGCAAGTACTAGTTTTACTTCTACACGTGAACAAGTGGGTACTAGTCATGCTTCACAATTGGAAGATATAGGAGTAACGGGTTTTGATGAGAATGTGTATAATGAAACTTTTCAATCTAATCAGTTCTGGGATGTGTTGAAAGCAGCAGATGAACCTTTATGGGCAGGTTGTGAGGACCACACTAAGTTATCGGTGACAGCTCGACTATTAAATATCAAGGCAGAGCATAATGTGTCTGCGGATTGCTTCAACTCTTTTGTTGAAGTAATGCGGGAATCATTGCCTCGTGATAATATCATGCCAAGTGATTTTTATGATATGAAAAAGCTAGTGGATAACTTAGGTCTTCCGGTTGTAAAGATTGATGTATGTAGCAGAGGTTGTATGATATATTGGAGAGATGATGAAAATGGAGAATCTTGCAAATTCTGTAGTCAACCTAGGTACAAGATTAACAGGAGGTCGGGTCGTAATCAGAAGCGTAGACCATGCAAGCAAATATTTTATCTGCCCTTAATCCCCAGATTGCAAAGGCTTTATGCATCTAAAGCCACTGCTGAACACATGATTTGACATGCAAATCATGAAATAGAATAGGGTCTAATGTGTCATCCTTCAGATGCGGAGACATGGCAAGATTTTGATAGAACATACCGTGAGTTTGCGATGGAGTCTCGGAACATCAGGTTAGGTCTTTGTGCCGATGGATTTGCTCCATTTGGAAAAATAGGAAAAAGTTATTAATGTTGGCCAGTTATCTTAATGCCGTACAATCTTCCACCTAGTATGTGCATAAAGACACCTTATATGTTTTTGACATTGATCGTGGCAGGCCGCAAAATCCGAAAAAGTTGATAGATGTTTATATGCAATCATTGATTGAGGAGTTACAACGGCTATGGGTTGAAGGTGTCCCTACGTATGACGTTTGTACCGATCAAATATTTGTAATGAAGGCTGCCCTTCTTTGGACGATAAATGACTTTCTAGCTTACGGAATATTATCTGGATGGAGTACAGCTGGGATATTAGGATGTCCGATATGTTTGGAGAGTTCAAAGTCATTTAGATTAAAACATGGAAAGAAGCCCAGCTATTTTGACTATCACAGACAATTTTTGCCGCCAAGTCATCCTTTCAGAAGGAATAAGAAAGAGTTCATCAAGAATAGGACTGAAAGAACGCGTCCACCATTGAGATTGACCGGCAATTAAATTTGGGAGCGTGTGCAGGACTTGCCAACTATTGTTGAGAACCCGCACGGCACGACTTTTGCATACGGAAATACACATAAGTGGACAAAACGCAGTATATTTTGGGATCTACCATATTGGAAGGCCCATCTTATTCATCATAATCTTGACGCCATGCACATAGAAAAGAATGTTTTCGACAATGTCATAAATACTGTGATGGATGTCGCCGGAAAAACAAAAGACAACTTGAACGCAAGAAAAGATATGAGAGATATTTGCGATCGGCCAATACTAACTGTGGATGCAAACAGCAGAGGACCAAAATCGAAAGCAGTTTATACATTGGATAAGGAGCAGAGGCGAGTTGTTTGTCAATGGTTGAAATCTGTGTGGTTTCTTGATGTATATGCCTCGAACCTCGGGAGATGTGTTGATTTGAATGAATGCAAGTTCACAGGTTTAAAGAGTCATGATTGTCACATCCTGATGGAAAGACTAATTCCAATAGTTTTGAAGGAAGTTCTACCGAACTTTGTATGGAGCGCCATTACAGAGTTAAGCAATTTCCTCCATGATATTTGCTTGATAGTGTTAAAAGCATCGCACATGGAAAAACTAGAGAGAGATATTCCAATTATTCTTTGCAACTTAGAAAGGATATTTCCTCCGGCGTTTTTTGATTCAATGAAGCATCTCTTAGTTCACTTGCCTTATGAGGCCAAAGTTGCAGGTCCCGTCCAATTTCGATGGATGTATCTATTTGAGAGGTAATGTTTTTTTTTAAATATAGTTCAAATAGTTTATCATATAATATATTCCGATAAGCTTCTTTCCATTTCAACTAGATTCTTATATCATTTGAAGAAAAAAGTGAAGAATAAGGCACGTGTTGAAGCTTCAATTTGTAATGCATATATTGTGAAAGAAGTGACAACATTTGCATCATACTATTTTGAGCAGCACGTTCAGTGCAAGAGGCGGAGAGCAGGCAGAAATGATGAGGACCCCATTGATCCCAATTGCACAGCATTCTCTATTTTCAATTATCTGGGTCGACCAAGCGGCGCATGTCAGTTTCGTTACTTATCAGGCGAAGAATTTCATGCAGCCCATACTTATATTTTGTTGAACTTCCTAGAAGTCGAGTCATACTTCAAGTAAGTGTAAATTTGCAAATATATGTTTTGTGTGTCAAATATTTGCTAATATTTAAATGGTTTTTAATAATAGGACTTTTCAAACTTCAATGTGTGGACTACAACCAAATGAGTTTGACCGTTTGTGCGATAAACAATTTGCAGCATGGTTCAAGACATATGTAAGTTGGCTATGGACCAAAACCAAATTATTAAAATTATATACATCATTTAGTAAAATATACATTATTGACTTTGCATGTGTAACCTTAGGTTCACAGTAATTATGATGAAATTGGAGGGCAATGATTGCTATATCATCTGTCATGGGGTCCACAGTTAAGAGTTCGAAGTTGGCCAGCATATTTCATAAATGGATATAATTTTCATACTCAAGAATATGGAATGGGAAAATCCACAATGAATAGTAGTGTGTCTGTTCGGTCATCCAATGGTGGCAGTGTAGAAGATGATTTTTATGGCTTGTTGGATGAAATTATAGAGATAGAGTATCCTGGACCATTAATGATGCGGGTTGTGTTATTTAAGTGCACGTGGTTCGACCCCGTCAAAGGAATGAAGGTGCACACGAAGTTCAATTTGGTTGAAATAAATCACAAGAAAAGGTATATAAAGTATGAACCATTTGTCTTGGCACAACAAGTAATTGAAGTATGTTATGCATCATATCCTAGTTTGAAACGTGACAAAACTAATTGGTGGGCTGTATGTAAAATCAAAGCACAGAGGAAAATTGAGGAATACTGGAAGGATAGAGCCCACCAACAAGAGGAAGTGTGTAACACGGTTGAAATTAAGGAATATAACATATCAACTTTACGAGATCCGTGTGGATCAATGATAGATGTGGATCCAACTGATATTTGCGAATTAAATGTACAAGAATGTTCAGAATCTGATTTTTAGACGGATGACGAAGACGAGGACGAAGATGAAGACGAAGATGAAGACGAGGACGAGGACGAGGACGAGGATGAAGACGAAGACGAAGATGAAGACGAAGATTAAAATTTTTGTCACAAAACACTACAAATGTGTAATTATTAATGCGACAAGTGCTATTTTGATTGTTATTATTATTATTCTTGTTATTATTGTTATTGTGTTTTTTTAATTGTCGATTATTCTTTTTATTTTAATTGATCGTCCGAAATTTTGTCCCTAAATGTCGACAAGTCAAATATTAGTAACGTCCCATAACATTTCCGATATTCTAATTTCCATTGCAAAATTTGAGATGCCAAAATTTTGGACTGAAAAAAAGACGTAGCAAATTTATGACCTAAATAAATGAGATGCTAAATTTTTAGGCAAAAAAAAGACGTCACAAATTTACAACGATCATTTAGTATGTGCATATTTGCGATGGACATATTGAGTCCGTCGCAAATTTGCGACGGACTATATTGGTCAGTCGCAAATTTTGCGAGTGAATTTTTACCGTTTGGAATTTTGTGACGGATATTTATTTCCGTCGCAAATTTGCAACGGATTTTTTTTAACGTCGCATATTTGCGACAGATTTTAATTTCCGTCGAAATTTTTTTGATACTTGTGGAAAATTTGCAACGGACAGCGGATTCTGTCGCAAATTTGCGACGGACAGCGGAGTTCCGTCGCAAATTTTTGACCGGAAAAAAATTTTCAACAAACTTTCGAGCGAAAAAAATCCCACGCAAAAATTTGCGACGGACTAAACCCTTCCGTCGCAAATTTGCGACGGACTAAACCCTTCCGTCGCAAATTTGCGACGGACTTTCTATGTCCGTCGCAAATTTTGAACCGACAAAAAATTTCGGACATATTTTCGATCGGGAAAATTCCCTCGCAAAATTTGCGACGGAGTCAACCTATCCATCGCGAATTTGTGACGGATTTTAATTTTCATCGGAAATTTTTTATCGGTCGAAAATTTGCGACGGACATAAAAAGTCCGTCGCAAATTTGCGACGGACACTTTAAGTTCCGTCGCAAATTTGCGATCGACTTGGGTCTGTCCGTCGCAATTTTGCGACGGACAGTTGTGTTCCGTCGCAAATTTGCGACGGACGCTTTAAGTCCATCGCAAATTTGCGACGGACCTAATTTCCGTCGCAAATTTGCGACATTTGTACTACCCCTCCCCCTTCCCCTCCCCCTCCTCCTCCTTCGCCTTCCCCGACGCCGCCCAAGCCGGATCTCTGCAGATCTGCGCAGCTCCCCCGCCGCTGTCGCCGTCATAGTCGTGGCCGTCGCCGCCTAGCCTCGCAGCCGCCCCGCAGCTCCCCCGCCCGTCGCCGGTCGCCCCGCAGGCCCCCCCGCCCGTCGCCGGTCGCGGGCCAGGCGCCCCGCGGCCCCCTGCCCATCCCCCGCCTCGCCGCCCTCGCCGCGTCCGAGCAGCGGACAGAAGCCTCGCCTCCGTTGACCAGCAGACCGAGGCTGTCGCCGCCCAGCCTCGCCGCCCAGTCGCTCGCCCACCAGGAGCCGCCCCACGCCGTCGGCCTGCAGCCGTTGCCGTCGCCGTCGCCGCCCACCATCAGCCGGTCGAGGCTCTCGCCGAAACAGCCCCCTACCCGTTGCCGCCCTCGCCGGAGCACAGCCACCGTCGCCGTCGGCCAGCTGCCGCCGACGCCGTCGTCACCGTCGCCGCCGTCCAGCCGCCAGCGTCGGCGTGCCGCCGCCGGCTAGCCAGCCATCCGCCTCCTAGTCGCCGGCCGACGCCGTTGCCGCCGCCTGACGCCGTTGCCGCCGACCGACACCGTCGCCGCCGAGCTCCACCGTCGTTCGCCCCGTCGTGGCCGAGCACCTGGCCGACTAATCACCATTTGGGCCCACACCTGCGCCGGGACCGCCACTGTCCGATCGGTCGATTTTTGTTGTCCTTGAACCAAGTAAGCAACTCTCTAAACCCTAGTTAGTATAATTAGGTAATTAGTCGGACTTGTTTAGGGATTATTTAGGATTACTTTTCGTTGGCTAAGTTACGGATCGATTTCAGGATTGCATGTGGCTTTGATCGATGGTCGACTGGTTAATTTGTCTATTACGTGGATGATTAAGCGTTAAATGACGATAGGCTGATTGATTAAGCGTTTTCACAGAAAATGCATGAAAATTGAACAATTCTATAAAAAAATCATGAAAAATTACGGAAAATTATAAAAACAGTATATGTTGGCAACAAATATGAAATTTGACCGTAAAAATTTTTAAAAATTTTTACGAAACTAAAATTTCATAATATCACAAAATGGCAAAAATTAATAGCGACCACCCATTTTGAGTGAAATTTATATTTTTTAACGTTCCGAGAAAAAAATATTAAAAATTTTCATAACCTTATAAAATTGCTTAAAATAAATGTGGCCACCCATTGTGAAGGAAATTTTTATTTTTTTTGGGAAAAAAATTTAAAAAAAATTAAAAAAATATAAAATTTCAAAACTGCACAGAATTGCCTAGAAAACATGTGGCCATCAATTTGCATTGAAATTTAAATTTTTTAAGGTGGCAAAAAAAATTAGAATTTAAAAATTTTCAAAACTTAACGGAATGGCTTATAATACCTGTGGCCATCCACTTTTAGTTATACTTAAATTTTTTAACGTGCCCTAAAAATTATTAAAATATAAAAGGACAAAAATTTTGGAAACTTCCTTACCAAAAAAAAAAAATTTTGGAAACTTTATCTAATAGCTTAGACTACTTGTGACCACCCAATTTTAGGACTGAAATTTTTTTTTATTTCACGGAAAAAATTTTATATTAAAAAATAATAATTTAAAAATTCTAAAAATTTTTATATTTCAAAACTTTACAGAATATCTTAGAATATCGGTGGCCACCAACTTTTAGTGAATTTTTTTTTAGGTACCAAAAAATATTTAACAATAATAATAAATTTTCTCTTACAAAACTTTACAAAATGACTTAGAATACCCGTGGCCACCCACTTTCAATGAAATTTAAATTTTTGTATGTGGTCAAAAAAAATGTAATCAAAATGAATGCGATTTATATAGTGATGATTGATACTTGTGGCCACCCATATCGTGCTCATATATTGATGTTTCATATCAAAATGAATGGGATTCATAGTATATTTGTTCGTAGGAAATTGCACGTCATAAACACTCGACATTGGCTCATTTCAAGAAAACATTTTCTCAGTCTTTCCATCAAAATGGTAAGTTTCGTCATGTACATTATTATGTGTTCGTAATACGTGTCAATAGTTCTTTACATATTTGCATAACCTTCCTACTTGTCAGTATAAACGTGGAGATCACATGCATAGAAGACAAGCCTCTTCCTTGTCCTCGTCCCCAGCCCTTTCCTCTTCCCCTGTCCCGTCATCTAACCCTCAACCACAATATGGTCCGTCACAATATGGACACGTTGGTCCTTCCTCCAATTTTCAACATGTTACGGGACTTGGCCACATGGGAACTGAATATCCTCAAGTTCAATCTCCTGTAGCTGCCTCTCCTTCCGTTCCACTGCATTATTCGACGGAACAATCGAATAATGACGGAAACACAGGTCAAGATGATAACCGATTCTTCATATGCCCATTTGAAGATTCGTAAGTACTTCATTTTTTTTAGTATATGTAATATTTAGGGCTTTAGATATAGATGTCAACTGAATTATCGATGTTGCACAATATCCGTATGATTGCAGATTCACGGATGCTCCGTCTATTGTGAGGGAATTGAACAAAATAGTAAGAAACTTTTAGATGGGAGAGTATATTACTTACAGAAATGTTCCACAAGAGGTGAAAGAAATATGGTAAAATGAGTTTAAGGTAAGTTTTACATATTTTATTTTCTCACCAATTAAGTTTGGTGTAGTATATTCATGGTCAAGAATGATGTAAAGAGACCAGAACAACTCTGTAGTTTTCGATACCTAAAGGACCAGATATTTTCCCCGACATGAACTTTACAAAATCTGTCTATATTTGTCTGGTGTATGGTTATGGATATGTGATCATCAAAATAACTTTCAATTTGTGTTTTTATTCATTGCAGCGGAAGTTCAAGTGGGAGGAAGAGGAAGATAACGAAGTGAGAAGAATTTTCGATAAGAAAATTAGTGATTTTATGCGAAATGTCATGAATAGAGCGAAGATCAAGCAAGCGAAGCCGTCTTTCATTACAACTGACAATTGGGCGGCAATTAACAGATTTTGGGCATCTGCAACTCTATGAGCAGAATAAGAAGAATCGATCTTCTAGTTCTAGTGATGGGTCAGCCACATATGCTGGGGGCTCTATCAATATTGCGGAGCATCGCAAACGATTGGTAAGTCTGTTAAATGAGTTATAAGTTAATTTAATTCGATTACTCATGTTTACATTTTGTAGGCACATGAATTGAGGACGGAACCGACATTTGCAGCTACATTTGAACGCACATTTCAAAAGAAAGATAAGACATGGACTGGCGATTGAGCAAAAGCTGTTAAGGTATGTAAGGTTATACTTTGGCTTATATGTAAACTATAATGAAAACCGTGAATGCTTTCAATATTTATGGTTGATATATATATATATATATATATATATATATATATATATATAGTGATTTTATTTTCATCTACATTGTTAATGTAGAAAAAATATGATGAACTTTTAATGAGCAGTGCTAGTGGTAGTGATGATTGTCCTGAGTCCAGGCCATCAGGTGATAATATTGCATTATGGATGGAGCCAACGGGTAGGGTGAAAAAAGGGAAAATATTTGGGATGGGATCGTTGTCAAGGATGTACATGCCGAATAATCATGGAAGTTTATCATCCACTGCGACTGGTCGAAGGAGGTCACGACAAGACGAGCAATTGACCCAAGAAGTGGATCATCTGAAAAATGTACTTGTTCAGAAGGACGAACGAATACATAACTTGGAACAACAAATGACACTCGTTATGCAACACCTTAACCTCAATCGCTATAATGATCCTTTTGTACCTCCAGCCAATCCAATAGGTCATGGGCACAATGATGACCAACCCATTGATGCCGAGAATGCTGATGATGATGATGATGATGATGATTTTCTCTAGACTTTCTAGTTAAAATTCTCAAAATCGGGGGTAAGCTTGCTTCATAATCTTGGTCTTTCATAATTTCACTCATATTCATATGTAAAAACATTTATATTCGTCCTGAAACGTTTTTTTGTTAACCCTCTTGTTATTTTATACCTAGTTCCACATCCATGCATAAACGCTTCTTTTATATTCTGGACTGATTTATGTATCGACATTTCCTCAGGTCTCGACAAAAGTGACTACTTTTGGTGTCTTGCCATCGTACCAAAGCTGCGTCTTCTTGTGTATGGTTTTTCTGCGTCTTATATGGTTGTCTCGCCTCTTAGTTCATGTTTTGAATGTATTGTAAGCTTGGATATCAAATAGCATAATGTCAGACTCTGCAACTTTCCTTCAGTTATTTGTTTCAATTATATGTCATTGTGGCTGATTTGTCAGAATTTATGGTTTGTTCGTTTTTCTGTTTCAATTATATATCATTGTCTCCTTTGTTTGATATGAACAATAATTTATGGCCGAAATGATGTAAAAATAGCCGAATTTTGCGATCATTACAGTTCGTCGCTAATTTGCGACGAAAATTGTGACGAAATTTGCGATGAAAATTGCGACGAAAATTGCGACGAATTTTGCGACGAATTTTGAGACGAAATTTGCGACGGATTTGCGACGAATTTTGCGACTAAATTTTCGATGGATTTGCGACTAAATTTGCGACGGATTGATATCATCGCAAATTTGCGACGAAATATTTGCGACGGATTGTATTCGTGGCTAATTTGCGACGAATTTTGCGATGGATTTGCAACGAAATTTGCAACGAATTTTGCGACGAATTTTGCGACAAAATTTGCGTCGAATTTTGCGACGAATTTTGCGACGAAATTTGCGACGAATTTTGCAACTAAATTTGCCACGGATTGAGATCGTCGCAAATTTGCGACGAAATATTTGCGACGGATTGTATTTGTGGCTAATTTGCGACGAATGTTGCAATGAATTTTGTGACGAATTTATTTTCGTCGCAATTTTGCGACGAAATTTTAAATTTTCTGTTGCAAAAATTTGCGACGACCTAGTAGCGACGGAAAATTCCGTCGCAAAATTCGTCGCAAATTCGATTTGCGACGGATTTTTTCAAATTTTCTGTCACAAATTTTGTCGCTAATCCGGTGTTTTTTTGTAGTGTAGGGCCTTCCCTACATTATCCTCCACTCATTCTCATCCTCTTCACTATAGTCAAGAAATCTCCCTACCTTCCCAAACATCATTTAGTGTCCTCACCAAACTTTTCTGAAGTCCAAACGTCTCTTTCCACATATGTGTATATACATAACAAACGTGTACATGTATATGGATGGATTCATACGTCAAAATAGATGGCCATTATCAGATTTTGCACTTTGTCCCAGGGGACGTTAGTCGAAAAATGAGCCATATGATGGTCCAAGTATGTACCATGCTTTGTGTCCGAATGTTTGAAAACTTTCCACTAGATGCATCATCCATAATTCTATATAATAAGCTTATTTTCTGATGAAAGAAGATTTATTAATAGGATAGCACCAACCCCATTGTTTTTTTTTTCATTTTTCCTTGCCTTTTTTTCAAGCAACGGACAACATATGTACAAAACATGATGATAGAACAGAATTTGTGTCAAGATGGTAAGAAAATCTTAAGGGAAAAATGGAGAAGAAACGGAATCTGACCTTGTCAAATTGTTTGTGAAGAACGATGGATAAAAGCAAAAGGAAAAAGCTACTCATGAAGAACTTCAACATCCCACAATCGCTTAGCGTTGTTTTGACTCCGACGGTGTTCCAAAAAAGACAGAAGATGCAAAAAACAATGCGGTTTTGTGCTGTCCTCGTTCTAATACCAATACCACAAAATGTTATAAAGTATATGAATATTATTAACATATGTCTCAAGTTTGAATTCGCGAACAAATCTGACCCTGATCGAAGTATGTAGGAGCCCAATCTATAGCGAAATCCTGTGCTGCTCTCTCCATGAAGTTAGTCATGCCCACCAAACCACAAAAATCTGTTCTGCGATTCATTTCCTTGTTCTATATATTATTGTGTTTGATTGCTTGTTAACACAACATTTGGTAGCCTATCGCATGCAAATTACACTAAAGCACAAAAAACTAATATTAAAAGCGCGAACCAACCAACAGCTATCTGTACTACCATAATTCAACCAACCTTATATTTATCAATTCATTCCATGAGCCAACCCCAACAAATCATGGTAGTATAGTTGTTTCGTGGGAAATGTTCTCACGACGAAATATAATTTACCGAAAGTCGTTCTTCGGCTCTTATTGAAAGGAGACTGGTTCTAGATCCAATTTCGGATAGGAGCAATCCAGGCATGAATAAAGAACTTGATTTTTACAGAATATTCAGACAAAACCATCCAATTACTGGCGGCATCCAAAGTTCATAAGGGCCTAAACAACTATAGCTAAGGAAACTGAAAGTGCGAGACTGGAAAGTAAGGACTACAGCTATGGAAACTAAAAGCGCGAAATTGGAAAGTAAGGATAAAAGACAACATTTATTTTGTTCATGTGTGCAGGGGGAGGGTCTTTTTGTCGATAATCAGACGCTATTTATAACGCAGACTTGGTAACCGTTCTTGGTGTTGTATCCGATACCCATCGTTGATTTCATCTTCATCGCTCACTTAATGTCACCTATTTATCAACTGTTATCGATTTTATCTTTTGTACGAAGTAATAACCGCTCTTGAGCTTTCTCTGTGTTGACATCTGTCCTTAGTATGATAACTATCACCGAACCCCTTTTATCTTTTGAAATGATAACCATCATCGAGCCTATTTGTTCTCTGGAACAACAACCGTCATCAAGCCCATTTGTTCTCTGGAACAGCAATCGTCATCGAGCCCATTTGTTCTCTAAGGCGACAACCGTCATCGAATTTTTCTTTATTTGTCATACATCCTTTGAGATGGTAACCGTTATCGAGCTTTTCTCCATTTGACACCTGTCTTTCGGGACGGTAACTATTATCGAACTTTTTTCCATTTGACACCTGTCCTTCGGGACGATAATCGTCATCGAGCTTTTCTTCGTTTGACACCTGTTCTCTAGGATGGTAACCATCATCAAGCTTTTCTCCATCTGACACCTGTCTTTCGAGATGATAACCGTCATTAAGCTTTCCTACATCTGACACCTGTCCTCCGGAAATAGGGACCTTCGTCGAGCTTTTCTGACTTGACAACCATCATCCTTTTCATCGATGTCCTCAATGAAAAATACCTTTTGCACTTTGACACCTGCTTTTATTTTATGGAGCAAAGGCCTTCATCGAATCTTTCCTAGCTTGGCATTCGTTCTTCTTCTTGTCGACATCCTCGATGAAAACAACTTGAGCACTTTTGGTCCCAATCCATCTGAATTTCAAATTTCCCGCTTATGACTGCCAGTACCTACCAGCTGTCATTTTAGTACAAGCGATGTCATCTCTTGTCGTTTTATTCATCTATCCTAAGCGTCGATATACCTAATTAATTTCAGGTGTCAACATATGCTCCATTTTTAAAAGAATTAATTCTTTTGTTTAATTCTTTTAAAACAAATTTGATCTGAATAATCTTAATCTTAATGCCTCATAACTTGTTTTGCTCATCCTTCCTGAAATACTTCGCTTTACTCTGACACATCATCTCGATCATTTATGACCTAGCAGATCTGCATAATAGCAAATCATTTGAAACGTTGTATCCTGGCGAAAAATCGTAACTTTTGACCTTTCATCATCTTCTTCAATTCTAGGTTTTCTTCTCAGTTTTCCACTCATTCGTTTCCTTTCAGATTTTTCACTCAGTCCACATCCATAGCCTGTAAATATTCTCCCAAATCATACATTGAAAAATTCGATCAACTACGTCATGATCAAGAGTCCTCGAACTGTGACTTTCAGCTGTTACACTTGGTCGATGAATCCTTCAACCAACTCATTCGGGGTCCTTGTTTTCACAATCATCACCAGATTCCTGCTTCTCTTCGTTCCTGTTTTCCAAAGAGAATAGGAGAATTTTTTCTTGTTTAGAAGTCCTCGGTTGCAAACATCTGATTTCCAGAAACCTCACGATTTCAGGGGTTTTCTTCTCTTGAAATGGGTTTTCACCGCTGGTATGTGAGATTAAAGGGAGACATAACCACTCGCATTGGTTGGATAAGAGCTGGTATTGATACCGCTCTAGAGGTCAGCATGCTGTCATATGATTTAATCTAGGGCTTTTGGGTGCTGCCATCAGTTTCTGGTCCCCTTCAATCAATTGTTTCTTTTTTCCCTAGGGCCTTATGTCTGTTACTCTTTTGGACATGTACGCTATTACTAATTTTTCTCCGATTGGGACCCCCATAAGTGACATGGCTACGATATCAGTACCCTTTATCCCTGATGAACATCTTGCTTATGGTAGATTTCTAGAAACATATTCTCTTAGTGTCGAACCAATAACCCCTGACGAACGTACTTGTTTCCTCCTCTTCTGGTTGTCTAAATACGTTTTCTTTGCTCCCACAATCAAAGTTTCCAAAGATTTCTTACCACTCATAACCAATCTTGCTGCTGGTGAAACACTCACGTTGGCACCATTAATGCTAGCTACTCTGTATAGAGGAATAACTCATGCATCTTTATCAATGACGTCCAAAGATGAAGGTACTTTATTTTGGTCATTCTGGATACTTCAATATTGGATGGTGCATTATTTTCCTTTTCTTTCCACCTACACCCTTTGCACCTTTCGTCACCATTCTTTTCCAGAATTCCAGCCACCAACACCTCCTCCCTTTGGATGTCGTTTATTTAGTTATTCCTCATTAAGTATCTTAGAGGATCTTTCTCCTTTTGCCTTTTACCTCCATAAACTCTTGACAGTTCACTCGAATGAAATTGAATTTTTTGCTTATGATGCAAATGAATTCAATTATTTGTTTGATTCGATAAATCGCCCTAATTCGACTGACTTTTAGCTATACATCTTTGCTCTTGTGGACCTTACTTTAAAGCTGTCCCAGAAAGGCAAATTTTACCATGGCTTTGAGATTTATTCTCCTCAATACTGCGCCAGGCAATTTGATTTAGTTCAAGCTATTCCTATGCCAATTCCTTATTCCCTTGAATTTCCAAACATGGTCAAACAAAAATATCCTTTTAAGAAGGATGCCCCCTTCGCATGTTGTGCCGAAATCACTCGGCTTGTGTATGCCAAATTTGCCCCTGATGTTGATGATTTCGAACCTAAGCCTGGATGCACTCCCTCATGGACTTCTTGGTGGCTCTCCTTCTGTCTCGAAAGCCCTTATAAGGAGGCTACTTAAACCATGCTGGCTCGAATAGTGGGAGGCGTATTTAAGCCAAGGAGTAAAGGTAGGAAGGGTAAAAAAGCCCTTTCCATAGGACTGGATGTTCCAAATTCTGAATTAGGATAATTGTGGATAACTCAGGGGACACAAATCAAAAGTCCTAAGGCCAAGTCGACAATTTCTTCCAAGAAAGTGGTTCCCTCAAGAAGTGTTCCTATTCGGACCCGATTGTACTACGCTACTGCAATGAATCAACCCCCAGTCGATGATACCATACCTCTTCTCAAGAGGAAATCTAATCTGGTGCAAGGTATCCATTTATTGTAGTCTTTTCTGTTTTATATAATTCCCACATTACCTCTTAACCCTGGTATTTGTTCTTACAAGGTCTCCATCATCTAGTCAGTCTATTGAGAACGCAGATGAAGAACTAATTGCTGCGTTGATCAAAAGAAAACGTCTCAACCCTTCAACTATATCAGCTTCCTCTTCTATGGCCACTGCCAATTCCATAGAAGCTTCGGGTTCTCAGATCAATCTCACCCAACCTGAAGACAATTCAAACGGTATACTTTTGTTGTACCCTTCTTTACTTGTTCTTTCTATTCAATGCAAAGTGATTAATTTTTCAACAATTCATTACTGGCAATATATATAGCAGGACTCTCTGTTGACCTTGATCTTGAGGTTTCTACTGTTGATCCACCTATATTACTCCTTACAGCACCAGAACAAGGTATTTTGTGTTATAATGGTATGTTATAATTCACTATATGTCTTAACGACTGATTTTTTTTCTATTTTCAGGATCTTTAAATGATTTGGTACCACCAATCTTAGCAACTTCAGAACTTGGGACAACTGCCACTACTCAACTCATCGATAGCCACATCACACCCGGTTCCCCTGCCCACTCTATTGAAGTCAATCCTTCTAGTTCAACTTTATCCTTGGTCATTGCTCTTATCCCAGTACAGAGTGCTACTGTTCTTTTGACGCAACCTTCTTTGAGCCATTCACTTCCCTATGCCGAAGAAAGAAATTCTCCACATTCTCTCTTGAAAATTAAGCACATGCTAGACAAGGCTTCTCACATACTCGGTTTTACTTCAGATGTAGCTTCCCCAAGGCAGATGGCCATTGAAAAGGTCAGAGATAAATTATTACGACTTCTAGACCTTTCTAGTGGGGGTTTTCCTATGCTTCTATGCAATTAGACAGTTTTTAATTGATTGAAATTTCTGCTCGATGAGCTGTGTAGTGTTGAACCTAGTGAAATACTGCCCCCTGAGCTGAAGGCTAAACTTGATGATTTCTCATAAGCTTTTGTCAGCAGGATAGAGTTTTATCGACGTAATTATGACCTAATTTTGTCTTTAACTCTTTCTGATCAACCTTATATTGAGAATAATCAAGCCATAAATGAGCTCAGTCATACTGTAAAGGAAAGGCAGACTAACCTTTACGCCCTGGTCGAAGAAATATCTAGACTCGATGAGGAAGAAATTCTTCTTGAGAAGCAGAAAGCAGAGATTGAACAAAAGCTGGCCTTTCTTCGAGATACTCGAAAATTCAAACACACAGAGAGGCTTCAACTGGATATGGACTTTGACAAAGATATTACCACTCTCAAAGAACTCAAGCAAATTAAGCATCAACGTCGACTGGCAGCCGAAGCTGAAAATCGGCGTACCAAAAACAAATGTATAACTGAGAATGGTCAATTTGACCGTAGTATGTTGTCCATCTAGAGTGATGTAAAGAAACTGTTATTCTCCAAGAAAACTTCCAATCAATAAAATCACCTCCATTTTCTTTTGAATTTATTTTCTTTATTTTGATATTTTCTTTCAATAAATTATTTTCAGTGGGAACTATTTCATTCAAATTTCTCCACATTCCTCATTGTGGGTAAAGTTGGTTACCATGCTGGGTCTATTTATACCCTTCTACCTCCATTTTTCACTTCAACCGCCCCAAACATGGCATCCAACTTTCCTTTCTTTTCTCATGCCTCACCTTCTATGTTTTTGAATCGTCTTGATGACCTTCAATCCTACGAGACAAGAGGCCACATTTCTTTGTCCTTTATAAACTATGATACTAACAACGATCGCATTATACTGGGTCCTTATCTTAAATCCATTCTAGCCTCTCCTATGTTCACTGAATATTTTCCTCGCCATTATCAAGAGATTCTTCCCATTAACAATAGCCGCATTCATGTTCATGCTTGGCTGACTCCCAATTATAGGTTTGATTTTTATCCCAGTTTTAACAGGAGATTTTTCCAATGGTATAAATGCTTGCATAATGTGATGAAGTCCAAATGGCAATCAGCTCGAATTAACACGCCTTTGACGTTCTGTTACATGTCTATCAATCCAATGGAGTATGGTCTCATTGGCAGTCTCTGTACCTTATGATCACCTTCTTCGCATTGTTTTTTTCCTTCCTTGCAGTCCAGTAGACATCACTCTTTTGGATATTTGGGCCTTAATGGGCCTTTCACCTTTTGTTGAGTTCTGAGGCCGAGAGGTCCTTAAATGCTTGCCTTTCAAAACTCAACCTCTCTTAACCTTTCTTATGATGAATTTATGGATCAATTTGCTAAGTCCAAAGGAGAAATTCATTCTGACAAGCATATTGCATTTCTTCTATGTTGGCTTTCACGGTACATTTTTTGCACATCAACCTTATCAGTTTCTTCCGAGTTCCTCGATATTGCTCACATGCTCTCTCATGGGCTTAACGTTGGTCTCTGTCGAATTGCTCTTGCTGTTCTTTATCGATCTCTTACAGATGCTCAGACATCTCTTTTCAATATACATTCTGATCCTTTCTTTGGTCCTTTATGGATGGTACACAAGTGGTTACGTATGTACTTTCCTGATCTTTTCTTTGATGTAGGAATACCTCCTGTTCATTGGTCTGAGACGGACCTCCCTCTTATCAAAAAGGAATTTGGTATTTGGAGACTCTGTCATCCTCTTTATTATCTTTTAATAGGAACTTCCCTTTTTCGAAGGCTTCCTTCAGCATTTGCTTTCGTCGAGGAACTTTGTCTTTTATAGAGTCTGCGTCGATGTTCTTGAGGTTAACCCTTTTTATGATCAGCCTGATACCTATATTTTCTGGAAAAACATTCTCACCCCTTGCGATTTAATTGTGGACTTCTCGATCAAAAGCCAGTTTTTTTAAGGATTTGAGGTATACAATTCACACTACTGTTCTCGTCAATTCGATCTTACCCAAGGTGTTCCGGCTCCTATTATTTACTCCATGAAATATCCTTTCTCTCGTACTAGTAATCATTGTTTCATCATTGAGGGAAGTATTTCTTGCTGTAATGAAATTACTAGTACCATTCTTGGAAAATTTAACTATATACATTTTGCCGGAGAACCACATAGCATGGATGCCTTTGATAAATGGTGGGTTGAATATCGAGCCTATGTCTTTTCTTTGCACGTCGATATAGTAATGTCCAAAGTCACCCACTGTCTTCCTAGACTAAATCACCCATTCGAGAGACCTTGTGATCTATCATCCAACTATGATGACTTTTCCTCAGAATCAGAATATTCATCCGATGAAGGTATCACCCTTAGCCACCAACCCCTGTAGGGTTCATTTCTTATTTACTTTAAACTTCATCTCCTATTGTTTTTTATTTTGTAGACATGAGTGTTACGTCTTATAGAAGGAAAGTTGAGACTTATATTGGCACTTCTGTCGAAGTTTACTCTCCAACTTATGTCCTAGTTTCTGATAATAGCCCATGTCGACCGGGGCGAATTTTTGGTAAACCATCCCTTTCTCGGGGAAATGACGAATTTCGATCTAAATGGATTCGACTTCTCCATTTACCGTCACCTGGTTTAGCTTGTATTTCTAATGATGTTTCTATGGAGGCAGAAATTAAATCTCTTCTAACCGAGTTATCCAGTTTACCCTGTCCTTTAGATTGTCTAGCTACGGAGTACGCTATCGAAGAGTTGGCTCAATCTTTTAACTCAGCTTTGACATCTTATAAGTTTAGACAAGATCGTATTAATGTCTTCTATCAGATAGAAAAGTCATATCTAAACAAACAAGAGGATCTGGAGCAAGCACGTGCTGTCCTTGCACGTTATCAAGCAGTTGATGATGTTCCACTATAACGCCTAGCTAATCAACTTAAATAGGTAGAACAATTGGGGATCGAATGTAGGATTATGGAGGACGAACTTCAAGAGATCACCTCTGAAAAAGATCAATTCTTCGAGGCCAATTGTGATCTAGAAATACGCTTACACAACTTCTGTCTAGGAATTGAGCAGCATTTCATGTAGCCATAGGTCCATTTCGCCTTGTAAATACTTAATGTATATATTAGGATCTTTGTTTTATTCATGTCCAAGTGTATTCTTATTCCTTAAATATATGCACTTTCCCTTTCACTAAACAAGCTTAACCGATGGACTTTATTTCTTTTCTGGTATTCTTTATCCAAATGGCATTGTACCAATTTCAAATGTTCAAAATCAACTTCTTACGTCAAACAGGCTCAAATTTATAGCTGGTCATAATGACCTATCTTCCTGGCGGATGGAGCATATAATTGCAACCCTTCACATTCATGTACTCGGCAGGTATGGATCTTAAATATCCATTAATTCTGATAAGCTACACCTATCCTTTCCTCGTAAAAGCTACCGATGGGTTCGCTGCACACGATTTCCCGTACTTCCATTATGCCGCTTTATTCTCTTTGATATTAATAATGTCCTGACATATCTTTATTTTCATCTGTTCAAAGAACCTATCAGTCACGTCTATTTTCCACTTCGCTTGATTTCCGCACGAACATTTTTCTGTCACTGGATCTTGATTCACTATACCTACCTTTTCTTGTAAAACTGCCGGCGAACACGATCCCTTATATGAACGCATCTTGTCGTTCCATTTCTACCAGCATTAATAACTCCTTGCGACATGTCCTTGCGATCCAATTAGTTCAAAGCACTTGTCAGTTACATTCATTACTCACGTCACTTCAGTTCTTTACGTTTCCTATTGTACCTATCCGCTTCGGCTCTCTATTTAAACAATCCTTGTAGGTTTACTATCATAACATCCTCATCCAATCATCCCATATTCCAGACTAGCTTTGCCATGACCAAATCTTCCTCTTCCTCATCTTCACATGCTTCACCTTTCACCGAGGAGTTTATCTCCTTGTGGAATGACATATTATGCCGCCTGTCCCTCACCTATACCTATTTGTCTGTCGAATCCAGAGCTGTAGATGAAATCTTCACTTTCCTCAAAGAAGCTGAACCTAAGTTCCTTCCATCTGACCATCCTTTTATATTTGACTTTAATGAGTTTTGCAGCATTTTTCGCCATGGCCTTAAAGTCTTTTCTGAAAACAAACTGCCAATCGAACAGCATGTAATCGTTGAGGGCGAATATTTCAACAAGGTTAACCTTGTCACTCAGGCTAAGAAAGTATACTTTGGCCGGCTCAAAGTTCTAGAACCCACTCGTGCAGGACTAAGTAGTTTAACCCGAACAAGAGAAGCGAAGCTGAACTGCTGGACATCACCACCCGTCGTCTCCAGGGCAAGTTGACATCCGAAGAAAGAGCAGCGAAAAAGACAAAAAAGAAGGGGTTGGTTGAACTGCTAGCCCAGATTGAAGAGGACATCAACTCCTGTAGGTCGCTGATGGATTACTTGGACAAGCAGGCCAACACATGCTTCGCCACTCTCACAGCACTAGATGCATAATATAACTGGGCTTATTCAGCCAGGAACACTAGCTTTTCTGCCTGCTTTCATGCTGATAATGAGAATCGTCATCTGGAGAGTCGTCTATGTAGCTTTGTAAACAAGTTTAGGCATCATATCGGTTTAAACTGATCATGTAATGATGCATAAACTATTTCTATAAATCCGATCCTCTAGTTTGGCTAGCTCGACCCCTTTAACCATTCAGTTTGATGGTTTATTTTATAGACTCTTTTGTCAAATGACTATCAGTTTCTTCATTTTCCTTCATCTCCTACGTAGTAAGGTAATATTTCTTTAAGTATTTTCCGTTGATTGATCTAGGCATTTCTCCAAGCCCGTCAATATTCATCAAATGATAAGCATTTCCACTTAAAACTTATGTAACTAAATATGGACCTTCCCAATTTGGTGACCATTTTCCAAATTTTTCATTATTCAAATCCACTGGCAAAATAGTTTTCCAAACTAAGTCACCAACGTTGAAGCGTTTTTCCTTCACATGTTTGTTATACGCTTTAGCAACTCTGGGCAATTAATTTCTCCAAAGCTATAACTCTATTTTCTCCCAATTCATCAATATTTTCATACATCAATTTGTCATATTCTTCCTTGGACATGTACCCTTGTAATTTTACCCTTAATGACTGTACTGTAATTTCTACAGGCAGCATAACTTCCTGGCCATAAGTTAACATGTATGGACTAACTTCCGTACTCGACCTCCTCGATATTCTATAGGCCCATAATACCATCGACAAGAGTGAATCTCATTCTCTAGGATTTTCTTCCAAATGCCTTTTAATAAGGTTAATAACAACCTTATTAGATGCCTCTGCTTGCCCATTCACCTGAGCGTAGTAAGGAGTTGAATGAAGCATCTTGATCCCCCTAGATCTAGTAAACCCCAAAACTTCTTGACCAGTAAATACAATACCCTGATCTGCTGTTATTTTCTCTGGTATTCCATATCGATAAATAATTCTTTCCTCTATAAACTCCTTTACTACTTTTTGAGTTTTGCTCTTATACGAGGCGGCTTCAGTACACTAGGTGAAATAATCCGTAGAAACCAATATGAAACTATGTTTTTTAGATGATGGAGGATATATTTTTCCAATTATGTTCATTGCCCATCTTCGAAATGGCCACGATTTGATAATGGAGTGCATAATTGCCGCAGGGACATGTTGCAATGGTCCATGTTTTAGGCATGTCTCACACCCTTTAGCATAATCAATACAATCTTGAGTCATTACTGGCCAAAAAGTAACCATGGCGCCTTAACAACCATTTCATTTTTATACCCGCTTGATGCGCATCGCATATTCCTTCATGTACCTCTACCATTGCTATAAATGACTCTCTTTTATTTAAACATCTAAGCAAAACATCATCGATTGTCTTTCAATATAATTCTCCATCCAACAGCAAGTATTTCAACACTTGCTTCTTAAATGATTTATCATCAGAAACTGGATTCTCTAGATACTGAATGAAAGGCTTTCTTTAATCTTCTTCATCGACATCGATATGCTCCCTATTGGACTGTATCATCATAATTCGATTGTCTATCGATGGCAAAGTTTTTGTTTATGTAACAATAAATTTCGCTAATTCTTTTGATATTTTATGTCCAGGTACCATTTAAGCTAACTCATTGGCTTCTGCATTATCATTTCTTTTATATGCTCCGGTTCATAATCAAAGAACTCGTTCAATAAAACTTTCGCCATATTGAAGTATCGAATAATATTCTTATTGAGGCATTGGTAATTTCCCGATAACTGATTGATTACTAATTGGGAATCCCCTTTTACTTTTAAAAACTTAACGTTCATGTGAGCTAATATATTAAGGCTAACAATTAACGCTTCATATTCTACTTGGTTATTGGAACAATTAAAATCAAGTCGACACATAAGTTTTGTTCGATGTCCCTAAGGGGATACGATTAAGACCCCAATGCCAGATGTTGTTGTCGTACTTGACCCATCAAAATATAATGTCTATCACAGTTCAGGAATCGCTGGTTCCGATTCAAAATCGGCAGTTCCGGTTCGTGGCCATGTATGAACCGGCGGTTCCCAGCCAGTTCTGATTCGTAATTTAAAAATTAATAAAATAAATTATAAAATAAAATTGCAAGCCTGGTCCTCCGTCAGTCATTGCTTGGGCTTTGCAGCCTTGGCCACGGTGGCGAAGGCGGGGTGCAAGGCGGCGAGGAGATGAAGCGGGAGACGGGGGCGGTGGCGAGGGGGAGAAGGAGGGGGCCGAGTGGGGGACGGGGACAGGGAGGAGGAGCGGGGGGTCCTCCTCCTCCGGGGGCTGGGCGGGGTCAGGAGGAGGGGAGGAGGAGGGGGCATCGGCAGCTGCAGCCATGGGCGGCGGCGGCGGCGGCGGCAGCGGCAGCGGCGGGGGTCAGATCTGGGGAGACGGGGGCGAGCGGAGGAGAAAAGGGGAGGAGGCGCAAGGTAACGAGGGGGGAGGAGGAGGGGGCGTCGGCGTCAGCGACTACGGCCATGGGCGGGGACGATGGCGGCGACGACGGTGAGGGTCAGATCAGGGAAGAGGGGGGGCGGGTAGAAGAGAAAAGGAGAGGACCGGAGGAGGTGTAAGGGAAAGGGGGGAAGGAGGGATTTGGAGGAGGAGGACTAGAGGAGGTCGGCGTGGGTGGGGGTGGGAACGTGGGGCTGTAGGCTGCAACAACAGTTTTTTTTTTTTGGAATCGGGCCCGTATGCCACGAGTCGATTTTGATTCCGAACCGCGGGCCCAGTCAATGGGCCGATCCCGGGTTTGATCCGGGCCCGGTCAACGGGCCAGTCCCGGGTTTGATCCGGGCCCGGTCAACGGGTCAAATCGACCAGTGGCCATGTCTAGTCCATGGTACCACCTATATCAATCCCTCGACATTATCCTTTTCCAGATATATACATGGATATTCTGCAATAAAGTCGGCAACCGCATGACCTTTAACTGTTTTAAGCGGCACGTATATCAAATATATTTCGGACAAAGCGAAGACCCACTTGCCAATTCTTCCTCTAATAATCGGGCGAGTTAACATATATTTAATAATATCCATCTTACAAATTGCCTGAACTGTTGTCGATAACATGTAATGACGTAATTTTGTACAAGCGAAGTACAATGACAAGCATAATTTCTCTACCGAAGTATATCTTTTTTCTACATCATTCAACATCCGGCTTAGATAATATATTGCTTGCTCTTTTCCATTATCATTTTCTTGTGCTAACATACTTTCAATGGTATTGTTAGTTGCCGACAAATAAAGCTTCAACGGTCTACCTGGATTAGGCGGCATCAAAACTGGTGAACTGATCAAATATTTTTTAATCTGCTTAAAAGCATGATGATGCTCTTTCCCCCAAATGAATTGATCTTGGTTCTTAAGCTTAAGCAATAGAGAAAATATCTCTATCTTACCTAACAGATTAGCAATAAATCGACGCAAGAAATTTATCTTACCTATGATCATCTGTAATTATTTCTTGCTTATAGGTGGTGACAACTCTAGAATAGCTTTAGTTTTATTCTTATCTATTTTTATTCCCCTCTAATTAACCATAAACCCTAAAAAGTTGCTAGCCCTTATCTCGAAAGCACATTTAAAAGGATTCATTTTCAATTTAAATTTCTACATCCTTATAAAAGCACACTCAAGATAAGTCAGATGACTTACCTGATCTGATTTGATAATGATGTCGTCGATGTAAATTTTCATGAAATCCCCAATCATATCGTGGAAGACAAAATTCATAGCCCTCTGATAAGTTGCTCCGGCATTTTTTAATCCAAATGGCATCACCAACCATTCGAACGTCCCAATAGCTTTTGGACATCGAAATGCTATTTTATGAACATCTTCATTCGATATAAATATCTGATTATAACCCAAATGATCATCCATTAACGACATAATCTCATTGCCAGATGCCGAGTCGATTAACATATCTGTCATTGGCATTTGATACTCATCTTTTGGTGTTGCTGCATTTAAATCACAAAAATCTATACACAACCTTAACTTTCTTTTCTTCTTTTTAACTGGCACGACATTTGATAACCACTCGACATATCTTGTAGTTCTAATAAAACCTGCTGCTAACAAGCGTTCAACTTCCTCTTTGATCTTCTACACAATTTCTGGTGTAAACCTACTTTGTGGTTGTTTGTGTGGTCGAAATCCTTTCTTAATTGGCAATCTATGCTCAACCACGTCTCGTCCTAATCCTGGCATTTCATGATAATCCCATTCGAAGCAATCTCTTTGCTTTCTTAATAACTCAATTAACTGGGATTTTGCAACCTCATCTAACAATGCACTGATGAAAATTAATCGATGGTATTGGGAATCTCCAATGTCAACTTCTATTAACGGGTCCTCAGCTTCAATGAGTTTATTGTCCTCTCTAAGGGGCGATTCTTCAAATTTCATAATGCAGTCGTCAAGATCTTGACTACTTACTTTGGCCTTATAAGCCGTATACCTCCTATTGAGGTAGCCTAATAATGTAAGATTCTCCATGAACAACCTTGTCCAAACACCCCGCCAGGTCAGTTTTGGGAATGCAATGGACATTTCCCTTGTCAAACTGGCATAATGCAATATCCCTTGAATCAATTCTAGGTGGTTCGATAATACACAAATTATCATCTGACATCTTCCTTAACTCTCGATCAGTCCTTAAAGCATGTACCCATGACATATAAGCCTTACTATTAGCTTTAACATACAAAACTTTGCTTCTATTCTAGAAAGCTAACATCTGATAAAGGATCGATGGTACACACTGATTTTCATGGATCCAATCTCTTTCCAACAACAAGTTATATGAACCATCTGCCTCGACAACACAGAAAGCTATTCTAGAAGTTTTCGATCCTATAGTCAAGTCAGCTACAAATACTCCTTTGACCTTTGTTACTTCTCTTGTAGAATCCAACAATTGTATATTCGATGGGATAATTTCTTCATCCTTTTTCCCCATCTTTTTGAAGAATCTATATGGAACCAAATTTAGAGTAGATCCTCTATCGACTAGAACCTTGGAAACCGGACGGCCATCTATCCTAGCGTTTATATTAAGTACCTTCAAATGTTTGGATATTTCGTAAGACGGTTTTTCAAACTCTATTAATTCCTCTTCATTTTCAAATTGAAATTCTGCCTTATCTTCCTCATCAATAATTGAACCTCCATTGGTTATTGAGTCTACATATGTCACTCAATATTACAATGGAAGTCTAGCTTGAACCATGTACAAATTCAAAGGCAAAATAGATCTCGATAATACGGTAGGTCTAAGTACAATCTTGTCATTATCTTAGCTTTTTTCTTATCATTATTGTGCTTATCCTAACTAGAATCCCCAGGATTCTTTTTCCATACTAAATTTCTAGCTCGGAATTTCTTAGGTTTATAAGGTATTGATGAAATTTGAGTAATATGAATCTGATTAACCTGTCTTTGTAGTTCATCCATCTTCTTCTTTCTTTGTAATCTCCTTTTTTGAGTCCTTGTTATATTGCCCCCTGGCCCCTGAACTTCTCCTGATTCAAACCACTCATCTTCTGGTGGATTGTTTGGTATTTTCAAAGTTCTAGTTCGGTGAGGTGTCAAAGTCGTTTTGGTCTCTCTTTTAGGTGGATTATCAAATTCTTCACCCTATCCGGTTGCAACCACTTCCTCCGAATATATAGGAGGTGGACCATAGTCAACATAGTAATCGAATTTACCACTAGGCTCTCCTAATGTTCCAATTCTAGGGTCGCCCTCTTCATAGCGTTGCTTGAAAGACTTCTATTTTATTGGATATTGTCTCGAACTATCGAAATCCTGAGCATTTCGCTCTCGATCCCAACGTTTATTCCTATCTTGAACATTTTGGGATCGATTCCAATATTTAGTCTTCTTATTATATTTTTGGTATTCAAATTGATCCCAAAAAGTCTTTCCTTGTGAAGAATCCTGTGCCGAAAGATGCTCTCTTTTTAAATCATATTTGATTTCTTCTTTACACCGAGCGCATAGGTGTGGCTGCATCATTTTATCTTTAGGTTTTAATGACACCATTCCCATCATCACAGGGAATTGATCAACATCCACTTCCATAGGAGCCTTTTCTTTGTCATCTGCAAATTTGATTTTGCCTTATCGAATCACTTCTTGAATGCTTTTTCTTAATACAATACAATCAACCGTATTATGACTCCATGAATGATGCCACTTACAGTATTTCTTTCCTCTCAAATCCTCTGGACTCGGTATAATTTGGCCCTTAGTAAGCTTGATTTGCCCATCGACCAAAAGAAAGTCAAATATTTCATCGACCCTATTTATGTCGAAGGAATAATACTGGATGTCCTTTAATTTGATCATGACAGTCCCCTTTTCTTTCGTTTTACCTGGCTTCAAAGCAGGGCAAGTATATGGCTTTTCTATTATTATCTTGGTCACTGCCACTTCAGCATATTTTGATTCATTTTCATCGACCAGTGTTTCATCGATAAAGTTTACTTCATGTCTAGTATGCTTTCTATCCTTCTCTTTCAAGAAATTTTCATGCTTCACAGCAATGATAGTTAATGAAAACAAATCATAATAGGCTTGTCCTACCATTCTTTCCCTAATAGCAAACTTTAGACCATTAAAGGCAAATTCAGCAAATGTTCTCTCAGGTAATGGTACAAGACATCTATTTCTTGCCTTTCTAAATCGAAACATGAATTGATCAACTGATTCATTATTATACTATTCATTGCTGATAAATCTACCACGAACATGTCTGGCACTACCCTTTAGAATTGACTATGAAACATCATTTCCATTTAATCTCAAGAGACTATAGAATGAGGTGGTAGAGATGTGTACCAGGTAAAAGCAGTTTTGGACAATGATAATGGGAATAAACGCAACTTCCAATGATCTTCATACGTAGCATCTCCACATAAAGCAATGAATCGATTGATATGCTACTGTGTTGACTGATCATCTTCGCCGGTAAACAAGCTAAATTCTGGCATCTTGAACCCTCTTGGGTACGGAACGGTATCCATCCATTCTGGGTACGGCTTCCTGTATACTTGCCTAAAAACTCTTGGTTCACTACCGTATTGCCGTAACATTGGATCAATTGTATAATGGTTTTGTCTTGTTGGGATCACAACTGGTGCTGCGTTTTATTACAAAGCTGATGCATCTAATATTGAGGTATTAGTGGTTGTGGGATTGGCTGTAGTAATTGATACTGTGCTGCTGGCTGTGGATGTTGTGGTGCTGGATTTGTAGTGTGGTTGTGGATATTGTGGAATTGTGTTTTGTAATGGTGGTTGTGGATATTGTGGAATTGTGTTTTGCAATGGTGGTTGTGGATATTGTGGAATCGAGTTTTGCAATGGTGATAAGGGTTGTAGCCGTTGTGGCACTTGATAATGTGGTACTGGCTGTCATGGTGTTACATTCCTCCCTAGACTATCCGTAT
This sequence comes from Syzygium malaccense, assembly GCA_031216405.1. Taxonomy (NCBI): domain Eukaryota; kingdom Viridiplantae; phylum Streptophyta; class Magnoliopsida; order Myrtales; family Myrtaceae; genus Syzygium; species Syzygium malaccense. Next base: position 22,977,812 of record CM062259.1, on the reverse strand, counting down.
TTACATTTGGCCTGAACAATACTTGAGGAACGTTTGGTTGAGCAGCAAAACCACCAAACAACACATTGTCGTGTAATTGGTATGGAGCAGTATGCTGAGGAACCATATTTGCAGTAGTCACATTTGTTTGAATTAGACCAAACAAATTTACTCCGTTGGCTGGTAATTGACTCGTATTGATATTCTCATTCCGATGTACTGGATTAACCGCATTACCTTCATTTGTTGACAATTGGCCGTATGTTTGACTTGCCAACGCGTTTTCTCCTCTTTGAAGAATTCTTATTGGTGCAAGAGACATAAGCTGCCTTGCTGTTGCACTACCAGAATTTGTAACTATAGGCTGTCCAAGACCTCGGACTGAACCTGGATGTACAACGGCGTTTGTGGCTGAGAAGAGCTCATCGATGAATTCGGCCTTCTAGTGATCTCCTGAACCGTATTGATAAATAATGGCCTAACAGTATCAGCCACACATTTAGTGACTAGATTAGCCAAATCATTATGTTGTTCTTCCATGATTCTTCTCATAGTAGCAAGTGTAACTAGATTTGGTCCCAATTGCCTTCTTTGCTCTTTAGTAAGGTATTTGGGAACATCCATCTCCCCCACCTAACCTTGCTTTGTAATTGTTCGCCCGTTTGACGACTTTGCATGTGTCACTCGTTCTACAGCAGGATTCGGGGGTGCACTGCTCCCTAGAACATTGTTATTCTGATCTAATTGGCTCTGACTTCTCGTTCGTGCCATTACTATTCCTCCAATTGATCTAAGGGTCCCACCGGGCGTGCCAAAATTATGTTTCGTTGGAAATGTTCTCGCGATGAAATATAATTTACCGAAAGTTTTTCTTCGGCTCTTATTGAAAGGAGATTGGGTTCTAGATCCAATTCCGGACAAGAGCAATCTAGGTGTAAATAAAGAACTTGATTTTTACATAATATTCAGACCGAACCATCCAATTACTGGCGACGTCCAAAGTTCATAAGGGCCTAAACAACTATAGCTAGGGAAACTGAAAGTGCGAGATTGGAAGGTAAGGACTACAGCTATGGAAACTGAAAGCGCGAAATTGGAAAGTAAGGATAAAAGACAACATTTGTTTTGTTCATGTGTGTCGGGGGGTCTTTCTGTCGATAATCAGATGCTATTTATAACGTAGACTTGGTAACAGTTCTTGGTGTTGTATCCGATACCCATCGTTAATTTCATCTTCACCGCTCGCTTAATGCCACCTGTTTATCAACTGTTATCAATCTTATCTTTTGTATGAATTAATAATCGCTCTTGAGCTTTCTCTGTGCTGACATCTATCCTTAGTATGATAACTATCACCGAACCCCTTTTATCTTTTGAAATGATAATCATCATCGAGCCTACTTGTTCTCTGGAACAACAACCGTCATCGAGCCCATTTGTTCTCTGGAACAACAACCGTCTTCGAGCCTATTTGTTCTCTAAGGCGACAACCATCATCGAACTTTTCTTTATTTGTCATACGTCCTTTGAGATGGTAACTGTTATCGAGCTTTTCTCCGTTTGACACATGTTCTTTGGGACGGTAATCGTCATCGAACTCTTCTCCGTTTGACACCTGTCCTTTGGGACGGTAACCATTATCGAACTTTTCTCCGTTTGACACCTGTCTTTCGGGACGATAACTGTCGTCGAGCTTTTCTTCGTTTGACACCTATCCTCTAAGATGGTAACCATCATCGAGCTTTTCTTCGTTTGACACCTGTCCTCTAGGATGGTAACCATCATCGAGCTTTTCTCCGTCCGACACCTGTCTTTCAGGATGATAACCGTCATCGAGCTTTCCCACATCTGACACCTATCCTCCGGAAATAGGGACCTTCGTTGAGCTTTTTTGACTTGACACCCATCATCCTTTTCATCAATGTCCTTAATGAAAAATTATCTTTGGCGCTTTGACACCTGCTTTTCTGGAGCAAAGGCCTTTGTCGAATCTTTCCTAGCTTAGCATTCGTTCTTCTTGTTGTTGACATCCTCGATGAAAATACCTTCAGCACTTTTGGTCCCCATCCATCTGAATTTCAAATTTTTCACTTATGACTGCCAGTATCTACCAGCTGTCATTTTAGTACAGGCGACGTCATCTCTTATCGTTTTATTCATCTATCCTAAGCGTCGATATCCCTAATTAATTTCAGGTGTCAACAATAGTAGTACTCGAACTACAAAGATTGTGTATCATTCTATTTTGTACGAAGTTCGAAGAGAGTAGAATGTGAATGTACTTGTAGATGGAGCACATGTTTCTATTTTGTAAATGCGTCAATAGGTGAACTAATGTTCTTGAACACATTATGAGCATCATATACATCTCAACGGGAATGTCCAGTGATACATGCTTTCTCTAAGCTAGACGAAGCAAAACAGGGTGGGGATGCGAAGCCTGCGGTGGCTACTAGGCGCCGGGGATGGGATTCTCCTCCTAGCCTCGTGCAGGGTGCACGGTGAGGATAGGGACACTGATTAATGTCGTGGGGCAGGGCTGCCGGGGCTAGGATAGGCGATCTCCGCCTCGCACTACCCCATTGCCATCCCTACGCATTAAAAACGGTGATTTTTGGACCTGATTGCATATTTATCAAAGGTTAAGGTTTTAATTGATTAAAATAAAAGTTTAAGGATTCAATTGACCGTTTCCTATCAAAACATTAAGGACTGATTTTGCGTTTATCCCAAATTCTAACGCAGAAGTTGTATACGGTTTTTTTTGGCGTCGTGTAATCTTCCAATTACTAATTTCTTTAAAAGAGAAATCACATGCTTGGATCATGAAATTGTATCAAAACAGTTGTCTTCGTTTTTTGGGGTAGATCTCTTTTCTATTACATGTCGAGAACCCCTTAAACCCAAGACACTATAATTAGGATGGTCACATTCTTGAACAACATTTAAATTGAAGAACAAAGGTTAGTAAGTGGTTAAAAGTTGGTAAAGTAGAAAGGATCCTAGACCTCCATATCCATGTGACTAGCATCCTAGGTAGTTAAATTAGGTCATATCTTTTCCCCTAATCTTGAGAGCTCCATTTCTATATAAAAACACCATTAATAAAGAAATAATTAAAGGTCCCATTTGAACGAGAGATATCCTAACAATGGAACCAATATATGTCATGATAGTGTTTTAATTAAAATAGATACGATTGCTAAAAATATGCTAATCACTAAATTTAATTCTCTAATGGAAAATATTATTTTCTCATTGTAGTTAGGAATTCGTGCAGGTGTGAAAACTTTCATTTGCGGGTGCACGGCCCAACCTTTACCACATGTGAAAGTTATATTGTCCCTGTTCATTCTATCCTCTTTTAAGGTTATCACACTAAGAAAAATTCATGCTAACTTTTCACGTTAGAAAATATGAAAGAATATAAACAAGCTTGACTCCAATGGGTTTACCATTTTGGGATTTAAAATGGGAACATGACACAAACAGTCTCTGAAATTTAACCTAATGTGCAATTTGATCCATGAACTTTAGCCTAATGTTTAATTTAATCCCTGAACTTTTAATTTGTTCAATATGATATCTGAACTTTTGGTACATGTTCAATATAGTCCCTGAACTATATGAAAATATTTAATGTAATCACTGAGCTTGAATTAATGGAAGGATTACATTGAATATTTTCATATAGTTTTGGGACTAAATTGAACATGTATCAAAAGTCTATGAACCACATTGAACAAATTAAAAGTTCGGGGATCACATTGAACATTAAGCTAAAGTTTATGGACTACATTAAACAAATTAAAAGTTCAAGAATCAAATTACACATTGAGCCAAAGTTCAGGGACTATTTGTATCATTATCCCATTTAAAATTTTAGAATCCATGTACATGTATAACCCACGAAATTTAGTTAAAACGGATTTGAATTCATATGAAATCTCTAAGTATGTTGATGAAATTTCTGAAATTACCAATTATGCTTGCTTTTTGCCTTTTGAACCTCACTTAAACATCTTCTAGTTGTGAATTTTCCAACATACAAAGCCCTCAAAAGTTAGGTACCAAATCTAGGTCAAGGGGCCTAGGTCCACCATTTTAACGGCAAGCTACCCTACATTAGTTGTGTAGTTCTATATTGATACCTTGGACCACCACCTTACAAAAAGTTGATGTGATTATCCCCATAATATCAATTAGGATGTATTACCAACCTCCTATTAAAGGGAAACTTTAGTATAGAGATAGCAAATGACAAGGGAGAGGCACCTATCTATGTTGTTAAAAACAACGTCGGGCCAAAAGAAGGAACACTCGAATCCCCACAACATTATAAAAGTAAGAATTAATATCACAAAAAACTTCAAATTGGTACACATGTGATAAATTTATCCCAAACTAATTTTGTTTATCATAAAAAATCATAAACTGATACACATGTGATAAATTTATCCTCCTATTATTTTCCGTTAAATTTTACTGTTAAACTACTACGTTGGATAACATGTGATAGTTAATAAGTGTACCAGTTTGGGATTTTACCTCCGTTTGTCACAGATGTATCCGTTTATGATTTTTCGTGGTATTGATCCAATTAATAGAAACTAACGAAGGGTAAATTTATCACAAATGTACCAATTTTGGATTTTTGGCGGTTAAAAAATTAGTTTGGGATAAATTTATTATAGATGTATAAATTTGAGGTTTTTCATGGTAAAAAATTAGTTTTTTGTAAATTTATCACTGATATACTAATTTAGGGATTGGTATTAACCCTCAAAGCAATCAAATAAAGAGATAACAAAGGGACAAAAGGACAAATGGTCGGTGGCTATTCTTTCTTTCTTTCTTTGATAAAATATAAATATTAAAAAATATATGGCCCTTTGCCACGTGGAAAAAGGGCATCACGTTTTTCAACATTATTCTTTATCCTTCTTTTTAATATGGGGTTGGGTAGACATTTTTGGAAGCTTACCTATAGTTAACAATCCCCGATCTCGGTCTCCTTTTCGATCTTTAGCCGAGATTCGGTTTGGTTTTATCGTAGATTATTGCTTGTCTCACTATCAATAGAGTAATTATTGCAAAACGTCAAGATAACTAGGAGATTAATTCCCACCCTATGACTTTCACGCGCGGGTCCCATCTACTTTACTCTTTTGGATCCTTTCTTCCTAATAAAACCACCTTTGTCTAGATCCTGTGAGCTATATGTATTATTAAATTCGTATCCACATGAGTTATTGTTCATTAGTAGTTACTTCTTAATAATTGATCGGTTTAATATATATGAGTTAACTGGGTTCTACTACAAATATTTAAGGTAATAGCATACGAAGAATGAAATTTATTAAGTAGAAATAATATTGTTTATGAATCAGTTCCCTAGAATGATTGGGCGTAAAGGGCACGCATTGCACCTTTTGCCACAAACCAATACATAACGTGAGAAAGAAATTCATTCCCCTTATCATATACTTTCTTAAAATTGAAACTCTGGTGAATTTTTGGAAGATGTAGTAAGTTTAAGCTAAACTCAGATTAAGAAATTCGTTCCCCTTATTGAACTAACACCAAAATTGGAAAGCAGGGAAAAGTCAAAATTTTGCAATAATAATTACTAGATAATACTATATAAATTCTATTTGATAAATTTAATGTTACCAATTTAGGGATAAGATGAGACCGGTCGTGTAAAGGTGAAGAAAGAATGGTGCAACTAAAAAGGAGGTTACCACAAAAATACCAAAATTGTAAAAAATATAGGTTAAGCCCATCTAATTATAATAATGTCCTTATTTGTTCACTGTTATGAGAAAGTGTTAGGAACAACATTCGAATCAACGAAATGTGAGATAAAATGGTGTTCTGATTTAATAATATAATAGATGACAAAATCGTGAAGTAAAATTGTAGCACTAAGAGGACTCAACCTAGAATGTGAGAGATATCTCCGACTGTTAATAATATCTTGTTCGTTTTGATTAATACGATATACCCTCAAGGATATGGTGGATGTTAGTGCCTTTAGATGTTGATTGTCATCTCATAGGATTTCACGTAGTATCGTAATGAAAGGTTCGAATTCCAATTTCTTCAAGACCTCATATTTGCCTCCTATAATCAATTTGCATGATGTAATATTGTTAGCTAATCCCATCATACAATACAGATCGTATTATAATATGTTTATATATTAAGTATACATCTAATTATCGGAAAACTAGTCCGACCCCACAAAATTTTACAATGAGAGGAATATCCGCGCCCGTTCAAATTGATGATTAAGGTAGAAAAGGAAAGAAAATGTAGATAATACTAACCTGTGAAATAACTTCTATTGTCATCTATGTGATTTGAGTTTAGTTGCCCTTCTCTTGTTATCTCTTTCTTTTTCTTATCTTTTTGAATTTTCAGAAGTATTGTCATACTAAGAAATAAAAAAAAAACTTATTTGCCTGAATTAATCACGAGGTGATTAAGATGAATATGGATAGCGGCTGTAAATATGACGTGCAAATCTACAGAACTTACATAGGCTATGTCTAGATTCTGTGCTTTTGATTAGTCTTAATCCACTTTTAATCATTGTTATTGTTATCATCTATCGTTTTGGCTATGATTAACCAGCAACCTGCTTTACGTTGCGCATTGAAGTCAAAAGAGTTCCACGACGTGACGTAGGCATCATGGGGCGCAATTGCGGCGGCGGGGCCCCAATCAGTCAATCACTCTTCCGGTTCATGCAAGGAAAAGTGCAGGTATTGGAAATATGAAAAGCATGAGTCACTTCAATCAGTCATACATTACCCACCACATGAATCTCCACATTGATGTTCGTTTCGTGCGACATGAACCGTTTGTCTGAACATAATTGGAAATAAAATTTATAGAAAAAACAGAGAGAAAAATAAGAAACGAAGAGGTTAAGCAACGCCGGAGTAAGGGCGGGGCTATAGCGACATGGCACCACTGTCCCATTTTTCCGGTGAGGGTTGGCGACTGTCATTGGGGTCGCGAGAAAGGTCGACAGCAAGGAAGCCCCCGTTTACGAGGTGATGGTGCTGGGGTCATTGCCACCGCCGAGCGACAATGAGGGTCAAGTCAGCCTAGCATGGTCACGACAATCCTAGTGCCACAGCCACGGGGGCAAAGGTGCTTCCCCTGTCCAGATCTAACGAGAGCAATTAGGCCGTCGCTAGCAAAGGGGTGGTCGGCGCTCTGCCCCTGTGGCCCTTGCCCCCGATCCTTTCTTTTCTATTTTGTCAATTCTCAATATTTGTTTTCCGATCAACAAAAAAATTCTCAAAATATGTTTGTATTTTCATTTTTTTTGGCAAAGTAATTTTATTTCCAGTTTTCTTAATTTTATTTATAATCAGTACAGTTCCTCATCTTCTAGACCAAAATCGTCATATGACACTTTATAGTATCATAAGATCTTACCATAATGTACAATGTTCTGTCGTATTTAAGGCCAATCATCTTCTTCTTCTTTTTCAAATAACAAGACGTTTTACCAAGGCGTATTTAGTTTTACGTAAGGCCAAAATTCTCGAACCTATTATAAGGCATTTTTACATAAACATACAGTATTCTATCGTACTTAAGGCCAATCATCATATTCCTTTTTTTGATATTATATGACATATTACTGAGTCATTCGACATCCGGTTGCACTTAAGGCCAAAATTCCCCATATTTTTATTTTTTGATGTTATATGACATCTTGCTAAACTGTGTAACGTCGCTTTGTACTTAAGGCCAATCATCATATGTCGATACTTTCCAACGTTCAACATTCATTGTATTTAAAGCTGAAATCCTCATATATAAAGTTTAAATATCCAAGCCAAAGTTGCAGTACGCGATATTTTTATTATTTCTAAGACCGTATCACTTCATATATTATATAGTTGTAAATTAGAAAATTTTTTGGTGCGACTGTACTGTTTTGTGTTGTACTCTAACCAAAGTCGAAGAATGCCATATTTTAATATGATACGACGTTATTACTTGTCTCGTCGATTGCAATAAATTTTTTATATACTCATGTAACACTACAAAAAAACCGGATTTTTTCCACGAAAATTTGCGACGAAAAAATTTTCGTCGCAAATTTTCGACAAATTTTCCAACGAAAAGCAAAATTCGTTGGAAATTTCCAACGAAAAATTTTTCGTGGCAAAATTCCTTGTAAATTTCAAACGAAAAATTTTTCATCGCAAAATTCCTTGTAAATTTCCAACGAAAAATTTTTCGTTGGAAATTTCCAATGAATTTTGCCACAAATTCAAAAAAACCGGTACTATTCGGCATTTTTTATATTCGTTGGAAATTTCCAACGAATTTTTCAACGAGTTCCAAAAAAACCGGTACTATTCGGCATTTTTATATTCGTTGGAAATTTCCAATGAATTTTCCAACGAATTTTCCAACGAATTTCAATTTTTCGAGCACTTATTTCAGTGTGCACAATTTTCGTTGGAAAATTCGTTGGAAATTTCCAACGAAATTTCCAACGAGTTCCAAAAAAATCGGTACTATTCGGCATTTTTTATATTCGTTGGAAAATTCGTTGGAAATTTCCAACGAATTTTCCAACGAATTTCAATTTTTCAGGCAATTATTTCAGTGTGCACAATTTTGGTTGGAAAATTCGTTGGAAATTTCCAACGAATTTTCCAACGAATATAAAAAATGCCGAATAGTACCGATTTTTTTGGAACTCGTTGGAAATTTCGTTGGAAATTTCCAACGAATTTTCCAACAAATTTCATATTTCCGGGCAATTATTTCAGTGTGTACAATGTTCATTGGAAAATTCGTTGGAAATTTTCAACGAAAAAAAATTCGTTGGAAATTTCCAACGAATTTGAATTTTTCGGATAATTATTTTAGTGTGTACAATTTTCGTTGCAAAATTCGTGGGAAATTTCCCACGAATTTTGCAACGAAAACACTACTTCTTCCTTATTCATATTTTCGCGCTCAATTCCTGCAACAATTCCACATTCTCTCTCTCTCTCTCTCTCTCTCTCTCTCTCTCTCTCTCTCTCTCTCTCCTTCACCTTCTCGCTCCGCCTCCAGCTCCGCCTCCTCCCCCGCTGCCCCCCCGCCGCCCCCCCTCCTCCTCCGGCTCCGGCTCCGGCTCCGGCGCCATGGACACCAAGATCGGGGCCCTCAACTCCTCCGCACCCAGATCTGGGCGACGTCGGCTCCCTCCCCCGCAGCCATCCAGGGCGACGTCGGCTCCCTCGCCGCCACAGCCATCCAGGGCCAGGCCCCCGCGACGGTCGGCGCCCCCGACGCCACCATGGGCCGCCACCTCGCCCGCCGCCTCAACCACCTCATCGCCTGCGACGAGCTCGAGCTCGCCCAGATCTGGGCGAGTTCGGCCCTCGCCGGCGGCGAGGGTGATTTTTCGAAAAAAAAAATTCGTTGGAAAAAAAATTTCCACGATTTTTTGACCAAAAAAAACATTTGTAATTTTACCAACAAAAATTTTTCGTTGGAAAAAAAATTTCCACGATTTTTCGACAAAAAAAAAACATTTGTAATTTTACCAACGAAAAATTTTTCGTTGGAAAAAAAATTTCCACGATTTTTCAACCAGAAAAAAAATTTTGTAGTTTTTCCAACGAATTTAGCCACGAGTTTTCCAACGAATTTTCCAAAGAAATAAAATTCGTCGCAAATTTCCAACGAAAATTGAAATTTTTCGTTGGAAAAATTTCCGATGACCTATTTCCAACGAATTTTTTTTCGTTGGAAATTCGTTTTCCAACGAATTTTTCCAAATTTTTCGTTGGAAATTTCGTCTGAAAAAACGTGTTTTTTTGTAGTGTAACAATTTGTTGTACTTGAGATGAAAAGCATTGTACGATAATATTTAATCTTATAGGTATAGGATGTTCTAAGTGTTGGAAATATGGGATAAATTGATGGGTGAATGAATGAGAAATTGATGCTCAAAAAACACTCTTGAGTTAGAAGTGGGAAGTGGAAAAACACTAGTCCCACATCGGAAAAGAAAGAAGATTATGAAGTACTTTATATACAGTTACACTTATTTAAAGTGGTAACTATCATAGCACAAACTCTCTGCTTCGAGCGCAGGCGCAGGGGGGTGCAAATCTGACGCCCGACAAACTGAAACTTGGGCCCGAACGCACATCTCGCATACACGATTGCAGGACCAAAAAGTGGGCCTCGCGATTCCAACTTTGTTATTGCAATTTCGCTTCTTTACAACTCTATATTGTTTGTAATGCCGATTTGAATTTCGTACGTTATAACGCATGTTCCTCGACGCTGAGGACATCCCCCAAGAGCGGGGGATTTCGTAACATTTCTGATTGGCTGTCTTGTGTTTCTAATAAGTTGTTTAATAGTTGGCATGTTGAATCGTATACATAATAAATGGGCTGGTTTAGATCGATCCTAACCGGATGATTATGAATTACTTCTCTATTTAATAGATGAATAGAATATTAGTAAACCCGTTAATAAGTAAGAAGATAAAATCTCAAATCGGCGATTTTCGTCAACTTAATGCTATTTTTTTTTTATTCAATCGCTACAAGATCAACAATTCCATGAGCTTGGGCTTCTGTTGCTGACATAAAAACATCCCTTTCCATATCTTCGGATACAACCCATAAGGGTTTGCCCGTTCTTTGTACATAAACTCTTGTGATGGTTTCGCGCAGTTTCAGTAGTTCTTCTGCTTCCAGGATAAATTCTCCCGTTTGCGCCTCATAAAAAGAACTCGCAGGTTGATGTATCATTACCCTGATAATATAACAAATGGTTCCTCTATCTCGCATGATGAGGTGAGGAGAAGAGATAAAGAATAATAAAAAAAGAAAGATAGAATTGAGCAACCGTACAGGCATCCTTTGCACATTGCATACGGCTATACAATGGAATTCACTTTACCTTCCATTTCCATCGAAGAAAGAGAAAAAAATATAGATATAGGGTTTATCCGATTCAGATCGGGAAATGATCCAATTACCATCCTTCCTTTCGGAGCATTTAAAAAATACTATGATGGGGGCGAAATGTATCCCCATCGTGGTATTGTAAGGGAAATGTACTGTACAAACTACCTTCATCTAAGTTTTTTGAGTTCATTTTAATTTATTTAATTGCTAAATAAATCTGAAGAGATAAGTTATTTGAATATCATTTGTGACATCTTAACTTTTTGTGATTGCAAAATTTATAATAGAGGAATTTAACCCTTTAAGGACAATGTTCATTCATGAAATGCTTCGTTTGCTTCGCGAAAAATGAATGATTTGGTAAACATTTTTAGAAAATTACCAAAGATATCCTAAACCTATTGTACAGATGCCAATCAGTCCTAAATTTTTTAATTTTGCCAATTTAGTCCTAAACCTTTAGATTATTTGCCAATATAGTCCTTCCTGCTAATTTTTGTCGGCAATCGCTGACGTTGAGGACTTAATTGAAAAATTTAAAAGTTTAGAATTGAATTGACATTTGTACATTATGTTTATGATTTTTTTGGTAATTATCCCAAATTATATTCCTGAAAATGATCGTTTGAAATAATTAGTCAATGGAAAAAATTTTCATTATCAACAACAATGTATCTATACATATATATATATATATATATATATATATATATATATATATATATAGACACACACACACATTTCTCGTAGACGATCATATTATTTTTTGTTTGCTCATTTTTGTAAGCTATATAAATGATCATTTTTAAGAAAATATTTTTTGAATCTTTCATTGTCCGCTAAATAAACGGAGCCAAATCATAGATTTATTTCCCTAATTTGCTTTTCATCCCAAATTCTCTAACAAAACATTGCTGAATTTCTATTTCATTATCTAATGCTCCGTTTGTTTTCTAGAAAATGAATAATTTGAAAAATATTTTTCAAAAAATGATCTCTTAAAATAATTAGCCAATGGAAAATGTTTTTATTATTGATAAAAAAATTTACATCTAAATATTTTTATGGACTATGAAAATATTTTTCGTTCACTCATCTTTGTAAGCGATACAAGCAATCATTTTTAGGAAAATATTTTCTAAATATTCATTTCCGCGAAACAAACAGAACCTATAAGTCACTTGAGGTAACATCGACGGATGGAATAGGTTTGACCAACAGGTTTTCAACAATTACATGAGACACGTTGAAACTTATTGGAAAAAAGGACAGCTACTTCTTTTTGAATACATAAGTTGTATTGTGACATTCTGAAATCCGACCCACTCAGGATTTATGAAATGAATAATTTATGGATGTATTTGTAGTTAGATCTCACCCGGAATTGATCACTCTTGGGATACTAACCGTTAAGGACAAGCTAATTAGGGATTTAAATTCGCTCGACCAAAGAAACTCAATCGTGAATCGACTTTCGACCATAAAAATTGTCGATGTGACATTTTGAGCTAATGTAGGCCGATCCAAGGATAGTTAGGGATCAATTCGCTGCTATTATATTAGTGGATCGTGGGTAATTCTGCTTGATAACGAGATGAACTAACGAATGACCATAAACCTATACCAAACGATCGCGCCGGTCGGAACTAGCGATTGATCCTCATGATTAAGTGACAATCGAGGCTGTCACGACCCGAGTGAACTTGAAAGTGGCTTAATTCAGTATCGGCCACGGGTCAAATGTGCGAATTTCCCCAAAAGCCATCCGTTAACTTGAGATATACTCAAGTTACGTTAATTAAATTTGGTCATTAATTAATGATCAAGATTGAGCCTCAGAAATTATGAATGTCACGACAGGATAGTTGGACGATATTGTTATTGGCCTAATCAGCCTCAGATTTGTCCAGATTCTTGAGAAAATTCTAATTTTGGCTAGAAATGAAAAATGACCGTTTTACCCCTGGGATTCTGTTAAGGCCAAGTATAATTGGAGAAAGGCATTTTGGTCATTTCGGTCATTTCACACTAGCTTTAGAAATAGAAATTTTTGGACAATTTTGCCCTTGGAAAATTTGTGAAATTTCAATTTTGCCCTTGGATATTTTTTGCAAGGATTAATCTGGATCGTCAATTTTAGGATAAGATCGAATCGTGGCCGTTGATTTGGGACTAGAGAGGAGGGTAGGATGGTCATTTTAGGGGGGGTGAGACACCAATAATTGGCCTTTAGCCTATTTAATTCCATTTTCTCTCTCTACCCCTCATTCTCTCACTCTCTCGGCTTCTCTCTCCCTCTCTCCCTCCCGACCGGACCTCATCCCCCACCCACCGTGACCGTGGCCAACCGCCTAGGCCAGTCATGGCCGCCGTCCACCCGCCTAGCCGGAGCAGTCGCACGCCGGAGCCACTGCCGCTCGCCTCACCGTCTCTCTTTCTCTCTCCTATTTTCCCTCCCTCACCGAATGCCACCACCAACCCCTTCGGTTCTGTCCAACCGTGGAAGATCAGCCACCGTCCAGCCAGCCACCGTCGTTACCGTACGCCGCCATTCAGTCGCTCGCCATCACCATCCGCCGCTGGACTGCCGCCCTCCCCCTTCAGTCGAACTAATTTAGGTTTCCAAGTAAGTCGCCTCCTAAACCCTATTTAGGATATCGAGTACCGATGGATGTAATTAGGGGCTGAATCGAGTTAATTAGGGGTTGTTTTGGGATCGGCTGGTAATTTGGCATGTTGGCGTGTAAATCAAGCAAGTGAATGAATGAGAGATTATGTGAGATATTGTGTGTATGGTCACGAAAGTCCCTAAGGCGGTAGTATGATGCGGGGAATCGTGCCGTCCTAAAGTAGTACGTTAATGCGGGACGATGCCCGGTATTACCGGAAGATGGCCAACTTAAGGCGTGTACTTCAATGGGGGTTGTGCCGTAGGTGGTAGATGTTGAGCCTAAGGTGGTACTATTATGTAGGCTAAGAAGTGTTGTGAAAATGAGATGACTGCAGTGGACCTGAGGCGGTACTATTATGTGGGTCACTGGAAAGTCGAATGAAAATAATGTGATGAGGCATGAACGAGTGTGTGAAATGTGAAATTGGAAATGCCATGTGTCCGACTGGTGTATTGGGCATGAAATGTATTTAGAACGTGCATGTGATTGGAAATTATATATTTGAGACTAACCTGCAAATTGCGTGTATCAAAGCCCGAGTAAGTTAAATTGTGTGCCTGTTATGTGATCATTGAATGTGATTATGTTTGGACTTGTCTGGAGGTGCGTGTTAGCCTAGGTGGGATTTAGGGTGTTACTTGCTGAGACGTGTCTCATGGTTGTTTCAACTAAATAATTTTAGAACCCCGGCCTGAGCCATGAACCTTCCACCGTCGCCACCGCAGCTTTTTGGGATTCCGATGCACACCGACCATAATGTTGTAGATTACCCGATAGACGAGAATATGACCTGGATCAAGCATACTACGGTAGTCTGGGTAGACATAGGATAACTTCTTTGGTAGGCCCACACCTATACCGCCCGGATGTTTAGGGATGGGATGGATGAGTTTGGCCCCATCCGTGATTTTGACATTCCGTTTGACGGAGTAGGGGATTGAGATCCGTCAGCCATACCCCCTCCTGACGGCGAGATGACGAGTCTGGATACTAGTCTCGCCCAGTCTGGACATCAGCCTACGCCTGCAGCATCTAAACCTCTAGTGGCTGAGCTTGGTCTGAAGCCGGAGGAATCACAGGCAGGGTATGATCTTATGGAAGTGGATTTAGGTGTAATACCAGAGGAGGAACCAAGAGAAAAAGACCCTGAAGAAGAACCTGAAGAGGCACAGGAAGAAGAACCCGAAGATGAGCCAGAAGAAGACCTAGAGATGGAACCAGAGGACGCATAAGAGGACGAGCCAGAGGACGAGCCGGAAGAGGAGTCTGATGAGGAGAAGCGGATTGAGATTCCGGTGGAGTCTGGTGATGAGGACAACCCGATTGAGATCGAGGCTGATTCAGAGTCCTCAGAGGAGCAGGTGGCTTAGGGGGATTCAGACTCGGGTTCCGAGAAGTCGGACTCGGAGTGGACGCCATCTAGAGGGCGTAGGGGCTAGTTTAGGGGTTGAACGAAGACTTTTTGAAGTGTCCCATTTTTGTCAGTTAAGATACCTAGACTACTGATCTTTTTTATATCGGTGGTGTATAGTTTAGAAGTTCGGTGTGCATGTACATTATGTGGATTGTATATGGTGAATATTGTATAAGTTTGAATAAGTAATAGATGTTTATTCTTCCTTGTACCCCTGGTCAAATATTATTTGGGTGTTTGTGGCTTTCGCTGGTATTTTATATCTCTAATGAGTCGATTTGGGTCGGCGATATCCTAGGATGTCGCGATATTCGACCAAAGAGGTGTGCCGCGTGCTCAATGGGGTTCGAGGCATGACATCTCAATTTGATTTGGTATAGAGCGAGGACAGCTCGATCTAAGTTGGTCGAAGTCTGAAGTGATAAGAAGCAGAGACCCTGGGGTAGTAATCTAAGGAGACCTTAGGGGGTCATAGGGTGGAATGAGCTACGCGTGCCTCCAGATTGTTTGTTGTGATTACTAAGTAAATTGATTGTTATAATGATTGAAATGGAGGTGCATCTGGACATGAAGTAAGTGTACAGACCTTATTGATTGTGGCCTTGTGCTGTTGTGATTAATTACCTACTGAGTGAATTATTGTGTTAATTCGCTGCCTAGGACTAGACTGGTATAGTTGCCCTAGGTCTCTAATTTCTGAGTGAAATTATAGCAGGTAGGACAGTGATAGAAATTGTGAGGATGAGTTCGCGAGGTAGAGGAACTGGAGGTCCATCTAGCTCACAAGCCCGACCTACAGGAGATCCGAGAATGGATGCGGTCATGAGGACCCTAGAGGAGATTGGTAATATGATAGGACGGCAAATTCAGGAACGAGCTACCACTATTGCCCAAGCTGCCAAGGCCGTTGTGGCCGCTGCTGCCAATAATAATAACGGGAATTAAGGGCAGGGACAAGTGAATGTGAATAGGCAGATGCACCAATTAGTGGAGCAGTTTTTGAAATTAAAGCCCCCTAAGTTTGATGGTAAGGGCGACCTTGAGGTTGCATCCTTGTGGATAGAAGAATTAGAAAAGGCTTTTGAAGTATTGGAGTGTACAGATGAGGAGAAAGTGACATTAGCAGTGTATCAATTGTAAGGAAATGCAAGTGATTGATGGAAAGCCATCAAAGGAAGGGTGTTCCTAGCTGGTACTGCCCAGACTTGGGCAATGTGTGTGGAAACCTTTAATGGTAAATACTTTTGTGAGAGTGCTCGGGAACAAAAGTTAGTCGAGTTTATGAGGCTTCGTCAAGGATAGAGGACAGTGGATCGGTATGAGGCTGAATTCGTTTGGTTATCTAAGTTCGCCCCAAAGATGGTGGAGGACCCGGTGGCTACGGCTCGGAGGTTTCGAGACGGCTTGAAGCCAGACCTTCGCAGCCAAATGATTTCGTTGAATTTGAGGGATTATAACGAGATCTATGATAGGGCTCAAGCGATTGAGCGTGACTTGGCAGATAGGGCTACCGATTCTGGGTCAAGATTTGCTCAGGGTAAGGACAACCATCACTTAGGAAAGAGGCCAATGATGGGTAATCGACGTTTCGTCCCTCCTGCTAGAAGGAATATAGGGAAATAGATCCGTTTTCAGAATGGTCCATATCGGATATGTGGAGAAAGACATGGGAGTGGACCTTGTCCCAACAGGGGTGAAGCATGTTTCGGATGTGACGAGTTTGGTCATCAGATAAGATTTTGTCCCAACATCAGGCAGAATAGATCGCCTGTGTTGCCGCCACCCCGGAACGGGAACCAAATTGGAGCTACCCAATCAGCTAATCAGAATAGGCCATAGGCCCAAGGATGAGTGTACGCCATGGCCAGAAGAGAGATTGAGAACGCGCTAGGGGTAGTCACAAGTACGGTTTCTCTATACGATCATGTTGCGTATGCTTTGTATGACCCTGGGGCGTCACATTCATTTATATCAGAGCAGTTTGTTAAATTGATTGGTATAAAACCGTAGTTGCTTGATGTTGTGTTATGTGTTACAACTCCCTTGAATGATAAGGTTCTAGTCTTGATGGGCTGCCCGAATTGTAAGATCGTAATTGGTGATAGGGAAGAAAAAATTGATTTAGCGATTTTAGTAATGTATGACTTTAATGTGATAATGGGTATGGATTGATTGACTAAGCAGAGGGCCGTAATGGATTGTAGTAGCAGGGTGATCCAATTTAATCCTGTTGGACATCCGGAATTCAAATTTGTGGGAAATCGAGGGGGAATCTCGATCCCGTGGATTTCGTCGCTAGAAATGACTAAGTTGTTGAACGAAGGGTGTCAAGGATTTCTAGTGGCTGTGATTGATTCGACGGCTGAGGAGCCGAGGCTAGAAGACATAGCCGTAGTGTGCGATTATCCCGATGTCTTTCCTTAGGAATTGCCGAGATTGCCACCGGAAAGAGAAGTAGAGTTTGTAATCGAGTTGGCCCCTGGGACTGAGCCAATCTCGAAGGCACCTTATAAAATGTCGTTGTCAGAATTAAAAGAGTTAAAGGTGCAAATGCAAGGATTATTAGATAAAGAATTTATTCGTATAAGTGCGTCTCCATGGGGAGTGCCAGTCTTATTTGTGAGGAAGAAGGATGGGTCATTAAGGTTGTGTATTGATTACAGGCAGCTAAATCAAGTGACGATAAAAAATAAATATCCCATGCCAAGAATTGATGATTTGTTTGATTAGTTATAAGGGGTTTCGGTGTTTTCTAAAATTGATTTAAGAACAAGATATCATCAATTGAGGATTAGGAAAGAGGATATACCGAAGACGGCATTTAGGACAAGATATGGGCACTATGAATTTATGGTAAGGTCATTCGGATTGACGAATGCCCCTGCTACCTTTATGGACTTAATGAATCGGGTGTTTAAGGAATTCTTGGATCAATTTGTGATAGTTTTCATAGATAATATATTGGTGTACTCGAAGAACTCATAAGAGCATGAGTTCCACTTGAGTAAAGTCTTACAGACCTTAAGGGAACCCACACTGTACGCTAAGTTTAGTAAGTGTTAGTTCTAGCTCAATCAAGTAGCCTTCCTTGGACATGTGATCTCGGGGGATGGAATTTCAATAGATCCGACAAAAATTGAAGCCGTGATAAAGTGGCCGAGACCGACTACGGTAATTGACGTTCGAAACTTCTTGGGTTTGGCAAGATACTATAGACATTTTGTGGAAGGATTTTCGGCTATTGCAATGCCATTGACACGTCTGTTAAAAAAAGAAACGAAGTTTGAATGGACTGACTAGTGTGAAAGGAGTTTTTAGGAATTAAAGCACAGATTAATGACGGCACCAGTATTGACTATTCTGTCAGGATCTGGAGGTTTCGAAATCTATAGTGATGCGTCGTTGAAAAAATTAGGATGTGTGCTAATGCAACATGGGCGAGTAGTAGCCTATGCATCAAGGTAGTTGAGGCTGCATGAACTGAATTATCCGACGCATGATTTGGAATTAGCTGTGATCATTTTCGCCCTTAAGATTTGGCGACATTATTTATGCGAAGAGAAATTCCAAATATATACGGATCATTAGAATTTGAAATATTTGTTTTCTCAAAAGGAGCTGAATATGAGACAGCATCGGTGGATGGAATTACTTAAGGATTATAATTGTGATATTCTATATTACCCCAGAAAGGCCAACTGGGTAGCCGATGCATTGAGTCAAAAGTCAAGCATCGCATATTTGATGGTCAAGGAATGGACTTTATTGGAAGGAATGCAAGACTCGGAGTTTAAATTTGAAGTAAGTCAAGTCTCGAGCTTGTTTGCCACTTTAAGAATCGAACCAGAAATCTAGGCTAAGATTAGGGCTTTACAGTCTACGGACCAAGAAATTCAAAAGATTCTGGAAATGGATGCTACCAAGAGAAAGCCGGATTTTCAGATATCTGAAGACGGGATATTAAAGTTCCGTGGACGATTGTGCATGCCTGACGATGCGAAACTTAAAGAAGAATCTTGTCGGAAGTGCATCGTAGTAGTTATAGTATCCATCCCGATAGTACGAAAATGTATCAGAATCTGAGATAGTACTATTGGTGAAATGGCATGAAGGTAGATACAGCTAAGCACGTGATTAAGTGCATGACGTGCCAGCAAGTGAAAGTGCAACATTGTAAATCCGGAGGGTTGTTGCAACCTTTGGAAATCCCAGAGTGGAAATGGGAACATATTACTATGGATTTTGTGATGGGATTACCAAGGAGCCAAAGAGGCCATGACTCCATTTGGGTGATTGTCGATAGATTGACAAAGTCAGCACACTTCTTGGCCGTGCGAAAGGACTTTGCATGGATCGATATGCTGAGTTATACGTACAACAGATCATTCGTTTGCATGGGGTGCCGGTGACAATTACCTCATATTGTGATCCTAGATTTACCGTCAATTTTGAAAAGTCTGCAAACGGCATTAGGATCAAAGTTGCAGTTTAGTACAGCTTACCATCCACAAATGGATGGCCAGTCTGAAAAGACGATTCAGACTCTAGAGGATATGCTTCGGGCATGTGTATTGGATTTTCAGGGTAAGTGGGAAAAGCAATTGCTCTTGGTAGAATTTGCATATAATAATAGTTTTCAGCAGAGTATCGAAATAGCACCATTTGAAGCACTGTATGGCAGAGCATGTAGAACGCCCGTGTGTTGGGATGAAGTTTGAGAAACGAGTATAAACGGGCCAGAATTAGTTCAACAGTCAGTTGAGGTTGTTAAGGTAATTCGTGAAAGATTGAAAACAGCTCAAAACCGCCAAAAGAGTTATGCAGACAAAAGGCGAAGACCCTTGGAATTTCAAGTAGGGGATCATGTATTCCTTAAGGTATCGCCCATGAGAGAATTGTCCCGATTTGGTAAGAAAGGAAAGTTGAGTCCGAGGTACATGGGACCCTTTGAGGTTTTGGAAAGGATTGGAGACTTAGCTTATCGCCTTGCACTCCCGCCAAATTTGTCGTAAGTGCATAATGTGTTCCATGTATCGATGCTGAGAAAATATGAATCGGACCCAACTCACGTGTTGAATTATGAAGAGATAGAGGTGGACAATAGGGTGTCGTATATCGAGAGACCAACAAGAATCGAAGATCGGAAAGAACACGTTTTAAGGAACAAGACGATCCCGATAGTCAAGGTTGTTTGGGAACATCATGGGACAGAAGGCGCTACGTGAGAAAGTGAAGAGCTAATGCAACGTCAATACCCCCACTTGTTTGAGTAGCCAGGCTGAACTGTAAATTTCGAGAACAAAATTTTTATAAGGGGGGAAGAGTTATAACATTCTAAAATTCGACCCACTCGGGATTTATGAAATGAATAATTTATGGACGTATTTGTAATTAGATCTCGCCCGGAATTGATCACTCCTGGGATACTAACCATTAAGGACAGGCTAATTAGGGATTTAAATTCGCGCGAACAAAAAAACGCAATCGTGAATCGACTTTCGACCATAAAAATTGTTGAGGTGACATTTTGAGCTAATGTAGGCCGATCCAAGGATAATTAGGGATCAATTCGCCGCTATCATATTAGTGGATCGCGGGTGATTTCGCTTGACCATGAGATGAACTGACGAATGACCCTAAACCTATACCAAACGATCGCGCCCATCGGAACTAGCGATCGATTCTCGCGATTAAGTGACAACCGAGGTCATCACTACTTGAGTGAACATGAACGTGGCTTGATTTAGTATCGGCCACGGGCAAATGTGCAAATTTCCCCAAAAGCCACCCGTTAGCTTGAGATATACTCAAGTTACGTTAATTAAATTTGGTCATTAATTAACGATCAAGATTGGGCCTCGGAAAATATGAATGTCACAACATGATAGTTGGACAATGTTGTTATTGGCCTAGTCAGCCTCAGATTTGTCCGGATTCTTCAGAAAATTCGAATTTTGGCGAGAAATGAAAAATGACCGTTTTATCCCTGGAATTTTGTTAAGGCCAAGTATAATGGGGGAGGGGCATTTTGGTCATTTCACTCTAGCTTTAGAAATAAAAATTTTTGGACAATTTTGCCCTTGGGAATTTTATGAAATTTCAATTTTGCCCTTGGATATTTTTGGCAAGGATTAATATGGACCGTCAATCTTAGGATAAGATCGAATCGTGGCCGTTGATTTGGGATTAGAGAGGAGGGTAGGATAGTCATTTTAGGGGGGGTGAGACACCAATAATTGGCCTTTAGCCTATTTAATTCCATTTTCTCTCTCTACCCCTCATTCTCTCACTCTCTCGACTTCTCTCTCCCTCTCTCCCTCCCGACCAGAACTCATCCCCCACCCATCGTGACCGTGGCCAACCGCCTAGGCCGATCGCTGCCGCCGTCCACCCGCCTAGCCGGAGCAGCCGCACGCCGGAGCCACTGCCATTCACCTCACCGTCTCTCTCTCTCCCTCCTATTTTCCCCCCCACCGAACGCCACCACCAACTCCTTCGGTTCTGTCCAGCCGTGGAAGATCAGCCACTGTCTAGCCAACCGCTGCCGTCACCGTACGCCGCCATTCAGCCACTCACCGTCACCGTCCGCCGCCGAGTGGCCGTCGGACTACCGCCCTCCCCTTTCAGCCGAACTAGCTTAGATTTCTGAGTAAGTCGCCCCCTAAGCCCTATTTAGGATATCGGGTACCGATGGACGTAATTAGGGGCTAAATCGGGTTAATTAGCGGTTGTTTTGGACTAATTAGTGGCTGTTAAGAACTGTTTTGGGTGGACTGAATTAGGGGCTAATGTTGGCTGATTTATGGGCGAAATAGTGATGGTTCGAGACTGAATGGATGCTGAATTGGATGCTAGAAACTGTGGCTCGCATTGATGAGCATAGGGCCCGATTTAGGGACTAATTGTGTCGATTTGGTGTGTTGTGATGTGGCTGGTTTGTGGTGCTTGTTATGGCTTGAAATAAGCATGGAAATGTTGAATTTATGCCCATGATTGTGGGCCCGATGGTGGCCTTGTATGTTTGTTGAATTGTGAATTGATTGATTGAAATGTGGACCGTTATATGTGCGCATGGACTGAATTGAATTGACTAGCAATTGACCGTAATTGAGTGTTAATTGAGCATGTGAAATGCGTGAGGTTTGATGCGTGCATGGGCCGAATTTGATCGGCTAGTAATTTGGCATGTTGGCGTGTAAATCAAGCGAGTGAATGAATGATAGATTGTGTAAGATGTTGTGCGTATGGTCACGAAAGTCCCTAAGGCGGTATTATGACGCGGGGAATCGTGCCGTGCTAAGGTAGTACGTTAATGCCGGACGATGCCCGGTATTACCAGAAAAAGGCTAACCTGAGACATGTACTTCAATGCGGGTTGTGCCGTAGGTGGTAGATGTTGAGCTTGAGGCGGTACTATTACGCAGGCAAGAGACATAGTCTGATGCGGTACTATTACGCGGGCTAAGAAGTGTTGTGAAAATGAGATGGTCACAGTGGACCTGAGGTAGTACTATTACGCGAGTCACTGGTGAGTCGAATGAAAATAACGTGATGAGATATGAACGAGTGTGTGAAATGTGGAATTGGAAATGCCATGTGTCCGACTGGTGTATTGGGCATGAAATGTATTTAGAACGTGCATGTGGTTGGAAATTATATATTTGAGGCTAACCTGCAGATTATGTGTATCAAAGCCCAGTTAAATATAAATTGTGTATCTGTTATGTGATTGTTGAATGTGATTATGTTTGGACTTGTTTGGAGGTACATGTTAGCCTAGGTGGGGTTTAGGGTCTTGCTTGCTGAGACGTGTCTCATGGTTATTTCAACCAAACAATTTCAGAACCCCAGCCTGAGCCGTGAACCTTCCGTCACCATCGTCGCAGCGTTTTGGGATTCCGATACACACCGACCATAATGTTGTAGATTACCCGATAGACGAGAATATGACCTAGATCAAGCATACTACGGTAGTTTGAATAGACATAGGGCAATCTCTTTGGAAGGCCCACACCTATACCTCTTGGATGTTTAGGGACGGGATGGATGAGTTTGGCCCCGTACGTGGCTTTGGCATTCCGTTTGAGGAAGTAGGGGATTGGGATCCATCAGCCATACCCCCTCTTGATGGCGAGATGACTAGTTTGGATACTAGTCTCGCCCAGTCCAGACATCAGCCTGCGCATGTAGCATCTGAACCTCTAGTGGCTGAGCTTAATCCGGAGCCAGAGGAATCACAGGTAGGGTATGATCCTATGGAAGTGGATCTAGGTGTAATACCAGAGGAGGAACCAGGAGAAGAAGACCCTGAAGAAGAACCTAAAGAGACACCAGAAGAAGAACCCGAATATAAGCCAGAAGAAGACCTAGAGATGGAACCAGAGGACGCACCAGAGGATAAGCCAGAGAATGAGCCAGAGGAAGAGCCGGAAGAGGAGTCTGATGAGAAGGAGCAGATTGAGGTTCCGGTGGAGTCGGGTGATGAGGACAACCCGATTGAGATCGAGGCTGATTCAGAGTCCTCAGAGGAGCAAGTGGCTCAGAGGGATTCAAACTCGGGTTCCGAGGAGTCAGACTCGGAGTGGACGCTATCTAGAGAGTGTAGGGGCTAGTTTAGGGGTTGAACGAAGGCCTTTTGAAGTGTCCCATTTTTGTCAGTTAAGGTACCCGGACTACTGATCTTTTTGATATCGATGGTGTATAGTTTAGAAGTTCGGTGTGCATGTACATTATGTGGATTGTATATGGTGGATATTGTATAAGTTTGAATAAGTAATGGATGTTTATTCTTCCTTGTAACCCTGGTCAAATATTATCTGGGTGTTTGTGGCTTTTGCTGGTGCTTTATATCTCTGATGAGTCGATTTGGGTCAGCGATATCCTGGAACATCGCGATATTCAATCAAAGAGGTGTGTCGCGTGCTCGATGGGGTTCGAGACGTGACATGTATACTTGAAACAACCTCTATCTTCTTTGAAGTCACTCAATACCCTTGTTGGGTGGCCAACATTATGCCGGTCATGAAAAAGAATGGCCAAGTTCAGGTTTACATTGACTACCGCAACCTGAACAAGGCCAGCCCTAAAGACAACTTCTCATTGCCACACATAGACGTTCTGGTGGACAGTACTGCTAGGTTTGAGTTGTTTTCCTTCATGGATAGTTTATCGGGTTACAATCAAATAAAAATGAAAGACGGCGATAAGGAGAAATGGCGTTCATTACCCCATGGGAGACATTCCACTACAAAGCTATGCCCTTCGGCCTTAAACATGATGGGGCAACATATCAACGAGCGATGGTAAAGCTCTTCCATGAAATGATGCATAAAGAAATCGAGATCTATGTTGATGACATGATTACCAAATCTGGACCCGGAGAGAGTCACGTCGATACCTTGAAGAAATTATTTGAGAGACTCCATGAGTTCAAACTCTGTCTCAACTCGGCAAAGTACATATTTGGAGCAACTTTGGGCAAACTACTTGGGTTCATAGTAAGCAGTAAGGGCATTGAAGTCAATCCCTCCAAAGTGAGGGCTATATGTGAGTTACAATCTCCGTCAACCGTGAAAGAAGTACAAAGCCTCCTAGGTAGGTTGAACTACATAGCTCGCTTCATCTCTCAGCTATTTGAAACTGCTAAGCCATTCTTCAAACTCCTAAAGAAGAACGCTTAAGTAGAATGGGACGATGATTGTCGGGAGGCATTTAATGATGTGACATCCCTAATTTCAGGCCTAGAAAGCCGAGGGTTGATAAGAAATGGATGAGCGGGTAACTTAAGTCGAGGGTCAATAATGGAATTGACAGCATGATCGAAACGAGTGTACTGAGGGTTGGTCATGGTTCGATCAAAAGATTGTCCATGAATTGACCTAAGGATCAATAGCGGAATGACCTCCTGACTATGCAAATGATTAGAATAATATGACTGTGGAATGACCCTTTGACTATAAGGGCCGTTAGTGAAACGGTCCAGGATAGCTGTGGATCAGTCCGGTGTCAGCATGTATCGGTTGCTGGTGATACCGTACGGCCATGCATCGGTCACGGATAATCATGAGTTAATTCTGGGGTACTGGATTCCACGAGACTACATGACAATCGAGGGTCGATCACGGATCGTTGATACTCGAATGTGGCTCGGTCATGAATCAACCACGGATCGTTGAGTTGAGTCAAGAAGGCCATGGACGAGACATGTGCTAGGCCATGTGCCTAGTGGCTTGGTCACGGCCAGGGCAAAATTACCAGTCGCGCCTGGCCATGTGCCCATGTGACCCGGCAATGTACCCGGCCATTTGCCCGGTTAGGCCCAGCCACGTGCCCAGGCCACCCGAGAAGTCCAAATTGGCCTAATTGGGCTTAGATTTTTGTGTAGTTCTATTTGGTCACTTGTAAGGACTTTTTCACACCAAACCTCATTTTAATTGGGATTATTAGATTATTTATTGCGAGAAACTCTCGAAACCTATAAGAATCAATATGATGCGGGGTTGCGACTATAGCGCCATTTAGCCAATTTCGAGTAAACCGATTGGCCCCAGAGGCTTTTGAGTGGAACCAACCAGCTTATAAGCCTCTCACAGTTTAGATTTTGGCTGAAGAAAAGAGACAAAAAGAGTTGATTTGATCAAAGGTGTAATTATTGCCATTAAACCTTCATAATTGGACCCCCCATAAGGTGTCTCTCCTCTATTATTATGGCAAGTTGAGTTATGCCCCCTCCATTATGACTCATTTAAGGCTCCTTGGTGACTTAAGCACCAATAATAGAGCCCAAGGTAAGGCCAATAATTGGCCAAGCCAAGAGAGCCGAGATAGGAGGCCATTCGGCCAAGGGGGAAAAGAGAGAGAGAGAGAGAGAGAGAGAGAGAGGGCCAATGAGATGAAGATAAGCTTGGCCCTTCATCATTTCCTTTGGCCTTAGTCCATTAATGGCATTAAATGCATACCATCATGAGTCTTGACTTAAGAGGCCCCTCCATTATTACTTATTCTAGGATTTTCTAGAAAGGTCCAAGCCTTTTATAAATAGCAAGACACCCCCCTCTCTTCTTACACCAACTTCACCATCATCTTCCTCTCCCTTTTTGTTTCTTATTTTTCACACCTTTTGGCCTGAGAAGTTCATGCTCAAAAAAGTCCCGAACCGGCCCGTATTTCTTCTCGTTTCCACCCAAGAGCCCACGGTTTGGCCTTTGTAGGCCTAGATTTCCTCGGCCAAGCAAGGAGGAAGCCTAAAGATTTCCCGAGCTCACCCGTCTCTAGCCCGTTCTCTAGTTTTGTTAGTTGTTGTGTAAGTGAATTCCCTAATATCGGGAAAGAAAGTTGTGATACGTTGTAACATGGGTTGCTTGGCCCATTTTCTTGGTTTCATGGTGGTTCGTTCTTTCTCGGCTAATGATGTTCACATGTGATACTCACATTTGATGTTTGTTTTTGTTGGTTTCATAGCATGACTTTGCTATTTGAATTGCCATCGATGCCAATACGGTAAGAGTCGACTTGTGTGAACGATAATTGTCTCGTCCTCGCTTAATATAAGTCTTCCCGACTTACTCTCATTGTTTTTCCTCTTTTCAGGTCCGTGATATGGCATCTCCTCCAACCCGGTTCGAAATCCCAATGGAAATGCGAGCCGAACTCCTCACCGTGATCGACGCCCGGGAGAACCGCGCTTACCATCGAATCACAACCTATGTGATGGTCAACGAAGGCTGTGCTGAGTTAGTCCCTCACCCGTATGAGGCGTGGTACCGCCTAGCGAACGGAGAATGGGTTGGACCCCTTCGCGGGTTCAACGGGCCATTTGGAGGACCGGGCGGGTCGGCTCTGGGGCAAACCGGGAGTGGAGAGTGAGATGGCTAACCGGACGAGAAGCAGGAGGAGTGGGAGGAGTGAGAGGAACAAGAAGCTATAGCGAAGCTAAGAACCCAAGCCAAGTTTTGTTTGTTTGATAGCGGCTTGTATCGGAACCGTCCTTGGAATGAGCATGTAAAATATATGCGTAGCTTGTAAGTGCCCGAAAAAAAGGGGCTCGATGAAATAAGCACGTATCGTGTAAATATAACATGCGTTGTTTGTTTATCTCACTCCTGTTTGTCTCGTTTATTGTTTATTTGCTTCCGCGTGTGCATTTGATTGTTTAAAATAAACGGAACGAATTAATATATTTCCGCAAGTTACGGGTCCATTCGGATCATGTTCGGTCACTAAGTATCGATCGTGATACCGAGTCGGGACGTGATAAATAAGCTAAAGCGGTACTTGATGAAACCACCAGTGCTAGTCCTACCAATGCTGGGGCAACCTCTGATCCTTTACCTCATAATTCATAACGAGTCTTTAGGTGCGGTGCTAGCTCAGAAAGGGCCTGAGGATGAAAATGAATGAGTCATTTATTACCTGAGTAAGAAGTTCATCGTCTCGGAGTTGAATTATCCTGAAGTCGAGAAGACTTATGCTGCACTAGTGTGGGTGCTCCACAGGCTGCGACAGTATACATTGCATCACCAGACATTTCTTGTAACTGAAAATGATCCCATCAAGTATTTACTTGATCGACCGACTTTAGTAGGGAAGTTAGCCAAGTGGCAGATCTTAATCTCAGAGTTTGACATCCAGGCAATGCCGCAAAAGTCAGTTAAAGGCCGTGTAATTGCTGATGTGTTGGCCGAGAACCCCGGAGTCTCGGCTGACGATGGATACTCCCCAGAGGACCTATTCTGCACGTGAAAGAAGACCCCTGGACCATGTTCTTCGATGGAGCTATAAACTTGTCTGACTCCGGCACTGGGGCAATTCTCATATCCCCGGATGGACAACATTATCCAGTAGTCACAAAGCTGGTATTCACATACACCAACAATATAGCCGAGTACGAAGCTTGCATCCTCGGACTTCAATCCGCAGTCGAAATGGGGCTAACTAGGTTGAAAGTGTTCGGTGATTTCGCCTTGATCATGCTCCAAACTATGGGAGAATGGAAGACGAGGGACACTACGCTAGTGCCATACCACGAATACCTCGAAGAAATCATGAAAGAATTCGAGGACATCTCCTTTGAATACCTGTCAAGGTCCCATAATCAGTCCATTAATGCACTAGCTACATTATCATCTATGCTACAAGTAACTGGTGGATTGGAAGTAGAGCCTCTGAAGATTTAAGTCCTCACAAAGCTGGCATATTGTATGGTCGTGACTGAAGGACCTAACGGAAAACCATGGTATTACGATATCATGAACTACATTTAAAACAGGAATTTTCTGAAGGAAGGACCCCAGCTGACAGGAAGTACATAATGAAATGACCTCAAAGTTTTTCGTCAGTGCTGAAAACCTATACAAAGGTCCTACGATTTAGTCTTGCTAAGGTGTGTGGGCGCGGTTGAAGCCACGAGAATCATGCAAGAAGTATATGAGGGAGTATGTGGTCCGCACATAAATGGCCACATGTTAGCCAAGAAGATCATGAGATTAGGCTACTATTGGCTTAGCCTTAAAATTGACTGTATCTAACATGTCTGGAGATATTATCGATGTTAAGTTCATGGGGATAAGATAAATGTCCCTCCGACTGAACTACACCAATTGTCCAAGCCATAGCCCTTTTCAATGTGGGGCATCAACATGATTGACCCAATTAATCCTAAAGCGTCAAATGGACATCAATTTATCTTAATCGCGATTGATTATTTCTCCAAGTGGATTGAAGCAGCGTCTTATGCGAACATCACTGCATAGAACGTTATAAGATTCATCAAGCAAGACATAGTCGCTCGTTATGGTGTCCCCAAGGCTATTGTCACTAATAACGGGACAAATCTAAATAATAAGTTCGTGGATCAGTTGGTTAACAAGTTCAAGATTCGACACCTGAATTCGTCTCCCTATCGCCCACAGATGAATGGAGCAATTGAAGTTGCCAACAAGAACACCAAGAAGATCTTGGCCAAAACGGCCAAAAGCTATCATGACTAGTATGAAAGGTTACCCTTCGCACTTCTGGCATATCGAACTTCAATCCGAACCTCTGATGGCGCAAACCCTTTTTCCTTGATGTATGGCATGAAAGCAGTCCTACCTATGGAAGCAAAGATCCCTTCTCTGTGAGTCTTGTCCCAAGTGGAGTTATCCGAGGTAGAATGGATGCGACAGGGGTGCAAGCAGTTGAACCTGATTGATGAGAAATGACTGAAAGCCATTTGCCAAGGTCAAACTAATCAGCAAAGGATAGTTAGGTCCTTCAATCGAAAGATGCATCCAAGACACTTTGAGGTAAATGATATAATCTTGAGGAAAGTACTACCAATTGCTCCTGTTCTCGAGGGAAAATTCACCCCAAACTACAACGGTCCATATGTAGTTAAAATGTGCTTCCCAGAGGTGCCCTAATTCTCGTAGAAATGGACGATCGTGAGTTTTCCACTCATGTTAATTCTAATGCTGTGAAGATTTATTATCCCTGATAGAATCTAACATTTTGCAGCAAGAGTTTTCGAGTGTCCGGTTTTATACTCTATGTTACAAACATTTCACTAATGAATAAATGGTTTCAATCAATTTCAAGATGGAATGAGTGCATTGGCTTTAAATTCTGCTTGATTATTTCGTCAGTCTGCATCATCGACTTCAAAAAAAGGGAATTTGCTTGAACAAGCTAATAACTCACGAGAAATGAATTGAAGGTGTTAAATGAGCTATATCGGAATGATGAAAGGCAAAACACACCCCATACACAGTCTTATACACTAATCTCCAGTGAATTGAGTGAAAAATTTCATGTCTGCAAGGTAAAAGATTATCTCGAAAAATGTACAGCAACTGAAATGACAAGAGGCATTTCATTTCTCTATCTCAAATACTACAGGTTTTCCATTATTTCACCACTTCGAGCCTAAACACTTGGAGAGGTTCTTTCAAAATTACCCCTATTAAGAACCACCCCACATCAGGGCAAACTAGAGATAAATTAGCATCAGGATGTGATAAAATAGATAGAAATTTTCTTGCTCTCACTTACATCAATATTCAAGTGTTGCTTTTCAGATGAATGCCTACAAAGATCAAGTGCCTCAGGATGACAAAGAGCATTTCTTTATCTATCATATACACACTTTATCCTTTGTTAAGCCCAATTGAGCCTACAAATTCATTTCTTAAACCCAGTTGGTAATCATCCTCCACACTGGGGCAAGCTAAAAGCCATCACCACCAAGCAGCATATCCAAAGCATCGATGGAAGACAAAGACCCCTAAGAGTCTAAATGTTGAGTCATTCAGTCAAAACGCAAAGTGTGGTTGGCCAAAATGTATGCATTGTATACAGTGAGTGTCAAAAAAATAATATAAAAAAATGATGAAAACTAAGGGGCATGAAAAAGTAGTATGCCTGATAAAGGAAGGTCAATTGTCGGATACGTCAATGTTTGAATTTATCAATGTTCTACGTGGTCAATAAGCTAGAGAATGTTTCTGTTGCTATTCTTCAGGAGTTTGTTGTAGCACGTTGCTGCATATTAGTGAGTCTCTTCTGTTGCTATTTTTAAGCTATGTTTTAACTATTTTCGTTGTTGCTCTGTTTATATAAAGAGCTTGTGCCAGATGAGTAGGGGGTTAAGGGCAATAAAGCATTCGTTATCTCCTCTGTTTGTCAAAAAAATAATATAAAAAAATGATGAAAAGTAGGAGGCATGAAAAAGCAGTATGCCTGGTAAAAACAAGGTCAATTGTTGAATGAGTCAATGTTTGAATTTGTCAATGTTCTATGTGGTCAATAAGCTGGAGAATGTTTTTGTTGCTATTCTTCAGGGGTTTGTTGCAGCACGTTGCTGTACATTAGTGAGTCTCTTCTGTTGCTATTTTTAGGCTATGTTTTAGCTATTTCCGTTGTTACTTATTTATATAAAGAGCTTGTGTCAGATGAAGTAAGGGATTAAGGGCAATAAAGCATTCGTTATCTCCTCTGTTTGTTTTCTTTTGAGTCCTGTGACTTTTATTCGAATAATAGTATCAGAGCCACAAAAGAAACGTGAGTGTGTTGAGTGTTCAAAAGGAGAGTCTTAAGTGTTCAAACATGAGGAAAGAGAGACCTGGACAGTAGCTTCAGTTGCAGCAGCAACCCGTGAGTGAGCAAATTTTTTTTGCTTACAGCAATAGCAGTGGTTCTTCTTTGCAGCAGCGGTGATAGCCACAGAGAATCTTGTACAACCCTTTAGACCTCGTTTTGATGGTCATTATAACCATTGGAGTATGTTGATGGAGAATTTCCTTAAGTCCAAGGAGTATTAGGACGTTGTTTCTTCTAATATTGCAGAACCAGAAGGAGCAACTTTGACAGCAGCACAATGAACAGCTCTTGAAACGGCAAAGCTAAAGGACCTCAAAGCAAAGAACTACTTGTTTTCAACAATAGACAGGTCCATCATGGAGACAATCCTTTGCAAGGATACTTCCAAGCAAATATGGGATTCCACGAAGAAGAAGTATCAAGGCTTAGCAAGAGCATTGAGGCAACAACTACAAGCTCTTCGTACGGACTTCGAAACACTACGAATGAAGTCAGGGGAGTCAGCCACAGATTATTTTTCAAGAATGATGGCAATCATTAATAAGATGCGAATCCACGGTGACAGGACGAAGGATGTCACCGTTGTTGAAAAAATTCTTCGATCCTTGATACCAAAATTCAATTTTATTGTCTGTGCCATAGAAGAAGCTAAGGATATTGAAGAACTTTCAATTGATGAACTGCAAGGTTCTTTATTGGTTCATGAAGAGAAACTCCAACACCAAGATACATAAGAACAAGCCTTGAAGACCTCCACTAATATTTGTCATTCTTCATCAATAAGAATGAATAATGGTAGAGGGAGAGGAAGAGGATTCCACCAACGTAGCAGCACCATCAATCCAAGAATTGAAGGCTCTTCCTCTGATGATGCATGAAGTAGAGGTCGAGGATGGTATCCAAGTGGCTTCAAGCCAAAACCAACAGACAAATCTAAAGTTGAATGCTTTAGATGCCACAAGTATGGACACTATAAGTCTGAATGTAGAACCAATCTTAGTCGACATGTGGAAGAAACAAATTTTGCTGTAGCAAATGAAGAAGAAGGAGAGACGCTCCTAATGGCATGTCAGGAGAAAGAGATGTCTTCACCAAATTTATGGTACTTTGACACTGGCTGTACGAATCATATGTGTGGCAACAAGGAGGCATTTTCTTCGATCGATTATACCCACCGCACCAAAGTGAAGCTTGGGGATGATTCTACCATTTTAGTCATGGGAAAAGGTACTGTTCAAATCTCTTCAAAAGGGAAAATGCAAACCATGAATGATGTTTTCTATGTTCCTAAATTGAAGACAAACCTCATGGGTGACAACCAATTACTTGAGAAGGGGTATACAATTGTATTTAAAGGTGGAGTTTGCAAGATTTATAATCAGCAGTAGGACACCAAACAGAATGTTTCCTCTTCATCTTCATGATTCTGCTCATACTTTCTACACGACAAAATTAAAGGAGGAAGCATGGATTTTGCATTTCAGATATGGGCATCTTAATTTTGGTGGCTTGCGGACACTACACTAAAAGGAGATGGTGAAGGGACTTCCTTCAATCACAATCCCATCAGCAGTTTGCGAAGACTGTGTTGTCAACAAACAACATCGAGCTGAGTTTCCACAAGGCAAGTTGTGGAGGGCTAAGAAGCAGCTTGAGTTGGTTCATTTAGATCTTTGCGGTCCAATCTCACCAATTTCTAATGGAGGTAAATGATATTTGATCACATTCATTGATGATTTCAGTAAAAAGGTGTGGGTATATTTCTTGCAAGAAAAATCTGAAGCTTTTGAAGCACTCAAGAATTTCAAAAGTCTTGTCAAAAAGTAAAGTGGCAATCAAATCAAAGTTCTTCGTACTGATCGTGGAGGGGAGTACAAGTCTCTTGAGTTCAATGATTTTTGTACGAAGCATGGAATTTGTAGACAACTTATTGTAGCCTATACACCACAACAAAATGGTGTATGTGAGAGGAAGAATCGAACCATCCTCAACATAATTCGAAGTCTACTGCGAAGAAGTGGAATTCCAAAGAAGTTCTGGCTAGAGGCAGTAAATTGGAGTGTCCATCTCTTGAACAGAAGCCCCACACTTGTTCTGAATATGACTCCTGAAGAAGCTTGGAATGGTCGAAGGCCAATGGTTGATTACTTCAAAATTTTTGGGTGTATTGCATATGCCCACATTCTAGATTAGAAAAGGAAAAAGCTTGAAGATAAGGGATTAAGATGTGTCTTTCTTGGTGTAAGTGATCAAAGAAAAGCTTACAAACTCTATGATCCTATGACCAAGAAAGATTATAATAAGCTGTGATGTAGTGTTTGATGAAGAAATGCTCTGGCCTTGTAATGATCAAGCTAAAGGTGATGCACCAATTGCAGCTGATTTTGAAGAAATTGGCGAGGAAGACCAACAACACAACTCGGCCTCAGCTAGTAACAATTCTGACCCTATTGAAGATAAGGAGCAGTAGCCCAATTCTGAAGCTGCTGCAACACATGGTGCACGCCCCCAACGTCACCTATAAAGGCCATCATAGATGAGAGTTATGAGGTGTCTGGAGTTGATCAAAGTGAAAACCCATTAACTCATTTTGCTTTGCTTGCAGATAGTGATCCAACTACTTTTGACGAAGCAATTAAACATCAAAAGTGGAGAGATGCAATGGATGCTGAAATTGAAGCAATTGAGAAAAACAACACTTGGGAATTAACAAATTATTGACACCTAAATTTTGACGCATCATTTAGTGTAATTTGCATAGAAAATTAGGGATTAAATTTTTAACCCCTAAACAAAAAAATATTTAAATTGCATAACATATAGTTTAAATTCATTTTAGATTAATTACATTTTGCATCGGACTGGCGGTGACGAACGAGCTTAAATTTCATCAAACGGGACTTGGCTCGCTTGAAATGCACGGGCCGGGAATTACAAGTCAAACGGGCTCGGTTGTTTTAATTTGAACTTAATTCAGCCCATTGTCATTAATTAATTCAGCCCATTAATTTAGCCCATTTAAATTAAAGCCCAAGCCTAAGCCCAATGGGACTAAAAGCCCATCTAATTGACCTAGATTAATACTATATATACATTCATTAGGTCAGATTTGGGGGGACACAATTTTCAGAACAGAATTTTTGAGGGCACGAGAGACACGTGAGCGAGAGAAAGAGTAAGTGAGGGAGAGAAGGAGACTGGCTCCCACCGCCGCCGCGCCCGCGTGCTGCCGCCTCTCCCGCCGGCGCCGCGCCTCACGCCACCGCGCCTGCTGCCGCCGCTCCCCACCGCGGCTGCTGCCGCTGCTCTCTGCCGCCGTTGCGCTTCACGCCGCTGCTGCCGCTTCCTACGCCGACGCTGTAGCTGCCGCTTCCCGCCGGTGTTGCTGCTGCCGCGCCCTGCTGCCGCGTGCCCACCGCCGGACCTGCTGCCGCTTCCTGCCACCAACGCTGCTTCCTGCCAGCGCCTGCTGCCGAGCGCCGCTCCCTGTCGCGCCCGCCGGTGTCATTGTTGCTTCCCCCCGCGACGCTGCTGCTGCTGTCTCCCGCGAGACACCGCCGGTGCTGCTGCTCGCCGCTGCCCCTCAGGCCGACGCCGACGCCGCTGCTGCTTGCTGCTGCCGCTGCCCTTCCCGCCGACGCCGACGCCGACGCCGACACCGCTGCTGCTTGCTGCTGCCGAGCCCGACGCTGCTGCTGCCGTACTCGCCGGAGCCGTCGTACGCCGGTGCTGCCTTGTTGTTCCGTCGCTGCGCCCTGCCGACGTCCCAGCCGCTGTCCCCGCCGAGCCCGACGCCGCTGCTGCCGTCCTCGCCGGAGCTGTTGCACGCCGGCGCTGCCTTGCTGTTCCGTCGCCGCTGCTCCGTCGTCGTTCCCGACACCGCGCTACCGATCCGCCTTCGTCGTTCATCCTGATCCGCAAGTTCGAATTTGGGAATTATCTGCAAATTAGGTAATTAGATATTATCTGATATTTTTCAGAATATTTAATTTACTAATTTGTGTGTTTGGAATATTTCGTGAATATCGTGTGGAATATTAGATATATTAGGATAATTATCTGATATCTGCAATATTTTTAAAATATTCAAAATTAGGAATCTTTCCTAATTCAGCAACGTATCTGGACAACTATCCGACCTTATCCCTAAGGTATGATACGTGGCGATACGGAAAATCATTATCCTATCCATAATCACTTGGGTATGATAATGATTTTTATCTGCTTTCCAAATTTGAACGATCGACTTTCCGTCAATATCTATAACCCTATAGATATGACTGTTAGTTTGATTTTTGTGCCTAATCTAAGTTTGAAACGAATTTTGCGGATTGCGTGGTTGTCTTAAATGTGGAAGCTATCTCTATTTAAATTGCTTTTCCTTTTCAAATAAAAAAAAATTCAAAAAATATCAGTTAGGATTTGAATTTGAGTTTTGCATGTTTAGGAACCCTAAATATATCTAGGCGATAGAGTAATTATTTAATTTAAATTAGGACTTGAGATAATCTGTTCCCTAGTTTAAATTAATTAATTTTCTAATCTTAATAGATTATTTAGGTTATTTTTTTAATTCGGAATTTTCATGAAAATCCCAAAAAAGAATGAATTGTTTTATGGTAGATTAGGATAGATTGCATTCTTAATTGAAGTAATTTATTATTTCGGATTTTAACAAAAATCCAGAAAATAAGTCATGTTAGGATATGTTAAGTCATCATAGGTTGCATGTTAATTTGGGCATATTTTTATTCCGAATTTCACCAGAAAATACCAAAAATAAATCATTTGCCCGTCATCAGAATTAGGTCACGTCGTCGCATGACATATAGTTTGCATGTTAGGTTGCATTGTTCGCGTGTCAATTTTTGCACGTCATTGCATGTAGGTTAGCTCTCATTTAAATAAGTGAAAATCAAAAAAATGTGGAGTGAACTACTTGTTAATTAGAAATCATATTAGGATGGTTGATGTGATTTTCTAGCTAACCATGCAGATGCTTACGTTGCTTTGAGGTAAGTAATTCTTCCAAACTTGCAATTTATTCAATGCTTTATTGGGTGTTACTTTGGTGGTTTGCGCACCCGCATGAACACCTCACATGTTAGTGACTAAGTTAAAATGGATCCAGACTGCTTGCCAAAATAATTTTGAAAAGAAAAGGTACCGAAAGGGCGTTAGACTAGATCTAGCGTAATCAAGTCCCCGGGTTTAGAATCTCTGGTTCGTAGGAATAAAACATACCTCCCTATGTTTTATTTAGGTTTCTAATCGACCTACCACAAATAGATTAGTGGCGACTCCGAGCATGAAAACATTTGCATGTTAAAAACTTAAACCCTAAGTTGCGAATTGGTAGGGCTTGGGAGGGCCCGAGTTAGGTTCAGTCCTAATAATCCATTAGCCTAAGAGGGAAAACTTTAGGTCGCGACACAAATCTTCCCAAAGGGCACAACACTATTGGTGTCAAGTGGGTCTACAAGACCAAGCTAAACAAGGATGGTGGCATAGACAAATACAAGGCACGTTTGATGGCAAAAGGCTACAAGCAAGAATTTAGAGTGGACTGCAAAGAGGTGTTCACGCCAGTTGCGAGACTTGACACAATTCAGTTGGTGATTGCATTAGCAGCACATAAATCTTAGCCTATCCATCAGTTAGATGTGAAGTCTACCTTTTTACATGGTGATCTCCAAGAACAGGTATTTATTGACCAACCTCCTGGATATGTGAAGCTTGATTGTAAGGATAAAGTATACAAACTAAAGAAGGCTTTATATGGATTAAAGCAAGCTCATCGAGCTTGGTACAGTAGGATTGAAGCTTATTTTTTGAAGGAAAGGTTTACCAAGTGTCCTTATGAACATACTTTGTTTATTGAGGTTGGTCATGGTAGAAAACTACTTTTCGTATGCTTGTTTGTAGATGATCTCATTTACACAAGGAATGATGGTGTCATAATGGAGACATTTAAGCAATCCACGATGCATGAATTTGAAATGATAGATATCGGGTTAATGCACTATTTCTTAGGCATTGAAGTTAATCAATCTACTGCTGGTACCTTTGTTTGCCAAAAGAAATATGCGCAGGAGATTTTGGAGAAATTTCAGTTGAAGGATTGCAATTCAGTTGCCACACCAACAGAGGTTGGATTAAAGCTCACTAAAGATCCTGGTGGAAGGAAAGCAAACAGCACCATGTACAAGCAAATTATAGGGAGTCTCATGTACTTAATAGCAACAAGACTAGACATCATGTATAGTGTTAGTCTCATTAGTAGATACATGGAGAGTCCCACCGAAAAACACCTTCAGGCTGCTAAGTGTATTTTACGCTATTTGAAAGGGACTGCATCTCTTGGGTTGTTTTACAAGAAAGGAGAAAGTTCAGATTTGTTTGGTTTTACTGACAGTGATTATGCAGGTGATATTGAGGATCGAAAAAGTTCCTCAAGCTATGTATTTACACTTGGTTCAGCAGCTATCTTGTGGTCTTTAAAGAAACAACCCTTAGTCACTCTTTCAACAACAGAAGCCGAATTTGTAGTTGCCACATCAAGTGCTTGTCAAGCTATTTGGTTGAGGAAGATTCTTGGACAACTTCAATTCGAACAGCATGAAGCAACAATAATTTTTTGTGACAACAATTCAGCCATTAAATTGTCAAAGAATCCAATTTTACATGGGAGAAGCAAGCATATAGATTTGAAGTATCATTTCTTGAGGAATCTTACAAAAGATGGTGTGATTGATCTTATTTTCTGCAGAAGTGAAGATCAAGTTGCTAATTTGTTCACAAAACCTCTCAAAATTGCCACATTTCAGAAGTCAAGGAAGCTTCTTGGTGTTCGTTCAGTGGATGCTCCAGATTGAGGGAGAGTTAACCTATTCCTTGAAACTGATTTATCTACAACATCAGTTTAAAGGAAGGATGTTGAACGAGTCAATATTTGAATTTGTCGATGTTCTACGTGGTCAATAAGTTGAAGAATGTTTCTATTGCTATTCTTCAGGGGTTTGTTGCAGCACGTTGCTGCACATTAGTGAGTCTCTTTTGTCGCTATTTTTTAGTTTGTATTTTAGCTGTTTCCGTTGTTGCTCTTTTTATATAAAGAGCTTGTGTCAGATGAAGTAGGGGGTTAAGGGCAATAAAGCATTCATTATCTCCTCTCTTTATTTTCTTCTGAGTCCTGTGACTTTTATTTTAACACCAATGTTCATAGATGTGAAAGTAAAAAAATGAAAAAAAATGAAATAGAGGGCATAAAAAAAGCAGTGTGCCTAGTAAAAGTAAGGCCAATGTCCAATAGAAAAATAGAAGTGTCAGAATTGTCCCTAACAGAGTCGCCAGGCTATCGCGGCCTCTCCTCTATTTTCTTTCAAAGTTCAAGCTCAGTTTTCCGCAGCCTCTGTTTCTTGGGTGGCATGCTCAGATTAGTAGATAGATTATGCTCCACAATAGAAGGGTCTAAACCCAACATATTGGTGTATGACCAGGCAAAGACATCTTGGTAGTCTTTCAGCAGTTGGACCAAGCGTTTTGCTTCACCTTCAAGAAGGGTTGCCCCCATCTTCACTTCTTTGGATTCCTCCGTATCACCCAAGTTAATAGTAATAGTTTGGTCTGACGTGGAAACTTTAGGCCTTTCATGTCGTTCTAGGTCACGTAGCATTTTTTAGGGATCTTCAAAATCATCGAGATCATCGAGATTGTCATTGACTATACATAATTCACCAGGTTAGACCATTCCCATACCCTCAAGTGTCACAAGATTGCTACTGAAACATAAGGTAGGGGATTCAGAAGGACAAATAGGGCTAAACAGTGTATTTTTATGAATTTTTTGAATTTTCAATTTTTTTTTAGATTTTTTTTTTTCAAAAAAGGTTTTAACACGAGGAAGCATGAAGAAGCCTAGGTCTCGGGATTCTCCTTGGACTATATTTTTCTTTTATCGGTTGGATATCATCACCGAGCTAGTTTGATGTACCTCAACATGCTCTCAAAACATTGATAATCGCCGATCGAATTACATTTATCGAATGGAAATTGCGACAATCGAATCCTAGAAACGAAATTAAAGCAAGCAAATCCTAGAAAGTTGTAAATCAGCAAGTGGTAAAAAGTA
Source organism: Syzygium malaccense (assembly GCA_031216405.1). NCBI lineage: Eukaryota > Viridiplantae > Streptophyta > Magnoliopsida > Myrtales > Myrtaceae > Syzygium > Syzygium malaccense. The sequence goes on along the minus strand of CM062259.1, from coordinate 22,938,581 downwards.
ATAAAATTTCCCATGCAGGGGAAGGTGCGGAAAAGTAAAGGTGTCACTCTTGTGGGCTAGTATCCATTCTCTCCAATAGCCCTTCTTCGATCGCTCCAATAAGCATAACATCGAACAGGGTGGCAATTCCTTCCATTGTATTATCGGGATCTTCTATCACTGGAGATGTTGGATCATCCACACTTCCCCATTCATCGGGGACAATATCACGCGAGTCAATATAAAAACTCGGAGGAGTTGAGTATTTCACATAATAGTTGAACCCACCGCTTGGTTGCCCCAAAGTGTCGATCACCTCTTTCTCTTCATGCATTATTCTTGTAGGGCCTGGGAATATGATGCGAATATTTAGAATTACAAGAAGATCGTCTCGGCCTTAGCAAAGGCACGAAGCGCAGAATGTAAATGCCCCAACATCAAAGAGGTACTGGACCTTATGCTTTAGAACATAACAGTCATCAGTGGAGTTATCGACTTCTCCCAAGTGATAGTCACACTTTTTGGAGGGATTGTAGTTATAGAAACATTTAGGATTAGACCGCTTCGGTTGAGTGGAGAGCAAGCCCTTCTGTTGGAGAGCAAGCAAGACTTTAGACAAGGGTGCAAGGAGAAGTGTGAACTGCCTCCTAGCGCCTCGTTGTTGATTAGAGAACGAGCGTCTCAATGGGTTGTTATGACACCTAGGGAGTAGTTGTACCTTGCTTTGCTAGGGGTGTGATGTTGGGATGGGTGGACCCCGAGTACCTTGGTCATGCTTCATGAACTTTGGACACAGGGTGCTCAACTCCATTGTATCAGGAGACTCAATAGCATTGCCGAGTACAACTGCTTTGTCATTTGGATTGGTGCTGAAAGGCTTCATTTGAATCATCACCCTTAGCCCCTGAGGAAAGGGACGGGTCATGGTGAGTTGTTTCAAGCAGTTCGACAGATGCGTTGCTTACCTTAAGAGTTGTTGGAGAATGATGGAGGTCTGCTTCAGGTCCTTCTCGATATTAGCAAGGTGGCTCAGCACTTCACCCTGATCACTTGTTTTCGCTTGTGGCCAAGGCGATGATCCATAATCACTTAGCTCGAGTATCAACTTCCCCGTGGTGGCTCATAGCTAGGGGCATCTCGGCTTAGCGACTGGCTGACATATGGCACTCCAAGAAACAAAGACACGAACGGCATTTATGCAAAGAAGCCGCAGTTGTCGCGAGAACGGCAAGTGGTGGACGGAGCTGCGGTTTGTGTCGGGCGATGAGCTCACTGTGGAGGAGGAGCAACAACAAAGGAACTCGGCAGGGTTGCCCCTTACAAAGGCTTGAGTGACGGATCAACAATTGTGGATGATCCATAGTCACTTGATTCAAGAGAAACGAACCTAATAAGCACATGGTCAAGACAAGGTTGGTCCATGACACGCTTTCTAGTTTCTTTTTTGTTTATTCATGAAAATATTCGTATTTGAATGAGACTTTATGAAAAAGTGCTCTAGGCAGAGAAATATAAACAACACCCTAGACACAACCTAGGAAATAGAAACACGGAAATCCCTTATCATACAACAAGGAAAAACAAAAATTGAGACTCCCTAGAAACTATGAATTGAACACAAATTGTCTAAAGCCTTTTTTTTTCTTTCCCCATGCCATTTTTCGTTTTTCTTTTCTTTGTAAAAACAAGACACCAAACTTCTTAGAAAATAATTACCTATGACACATCTAGGAAAATAATTTTCTTAAAAGCTTTCTTTCTCTTTTTTTTTTTAAAGGACTCGATGATTATTACCTTCAAATTTATAACCGACTTAAACCTATCATGGATCAACCCGAAAATTGCAATAACTAAGTAAATTGCAAGGAGAGTTCAGAAGACTTATTTCACCCAGTAGCACCATGGCAACCACATAGACACGCGCATGAAATGTGAGGCTCGATTTCTATCTAGACTCTGGCTTGTAAAATAGAGACACGAGGATTACCGGGCTAAACCAAGCATGGTGGTGGTTTGGCCGAGGTTCCCCTGACTCCGACTTAGTCAAGGAGCTGACCCGGGTCGTAGGGTTGCAACCGTGGTGGTAACTAATGATACTATAAAAGAACTTTCGGGACTAAGGAGGACGACTCATACCACTCGGATGTAGTCAGGGTGTGCACTGTCTCAGTACCATCCTAAACCTGTGCCACCTAGGTTCGGCAGTGGGTAGTTAGTGCGGTATAGTGTAAATGCAAGACATGCATAGCACGTTATATCAAACAGCGCTTTGTGTATAAAATAAACCATACATCTTACTCCTCCCTATAAAATAAAGGTTAGCAATCATGCCTCCCCTTATACCTCCCATCCTGCAAAAACATTTAACACCTTCAATATTAGGGACGTACCTGGAATCCTCGCTATCAAACAAAAAGATTTTTTTTAAAGAAAAATGGCCTAAGTCCACTAAGAATTTTCAAATCCCCAACAGAGTCGCCAAGCTGTCACAACTTCTCCTCCTGCGGGTGTGGACCACCTCGAGGTTCGGCTAATGGATTATTAAGTCTAAACCTAATTTGGGCCTCTTAAGCCTTACTAATTCGCGACTTAGGGTTTAAGTTTTTAATATATAAATGTTTTCATGCTGGAGTCGCCACTAATCTATTTGCGGTGGGTCAATTAGAAACTCAAATAAAATATAGAGAGATATATTTTATTTCTACGAACTAGAGATTCCAAGTTCAAGGACTTGATTACGCTAGATTATTCTAACGCCCTTTCGGTACCTTTTCTTTTCATGAAAATGTTTAAGCAGACAGTTTGGATCCATTTTATTACCTAATTGCTAACATGTGAGGTAACCATGCAGGTGTGCAATCCACCAATTTAACAACCAATAAAGAAAGCAGTAAATAAATTACTATCTTAGGAGAATAACGTACCTTTTAGCAACGTAAGCATCGGCATTATTAGTTAGAGAATCACATAGACAGTCCTATTATGATTTCTAATTAACAAGCACTTCAGTCAATTTGTTCTTTAGGGTTTTCTCTTTATTTAAATGAAGACTAACCTGCGTGCCATGGCGTCTAAATTATGACATGCGATTAATTAAACTTAGCATGCGAACTATATGACATGCGATTAAATTACCTAACTCTAATGACAGGAAGGTATTTTTTTGTATTTTTCCAAATAAATTCGGAATTAAAAATTGCCTAAATTAAGATGCAATCTATTCTAGGAAAGATAATTTAATATATCCTAAAGTGACTCTTTTTTGGGGGTATTTTTATGAAAATTCGAAATAATTAAATATCCTAAATAATCTATTAAGACTAGAACAATCCCTAATTTAAACTAGGAAATAAACTACCTAAATCCCAATTTAAAATAAGTAATTATCCTATCTAAACATATTCAGGATTCCCTAAATATGCAAAGTTTCTAATTTAAATTCTAACTAATATTTTAGGATTTTCTTTTTTTTAAGGGGAAATAAATTAAACAAAGATAGTAATCCCAACCACCCACGCGATCTGCAAAATCCATTAATCATGTTCAAATTTGAAAATGACTCGGGCTAGCGATCATATCCACAGGATTGTGGATATCGATGGAAAGTCAACCATTTGAATTTGGAAAGCGAATAAAATATGTTATCATATCCAAGTGGTTATAGATAAGATAACAGTCTTCCGTACCGCCGTGTATCGTACCTTAGGTTTAAGGTCAGATAGTCGTCCAGGTACGTTGCTAAATTAGGAAAAACTCTTAATTTAGGGTATTTTAAATATTGCGAATATCACACATATTATCCCTAAGATATCTAACAATCTACCAAAGATATCACGAAATATTCAAACACCGAAAAATTAGGAAATTAAATATTCTAAGAATATTGGATGAGAATCTTACCTAATTTCGCATATTATTTCCAAATTTGAATTGTCTCGGGATCGGAATCGCAGATCGAGACGAGGTGGCTGATGGTGGATCACGAGGGGCTCGGCCAGTGGGCTGTTCGACGGAGGCTGATGTGATGGTGTGGACTTCTTGGCTTGGACTAGTCAGTGAAGAGAGATCATCGGCGTCTAGTTGTCTTTGATGATTACTCGTCCGATGATCAACAATGAACAGCCTTGGGAAAAACCTACAAATACAAAAACTTTCACGTAGACAGTTTGTGGTAGTCGACTAGTTATGGGCGACGATGGTTTTCGTGGGTGGATTGAGATAGGTGAGTCGACATTAGATATCCTGCAAATAAGAAACACCAAAACAACAATGGTTTGAACCAATGCAATCTAGACGTCGGGGAGGCCGTAGAGCAGGAGGTCATGGAGACGCGTGGCAGCGGAAGCACAAGGCACGAACGAGAACTGCAAGAACAGAAACCACCACCCTTTTTCTTCCTCGATACTCACTAAAGTGGGCGTGCGTTCTTTCGAGTGCAAGCTTGTGGATAGCTTCTCTGTCCTTTTCTATGGTTCCAGAGAGAAGTCTCCCTTTTTCTCAATTGTCAACGTCTGTCTCCTCCAAGCTTCGAGCTTCAACCCCTCTCCCTTGTCTTTTGTGATCGTCTTCTCCAAGAACTCTCTCCGGATTTTCCTTTTTTCTTCTCTCTGTAAGATGCTCTCTCAGAATTGTGGCGTGTATTCAATGTGTGGCCTTTTCCCCTTTCTTTGGCCATGCAATGGCCTATTTATACTGCATAGAAACCAACCTCTTCACATATTTCTTTCCTCGGTCAAATATTTCTTTCCGTGGTTGACCAACTCTTGCTGAGGAAGTAAAGCCCATGTTTACATTCATTATGTATTAAAAAATATACTTTTTAGCATGGATCCTTCATTCCCCCTCTCAATTCACACGTGGCCAAGAAAAGGTTCCCCTTTAAACTCCTTCTCTTTGAGCTAATAAATCTTTTAATATCTAGCCACCTCTCTCGTCGGTGACTTCCAAAAGAAATTTTCCTTGGAATGAAACAATGGTGGATACGTCATGTGTGAGAAATTAATGGACTTGGCCGAATTATGTATATATTTGGGCTTAGTCCAATTAATTCCCTTAAACTTAGAACCATTCATTTAAATCCATCCGTTCCTGGTCCGATGCAAATGAAATAACTAAACTATATGATAAATGCTCCTAATAACTATATGCAATTTAATTAATATTTTTGTTTAGGGATCGGAATCGATCCCTAATTTTTTATGCAATGGACGACTATCTAGGTCGCCAAATTTAGGTGTCAACAAGTTTGCATGCAATTTAGAGAATTTGAAGAGATGATCTTCGATTTTGATATGGAGATCCCCAGCTTCCAAACCAATCACGCTAACCCTAGGGGAAGTTTTCAGATATTCAAAGTGGGTGTATCATTGCGAAAGCTCTTTCTCATTGAAATTAAAGGTTTAGGAATCAATGTTTTTTGCCTCGTAATGGAAAAAAAATTGCCCTTTTTTTAGAAGCTACACGTTAAAGAAGTCATTATCTTACCTTTAAAAAAATCAAGGGTTTTATACCCAAGAACATTCAAGATTCATTGGTTATATATTGTTGGTAATCCCTTTAGAAACAAATCAACGTTAAAGAAGTCATTATCTTACCTTTAAAAAAATCAAGGGTTTTATACCCAAGAACATTCAAGATTCATTGGTTATATATTGTTGGTAATCTTTTTAGAAACAAATCATTTTTTATCCATATGTTTACGGAAAATTATCCAAAAAAATCATAAATCTATTACATTTTGATCAACCCACTCATAAATCTTTTAATCATGTTAATTAAATTTTAAATTTTTTCACGTTTTAATTCAAATGATTAATTTTGATCGAAAATTTTTACCGTACACACTACTCGCCGTTGACGATGGCTGTGAACTGACCAAGTGCGGCTGTGGACTGTAATCGACTAGGGAACCGAATAAAAAGTACGGCCGATGTCTGTCATGAGCAATGGTCAGTTAAAAGTGACATCTCCTCTTTATCTTCCCTACTCGACAGGTAATGTGCAAACTACGCACCGTGCGCAAGATAGCAAAAGTGAGGGTGGTCGGAAAAGGCTAGAGAGAGTTTGGTGAGATATGTTGGCTCAATAATGCTTGAGGGAGGGAGGGAGGGAGGGATAAGCATGGGAGAAGAAAGTGACAAAAATGGGAGGATGGGGAATTCAGAGATGAGGTCCAGATGGATCTGTCATTTTGCACACAATTTATGTAAAAACATGTCTGTCTAGATTAACCGAAAGAATGATCGTAAACAGTCATTCGGAACGGTTCATGTTAGCGAAACTTCGTGAAGATTAGATGAATATTACAACTTAAAAAGAAAAATCGGGACCTGCCGTGGATCTCTAGTAATGGTTACCGACGATACCTCACCACAATAGGGATATTGCTGCCGACTAGGGCTGCCCCTGCCTGTCTGGGCATATATACCTAGTGGACTAACAAGACTGCATTCCTTATTTTAAAGTGCCGGTGTCCACACGCCTAACCCCTTAATTGGAGAGAGAGATTTTCTATCCTCTCCTCAGAGAATACCATGTTTTACGTCCCAATGTTCAAATAAAACCATTTAATACCATAACTTAAAAAGAAAAAAAATGTTTTTAAAAGCTATCATTTAAGGAAATTTTGCAGCTTCTAAAGCACCCATTACTCTCATGTTATGCATAATCGATGTTCCGAAAATTGAATTTGTCTAAGTTAGGATCTTATGTAAGGTAATAGGCATACTGCCAGTGTAAAATGTTTCTTTTTACACAAGCAACAACAAAATGGAAGTTTTCACTTACAAATGGGATGAACGCGTCAGCGTCTGAATCCTAATTGCGTGATGATTTTTTCTACACCGTCACTAAATCAAATAAAACTTGTGTCAGTTAAATATATTTCTGAAGTGTCTCGTAGGCATCAGTTAACGACACCTAAGGGAAAAAGGAAAGAAATAGAAGATAAGACGTTTGTGTGGGCCAAAGTAACATGCATGCATGATGCTCAAGGGAGTTAGGTAGGGGGGCTTTTCGTTTGGGACAGTGATGGATCCCAAAAGGTCATTGTATTTGGACAACTACGTGATTGTCCCTTTCACAAAAAGTCAGGAAGAATTCATTTACTAAGGCCTTCCCTACATTGTCTTCCATCCATCTCATCCTCTTCACAATATCCAAGAGTCTCCCTACCTTCCCAACATCATTTAATGTCCTCACCAAAGTTTTCTGAAATCCAAATGTCTCTCTCGACATATGTGTACATACATACGAACGTGGTGTACATATGGACTCACGTGTACACGTAAACGGATAGATTCATATGTCAAGAAATAAGATAGCCATTGTCAGATTTTCACACTTGATCCCAAGGGAAATTATTCGAAAAATGAGGCATATAATGATCTATATTTTGCCATACTTTGTGACCGAATGTTTGAATACTATCCACTAGATGCATCATCCATAATTCTATAGAATAAACTTATTTTCTCATACAACAAGATTTGTTAATAATGGATATTTCGCACTTCAAAAGATGGAGTTTTGAAGGTCGTTCGAAATGCCTAGGTAATAATGAGAAGAATCAAACACGATGACCTGTAAGAGGTCAAAGCAATGACAGCGGCATTCACCTTTGAGATGTCCAATGCATATATTCGAGAATCAGAATTGCGGAATATGTGTTTGGAGGGACATACTTTCTCTATTATTCAAGAGGTTATGCCATGAAACCTCATGAATTGTGGCATATGTGCGATAGAATTCTGCATCCATCAGATGTGTTGCCTAGAATTAAATTCACATATTGTTAGTAAAGAAGTTACATTTGAGAAGCCTCTCGTTCTTTCGAATAGGAGTGGTTATGGCATTGTTCATACGAATATGAAAGGTGTCCAACTCAAGGTAGAGTTGCAATAAAAAAAACTCCTAAGATATGAGGGTAATAGCACATGGTAAGCGACACAAACAATGCTTGTGTCAAGGTGGAGACTGTAAAGACAATAAATGTTGTAACCACTAAGACAAGGTGCAAGTTGCCCTCTTGAAAGATATGGATGGAACAGTGATTTTGCATTATTTACGATAGAGGTTGGGTTTGAAAATCTTTGTGGAATGGTTGAAGGTGCGGATGGAGTTAGCGCTTTGATGAGATCCACATATGTGGTCATGTTTAAGCATGACTTGGATTTATAATATGTCTATGGTGGTGGGAGAATTATCAAAAAAGTCCAAAACTTATTAAAATTATATTAGTTTAGTCCTAAACTTTTTTTTGCCAAATGAATCCTAAACATTTTTACATTTGTGCTAATTCAATCCATCCAGCCAATTTTGGCCAATAGGCACTGACGTGGCAGAACCGACGCTAACATGGACAATTTTAATTATTTTTTGTTCTTTTTCTTTTGTTTTCCTTTTTCTTTTTCTTTTTTCCTCCTTCATTTTTCCTCTAACCGGCAAGGTCAACATCGCTCGCCATTGGCAAAGGCAAGCCCCTACTAGATCCAATGAGGGCGAGCCTCGCCAGTGGTTGGGTGAGGCCCACCTCACCTAGCAATGGCAAGGTGAGCCTCACTAGGGGCGGATGAGGTCAATCTCGCCGGCTACAGGAAGAAGGTAGATGGAAGAAAAAAAATTAAAAAATCAAATAAATATTAAAAGATTATTAAAAATTATCCACGTTAGTGCCGGTTGTATCATGTCAACACCAGCCCCCAAAATTAGCTGAATGGATTGAATTGGCACAATTGCAATAAGTTTAGGATTTTTTTGGTAATTCTTCCATGTGGTGGTTGAGGAGCCCATGGATGATGTGGGAGGTAGCAATAAGTTCATGTCCAACAAGTGATCGTAATTTCGCTTAAACGTCGAGTCAAAATGAAGATTTATGAAATTATGTTTTCAGTTTGAGCCTGTAAAAGAAATTCGAAATTCGGCCCTCATCGTAGGAGCTTGGTGCATATTGTACAAAGTCCGAATTGGACTTGGTGTACGACTCCGAGTATGCGAAGCAAGAGATAATACTACTCCTTATTGGAGTAGAAATCTTGGTGAAGTTGGCTTCATTGGGGTTTCATGGCTTTTATATGAATATAATTCTAGAGGCGAAATCTGTCTTCAAGCCGTTGATATGCAGAGTGCCTTCTTCGTGGGTTTTGTTTAGCATCCAATTAAGAGCGCTTTTTCGCGGACTTCATCCAAAAGTTTGAGTGTCTTAGTCATAAAATCCGTCATTGAGATTTTGCATACTTCTCTGCGGGATTGAGTAATTGTTTCATCAAGATTAAATACCGCAAGTTAATGGAGCATTGATATTTGAGTTATGTAGTTGTAATTTTTATTTTATTGCTTGATTTATAGTGAAATCATATACTGATCTTCATGTGAAGTAGGTCATTTCGACCGAACTACGGAAACTTAATGCGTGATTTATTTCCTTATTCTATTTGTTATTATTGCGTCCGATCACTTGTTTTTGAAACATAAGAGTTTGCATATCCTTTTCATCCATGGAAGTGTAAATGATTGAAAATAAGATTTTCAATATTTGGAAGCGTGATCAACAAAAAGATGATTTTCTGAGCTAATAGAGCGGAAATCTAATGCGAGGGAATACCGGATATTTGAGAATTTTGATCGGAAAATGCAAGCTATGAACAAACAAATGGCTAAGGCATCCAAGTTTCAGACTCGGATTAGCCCTTTGATACTTGATCCAGTAATACAGCGAAAAAAGGCGGTACCTTAAGTATATAGATAGGGTTCCTCGGGTGTAAACTTTTCCTAATCGGAAACCATTCACTCATAATGCTAGGCATAGACGTCTGAACTGCTGACTCGTATTTACGTGCCTGTACCACTTCGTCCCTAACTAGTTCAATGTGGTCGTAACCTAGTCCAGTCGAGGTCCTTTCGCGGAAGATTAAGCTTTGATGTTGCTACCTGTTTGGTATTTCATGCCCCAAGAAGGATAGGTTGGTCCCCAGAACTGGTAGCACAGGGGCTATGTGCTGAGTACAAAGCTCATTCATGTTTCACTGAGGGTGACTTTAAAGTTGCGAACGAATGATAACCGTTCTATTTCTATTTTTCTATTCCAGAAACAGGTTTGGATCATAAATTTATTTGGAAATGCAATTTCATTTTTTTATTTTTGGAACAAATTTTGATTTCAAAAATAGGTTTGGAACAGAAATGAGAAGTTTAAATTCTTCTCATCGCTCACCCTCGCTACTAGTCAGTCGCCCACCCGCCGCCCACCTGCCAGTCGCCGCCTCCCGCCATTCACTGTCTCCTACCGTCGGTCGCCGCCCACCGTCCACTAGTCACCGTCTCCCACCGGCGCCCGCCCTCCTCCCGTCGCCGCCCTCCTCCCATCGCCAGCCACCTCTAGCCACCATCCTTCGCACTGACCGCGTCACCGTCCGCCGCAGCCTCTCCCTGCCGTCTGTCTCCCGCCGTTCGCTGCCACTGTTTGCCGGTCGCCATCCACTCGCCAGCCACCCGAGAGGGAGAAATTTTCTACTGCTATCAAATAAATTTTTGTTTCGGGAGTAGAAATTTTGTGTCTTTGTCAAATATGTTTTTTTGCTCAGAAACTCGTCTAGAAATAGAAATAAAAAAATCAATTTCTGGAAAAACATATTAATAAAAATTCAGAAAAATATTGAAATTGTCCAAGTCAGCACCCACGTTGAATAGCCGGCATCCACGTTAGCGATTTTCAGTCAGATGGACTCAATTGGCAAAATGTGAAAGAGTTATGACTTAATTAGCAAAATTGCAAAATTTATGATAAATTGGCAAAAATGCAATATGTTTGGGACTTTTTTAGACAATTTATTGTCCATACAAAACTAACTTGCATGAAGCCAATGCATCCGATATCATCACCAAGGTACGAGAGTAGTTGTTATTCGGCACGACTATCTGATTCATATTTGTAGCGGGTCTAGGTCAGCCTCGTGATTAAGATCCATGCCTAATAATCACTTTTTAGGCAACTTGTTCTAACAAATTTGTGGCCAAGTCCTGATCTCATTGAGGTCTTCCTCAGTAGGCAATACTCAAAGTAGAGGCATGGCCAAATTGGTTTTGGTAGGTCTTCCTGCCAGCACTATCCAGTCGCATTCATTAAAACGCCTCAATTTCAGGAACACATTTTTCCATTGCTATCACTACAACTAGAGCTACTCCATGACTTTGACAATTCAAGGCCCTTTCTTGCACCTTGCCCATTTCAGAATATTTCTTCGTGCAAGAGTGACTTACAACATGACTTCGCAAGGGATGAATTTAGATAAAGAAGGAAGAGACATCAGTAGATCCTACTTCGATATTGTTGGAAAATTGACTTGAAAAATGGGTAGAACAATGAAGTGAGACTTTAAAGCATGATATCACTTTTCTTTAAGGAATTATTTGCCCCACTGTTGCGACCTAAAATTTCCTCAGGCTAATGGATTATTAAGACTAAGTTTAACTCGGGCCCTCCCAAGCCCTACCAATTCGCAACTTAGGGTTTAAGTTTTTTAACATGCAAAAGTCTTCATGCTTGGAGTCGCCACTAATCTATTTGTAGTAGGTCGATTAGAAACCTAAATAAAATATACGGAGATATGTTTTTTTTCTACGAACCAGAGATTCTAAGCTCGGGGACTTGATTACGCTAGATCTAGTCTAACGCCCTTTCGGTACCTTTTCTTTTCAAAAAAAATATTTATACATGCAGTCTGGATCCATTTTAACTTAGTCACTAGCATGTGAGGTGATCATGCGGGTGCGCAAACCACCAAAGTAACACCCAATAATCAAAACATTAAATAAATTGCAAAATTGGGAGAATTACTTACCTCGAAACAACGTAAGCATCTGCATGGTTAGCTAGAAAATCACATCAATAATCCTAATATAATTTCTAGTTAACAAGCAGTTCACTCAATATTTTTTTAAGATTTTCACTTATTTAAATGAAAGCTAACCTATATGTAACGACGTGCAAAAATTGACATGCGATTAATACAGCCGAACATACAAACTATATGTCATGCGACGACGTGACCCAATTAATGACGGATTTATTTTTGGTAATTTCAAATGAAATTCGGAATTAAAAATTACTCAAATTAACATGAAATCTATCCTAGAGAAAATGATTTAATCTATCCTAAAGTGACTTCTTTTTGGATTTTTATGAAAATTCGAAATTAAGAATTACCCTAAAATGAACCACCGAGATCAGGATAATATCTAAGTTAAATTAGGAAATAAATTACTCTAATTCCTAATTTAAATTAAAAAGTCATCCTATCGACTTATTCAAAAAAAGTTATTCTAAACCTATCCTAACATGCATCATTATCTTCTAATAAAATCAATTCAAATCCTAACTAATCTTTTTTTTTTGAATTTTCTTTTTAAAAGAAATAAAGCAAACAGACAAATAACCACCACGATCAAAACCAATCCATGCGATCCGCAAGATTTGTTTAATTGTCTTTGAATTAGCGAAACGATATAAACCGACGATCATATCCATGTGGTTATGGATATTGATGGAAGGCAATTCGTTTGAATTTGGGAACAAAATAAAATCTACTATCGTATCCAAATAGTTATGGATAGGATAGAGATTTTCCGTGCTACCGAGTATCGTATCTCCTGGTTGAGATCGGATAGTCGTCCCTACACGTTATCAAGTTATGAAAGTTTCCTAACTTTGGGTGATTTTTAAATATTTGCGGATATCACATACGCACCCAAAGATTAACAAAAATTCATAATAGATGACAATATCACCCATATCATGTAATGAAATATTCAAAACGATATCAGATGAGATCGTTACCTAATTTGCGGATAGTTTCCAAATTCGAACTTGCGGATTGGGATGAGCGATAGTGGATGGCCGATGGCGGCGCAAGGGCAACTCGGCTAGGCGCTGGGCTCACGGACGACAGCAGCAACGACGACGTCGATTTGGGGGCAAACCGCTGGAGTTGTTGTGGACGTTGCTATGGTCGGCGAGACTTGCGGCTCGGCAAGGCTCACGGTGATATCTTGGAATTGGACTCCCTAACTTTAGTGGTAAGCAAAGCAAAAGAGTGGTGGAACGTAGATAACCTGCAAGAAAGAAAAAAAAACAATATTTTTCTTCTATCTTTTATTGCTCCTTTATGCCCCTCCCTCTCTTCGTACCTTGCATGGACTAATGGCCGGACTACACGCCAAAGGAACTTCAAGGACGCTTGTGGAATTTTGGGCACGTTGCAACAAAACAAGCACACCAGGAGGAATGTAGGGATTGGACTGGAAACTCGTTGGCTTGACTAGTGCAGGGCTGGACTGGAGACTTGACGACAAAGAAAAGTCTAGCTATAGCGGCACGGGACCGTCAAGGGCAGCAGCTCAACTACTTCGTCGATGACATCAAAGGATCCCAGTCTCGGGGGTAGCAGATTGTGTGGAGCTTCGCGGCTTCGTCGTCGATGAGAAGGCGCTAAGTTGGGTCACTGTTTTATGGCAATAGCAGCGGCAGGGATCGTCGTTGAGCAACGGTGGCAGCAAACTACTCACAGCCACAGGTTTGGCTGTGAGCGAGCGGCGCGGGCGTGGGCACCAGGCAGCGTGGCCATGAGGCGGCGCTTTCTCACTCTTGCTCTTTAGTCTCGCTATTTCCTCACGTGTATCTCGTGCTCTCTCTGAAAATCCTGATCTTGAAAATTATGAGAGCCCCCCTTGATTATGACGCATAACGACATATTTATATGGCAATCCTAGGTTAATTGGCCGGGCTTCCTAGTCCTAATGGGCTTTGACTTAGGCTTTATCATTTAATTTTCACTTAATTACAAATGGGCTAAATTAATTCGGGTTGATTTAAGCTCAAATTAAAACAACCAAAGCCTTTTAGACTTGTGAATTTCAATTCGGCCCCCTAATCCTTGAGTGAGCCGAGTGCTCGAGCTCAATTTACGCGATGAATTTTCAGTTTTCTCGCCACCGCCGGTCCGATACGGAATGCAACTAACCTATATGAACTTAAACTGTATGCTATGCAATTTTAATATTTTTGTTTAGGGGTTAAAATTTAATCCCTAATTTTCTATGCAATGAACGACTAATTAGATCGCCAAAATTTAGGTGTCAATAGCTGCCACTATTTGAAGGTGAGCTCGCAGAGGTTACATTCAAAGACTAAATGATACCTAAATTTTGATCATGCAGATGCAATGAATGATATTTTTGTCGGGATTATGAGTCCCATTTCTGAAATGCATTATGTCATGATGCATGCTGACGTGAATAAAACATACCTGGAGTTATTTACCTGATAAAAGTGGTAGCGTAATTCGAGGCATGACTCCAATTTTGTAGGTTGTTTGGCAAATGTTGGGCTCTATCCCAAAGGTTTTGCCTGATGAACGCTGATGAACTCCGGTGACCTACAATTCAGTCAAGACACGCAAAGAAAGCTCGACGTATCCAGTTATCATCTAGGGTTCTCGAGAGAAAGATTTAACAAAATGGAACCTGTTTCGACCTTTACAAACTTCCTATATATCACCATAGGTATTCGTGAAGATTTGGCCGATGCACCTAATTATCATCGTAGGTGCAACACGGGGGTACTTTCCGAGATCAGGAAGATATTCCGACCTTTATGAGATACCTATACATCACCATAGGTATTCGTAAAGATTTGGCCGCTTCACCTGTACCTTCATCATAAGTGAGCCGCGGGGGAACATCTGGGATTGAGAGAACATTCTGACCTTTACGAGATACCTATACATCGCCATAGGCACTCGTAAAGATTTGGCCGTTGCGCCTATAACTTTCCTCATAGGCGTGTCACGGGGGAATATCTTTTGAGATTGGGAGAATATTCCGACCTTTATGAAATATATATATCTTCCTCATACGTACTCCTAAAGATTTAGCCGTTGTGCCTATACCTTCCTCATAGGCATGTCACGAGGGAATCTTCTGAGATTGAGAGAATATTTCGACTTTTACGAGATACCTATACATCGCCACAGGCACTTATAAAGATTTGGCCGCTGCGCCTATACCTTTCCTCATAGATGTGTCACGGGGGAATCCTTTGAGATTAGAAGAATATTCCGATCTTCATAAAATACATATACCTTCCTCATACGTACTCATAAAGATTTGGCCACTGCGCCTATACCTTTCCTTATAGACGTGTCACGGGGAAATCTTCTGAGATTGGGAAAATATTCCGACCTTTACGAGATACCTATACATCGCCATAGGTACTCGTAAAGATTTGGCCGCTGCGCCTATACCTTCCTCATAGGTGTGTCACGGGGGAATCTCCTGGATATTATCGCAGGTACTTAACGATTGGCTGAACTAGGGCTCGCCCGAATGTTCAGGGGTTCCTTGACAAAGTACCTGGATATCATCAGAGGTACCTAAAAATGCTTGATCAATAAATGCCTAGATATCGTCAGAGGCGTTTAGAGATCGCAATAAAATGATCAAATATGGGACCTGACAATTGCTCGAATAGGTTAGGTATACATGGATAGTCACAGGCATCCAAGGATAGAGATATACTTACCTGGTGATATCTCCGACTCTTGAGGGCGTGTCTCTTGCTGGACACAATTTTAGGCAACATGTAATATGCATTTATGGACAATCAAGAACACATATACTCATGCACTATAACTTCAACTGGTTTTCATGCATGATGATTTTGTCAAATCAGCATTACTAAATTTCACAGGAGAAAATCATGATAAGACAATCAAGATTCACAAGTAGATATCTTGAAAATGTCGAATGAGGGGCTTCTAGTCTGAAAGGGCTTTCACTCACTCTCATCGAAAAGTGGCTAATTTATGAAAATCACTCTATCTCACCATCATCATGTCGACAAGGGTCCGAATATTCTCGCAAACGGTACAATCTTACCAATCCGAGAGGTCTTTGCTAGAACCGTAACGTGGGCTTGGTCAATGGCTTAGCAAAAGGGGACTCTTTGAGTCAAGGCTATTGAAAGAAAATACTCCGCAATCGTTTCCGGGTTTACAAGTCAAGAACCCTGCAAAATGAGATAGAAATGGACTTGCTCACACTTCTTCAAGCTAAGCTTATAAACATCCAAATCCCACGTTAGTTCAAGTGCCATAATCTGAAGAGACTTTGTAAAGGAAGTAACACAGGCTAGGCTCATGGGTTGAGAAATGAATGGATCATAAGGCTCAAAATGTGTATAATTGGGGTGAATAAGTTGGTGATCATCTCGGCATTATCATCGGTCCTCTTTTCTGCCAGAGATTGTCTTCTCGGTAGATGCTCCATTGGTCTCGAGAGCTTATCACTTAACTCCTTAAGACTGTGGATATTTTTGTGACTTTGACACATCTCAACATTTTCTAATCCAAAGTTGTCACTTTTTTCTCCATTTTTTTTCCATTCTCTTCTTCTTCTTTTCTTTTCTTTCACGGGCATTGGCCTTACTTTTACCAGGCACACTGCTTTTTCATGCCCTCTAGTTTTTTTTTTTTTGACTTTTGACACACACTGTCTACAATGCATATATTGGCCAGCCACACTTTGGCTTGTTTTGACCGAATGACTAACATTTGGACTCTCAGGGTCTTCGTCTTTTATCGGCGCTCCGAATATGCTGCTTGAACAATGATGGCTTTTACTTTGCCCCAGTATGGGGGATGATCATCAACTGGGTTTAAGAAATGAATTTGTAGGCTCAATTGGGCTTAGGAAAGGATAAAGTGTGTATAGGATAGAGAAAAAAATGCTCTTCGTCATCCTAAGGCACTTGAACTTCGTGTGAATTCATCTGAAAAAGCAACACTGGAAGATTGATGCAAGTGAGAGCAGGACAATCTCTATTCATTTTTCACCTTATAATGCTAACTTACCTCCAGTTTGTCCCGATGTAGGGTGGTTCTTAACATGGGTAATTTGAAAGGATTTCTCCAAACGTTTAGGCTCAAAGTGGCAAAACAATGGATAACCTGTAGTGTTTGGGATAGAGAAATAAACCGCCTCTAGTCATTTCGGTTGCCGTACCTTTTGCGAGATAACCCTTTGCCTTGCAGACATAGAATTTTTCCACTCAACTCACTGAGAATTAGTGCATGGGACTGTATATAGGATAAGGCTTGCCTTTCATCATCCCGATGTACTTCATTCAACACATTCAATTCATTCTACATGAGTTATCAGATTGTCCAAATAGATTTCCCTTTTGAAATCAATGATGCAGACTGACAAAATGATCAAGCAAAATTTAAAGCCAATGCACACATTCCATCTTTAAATTGATTGAAACCATTTATTCATAAGTGAAATATTTGTAACTCGGAGTATAAAACCAAATACTTGAAAACTTTTGCCGCAAAAATGTTGGATCTTATCAGGGATAATACATCTTCACAGCATCAGAATTAAAAGGCGTGGAAAACTCACGATTGTCCATTTCTGCGAGAATCAAGGCACCTTCGGGAGCACCTTTTTAACCACATATGGACCGATGTAGTTTGGGGCGAATTTGCCTCCGGGAACAGGAAAGACTGGGAGTACCTTCCTCAGGACTAGATTATTTACCGTAAAGTGTCTTTGACGTACTTTTTGGTTGAAAGACTTATCTATTCATGCGGTAACTGGATCGGGCGTTTCGTCTCACTCTTAGGGGGATTTGCCCCTCTTTTCACCTCTTTGGATTCTTCGGAATCACTCAGATTGACCGTGATAGTTTGGTCTATCGTCAGTACTTTAGGTCTTTCGTGATGCTCTAGATCGCGCTGAAGGTTCGAGGAATCTTCGAGTTTGTTGGTGTCATCGAGATCAGGCTCGGCAGCACATAATTCATCAGATTGGACCGTTCCCATACCCTCGCGTATCTCAAGATTGCCCCTGAAACATAAAGTAGAGGATTCAGAAGGACAAACAGGGCTAAGCATTGCATTTTTTATTGACTGATTTATTTATTGTGACTTTTTTTTCGAAATTCTTTTCAAAAAAGTTTTAACACGAGGAAGCATGGAGAAGCCCAGGCCTCAGAATTCTCCTTGGACTATATTTTTCTTTTATTGGTTGGATATCATCACCGGACTGGTTTGATGTACCTCAACATGCCCTCAAAAATGAAAATAATTTGTAATTTCATTGATTATCACCAAATGAATTACATTTATTGAAATGGAAATTGCAACAATCAAGTCCTAGAAATGAAAAGTGCTAAAAAATAGCTTCCGAGATGGGGCAAGTCCTAAAAAGCAGTAAAAATTCCCGCGCAGGGGAGTGTGTGAAAAAAAATAAAGGTGTTACTCTTGTGGGCTAGTGCCCATTCCCTCCAACGGTCCTTTCTGGATGGCTCCAATAAAGAAATCATCGAACATAGCAGTGATTCCCTCCATTGTATCATCAGGATCTTTTGTCACTAGAGATGTTGGATCATCCATACCTCCCCATCCATCCGAGATAATGTCACAGGGGTCAACATAGAAGCTCGGGGGCGTCGAGTATTTCACATAATAATCGAACTTGCTGCTCGGTTGCCCCAAAGTGTCGATCACCTCTTTCTCTTCATGCATCATTCTTATAGGGCCTGGGAATGTGGCACGGATGTATGGAAGCAACCTACCGCGCCCACGTTCTTTACCATTCGGCTCTTCTTCGGATCGCGGTCTATTCTGTCCATTTCCTCGACCTCGACCTCGACCTCGACCGCGTCCACGTCCACATTCACGTGCCCCATTATTTGGCTTGCTTGACCCCAGGTATCCCAACCCAGTAGTGCGGGGCCTCTGAGAGACTTCCACCAGTTGGCGGATATCTTGATCACTTCTACCAAGGCCTTCACATGGAGTAAAGCCATGGGAGATCATTACTCTTCCAACTATGACTGCAGCATTTGACACCTCAGGAATGGGCGGTGATGATCCTCTAGACGCATGTATGGTTGACACGAGCTCGAGCGATTGATAGCTTGATTCTATTTTGCAATCCAGCTCGACATAGGGAATAGCCGTTGCGTGGTAAATTGGGTGCTCTTCTTCACCGCGGACTGTGACTAACTTTCTCTCCGCAACGAACTTCACCTTCTGATGTAGACCGGATGGCACAGCTCCGGTAGTATGAATCCATGGACGACCCAATAGAAAATTAAATGCAATGGGAATGTCCATCACTTGAAATAGGACATTAAACACCGTCGATCCGATCTGTATGTCAAGGTGGATTTCTCCCATCACTTCTTTCTTCGTTCCGTCAAAGGCTCGAATGAAGGTCTTCGCAGAATTTATCTTAGAAGGATCTATCTTGTGACGGTATAAAGTCGCCAGAGGATAGATATTCAAGGTTGATCCATTGTCAATGAGTACCCGGGCTATATGCAAGGCCTTGTATTTGATAGAAATGTAGAGTGCCTTGGTATGCCCCCTCCCTTCCAGAGGGAACTCTTCATCTGAAAAGGCTATGAGGTCCTTGAGGAGTATAGAACCCACAAATTCCTTTAATTTGTCATAATCGATCGTCTCTGGCACGTGGACTTTACTTAATACCTTCATTAGGGCCTTCTGATGTTTGACAGATGTCTGGAGTAGTTCAAGCAGAGAGATTTACGCGGGCATCATGCGCAATTGTTCAACTACGTTGTATTCGCTAGCCTTAATCACGGCTAGAAACTCATTGGCTTCTTCATTAGTAACAGGTTTTGCAGGTTGGGCATTAGCTTGGCCGTAAGAATGCCCAGATCTGGTAACCAAGTCGACATCAAGACTGTAAGACCAAGGGACTGCCTTATTATCACTATACTCATACGGTTAAGGTATCTCGATCGCTATCCCTTCATCAGCTGTATGCATGCTTACACAATGATCTCTTCATTATCGGACGCGTCTTCAAACGGAGGCATGTCTTCAGGCAGAGGGTCGCCCTTGTCCTGACTGGTGTTTAATGTAGCAAACTCCTCCTCCCAATTAATAACCACTTCGGAGATAGTGGAAACGATGCTAGTGTGGTCAGCATAAACGATCATCTCAGCTTCTACCATTTTTGAGATTCTTTCTCTCATGATAGCCAGGGAAAGGTCCTCATTACTCGGGTAATAACCGACTTTCACTAACTCACCGTAGACGTCGGTGGTATACACCTTGATATTCTTGATTCGACCAGTATCGAAGCTAAATATGGCATTCACATTGCTTGCGTGATCAAGGAGTGGGTTGTTCTGAACATTCGGCTTAGCGGGTTGAAATGAGAAAGCTTTCGTATCTAGGAGGTTCTGGATTCGATGCTTGAGGGTAAAACAATCGTCGGTTGCGTGCCCCACCTCGCCCATATGATAATCGCATTTCTTAGACGGATCGTAATTATAGAACTGCTTAGGATTGGGCTGCTTTGGCTCAGTGGTAAGCAAGTCTTTCTTTCGGAGGACCGTCAATACTTGAGACAATGACCCGGGGAGGGGAGTGAATTGCCTCTTGTTGTTTTTCTTCTGAAAGGGTTGATGACCTATGCTTTGTTGTTGAATTTCTGCTACTTGGATTGCCGGGACAGAGTTAGCATTCCGCCGGCCCGATTGGGTATAAGTCACATTCACTTCAGCTACCGGTTCTTTCTTCTTTCTTGTGCTAAATCTCTTGGTCGAAGAAGACGGCTTCACAAACCACCCATCTTTCAGCCCAATCTCAATCTGCTCGCCTATAAGGATGAGTTGATTGAAGTTGTCAGTCGGAGTGGCTACCATCCGATTACGGTACTTGAATGGAAGAGTTTTAATGAACATCCTCTTCAATTCACTATCTATGGGTTCTGGGATAATCTGAGCGGCTATGTTTCTCCATCTGATAGCATAATCCTTGAATGACTCATTCTTCTTCATCTGAGCACGCTCGAGGTCATTGCGAGTGGGAATGATGTCCGTTATGAACCTGTACTACTTTAGGAATGCTTCACTAACTTCCTTCTAGGTTTTGAGGCTATTTATCTTCTTTATGAGATACCAGTTCGAGGCAGGACCCGTCAAACTTGCTTGAAATGCATGAATCATCATGAGTTCATTATCAACGTACGGGGTCATTTGTATGTGATATAGCTGCAGGTGGGCTTTTGGGCAGGAGGTGCCATTGTACTTGTCAAAGTCTGGCATCTTGAACTTCTTCGGGATTTTGATCTGTGTGTACAGAGACAGGTCGATTGAAGGTGAATCCTGTGAACCTTCCAGCTGCTTCACTCTCTCTTCAAGTTTGTTGACCCGTTCATCAGGTTTGTCCTTGTTGACGATAATCTGGACGGGGTCATCTACTAAATCGAGAAGATCCTCATCTTCCTCACTGTCGGCATTCTTTCCACCTTTATGCTTCGGGGTTGATGCCTCAGGGGGTGCAGGAACGGGAGTTAGCCGAAGGGCTTTGATCTCAGTGGACATCTATTGCATTGCGACGAGGACTTGCTTCATCTGGTCCTCAATGCCAATGACACGATCTCGTAAGTCAGTTTGATCGGCCACTCTAGTTCTTGACCGCGTACGAATAGGCGATCGTGATCGGTCCGTAATTACCTAATTCACGGATAAAATAGGCATACATAAGTATTGAGAAGAAAAACACGTCGATCCATGACATTGGTATGAATGCTTTGATTAAAATGAACTTTTTATTGAAATGACGAAATTTTTTTTTTTACAACGACAATGACTTAAAATCACCTAAAAAAGATGACTCAATTCCTAAACAAGATTAAAGATTAAAACTGAAAAGAGAACATAAATTCAAGCTTTTTTATTTGGCTTGATCCATAGACATATGGGAGGCGACTTCCTTCTTCAATTGCTCATAAGCTCGAGCTATCTTGGATGTTTTTTCTTGAGCTTCTTTGGCCTTCCTTTTAAGACGGTTGTTCTCTGAGCGAGTTACGGGTTTGAGAGGCACCTTGGGTATCTTCGGGAGTAATTTCTGTGGGACCTTGTGCTGCCGAATATACTCGGTCGTCGCGAAATAGGACTTCTGCTCCCCCTTGAGCTCTTTTTGAGGTCGGGCTATCTTTAAAAGGCGACACTTCTTCCACATCTTCCGGAGCTGAGCTACGGTCCCTTCGTGGTCTTCATCGTCATCGGTGAAGTCGACTTGGAGGAGTTCTGGTTGTAACGCTGGAGGGAGCCCTTGGAGAATTTGGTACTGACGGGACACTCTAGTGGGGTAGTATTCAATCACACCAGTGAAACCTAATAGTGGAACCGGCCCAATACCATTACACGTAAGCCGAGCTTCCTCGACTTTGAACCAGTTAGCATGCCATTGGAAACCTTAGGGTCTAGCGTTTTTCGTGAAAATGATCCATTCAGAGTAATGATAATCGGATGCACCCCCTTGTTTTTCTTTATACCTCAAGACGGGATGGCTAGAATCACTAAGCTCGGATATTGTGAGTAAATCGCCACACCCTTTTATGTGAGATAAAAACCAGATTTGCAAAAGTTCGAGGGGGGCATGAAAAATTTTGTCAACATATTGCTTAAATTTAGTGAGGGAAATGAAAATCTCGGCTAAAATGGTGCTGACAAAATTCTTTTCAAGACAGACTTGTTGGACCAACCATGCAATTGACGAACTACACGCATTTTTACAGTGGGGAAAAATCACGAACCCAAAAAATGCTAGCAAAAAAATTCTACCTTTTTGAAAAGATGTGGCTTTATCAAAACATTGACTAAGGAACGAAAAGGAACATGTCCCACGATTTTCTTTTAAGACTTTTCCTAATTCATCTTTTCCGACACCCAAAAATTCAGACAACATTAAGGTGGATTCAATTCCTAGAGGTAGTGTAACTAATTCCGACCCTAAAGATTTTCCAATGATCACGCTATATTCTTCCAAAGTCTGGGTGAGCTCATGCTTACCGAATATAAAGGTAGACGTCTCGGGACACCAGAAGTGTGCTAATGCTCGAATGAGGCCGGTATGGACTTTGACTTTCAATAAGGAGAGTAGCCTTCCGATGTGGCCTTCAACTAGCTTACGATTGGTCGGACTAAGTAAGTTCCACCAGGCACGAAGCTCGTCTTTCGGAGCATCAAGAATCCGGATGTCTGCCCCTCCCATAGTATATGGACCAAGACTCTTGACCGACCTAATGTCATGGACCGACCAAAGAAAATACGAAACATAAATAAATTGCGAGATAAAGGTTCAGAAAACTTACTTCGCCCAATAGAACCATGGCAATCACAAAGACATACGCATGAAATGTGAGGTTTGATTTCTATCTAGACTCTGGCTTGCAAAATAAAGACGCGAGGATTACCGAGCTAAACCAGTCATGGTTGTGGTTAGGCCAGGGTTCCCCTAACTCCAGCTTAGTCAAGGAGCCGACCTAGGTTACAAAGGGTGCAACCATGGTGGGAACTCAATGACACCGTGAAAGAACTTTCGGGACCAAGGAGGGCGATCCATACCACGCGGGTGTGGTCGGGGTGTCCGCTTTCTCAGTACCATCCTAAACCTGTGCCACCCAGGTCCGGCAGCGGGTCGTGTGTGCAGTGTAGTGTAATTGCAAGGTATGCACAGCAGGTTATATCATATAGCGCTTCGTGCATAAAATAAATCATTCATCCAAACACCTCTCTGCAAAACAATGGTTAACAATCACGCCTCCCCTTATACCTCCCATTCTGCAAAAACATTTAACACCTTAAACATTAGAGACGTACCTGGGATCCTTGCTACCAAACAAAAATATTTTTTGAAAAGAAAAATTGGCCTAAGTCCACTAAGAGTTTTAACTCAAGTTCCCCAGCGGAGTCACCAAGCTGTCACGATCTAAAATTTCCTCAGGCTAATAGATTATTAAGACTAAGTTTAACTCGGGCCCTTCCAAGCCCTACCAATTCGCAACTTAGGGTTTAAGTTTTTTAACATGCAAAAGTCTTCATGCTTGGAGTGGCCACTAATCTATTTGTGGTCGATCGATTAGAAACCTAAATAAAATATAGGGAGATATGTTTTATTTCTACGAACCAGAGATTTTAAGCTCGGGGACTTGATTACGCTAGATCTAGTCTAACGCCCTTTCGGTACCTTTTCTTTTCAAAAAAATATTTATGCATGCAGTCTAGATCCATTTTAACTTAGTCACTAGCATGTGAGGTGATCATGCGGGTGCGCAAACTACCAAAGTAACACCCAATAATCAAAACATTAAATAAATTGCAAAATTGGGAGAATTACTTATCTCGAAGTAACGTAAGCATCTGCATAGTTAGCTAGAAAATCACATCAATAATCCTAATATGATTTCTAGTTAACAAGCAATTCACTCAATATTTTTTTAGGATTTTCACTTATTTAAATGAAAGCTAGCCTATATGTAACGACGTGCAAAAATTGACATGCGATTAATGCAGCCTAACATGCAAACTATATGTCATGCGACGACGTGACCCAATTAATGACGGACAAATGATTTATTTTTGGTAATTTCAAATGAAATTCGGAATTAAAAATTACTCAAATTAACATGCAATCTATCCTAGAGAAAATGATTTAATCTATCCTAAAGTGACTTCTTTTTTGTATTTTTATGAAAATTCGAAATTAAGAATCACCCTAAAATGAACCACCGAGATCGGGATAATATCTAAGTTAAACTAGGAAATAAATTACTCTAATTCCTAATTTAAATTAAAAAGTCATTTTTTTTATAAAGGTAAGAATATGTATAACTTTCCAAAACACCAAATACAACCTAAGCCAAGACCAGCACCTGACCCCAATAGGACATAGAATGACCAAATAGGGTCAAGAAAGGTCTAGCAACAACTATACAACAAGCCGAAAGGCCAACAAAAGAAAAAGAACAAAAGGACCGAATTACAAGGACATTTAAGTCACTTCAAAGATTGAAGGCGGGAGGTCCCACTTTCTTTGGATAATGCGGTTCCTTGGAGTATCCTGGACCCTCCCCATGGAAATGGCTTTGTCCATCACAGCTTTGATAAGGTGCTTACGCATGCCCGGGATATAAACATTCTTATTCCTAAAGATAGCATTGTTCCGTTCAGTCCAGATGATGTGTATGAGTGCACCAAAGGAGAACCAGGAGAGGCAGTTAGCAAAGGAAGGACCTCCGTATACTTTCATCGCCCATGAGATATGATCTTGCCAGGGACGATTGCGCCAAGGGAGGTTGCATTTGGTTGCATTTGCGCCAAGCAGTGTCAATCCTGCGGTTTTGAAGGAGGAGAACCTAAGAAGGCAGCCGGTTTAGAGAGATTATCCACAAGAGAAAAGCATGTCTAGGTGCAATATGATGATCCCATATGAAGGAATGTCAGGGGATTGGGTAACCTTTCCTTCTGATATGATTCCAAGCTAATGCAACCGAAAAGGAGCCCGAAGAATGAGGAGTCCAAATCAGTTTGTCCGGCATATTATCCACAAAGATAGGTGGTGGCTCGGACCAGCTCAGGATAGAATCTAGTATGAATGAGGGTTGCCAAGTGCAATCGTAGAACTTCCGAACTGAAGTATCCCTGGGGATTCGCGACTGGTATATGTCAGCATTGCTAAAGATAAGATAGAGAGGTCCTCTGTTGTGCCACCAGTCAAACCAAAGTGAGACAGAGTGACCATTGCCTATCTTCCACCTAAAAAGTGCTTGGGCTGAAATGCGCAGTTCAAGAATCTTCTTCCAAGTCCAGGAACAGAATGTAGGCTTGGTACCTTGGCTCCCCCAAAACCGAGATCCGGACCCCTCTAGAGAAACTATCTCAATATGGTCTCGATACTATACAAAACAGATTTCGGAAGGGAAAAATTAGTAGCCCAATACACCTGAATGGAGTGCAGGATAGATTTGATGAGTTGAAGTCTCCCCGCAAAGGAAAGGAACCGTTGGGTCCAAGAGCGGGCCCTCGCCGTTATTGAATCAATTAGGGACTTACAATCCTCTTTACGAAGCCTGGTTGAGATAATAGGCACCCCTAAATATCGGAAAGGGAGAGAGCCTAGTTGAAAGCCAAGGCATTGAAGCAATTGGCTATGCAGGGCCGGGGTCCCTCCCAAGAGGAACATGCTGCTTTTACTACTGTTCGATCGAAGGCCAAACCAATTAGAGAATAAATCAAGGGAATCTTTGACTATTTCAACAGACTTTAGGTGAGCTTCAGAAAATAGGAGCACGTCATCTGCAAAAAATAGATGGGATATATGGGTTTTTTTGCAGCGCCAGAACCAATGGAAATCCGGAGAATTTGTTTTTGACTTTAGAATACCAGAAAGGACTTCCATAATCAAGATGAAGAGATATGGCGAAAGAGGATCCCCTTGACGAATGCCACGGCTACTAGAGAAGAAACCATGGAGTTCCCCATTAATAGAAACGGAGAATTTAGCTGTAGATACACAAGCCATAATCAACTTGATTAAAAAATCCGAAAATTTGAAGGCCTTGAGTGTCTTTTCAATGAAATTCCAGTCAACAGTGTCAAAGGCCTTTTGGAAGTCTACTTTGATGGCACATTTTGGGAGATAAGGCTCATGATGGAAATCAACGAACAATTCTTGAGCAATCATGATGTTGTCACTAATTCTGCGACCTTCAACGAAAGCCGTTTGGGATGGGTTGATCAAGGTTGGTAAGATATGTGCAATACACCTAGCCAAGATTTTAGAAATGCATTTATATAGTGTATTGCAACATGCAATCGGCCGGAAGTCGGACATGGACGAAGCATTAGGGGACTTCGGCACTAAAGTTAGGATGGTATTGTTTAACTCCTTGAGCATGTTTCCAGTCTCAAAAAAATCTCTGACCGCCTTGAGAATGGAGGGTCCAATGATTTCCCAAGAGGATTTGAAGAAGTCCACATTATACCCATCCGGTCCAGGGGCTTTGCCTCTAGCCAGCGAAAATAGAGTATCCTGAATTTCCCCATCAGAGACCGGTTGTGCTAAGTAAATCCTCTGATTTTCATCAAGGGCCTGTCCAATGAAATCGCCTATCTCACTGACAGACGGCTGTGTAGAAGCAGAATTACCATTGAGTAGCACCTGAAAATGGGTAACAATGTGATTCCTGACCGCTACCGGATCTGATAGTAAGATACCATCACTAGTGGATACCGAGAGAATATGATTCTGTAAGCACCTTTTGTTGACAAAGTGGTGAAAAAATTTAGTGTTCAGGTCCCCTTCTTTAAGCCAACGAATCCTGGATTTTTGCCTAAAGAAAGATTCCTCTTGTAGTCTCAGAGCAGAGAAAGAGCATAGGTGCTCCACTTCACTATCAAGCAAGTTTTGATCAAAAGGTCGAAGCTCCAGGGCTGACTGAACAGCATAAAGATCAGCTCTGGCCTGTTCGGTTCTTGTGGATATAGCTGAAAAGGAACTCTTGTTCAAGTGTTTCAACTTTGCTTTGAGCAATCTGAGTTTGCAACAAACCATGTACATAGGAGTGCCCACAATTCGAGAGTCCCAGGCTTGAGCTACTAGTTCCAAGAAATTAGGATGGGTAGTCTAAAAGTTAAAAAACTTAAAGGGTTTCTTGGAAATATGTGGTGAGAGGATTTTAATCCCCATGGGTGAGTGATCAGATATACCTAGCACAAGGAAGGAAGCTTCCGAGAAGGAGAAATGCTGGTTCCATAAGTTATTGATGAGGACCCGATCAATCTTACGGAGTTTCCTGTTATTGCCAGAGGAGTGAGACCAAGTGAATCTGCTACCCACATATCGGAGATCCTCAAGTCCGGCTTGGTTGAGGCAGTCCCCAAACTCATCAAAGACTGGTATCCATGGGGTTGTGCTACCCAATCTATCCTGGGAGTCCTTGATAGCGTTGAAATCTCCAGCAACAATCCAAGGTAAGTCGCAAGAAGAGAGACGAATGAGGTCAGCCCAAAGCAAACGCCAAAGTACAAAAGTATGTTCCCCATATGCAATAGAGAGAAGACAAATTTTACTCAAATTTAGAATCCTGAGCTGCATATGGATCAGTTGACCAGAAGAGGAAATCGAGTTCACCTCCAGCACATTCGGGTCCCAGCCGAACCAAATCCTGCCTCGAGGGGAAAAGTCATAGTTGGAAACCCAACGCCAACTTTCACATAAGCCCCTAGATATATCAGCAAAAAATGGAGCTTTGACTTTAGTCTCAACAATACCAATACAAGAGAGCCGGTTATTCCTAATAAAGGTCCGGATTTCAGCTTGTCTGAGGGGATCAACTAGGCCCCTGATATTCCATATACCAAAAAACGTAGCCATTTGCGAGAAAATTACCTCTGAGAATTCCTAGGCCTCCTCTTTTTAACTTTCTTCGAGGAGGATGGGTCAGAAGTCTTAGTAGGGTAAGATAGGTTGGGCGTTGCACCAGGGGTTGCCATAGCAGCCACTTCCGAGGCATTGGCAGCCATAACACGTGAGCGGGTATTGGGGGGGGGGAAGTGCCAGCAAGTTCTAATTCCCTTGTGTCTTCTGGAGCACTAGATCTGTCCCTTGGTAGCCGTGAGTTAGAGGAGTCTTCAGTAGATAAGTGGGAGTTTAGAGGAGATTCCGCGGTCTGCTAGTTCAAAGGAGAGTCCATAATTTGCTGGTCCAACGAGCCTGCAGGACACGGAACAGTGGAGGAGCTAGGACCAGCCTTAGGATCATTGACATGAGCTATTTCGGTACCATCTAGAGTGGGTTCAGCAGTAGAATTCAAAGCAGTAGGAAGGGGATCATCTTCGCCCAAGACAGAAACCATCTGTGGGTTAGGTGCAGTTTGAAGCTAGATTGAGGCCTTAAAAGGGGGAGGATTGCCTTTTTTCCGACTGACCTGAGTCCAGCCATCAATTCCTTGTGGACGGGTAATATGCTCAGCTCTGTGTTCAGGGCGTTCTTGGGCGCATTCAAAGCCTGATGATCCCGTTTTGTGGCCAAAGATACCACATGAGGAGCACACAAGGGGCTTCCATTCATATTCGATGTTGATAGAGTTCACTTCCCTATCCCACCTGAACTTAACCACGTCTACTCGAGGATTAGTGGCTTTAATCTCTATACAGACACGCGCATAAGAGATTCTGGACATCTGTTCAATTTGCGCATCCACATAAAGTGGTTTACCAATGGCACTAGCAATACGCCCAATACCCACCGGAGACCAAAGGGAGAAAGGAATATCCCTTAGCCTAACCCAAACCGAGATAGAATCCAGCTTACCCTTCTTGAGTTGCATTTTTGGATGCCATTGCTGGAGCATTAGGGTACAACTGAAAATGGAAATAGGACCCATGTCTATGATCTTCCTACGAAAATCAGCATTAGGTACTCGGAAGAAGTAGAAGCCATTTTCATGAAGTTTTACATCAACAACTTGGTCACCCCAGGACTTCTTTATAGCTTCTTCAGTCAGCTTGAACGGAACTTTCTTTCCAATGTAGTTATGTCAACCGACTATACATTCCAGCCATCGCGGACTCTCATCAGTAGCCACCTCCGGAGTTATGTCAACAATGACTTCACCATTCTCCACCATAGGTGAAATATATACTAAGTTGTAACCTTTGGTTAAGACCTTGGCTACATTTGCCCACGATCTGGTCACCGGAGTAGGAATAGGTTGATGACTAATGCTCTGTCTCACATTATTACCTTGGCCTGCTGCATTTGGCCTAGGAACAGACCCACTTGAAGGACCTGCAATGTGGGCATGTCTAAGGGAATTGCGCCGACTTTTAGATCGACCCCTACTCCGACTACGACTAGCATTGCCTCTCTAATTAAATCTTGACCCAAGGGGGGGTCGTTCTTAAGTGGGTTCAAATTACCACCTGTCTCAGCGGTGTTAGAGTTTACCGCATTTCCACCTACCAACTGTAGAGACTCAGCAGCAGGGCAAAGGCCAAGAGAGGGGTTCATAGGTTGCATTTCCATAGGGTCAGATTATCAGTTACCAGAACAAGACCACCAATCAGTCAAACCACATTCGCAGCATATACCCAGAACAGGTTTAGCTACAGTATACCAACAACAGCCCAGCATAAATGCATCTGCCAACTACCAAGTTCAGCTTACGACTGAAGAGAGGAGGTCGAACAGAGCAAACCTTCCAAAAGAGTGGCCTTCCTCCAAAGGAGCAGTCCAAAAAGATGAAGAACACCAAGCGGAAGAGACGCAACCAGAGGACAATTAGATCTGTAGATTCATCCTCAGCATATGGAGATAAAGGGAACCCGTTGGAGAGGATGAAGAGGGGGGTTCAGAGAGCCTAGTCTCCAAAAATCAGCTCCAACGATCACCTGAGACAGCCGGAATCAGAAGCAGCAGATCAGGTGAACAGTACCTTCGCGAGCACCATTAGAGAGCATTTCTGCCCAGTGAACAGTGTTCCGAGATGGTGAATCCTATTGACTTATTCAAAAAAAGTTATTCTAAACCTATCCTAACATGCATCGTTATCTTCTAATAAAATTAATTCAAATCCTAACTAATCTTTTTTTTTTAATTTTCTTTTTAAAAGAAATAAAGCAAATAGACAAATAACCACCACGATCAAAACCAATCCATGCGATCTGCAAGATTTGTTTAATTGTCTTTGAATTAGCGAAACGATATAAACCGGCGATCATATCCATGTGGTTATGGATATTGATGGAAGGCAATCCGTTTGAATTTGGGAACAAAATAAAATCTACTATCGTATCCAAATAGTTATGGATAAGATAGAGATTTTCCGTGCCACCGAGTATCGTATCTCCTGGTTGAGATCGGATAGTCGTCCCGATACGTTATCAAGTTAGGAAAGTTTCCTAACTTTGGGTGATTTTTAAATATTTGCTGATATCACATATGCACCCAAAGATTAACAAAAATTCATAATAGATGACAATATCACCCATATCATGTAATGAAATATTCAAAACGATATCAGATGAGATCGTTACCTAATTTGCGGATAGTTTCCAAATTCAAACTTGCAGATTGGGATGAGCGATGCCCGATGGCGGCGCAAGGGCAACTCGGCTAGGCGCTGGGCTCACGGACGACGGCAGCAACGACGACGTCGATTTGGGGGCAAACTGCTGGAGTTGTTGTGGACGTTGCTGTGGTCGGCGAGACTTGTGGCTCGGCAAGGCTCACGGCGGTATCTTGGAATTGGACTCCCTAACTTTAGTGGTCAGCAAAGCAAAAGAGTGGTGGAACGTAGATAACCTGCAAGAAAGAAAAAAAACAATCTTTTTCTTCTGTCTTTTATTGCTCCTTTATGCCCCTCCCTCTCTTCGTACCTTGCATGGACTAATAGCCGGACTACAAGGAACTTCAAGGACGCTTGTGGAATTTTGCGCACGTTGCAACAAAACAAACACACCAGGAGGAACGTAGGGATTGGACTGGAAACTCGTTGGCTTGACTAGTGCAGGGCTGGACTGGAGACTTGACGACAAAGAAGAGTCTAGCTATAGCGGCACGGGACCGTCAAGGGTAGCAGCTCAACTACTTCGTCAATGACATCAAAGGATCCCAGTCTCGGGGGCAGCAGATTGTGTGGAGCTTCGCGGCTTCGTCGTCGATGAGAAGGCGCTGAGTTGGGTCACTGTTTTATGGCAACAGCAGCGGTGGGGATCGTTGTTGAGCAACAGTGGCAGCAAACTACTCACAGCCACAGGTTTGGCTGTGAGCGGGCGACGCGGGTGCGGGCACCAGGCAGCGTGGCCATGAGGCGGCGCTTTCTCACTCTTGCTCTTTAGTCTCGCTATTTCCTCACGTGTATCTCGTGCTCTCTCTGAAAATCCTGATCTTGAAAATTATGAGAGCCCCCCTTGATTATGACGCATAACAACATATTTATATGACAATCCTAGGTTAATTGGCCGGGCTTCCTAGTCCTAATGGGCTTTGACTTAGGTTTTATCATTTAATTTTCACTTAATTACAAATGGGCTAAATTAATTCGGGCTGATTTAAGCTCAAATTAAAACAACCAAAGCCTTTTAGACTTGTGAATTTCAATTCGGCCCCCCAATCCTTGAGTGAGCCGAGTGCTCGAGCTCAATCTACGCGATGAATTTTCAGTTTTCTCGCCACCGCCGGTCTGATACGGAATACAACTAACCTATATAAACTTAAACTATATGCTATGCAATTTTAATATTTTTGTTTAGGGGTTAAAATTTAATCCCTAATTTTCTATGCAATGAACGACTAATTAGATCTCCAAAATTTAGGTGTCAACACCCACTAAGTTGCTAATGGTCACCAGCAAATTTACTACAGGATACAACAAAGTCTCGATGAGAATACTAAATAGCAATTCTAGTATTTCTCCAATGTCTCTCTACGAAACAATTCGAGAAGATGGCTATGTTTTTTAGGAATGAAAATCTCGAAAATAAAAAGCATTCTGTTATGCCAAAAACCGACGAGAATATATAAACACATTTTAACGAACAATGGCAACTTTTCGGTAAACGGTTAAAATAAACAAACACAACTCTTCGGTCGACAGTTTATAATTGAAAAAGGTATGCTGCCGAAAGGGTATATGAAAAGACACGAAAATTCGAAATTAAAAAATTAAAATAATAATTTTTTTTTTTACGAATTCTGAATTTCATAATTTCCAAAAATTCCAAAATGAATAAAGACACCCTTCCGACTAATAACAGTCATAAAGAAAGCACATCACATAAAAAAATAAGAACAAAGTAGAGGATTAGGCTAATTAATCCGCATGCGTGCAAAATGCTAAGTGCGCCTAATAATCGCGCCTCCGCACCCGAATATTATGGCATATGCTTCTTTTGAACACACAAAAAGAAGCCCACACTTATAAACAAGCCTACTTCACTCCATCTTTTCTATGTGGGACATAGAAAATCCATTTTTGTTTGTTTTACAAATAAACTTCCAACAATCCCCCACTTTGTTTGTAAAACAAAGATTTCACATGAGAATAAAATTTTTTTTAAAAAAAATTATATATATATATATATACAAACAGCCAAAATCTCAATGAGATTAAATATACATACATAAAGGTCTCTTTCGAGTTAAAGCTTTACTTAGTACAAGTACCTCAAGACTCTATCAAAGTGACAAGTAGCTCGGCTTTAAACTTTTAAATAATAGAATCAGATATACCGCACATATACTAACCTCTTGTTTTAGTGAGAAATTCTATATTACTTAGCACTATTATGGCCTTGTGCTTGATCCTATTTCATGAGCTCTCTAGAAAGCAATCCTAACTTTCATAAGAAGCAACACCACTTCTAAACTCATATAGGTGAAGTATTTATCATGTGTTTTTGTTACTATTAACACATTACATATTTGTACAATACTTCATTAAGAATTCAATTCAACCTTCAAACCGTAACAGACGATACTGACTTCTCATATCAGGGCTAGCGTCAGTATCAAACAATCACTTTTCAGTAACTTGTTTTTATCCATTAAACTTTGTAACTAGTGATGTTCTAAAAAAAGATCGGATTACCATTACTAGCGATTTTAATTAAAGGGTTTCGGCCCCATTTCTTGTGAGGTCATTTTTACCATATCTCTTGATAATGCCTTTGTCAAAGGATCAGCTAAATTATTACTTGACCTCACGTAGACAATTGTTATGGTACCATCTTTAATCAATTGTCTCACAAACTCATGCCTTAAGCTAATATGTCTAGACTTCCCATTGTAGGTGCTACTATAAGCTCTTGCCAAAGTAGCCTGACTATCACAATGGATAGAAATGGAAGGCATAGGACTAGGCCATAATTTGATATCCAACAATAAATTCTTAATCTACTCAACCTCTTTCCCAGTTGCCACTAAAGCAACAAATTCTGACTCTATAGTTGAGTGAGTTATACATGTCTATTTCTTGCTCGCCCAAGAAAGAGCACCTCCACCTAGAGTGAAAACCCATCCTGAAGTGGAATGTTTATCACCCACACTTGTAATCCAACTAGCATCGGTGTATCCTTCTAATACAGCTGGATAATTACTATAGAACAAGCATAAATTTTTTGTTCTCTTAAGATAACCAAAGATTCTAGCAATAGTTTTCCAATGTTACATATTTGGATTACTAGTGTACCTACTCAACTTGCACACAAAGTAAGCAACATAAAGTCTAGTACAATGCATCGCATACATTAAAGACCCTATAGCACTCGCATATTCAAGTTGTGCTACAACCCTACCAGTATTATAATTTAATTTAATACTGGAATCAAATGGAGTACTTATGTCCTTGAAATCAAGATGTTGAAATTTATTTAATATTTTTTCAATGTAATCGCATTGGCTCAAAGAAAAACCCCCCACTATGTTTTTTAACTTTAATACCTAAGATAGTATCTACTTCACCCAAGTCTTTCATTTTAAACATGGAAATTAGATACTTCTTAGTCTCAATAATTTCAATCATATTTGTTCCAAAGATAAGCATATCATCAACATATAAGCACACTAAAACATCATAGTCTTTAGTGAATTTAGAATATATACACTTATCAGCACTATTGTGTGAGAAACCATTAGACAATATGACTGAATCAAATTTCTCATGCTACTGCTTAGGAGCTTGCTTAAGTCCATAAAGAGACTTAATCAATTTACATACTTTCTTTTCATTTCCAGGAAGAACAAAGCCTTCCGGTTGTTCCATGTAAATTTCCTCATTTAAGTCTTCATTCAAGAAAGGAGTCTTGACGTCCATTTGATGAACACAAAGATCATAAATGGAAGCTAGAGAAAAAAGTATTCGAATAGAAGTTATACGAGCTACAGGAGCATACGTATCAAAATAATCTATTCCTTCCCTTTGTCTATACCCTTTGGCCACCAATCTAGCCTTAGAAGTTTGGATAGAACCATCAGAATTGTATTTCCTCCTAAAGACCCATTTACATCCAATAGGCTTGGATCCTTTCGGTAAATCAACTAACACCCAAGTATTGTTGGACATAATTGAGTCCATTTTATCATTTACAGCTTCTTTCCAAAAAGAAGCATCTCTAGAAGACATAGCATCACTAAAACATTTAGGATCATCTTCTAAATTTAATACTATAGGGTATTTATTTATCACATTATTTTCTCGGTCTCCTTCAACAAGGAAAACATTAGTAATAAAGTTTGGACCTAAGTCCTTTGACTTCCTAGCTCTAGTGCTTTTTCTCAGTTCAGTCATGTCCTTAGAATCATTTGTCTCCTTCTCATGAGAATCTACTTGAGTCTCTACAGGTTTTGAATTATTTTCAATAATTTCACAATCCGTTGAACATTTATTCTCAAAAAATTCAACATCTCTCGATTCTACAATGACATTGGACTCTACGTCAAGAAGCCTATAAGCTTTACTGTTTTCAGCATATCCAATGAAAATACTTTTGATTTCTCTAGGACCAAGTTTAGTTCTCTTGGGGTCCGGTACCCGGTAGTATGCCAAACACCCCCACACTTTAAAGTATGACAAGTTTGGTTTTCTACCCTTCCATATTTCATAAGGACTTATGTCATTTCTCTTGGATGGTATTCTATTATGAATATGACATGCAGTAAGCAATGCTTCTCCCCAAAGATTAATTGGTAGCTTTGAATTTGAAATCATACAATTAACCATTTCTCCGAGGGAACGATTTTTCCTTTTAGCCAAACCATTTTGTTGTGGAGTGTATGGTGCCGAAACTTGATGAATGATACCATGTTCTTCACAAAATGAAGAAAATTCATTCAAGAAATATTCTCCACCTCTATATGAACGTAAAACTTTGATTTTCCTTTCCAATTGATTTTCTACTTCAGCCTTATATTTCTTGAACATGGTAAAAGCTTCATCATTCGTCTTCATAAGATAAACATATAAATATCTGATGTAGTTGTCCACAAAGGTAATAAAATACCTTTTACCACCTCAAGTTAACATGCCATTGAATTCACATATATCTTTTTTTTTTTTTGGTAAGGAGAGAGATTGAATTCACATATATCACTATGCACCAATTCCAATAAATTCGAATTTCTTGTGACACTAGGAAATGGTTTCTTAGTTAATTTAGACTTAGCACATATTTCGCATTTATCGATGTCACCATTGAAATTTATCAAGTCTAAATTTTTCATATTCTTTAAATAACGAATATTTATATGTGCCAACCTACTATGCCATAAAGATAAAGACTCAACAATGTAAACAGAAGTAGAAATTTTATTATTGATACTTAGTTGATACATGCATCATTGGCATAGCCCTTTCCAACAAACAGCCCATTCTTTGACAAGATAACCTTGTCGGATTCAAACAAAACCCGAAACCCCCTTTTACAAAGTAAATCAACAGAAACTAGGTTCTTCCTAATTTTGGGTATGAACAACACATTAAGAAAAGTAATCTTCTTTCCAGAAGTGAAGTCTATTTCCACCGTGCCTTTGCCAGCAATCTTTGCAATAGCATTATTCACCATCAAAACCTCTTAAACATTTGTGTCAATAGTCTCTTCAAATTGCTTGAACAAGTATTTGTCCTTGCACACATGGACTATGGCACCAGAATCTAACCACCAACCGGACTGGACAGTAGTAGAGTTGACTTCAAAAATCATTGCCATCGAATTATTAAATTCGGAAATTTTCATGTTTGAGAACATGATTGAAATCATGGCCACATAGTTTTCTTCAACTAGATTCGCATCTGCCTTTACTTGTGGAATGTTCTTGTCCTTTGACATGCTCTTGCGATGAATGCATTCCTTAGCAAAGTGCCCCTGCTTGCCACAAACAAAACAACAACCCTTCTTCTTCTTTTGTGTCTTCTTAAATTTATGCCCATTCTTTACTTTTAAGTTCTGGCTGAATTTTCGCTTTCGGTCCACAATATTTACCTTGGAGTCATACAAAACAAAATTATCACATAAACGTGACTCTTTCTCAATTCGAAGGTGTTTTTCTATTTGCTCCAGGGAAATGTCCTCAGACTTGTGCATCAGCCTTTTTCCATATTCTTTCCAAGTTGGGGGCAATTTTGCAATAATTGCTCTGACTTGAAAGGCTTTTAGAATTTCAATTTTGAGGGTACGAATTTTGTTGACAAGCACTTGTAATTCGTGGACTTGTTCCAACAAGGGCTTAGTATCAATGAATTTGAAATCAAAATACTTTGCGATCAAATACTTATTGGTACCTTGCTCCTCCGCTTTGTACTTGAATTCCAGTGCGTTCCAAATTTCTCTGGCCAACTTCATCTCGGTGAATAAGTCATACAATCTATCAGACAATGTATTCAGAATATGTCCATGACATAGCAATTCGTCCTCCTCACGTTTTCTCTTTTCCTTGTTAACCCTTTCAACGGCTTCCGCACTTGGCTGTCCTCCCTCAATAATAGGCTTCGGATCTTCAATAGGCGCCAATTTTGGATCCAAAATGTAGGATATCTTCAGGGCAGTGAGTAGGAACATCATCTTGTCCCTCTAGCGAACAGAGTTGTTCCCATCGAACCGGTCCAGTTTGACCATGTCTTGGTTCATGATTTTGATTGTCTCTGACTCCATTGTTGAACAAAATAATTCCTTAAAATTGTTGGAAAATTGACTTTGAAAATGGGTAGAGTAATGAAGTGAGACTTTGAGGCTTGATACCACTTTCTTTAAGGAATTATTTGCCCCACTAAGTTGTTAATGGTCACCGGCAAATTTCCTCCGGTATACAATAAAGTCTCGATGAGAATACTAGATAGCAATTCTAGTATTTCTCCAGAGTCTCTCTACGAAACAATTCAAGAAGATGGCTGTGTTTTTTAGGAATGAAAATCTCGAAAATAAAAAGCATACTATCATGTCAAAAACTAACGAGTATATATAAACACATTTTAATGAACAATGGCAACCTTTCGGTAAATGGTTAAAATAAACAAACGCAACTCTTCGGTCGACAGTTTATAATTGAAAAAGGTATGCTGCCGAAAGGGTATATGAAAAGACACGAAAATTCAAAATTTAAAAATTAAAATAATAATAATATTTTTTTATGAATTTCGAATTTCATAATTTCCAAAAATTCCAAAATGAACAAAGACACCCTTCCAACTAATAACAGTCATAAAGAAACCGCATGACAAAAAAAAATAAGAACAAAATAAAGGATTGGCATAGTTAATCCGCGAGCGTGCAAAATATGCCCCTGCACACGAATATCATGAGTCTAGCCCATAACTCATATGCCTCCTTTGATCGCACAAAAAAAGAAGCCCACACTTATAAACAAGCCTACTTCACTCCATCTTTTCTAGGTGGGACATAGAAAATCCACTTTTATTTGTTTTACAAACAAACTTCCAACAGATATAACTATGTGATCGTGTCAGCCACGCATCGTCATGAAGCCACCTTATATAATCATCTGCCAAGGGTGCTACCAAATATCCAATGGTGATCTGTGCGGGGTCTCAAAAAGCACATTAGCACCGGTTTCGACTGCATCTGGAGTTTCTCCTTGCCCGTTTGCTCATCGTCCTTTGCTTTGGAGTTCTCGGACGGATGGACCTGAACCCAAGCAAGAAATTCCCCTCTAACAAAGTTTGTTCGAGTTTTAAGCAGGTGATATGTCATAGAACCATGAGCTGATGAGCAGGATTTGAACCCCGCAGAATCATTTGATCCTGCTTTGCTTATTCTGCAAACAACTCAAAGTATAATTCGTGGGAATAAACTAATTGAGAATGATATAAACACAGAGCTAGAAATTGCAGAAAAAGAACATATACTCCACGAATATTCCCGTCCAATAACAAAAGGGCATGCCATCTGCTATACCCAAGAAATCGTGAAGCAGCTTTGAGAACTAAAAGGCAAGGTTCTAAAGATTTTAGAGTGAATGGATGTACGATTCGTATGGTTGGAGAAAAATGAGAAAACTATGTTTCTTTTCTGGTGCTTTCATGGCAGCCTCAGCAACTGCCTTCCTGGCTTTAATCTCAGCAACAATAGCACCGGTATCAGTTTCGTCGAGTTGCCGCAGCCCATGCTCTCTAGTAACAACAGCAATCTCTATGTTCTTCCCCCCACTTTCTACAACTTAATTGCCCGATAAAAAGTCAAGTCATATCAGAGCCAATCAAATTGTTCACATTGACAATTCAAAACATCGTGCTCAAGAACATGAGCTGTCGTCATTGCACAAGAAGAACAGATCGCAAGTGAGGGAAGGAATGATCGGAGGAAACTTTCATTGTTCTAACCACTTCAATGAACTAGTGAAGCTTGCTCTCACTGAGAGCTCTATTTATTGTTTAAGAAGTTCAGATGCATTTGAGAAGTCACAATTGCATGAGCCTTTACCTCTATGACTAGTAGCAAATACAGTACTGATAAACGGCAACTATGGCCTACAAACAATTTATCATTGAATATTTACTATCATGTTAACATCATTGGGCAGACTGGACATTTGACTTCTAGACTGAACTCATACATGAAGCAGCATCTCATCGGGTCAACATAAAGATTCATCCATGCATAGAATGTGTTTCCTACAACCTCTTCAGATGACTAGGCATAGGTTATCATGCTATTTTGACACCATTTCGTCTGCAAAAGGCAGGAAGACGTAAAAGCTCAAACACTTGACCTAGGATGATCTATTGCGACCCAGCTGCAACCAAATCATCTTCAAGCAAAAAAAAAAGGTGCAATCAAGCATCACTTACTCCAAGTACCAGAAGAAGATCAATCCACTTATCATTTTATTACCGTTTAAAATTTCAACACTAGCCAATTACATTGCATCATTCCAGAAAGGAGACAGTGTTGCGGAAGCTAAGCGATCGAACAATAAAATTGACAGAATAAGAAAATAGATCAGACAACAAATTTACGTGGTTCGGTCGTAGTGACCTACGTCCATGGGGAGAGCGGCACGGAATTCCACTAAAGATCAAGCGATACGATGGAGATTACAATCACACTCGAGTCACTCAAACACTCTCGGTGTTTCCCAAATCCCAATTACACCCAATAACTCACATAGTGTTTAGCCCCATAATTCCTCACGAAATAATCTCTCAATCTCGCAAAAGAATTGTACACAAATCTTAATACAAGATTTAATCGCTACGAACACTTGAACTCTTGATGTAATTCCACGAGCAAAATCACGAATCCACAACCAAGCACTCACTTGCGGAGCGGCGCTT
Source organism: Syzygium malaccense (assembly GCA_031216405.1). Classification (NCBI taxonomy): domain Eukaryota; kingdom Viridiplantae; phylum Streptophyta; class Magnoliopsida; order Myrtales; family Myrtaceae; genus Syzygium; species Syzygium malaccense. Next base: position 22,898,432 of record CM062259.1, on the reverse strand, counting down.
CAAGAAGTCTTTACTTCACGTTTTTATCAACAACAGCACGCCCAAAGTGCCCACTGAATATATTTATAGCCAAAAGAAGAACACCTTCAGAAGCCCTCGTCAACATGGATTAGGAAATCATGTTATTCGGTCAACTAGTCAAAATTTGAACTTTCGTGTTTTGACTTTTCTTTGGCCGACTTCAAGTAGTGTTTCCTTCCTTTCTCTGACACAATTGGACTTTCTTTTTTTTTTTTTGGTAAGAACAATTGGACTTTCCTTTTTTGTCCTTCTATTTCACGATTCGGACTCCAATGTGAGAATAGCAAAATTGATGTGTCCGTATATTTCCTGTTACTCGATTTCGGACATCCGCAAAATATTCAATTCAGAATATTTAATAATTAATCTCGGATCGGATTTCGTTTATCGGGCTCAAACTCGAGACATATTTTCAACAGACAGTATTGTCTAACTAACTACTGATATTTCACGTAAGCATTCAGGAAGCACCTACACAAAGCTTGAAAAAAGAAGAGACACTCAGTTGCGTGCATCTGACTTCAGAGATAGCAGAGTCCTAGCACCCTTCCCATGTGAGAAACTAAACGAAATGTATTGTTACAGTCACTTCCATAGGACATCCAAATATATGAATATGAATATGATACCTCAAACTTAAACCAATATAGAACAATGAGCCCGGCATCCCAAAAGCATACCTGATATATCCAAGGGCCTAGAGTAACATAGCTGAAGGAATCAATTTTGGTTGAGGCTAATGGAACAAACGTTGCCGTATGTGTTATGGACCATAAGACAATTGTGTAACCCTTTGAAGAACATTTCCCTGGTTTATAGGGCTTTTCTTAAAATCAAAAGATACAAAGTCTTCCATGATCTGAACTGAACCTTACAAAACCGTCCTTCATCCTCATTAGGTGTTCACATCTCCTCGTAGCAGAGAAAAGAGAGAAGCATTTCTCCAGGCAATTGAATCTGAGACAGCTAATATTATTATAATAGAAAAAGGGAAGCAGCAGACATCGTCAACTCAAAGGGAACATACGCTATAGCTAAATGCAAGAAGAACAGATGAAGGGACATAATTCAGTACCGAAACGACAGCAAGAACTGGAGCTTTATTAACTTTATCAGAAGTAAATGTTGAAGCCTCTAATCCACCATCACCATATACAGCAAAGTAAATTCAACTAAGAAAAGTTCATATTTTGTACACATAAAAAGAAGCGGCAAACCTGAATGTTTCATATAATCTTCATGGATACAACAAATATATAGACTGACCAGAAGACACGTTTGCTCAAGACCTATTCAACATTAGCTAAATGATCATTTTGTCACAACAATTTAACCACTAAAACATTCTCTAGACCAACTCCTAGCCGATAGATTTGCAAATGGCTTAATTGATTCAAGCATCCAAGTAATTGGACGCAACATCATATCATCTCAAAGGGCAATATAAATTGCATAAAATTACCACGAGAACTACTAGTACAATGACAACAAACTTAGTTCATTGAAGAATGTAAATGAAAACAAAAAACTTTCATGTAAAACACGAATTTCCAGCTTACAGTCTCTTGTCCGGAGGTTTCTTGATAGTTCTTCTCCAAATATTGCCTTATCGAGTTTGAGTTTCTACCAGTTGCGTTGGCTTTCCAAGCTGAAAATGTCCCTGATGGATTTGTCTGATATAGAGACGGGACCCCAGTGTATAGATAAAAAACCTGCAACCAGGTTTGACAGGCCAAACGGTCTGACACCACAACTTTGCGCATACTTCTGCTGTAGACCTGCTGTCTAGCTGTTATGTATTCAACCATAACGGGAACCTCTACTGTAAGTATATGACTCTGACATTCCATGCGTGCCCTATTTATCAAGACACGTGCATCTCCTATCAACCCAGCATAGGCCAATGCAATGTGATCATCCGAGGACACCATCTTCCTAACTGTTCTGTAGACAAAAATAAATGGAAGATTTGAGCATGAGTTGCTGATGCTCCAGATCATTTACAGAATTATGGTTCAGGAATTTAAAATGGAGTGAGAAAAATCACTTCATTGCACTGTGACAATGGAACTGACAGTTTCTCTTAACCCCCAAAGAATGATATGACTAGAAGCAATGCGGCACAATAGAACTAACATTTCCTAACAATAAAAAGCATGGCTTGGCGAAATAAAACACGAAATGGAAGAGAACCATGTGGCTACAAGGAAAATCCACACGGAACCATTTACAGTCTCATGAAGCATTCTCAAGCTCACAAGAAGCAATATTCATGGTTGGCTTTCAGAAAAGTTATGCATATTGCAAACCACAAAATTCAGAAATACGATCAAGATCCTCTTCATAGTAGGGCATTCGCATTTGGTCCTTCACAGGGTACCCTGAATCATCGAACCAATGAAGGTGTCAACTTAGGCCCACTTTATGCTACATGATCATGAACCTGGTCCGGAAAGTGCAATGGCAACTGACAGCAAAAATTAGCTCCATCCCTTTTATTGGATCATTAAGCTCTGTGTAAGCAAAACTGCTGAATTAAAACATTCAGTGTACACATATGAGAAGCCAGCATTCCACATCCGTTGCTGAGTAACTGTTGCTCTTCACCCTGGCATCGCCATCAGGTTATTTCTGTTCCAATTAAGTTTTGGAGTTCTATTGTCGATTGCGTGTCCAGCTAGTTTTGTGTTGAAAGAACAACACTGAAGTTAACCACGTTATCGGAGCCTTTTGGTGTCGTAACTGAAGAATGCAAGGTTGTAGTTGCCCAGTATGGGAAGACCATTATTCAGATGCTTTTAGTAAAGGAAGAACCACACAAAACATGCTCAGGGATTGGATTATGTTCTCGAGGGGTGGGTCAGCATGGACATTGAGAGTGTTGTGGATGAAAAATGTGTATGATAAGAGAGTTCTACTTGTGAAATAGGTGAGCACTTTCTCTGCCTCATCACCATTGATTTAGCCGTAATCGCTAGAGCTTCAGTATTTTTAGCAAGAAAACAACAATCAAAATGCTGGTATCAACTCCACCCTGGCCAACAATACATGACCCAATCACTATACGCACGATCAAATCACTATAACCGAATCATGACATACGTAGCTAGCGCAGACTACAATCCCATGCAAAACCCCCTAATCAGACTTACCAACTCACATGCACACATTTTTCAAGCTTTGAAATTAGAGGCGGCATAGGAAACAGAGACTTGTCTGGCGAAATTCGGGAACGTGAGCAAGGGGACAAATCAAAAGGTGAATGCAGCTGGAGTCCTGGAGCTTGGCGGTGGGTATATTCTTGAAGCGGAGGACAATGCAGTCGGAGCTGCAGATGCCAAAAGGCGGCATTGCCCTTGCGAACAGTTACTGTCAAGGACCCTGAAATTCCCACGTTCTTGAAAAACATGTTCCCGAGCTCATTGAGCTAGCTTCGAGCTCTCATAATGTTGGACATTTAACTCTGAGCCCGCCTTATCTTTCGGATTCGGGTTCAAGCTCCAAGAAAGCTAGAATTTTTAGTCTTGGTTTCATCTCACCTCCTCGATCATAAATTTCATCTCTGACTCCCTTCAACAAAGATTAGTCCTTAAAATGCAATCTAAAGGCTGTGTGAATGCAAAATTATATTTCTGTCCCGGGGTCAAGGTTATCCTTAATGACTAAGTGGAGTAACAAAAATTTAAGTGTTAATAACTGTTGGGGTATCACAAGGAGAAATGGAAAAGGGTGGGTAGGTAATTAGTATTTGGTGGCAATTATGTCATTAATGAGGGGATTTGTAGACTTGCGTTTGACCAAAAAGTGAAAATCTCAATTAAGGAATCGAATCAATGAATGTTATGGAAATGGTTCTTTGTTGACTATGAACAGGAATGTATGGCTGTTAAAGTAAAGGGTAACTATATCACAAAAAACTCCAAATTGATAAACTTGTGATAAATTTATCTCAAACTAATTTTTTGATCATCAAAAATCTTAAACTGGTACATCTATGACAGATTTACTCTAAACTAAGTTTTTGACCATCAAAAACTTCTAATTGATAGATTTATTACAAATTTACTCTCCGTTAAATTAGATTAGTATCATAACAAATCACAAAATGATACACCTGTAACAGACGGAGGGTAAAACCCTAAACTGTTATACTCATCAACTGTCACGTATCATCCAACTCAAAAATTTGACGGTAAAATTTAACGGAAACTGATAGAGGGTAAAATTGTCGTAGGTGTATCAGTTTGGGATTTTTCAAAAAATTAGTTTGGGGTAAATTTATCACAAGCGTACTAATTTGGGGTTTTTTGTAATATTAACCGTAAAGTAAAGTTCAAGTACTAGTAATTAAAGGTTGCAAGAATACTAAAAGATACAGGAATTAAAAAGGGATAATGACATAAATAGTTCTTGAACTTTGGCTCAACGTGCAATTTAGTCCTGAATTTTTTATTTATTCAATGTGGTCCCTGAACTTTAACTCAATATTCAATGTGGTCCCTAAACTTTTAGTTTGTTCAATGTGGTCCCTAAACTTTTGATACATGTCCAATTTAGTCCGTAAATTATATGAAAATGTACAATATTATCCCTAAACTTGAATTAATTGAAGGGTTATATTGAATATTTTTATAAAGTTCAGGAACTATATTGAATATGTACCAAAAGTTCAGGGACTACATTGAACATTGGATTAACGTTCAAGAATCACATTGAATATCGGGTTAAAGTTTAGAGACTACATTGAATAAATTAAAAGTTTATGGAATAAATTGCACATTTAGTCAAAATTAATGGACTATTTATGTCATTTTCCCAATTAAAAATGCTGAAAGGATTAAATTTGCAGGAAAATAAAGACACAAGTAAATGTGCATAAGAACAGATGTTTTGTTGTTGATTGATTAGGATTTGCAAATATTACAACATGGGCTTTTATATCCCAGTATCATTGGTTATTTACGAACAGATATGGATTTTGAATCTAGAACAACTTTCTAGTACTATCTATAGTTTTGATAAACAGTTATGCTTTCAAGATTTTAAACATGATCCTCTATCATTTAACAAAGCTTATCCACTAGAAGTTACAAATTCCGAGTTTATAGGCATAACAACCTACCAATCATGAGTTCATGTCAATCCACCTTTTTCGTCTTCGACTGATGTGTTGGCAAACCTTTGTTTTGTTCATAACTGACACTGCTTTATCACTTAGCAAAATTTTGCTATTGTTTATTGTCAATTGCTGTATTGGTCGATTTCCTTCAAGTTGTTAACTGTTTCATCCATCAATTTCCTGCAATTTGGCAATTGGTGAAGAATTTCTTCGATAACCTCTGCACTAATCTTACCATCATGTTGTATCAACATCATGCACTGTCGATGAGCTTATAGCTTGCCGATTGTTTTATTCATTGATGACTTCCATATTGACAAAACTTCGCTCTCATTGATAGAGCTTGCTACTCGCGGATATCAACAAAGAGTTGGTCATTTTCAACAAAGAATTGGTCACTTTCTTAAGTCAACAAGGTAATATGCATCCAATGGCGTGTTAGGTTGTCATGAGAGACAGCTGCGGCAGATGATGACAGGTGCTTTGCTTCTTCAGTCTAATTATGTGATTCGTAAAGTATAGAATTAATATACACTTTAATTATATGAACTTATGTGATGAGGCAACAAATATGAACCTTAATTAAGTCGATCAGCGGCTTGTAAGGAAGGGCTTATCATGATGTTCAAATCGAATCTCCAGAACGTCATATTAGATATTTTACTTTCTAAGTTTTGTCGTACACGTGTAAGGGCGTGAAACAAATGAAAATACCACATTGATCGTTTGGGAGTAAAAAGGAACAAAAACTTAACTGGCTAATTGACCCCTAAATTGACGACTTAGAAGTTAATTAACAAGCTCAAATTCTGGGCTTCCTCGTGGATCTCTCCATTATGGAGGTATTGGAGTGCTACCGTGTGTTCTTTTAACATTGATATCAACGCCGATGATTGATATGGGAGCCCTCCAATGTGTATTGATATGTGGAGTAGACAAAAAATCTCATGAATCTGCAAGTTTTCAAGTGAAGGTAGATTAAAGTTAAATATGCTAATGGTCTCAAGTTTTGCAGTCTCGCTTGGGTCTCCTTATTACGTAGGTGTTTCGCCGAAAAGGACGATGAAATACCTTTCGAGATACAGATCGATCAAATACAAACCGACAAAGGTCGCAAAGGGTGTTTTGTTGATTCTTGGATAAGAAATGTAAACGACGAGAAAATTAAAAGTACTGAGACTGGGAACAATCGTTGTCGGCCATGTAAAAGATACAAGAAAGTCCATCCAGCTGCTACGCCCGCGTCTCCGAAAGGAACTTTCTCCTTGCCCTTTCCTAGAATGAACGGGAAGGCGGCTAGGCTTGACTTGCGTAGTGCGAGCAATGATGATGGTCTGCCTTGGCAATTTATACTGCCCGTATGCAGCCAGCAACCACTTTGATATCTTACGTTCCCCCCGTAAGAGATAAACCGGAAATAAAATCGAATGACTGATGTTCCTGGGTTGATTAGCAGTTCTGCGCACATATTACAATTCAATTATTTATAACTACAATATAAAAGTCAAAAGCATATAATGAGAAAACTACACAAGCTACACATGGCTTCCACGATCCAGCACGACTTATCTACAAATAGTTAAACTTGAAATTATCGACTCTGCTGCAGCCACATTGCCTTCTCTTCTTCAGTGGTTGCCATCTTTCATAACTGCATCCGAGACTGCTAGCAATTACCAATTTCTTTCGCTCCAACACTCGATCACACCATTAACAATCATGTTGTGTTAGAGCTGGACTCACTTATCAACGGACTGCATCTTACCGGCTAATCATCTTCGACACTTAGCCACTTGCGTTACCATAGTTGGTCTAGCAAATCCTTATAGGTTTGACCACCGATTCTTCACATTAGGAACACTTTATTGGGACCAAAGGTATTTGACTTCTGATGCACTTTGCTTCAACAGAAGTTTCAAATGCACCACTAGGATTCTGCAAAACACTCAAGACGTAGGTCAGGGAGTTGTGAGACTTGTCCTGTGCCAAGGCACCACGTGAAATAAGAGCCTTGAGACCAGCCGCGGAGGAGATTTAGCTACAACAACTACCATAGAGTCGTGGCATGTGCTGTTGCCTGATGAGTCGCTATCGTCAAATTCCACGGTCCCTTGCTCTCGGATCGAATGCCATGCGCCGCGTGCAAGGCATAGCCTTAAAAGGATCTGGCACTACTCTCGAATTAAAGAAAATGACAAACAAAAGCATCAAGAGGTCTCAACAGAGTCATCATGTGATCTATCTATCTGTTCGGTTTTCTTAAAACTTTTGATCTAACAATTCAATCTAACAATCAATCTATCAATGAAAATTTTCAATTTGGGGTCCAAAGTGAACCCATTTTCTCAAAATGGGGTCTCAAGTGCAATCAGTCTCAAAATGGGGTCTCAAGTGCCCAATCAGTCTCAATTTGGTACCTGAATTCGCCGGCCGGCCAAATAGTCACCAGCGGCGAATTTTTTTTATTGATCTGGTGGCCGGTACTGTAATTTTTTACTTTTAAATTTTTTTTTCTTTTTTCTTTTGATTTTTTTTTCTCTTCCCTCCGCCGGCCCCGGCTATGGCTGGCAGAGGCTGCCCTCACCAGCGTCGGGGAGGGCCGCCCCGGCGAGGGCTGCCCAGCCTTCCCCAACGGCCCTCACCTGACGTCGCAGGCAAGGGCGACCCTTGCCCTTGCCGATGTCAGGAAAGGCTGGGCGGCCCTCGAACGACACCTGCGAGGGCAACCCTCGCCTGGGCAGGCGAGGGCGACCCTTGCCCTCGCCGTCGTCAGGGAAGGCTGGGTGGCCCTCGCCCGACGCCGGCGAGGGCGACCCTCGCCGAATCCCACTCAGCCTCCTCAGCTCCTCCTCCGACAGCCTCAGCTCCGCTAGCGTGGGCGCCGCGGCCCCCTTCTCTTCCTACCTCCTCCTCTCCCTCTCCAGTTCCCTCTCCTTCCTCACCTTCCGCCTCAAGTCGTTGTACCTCTCCACAAAGCTACCCGAGCTGGGCTCGGGGACGGGGTTCTCAGGCGTGCTCTAGCTCGTGTCAATCGTGTGGCCGATGCGGTGTCCTCGCCGGATATAGCGAGGGTCGCCCTCACTGGCGTCGGGCAAGGACCGCCCAGCCTTCCCTAACGTCGGCGAGGGCAACCCTCGCTTGGGCAGGCGAGGGTCGGCCCTCGCCCACCCAGCTGAGGCGAAGGCGGCCCTCGCCTGACGCCGGCGAGGGTCGCCCTCGCCTGCCCAGGCGAGGTTTGCCCTCGCCGACATCGATCGAGGGCTGCCCAGCCTTCCCCAATGTCGACGAGGGCAAGGGTCGCCCTCGCCGACGCCGGCAAGGGCCGCCCTCGCCTGTGGTGTCGAGCGAGGGCCATCAGGGAAGGCTAGGCGGCCCTCCCCGACGTTGGCGAGAGCAGCCTCCATCGGCCACAGAGAAAAAAAAAGCAAAAAAAAATTTAAAAATAAAAAATTACTGTTCCAGCCACCGGAACAGTAAAAAAACTCATCACCAGTGACTATTTGGCCGGCCGGCGAATTCATGTACTAAATTGAGACTGATTGGGCACTTTGGGTATCAAATTGAGATTGATTGGACGCTTGGGACCCCATTTTGAGATTAATTGCACTTGGGACCCCATTTTGAGATTAATTGCACTTGGGACCCCATTTTGAGAAAATGGGCTCACTTTGGACCCCAAATTGAAAATTTCCCATCTATCAATGATAACGAGATTATCATCCTAAATTTAGTGGGACATATGATTAAATGATGCCATGCATGTGGGACTTCACTTACTAGATGGAGACTAGAGTAAGTGTAATTTATGTGCAGGATATTTATCCAATGAAGGATGTATGAGGTAAGAGTGGGTGCAAAACTTATATATAGTTATCAAAATAATTTAATCTCATTAAATGAAGACTGGAATTGTGAAACAAGATCTGAGTATGTTTTTTTCTTTTCTACTAATTAAAAAGGTGGGGAGGAGCGATCGGCGCCAACACCCTTCTCTCGGCATTATCATAAGCATCCCAGATCTGCTACGAAATGTTCAAATTGAGCTATAACTACTATGCACCGCTCGGAACCAAAGATCCGAGGTTGTTGAACCTATCACCAAAGTCCAATTTTATTCTTTTTTTTGTCGAACCAAAGTCCTATTAGGATGCTAGTAATTAGGAAATCTCTTCATTCCACTTCATTGGTTCCCGGTTCATTCCGTAGTGGGTTTGGGACGCTTATGGTAATCCCTAGAGGAGGTCGATGGCACTGGTCGCCCCTCCTCACCCTTTTAATTAGTTAAAATATTTGTTTCGCAATTCAAGGCTTCATGTAATGAGATTAAATTATTTTGATAATTATATATAAATTTTGCGCCCAATCTTGCCTCATATATTCTAGTCTCCCTCCAGAAAGTGAAGTCTCTACCTAATCCTCTACCAAAAGTAATAAATATCCGCTACGGAATGAACCGGAACCGATGAAGTGGAATGAACATTCCAGTCACTACCAGCACCATCGACCTCCTTAGGCTCAGGTCATGGGCTCCTGCGAGGATCTCCCTATTACGAAGGTATTGGAATTCTGCCGCGATTCCTTCAACAATGATATCAAAACTAATGGTTGATATTTGAGCCCTTCAATGTATATCGCTAAGAGGAATCAACAAAAAATAAATTAACGGATCACCACGGTTGCAAGTTTTTAAGGTGAAGAATGATCATATTAAGATATGTTAATAAGCTCAGATTCTGGGCTCTGGCTCGGATCTCCTTGTTACGAAGGTATTGGAGTTGGGCTTTACTTCAACAAAAGTTTCAAATGTGCCATTACGATTCTGCAAACACTCATGGCATGCGTGAGGGAGTTCTGAGAGGTGTCCTGTGCCAATGCACAAGAAAAAATAAGAGCGTAGAGACCAGCATTGTGTAAATTCAGCTACAACAACTACCATAGCATGTGCTGTTGCGTGATGAGTCACAATCTCCACGTTCCATGGTCCATCGCTCTTGAAATGAATATGTCATGCGCGCGCGCCGGACAAAGCCTTGAAACTCGAAAGGGAAAAGCCTCAACCAGGGCAACAAAAAGCTCGCTTGCGTTCCTCGACCTCTTGCCTAAATCGAGTAGGGGCTACAAACAGATAATTGTAAGTAGCCAAGTCCACCACCCATGCTAAAAATCGGTCTAAGGTTGCACTTGTTTCGGAGAAAACTTTAAGATAAAGAAAACCGCTTTTTCGGAAAATCATTTTTTTAGGAAAATATTTTCACCTTTTCCGGTTAAGGAATTTATTTTCCTAACATTAAGAATGTGTATTTTCTTTGACCAAAAATGATTTTCCATTTACTGATCAATTTCAGCAAACCAAACGCGTGAAAGTTCAAAAAATTAATTCACAGAAAATGATTTCACTTAAACACACACACCCTAAGGGTGCGTTTTGTTTAACAGAAAATTTCATGATAAAGGAAAATATTTTCATAAAAATCATTTTCAAGAAAAATGGTTAGTTTTCATTCGTTTGGTGGTTTAGGAAAAGTGATTTCTTTCTTACTAAAAGAAGAAGTCATTTTTCCCCAATCTAAGCTTATTGTTTTCAATCTATGGATAAGTTTTTCGCAGATTGGTTAGTTTTCCATCGTGCAAACGCCGGAAAGTTGGAAAACAATTCCCCGAATATAGTTTTCCTTCAAATATACATACTCTAAAACCGACTACGCAGCCATCTGTCCTAGAACTTTAGGCAACGGTTGCTTTGTTATTCAAGGCGTTCATGCACAACTTGCGTGATTTATGGCGTATCTTGGCACTAGAACGTGTTTAAGTATACTGAAGTTTCACAAACTTATTGATAAATTTGAACAATCTTCCATGAGGATGGTCGTTTCTCCAATTTGTATTGCAAAAGAAAAAGCAAGCAGGCTGCCGACTATTCTAAAAGTTTAAATTATTATGTCTTTTTGCCTAGTACTAAGCGCGGACATATTTAATTGAGAACGCAAATAGGTTTGGAAAGATTTAAACTCGGAACTTCCTAACCAAGTAAGATTTTGTGGACCACTACTGATTATTCTAAAAACTTAATCTACTGAATAAATGTGTGATTTAATATTTAAATATCCTATCAAGCATCAAGAGATCTCCCCATGGTCGTAGATTCCTGTATCTCTTCCGTATCTTATAATTTCCAATCTTACAATTCAATCAATCAATACATCCATAATGACAACTTTAGGGAGACATGCCATGCATATCGGACACCTATTACTATTAGTCTTGGGTGGACCTCTGTGCCTTGCGATATCACTTCGTCAAACGGAAATTATTTTCGGTAGAGGATTAGGTAGACTTCATTTCGCTGAGGGAGACTAGAGGAGTAATTTCTGTGCTCAAGGACGAAAGTCTGTCCATCAAAGTTGCAGGCCACTTATCCAATGAAGGATATATGACGTAAGTTTGGTGCAAAATTTATGTATAGTCATCAAAGTAGTTCAGCCTCATTAAATGAAGACTAGAATTGTGAAATAACGATCTCACCTCTTCTGTTCGATACCATAAGTGTCCTAGACTCACTACGGAATGTTCATATTGAGTCATACATACTCCACACCACTTGAGAATCGAAGGTCCAAGGTTGGCGAACCCATCACCGCAACCTCACTAAAATACTAGTAGTCAGGAAGTCTATCCACACGAGATATGCCCTAGCTATCCCGTTCAAAGGTCTATTCACATAGTGAATCAAACCCGTAACCTTACGAAAGATTGATAACTCATTGAACACTAGCTAAACCAATCACCACAACCGTAAAGATCCAAACAATTACATACAAGAGGTTGCTTGTTGTTCGAGTCATGCAATTTTGGGGGATTCGATTTGGAAGGTTTTGCTAGGATAACCGAAGTTGCATACTCAGCAATAGCTACTATTGGCAATCCAACTCGATGGATAGAGATTAGAGACTCGAACAAAAAGTTAGATGCTCCAAAGATAATGCCTGCCTTTTCAGTTTACCACAATGTTCGCGTTCACGAGACCTTTGAACGCGCTTACCTTTACGTGCAATCTAACAAATTGGCAAGAAGAGCTACCAGATGATCACCCCTTGATCAAGGTGAGGCATCAACTCATTGTTTGCATAGAAATCGATTGTCTCGTGCTATCTATATTTAGTGCACCAAGATAGAAATATCTCCGTCATGATGGTATAGCACATTTGTTTTTCAAAACTTTTCATGATATATTTTGAGTGGTGACGGTATCTAAACGTAGGCGATCTTCCGACTAGCCAACATTAAGGTAAACTATTAAGCATATATAACAATACATCGATCCTCAAAATTTTTCGACGTTGATCTTGAAATAGGTAATTTTGCATGAAATATAGGGAAAAATTACCAAAAAAGTCTTAAACCCGTTACATTTCTGCCAATTCAGTCCTAAATATTTCAATTATATTATTTGAGTCCTAAACATTTTCTCGTTTTGCCAATTGAGTTTATCCGGCCAATTTTGGCCGAAAATTGCTGACGTGAACACCAACCGTCCTACTTGGCATGATCGGCGCTGTCACATATTTTAATAATTTTTTGAATTTTTATTGTTTTTTTTTTGGAGTGAGGGCCGGCGACCCTCGTTGGTACTAGGCAAGGACTCGTGGCCCTCATTGTGGCCGCCAAGGGCTTTTCAGTGTATCATGAAAAGTATAAGGAAATTTTAGTAATACGGTAGTCTATTTCAGGTTTCTGAACACACACCAACTAAACCCAAACCTGTACCAAACATTATGTAAATTGAATAAATTGCTTAACGTGACCTCATCTGAAGATGCATGGCAAGCATCGAGAACAGAATCGAATCAAAAGTACGTGTAAAGTATAAACCAGTCAAGACAATAGATACCACCCAGGATCAGACAAATCCGGACATGATTTATTCTATCCTGGAATCTCCGTGCTGTATTGACCTCAACGGTTGATTGAATAGTTAAGCGCTTGATTTGAACACGGAAATGCAGTATTCACGTACTAGATCGCCCCTCAAAATAACTTTCGGGAATCGGGGCAATGTCAATGACTCCACAGGTAGAGCCTTTTTCGATGCACAAGGCCTGAACAGTTTTGTGTATGTCCCAAGATAAGTCGAGCGTGCTATAAAAAAAATGAAAAAGCTGCATGAGAGGGAGAGAGGAAATATTATCTAAGTTGACATCACTGTCGTCCTGCCCTAGTAGGATCGAAACCGAGTCGACCTGCTCGTGGCTAGCTCTGACTTGATTCGATGATTTAATCGAGATCAACTCGCCTGATTCGAAGTCGAGCTGAGTATGCCGAGCTCGAGCTCGTTAATGTTTAGCTTAAAACTCAGCTCGATAGGCTTGCGAGCCTAACTGAGTCGAAACGAAATTCTATTAATTTTTCATAAATATTTAATAGTGCAACATCCCTGGATTAACTCACTCAAGATATTATCCGCTTTGGCCCGTCTCATACGAACCTCACGGTTTTGTCCATTGGCATACAGGCAGGCACTTTCCCAAAAGGTCACCCATCCTAGTAGTGCTCTGGCCTGGGCTCGCTTAACTTTGGAGTTCCAAAGCAAAGCTAGCCATTACATCAAAAGGCGCCTCCGTAAGTTAATTCCAGTTTTCACATATATATTTCATAATCACTCTCCCCTATTTAGTGTACAATTCGATTCATTCCTGCCCCCTTCGCTATCCTAAAAACTTGCCGGGAGCCGCTCCTTGTCCAGACCCTATGGTCCCAGCGACCACTCCCCACCCTCATCGGACCAAGACGTTACAAATAATAATAGAAATAGGCATAAATATCCTCGAAATATCACAATATCCACAATGTTCGAGTCTTCTTTAAATCAAGCTCGATTTACTTTAGAAATTTATTGTAACCGAGTCGAGTTGACCTTGAGCATAAGTTTTTATACCCAATCGAGCTCGAATGAGTGGAGTCGAGTCGAGCTCAAATTTGGTACCGGATTGACTTCTAGTTTTAGGCCGGAGAAGCATCATTAGAAAGGTGGAAATGCCACACAAAGAAACAAGGGGAAAGGAACTAGTGCTGCTAGAGGAGACTTGTTGTCAGTCACTGAACCGAATCTGAGAACGTTTGTTCACATGAATCTCCCTCTCTCTCCACCTGCACGTGAATGCGAAGAAGTGGCACGGGACAAGATCCAATTCTCTCACTATTCCCCCGTGATTCCACCACCCCCAACCCCACACCAAAACTCAAGTCACCAACATTCACTCGACCCACTCTCCCCGTGCGCTCTCTCTGTCGATATGCTTTGTCTCGGAAGAAGATAATTGCACAAATAATCCTGAACTTCAGTCAAATATGCAACATCATCCATGAACTTTCAGTTTGCTCGACGTGAACCCTGAACTTGGCTCAATGTTCAATGTCATCATCGAACTTTTAATTTGTTCAATGCGATCCCTAAACTTTTCGCAAATGTTCAATTCAGTTCCTAGACTATATGAAAATATCCAATGTGATCCTTCCATTAAATTTAAGTTTAGAGATGATATTGAACTTTTTTATATAGTTCAAGGACTAAATTGAAGATATACAAAAAATTAAGGGACCATGTTGAACAAATTATAAGTTTAAGGATGATATTACACATTTGGCTAAAAGGGAAAATGATTCAAATAGTCCCTGAACTTTGACTCGATATACAATTTGATCCCTGAACTTTTGGTACATGTTCAATATAGTCCCTGAACTTTATAAAAAATGTTCAATGTAATCCTTCCATTAATTCAAGTTCAGGACTATATTATACATTTTCATATAGTTCGGGAACTAAATTGAATATGTATCAAAAGTTCAGAGATTACATTGAACTAATTAAAAGTTCATGGACCACATTGAATATTAGGCTAAAGTTCAGAGACTACATTGAACAAATTAAAAGTTCAAGGACCAAATTGCACATTAAGCCAAAGTTCAAGGACCAAATATGTCATTATCCCGGGCTAAAATTCATGGACCACATTGTACAAATTAAAAATTTATGGACCTTATTATACATTTAGTTAAAGTTTAAAAACTATTTGTGTCATTTTTCCTTTTGGCAGCTGGCTTTTCGTTTCTCTTCGTCAGTATCAATGGAAATGCCATGACCCTGGTCAGCTGAACCGTCTCGTTCATTTTCTACTCTGCTCAAAAGGAGTCTCTGTTTCTCTCTCTCTCTCTCTCTCTCTCTCTCTCTCTCTCTCTCTCTCTCGCTGCTTATTCGGTCACCTTGCACCAGAGAAAGGAAAGAACAATAGAAGATGAAGGATGCTTCTGCTGTCATCTGTTTCTTGGTTTTCTTCCTCCTCTTGTGCTCTCCTTGGATTGCTGCTTCACTCGGTTCTCTCTCTCTCTCTGTTATGTGGCTTGTTTTGTCTTTTGGGTTTGTCCTTCTAATGCCATTTAACCTTGAAAGGTCTCTCTTTTGGTGCAGATGACCCCCAATATGATCACACTGCTTACACCAAGGTAGATTATACATTGACAATCCCGTATGGATTAGTCATTTCAAGCAAGTTTTTTTTTTTGGTTAAACATTTCAAGCAAGTTTAGCACATGGCATTCCGAAAGAATTCTACCTTATGAGTAATCTTCTGCAAAATACGAAATGACATTGATGTCCTAAATTTACAGTTTCGTTTCTCACAAGACGTTTCAAGCAAGTTTCTCAACATTTTTTCTTTATATTTCATGCATAATAATGTAAAATGGCAAGTGTAACTCTGTATTGGTTGTTGAATGGGCAGTGCAAGGAGGAGCCAGAAAAGCCACTCTACAATGGAGGCATCCTCGAGCCTCATCTGCTTCCACAATCTGCTTCTTCTTCTCCAGCTCTCCTGTTGCACAATCTCACCACATCAACTAAATACTCCTTCTCTTGTTTGTTTCTGATTCTCTATCTTCTTCCATCTAATTAAATTTTTCCTTTTTTGCATTCTTTAAGGGTTAGTTAGGAGTTGGTTTGATGACTTAATTCTCTTCCTTTAGAAAATGAACTGGTCATTAAATGGGCGGTGGTACATTGGCACCTACACCAGCAGAAACTGTGTGATCGTTAGCGTCAACATTAAATCCGCTACTCTTCAAATTCATCTCTACAAACGTTCATGCTAATATTCAATTTATTGACTATGCTACATTAGTATGTCATCATCGCATTCGTCGCATTTTGCATATCGTGTTTTCTTTTTGGTGCACCCAACTGGAAGTCGATAATTTATTTGTAAAAATTCAAGTTGCACAAGTGTAGTACAGGCATATGGCAAGGATGGAGTAAGTGCAACTTTTAGTCTTGCAAGAAACTTTGGTAGAGTTGATCAGTGTGAACTGTGTGTGAGTGTCTGTACACACAGGACTGCCACTATGAATTGTCATTGATTCGATTATTTGAATATGCCTTAGACAATTATTTTCCAATTCATGATGTGTGCGCAAACTTTTTATCCTTCCGATTGGATCTGTTGTTAGAATGTTCTCTGCTTTGGGCCACGTTAATGAATAATTTCTTGCAGGTTGGGTGAAGATACAGAGTCCGGATTCAGATTCAGCTCTTGTCACGGCCAGTTTGAGGACAGAACATGAAGTATACAATTGCATAGGCACTGTCACAGCGAAGTGTGGTTGCTGGTCGTTTCTCAAGGGCGGATTCACTTTGGATTCGCCATCAAACTCCTCTACACTGTCCTTTCAGGTGACCATTTACAAAGGTGTGTTTTCCCAAGGGACAGCAATTCTGTTCTTATTGCATCACTTTCGTTTGTTCTTTTTTGTTTTTTTTTCCGGTGGGGTTGATTTTAAGAGCTCAGATGGCAGAGATATCGCCATAGCGGTCGCTAGTGCTTCGCTCCAACCATTCACTGATCAGCAATGGAGGAGGAATCAGCAAGACGTGATAAACAAAGTGAGCACTGTACTTCTGCTCTTTGAAGCAACTTTTTTTATGTCATTAAGAATATATGGATGGTCTGATGATGGCGTGAGTTTCTGGTTTCCTAGCTTCTTTCCCTATATTTTGTCGATCAGCAGAAGTATGAAACGCTATAAAACCCGTTGCTTACAACTCGGTCTCCCTCAAAATAAGATAATAAGGTGTTATATCACTAAAGATATGCCGTGGAGCAGTGTTTTCCGTGTGAACTTGGTTCATTTAATTTTCATGACTAGTTTCTTCAAAGAGAGATATTCTGGAGAGTTTCAGGTAAGGAAGCGTGCTGTGATGATCCATGTATCGAATAATAAAGGAGACAGGTTGCAAGGAGTGGAAGTTAATGTGAAGCAAGTCTCCAAAGATTTCCCATTTGGATCTGCCATAGCCAAGACCATTCTTGGGAATGGGGCTTATCAGGTTAGGTTCCTTTCATTTTAAGACATTAACTGAACTCCTGTGATGCGAATTGCGATCAAGTTTAATGAGAATCATTATAAGGGAGGCTATTCTAAGCAGTCAACGCATGTTTGTCGAGATTTCTTTCTACAGAAATGGTTTGTCGAGCGATTCAATGCAGCAGTATTTGAGAATGAACTCAAATGGTACGCAACTGAGCCGCACCCCGGACAGATCAACTACACTATGGCAGACGAAATGCTGGAGTTCGTCCGAGTGAACCGGATTATCACCAGAGGCCACAACATCTTCTGGGAGGACCCAAAATACACACCGGAGTGGGTCCGGAATCTCGAAGGGGCCCAACTCGAGTCTGCTGTCAACACCAGGATCCAAAGCCTGATGAACCAATACAGGGAAGAATTCGTACATTGGGATGTTAGCAACGAGATGCTCCACTTCGATTTCTATGAGCAACGGCTCGGGCCCAATGCAACGCTGCATTTTTTCCAAACGGCACATGAATCGGATCCATTGGCAACCCTGTTCATGAACGAGTTCAATGTGGTGGAGACCTGCAGCGATGCCAACTCCACTGTGGACAGCTACATCTCGACGTTGAGAGAGCTCAAGCGTGGTGGTGTTTCAATGGACGGAATTGGTTTGGAGGGTCACTTCACAGTGCCGAATCTGCCTCTGATGAGAGCTATCCTAGACAAACTGGGCGCGCTCAAGCTTCCTATATGGCTCACCGAGATCGACATTAGCTGCACCCTCGGTAAGGAGGCACAGGTATGCAAGCATAGTTGGCCAACAAAATGTAGCTTTAGATGGCACAAAAACTGAGAGTCGAAGACCACCTGTTTGTAGCTGAGCATTTAAATAGACTTTGTGGCCTCACTCTTCATGTGCTGATTCGATGCTCAGTGTCCAAAGACATAGGCAGTCACAATAGCATGTTTCTTTTTCTTGATTTCGATTGAAATTCTCGTAGCAGCCCTCGAACTTTCTTCGTATGATGCTCGGACTATTCCAGATTGATGAACAGGCAAATGAAACAAAACCGAACACATAATCCTTGTTTAACAATAATGTGTCTAATGCACATATCTGCACATATTGAAGGGTGATTTCTTGCTTGAGCATAACTGATTGTGTGGCTTGCAATTAAAGCAGGCTATTTATCTGGAGGAAGTATTAAGAGAAGGTTTTTCGCATCCTTCCTTGAACGGTATCATGCTTTGGACCGCCCTCCATCCTTATGGGTGCTACCAAATGTGCTTGACGGACACCAACTTCCAAAACCTTCCAGCTGGCGACGTGGTGGACAATCTTCTGGCGGAATGGAGGACCAAGGAGGTCATCGGGACGACCGAAGAGCACGGGTCATACAGTTTTGAGGGATTCCTCGGTGAATACGAAGTAAGCGTCAAGCTTGGAGATCAAACTGCGAATTCAACATTTGCACTATCTCAAGGTGTTGAAACCAGGCATGTGACCATTCTTTTGTGACCCATAAAGAATCTGAAGGCATATGCATAGTTAAAGTCAGTTATCAAAGTCCCTAGAGCCGATACTGCAGTAGCCTACAAGGAACAGACTAGAATCAAAACCATTTTTTTCTCATTTTGGTTTTCTTTTGGATTTGATCTGGATCTTCAAGCTTTTGAACCTGTCATTGTTCTTGATTCTCTCCCGCAATTTTCATGCTGATCTCTGAAGGATTGTGTTAGCATTTAATTCCAATTGACAAGAGAACTTAGCATTTAATTCCAATTGACAAGAGAACTAGTCATGCCTCTGCTTCTGAATTAGATCCTTTCTCACAAAATGCAGAGAGATGTTACAAATATCCCAAACTTCTCCGTTCGGCTTTATTGTTAGACACTTACACCATGAGTTCGCCGGCTAAAATTATGTAATGGACTTGTCATTGCCTTCTGCATTCTGATAATGGAGTTAACTCTTAACAATCAGCAAAATCGTTCGTAACTCTCACACTTCAAAAGACAACCTAGGCAAATTAAAAAGACCAAGGTACTCGTATAGATCACATTCCATGATTGGAAGCTATGGAAGGTTTTCCTGCAAGATGCAGAATGGTCGGCGCACGATTTTTGGTGATTTATTCTCTAAAGCCGGATCTGTTACCCTGTTTTGGACAAGATCTCTATAAATCTCATTCTAGCAAGTGATTATCAAAAGCTTGTGACTTTATGCTGATGAGGTCGACAAAGTGCTTCGGTCAACCAACTCCCCACCTCCTGCAACATTCCCATGTCCTTGCAAATCTCAATCCAGCAGATTTGCCGCATGAGACGACGATAAGCCCATGTAAAAGGACTCGATCGTCGCAAATTCGACCGTCAGTTTCCACGAGCCAGGTGAAAGAACTCGAATCAATCCCGACACCAAAAAGCCAGTCAAGTTCATTTTGGAGAACAAACCCACACAAAGAAAAGGTCACTAAGCCTGTCACATTAACCCTTCAAATGAGAATGAACATGGACCAGCCAAAATTTTCTTCTGCCCTCTCATCATTTGTCAATTTGACATGAGTTCTTTCTTTTCTTGTATGCATTAAATATATTGATATTACATAACTGGAAGCCAGCTTCATTTCGGTGGAAAAGTGCTTTTTTTCCCCCATCGTCTAAGCTGGGCGGGTCCCATCATGGACTCAAGAAGCCACTTTTTTGCGACATTTTCGACCAAAAGAATCAGACATCACTGCGACCATAGAATAAAATCATCGGCCATGGCAAAGAACAATGCTTTAAACTTTGTAATGCCATGTTTTGAAACAGAACGTGATCTGCATTCTTGGCTTGGTCCCAGAAAAAGACAAGCGTTCTTCTTTTTTCAACATCACACCAAAATTTATACATGAACAACAATGAAAATACCCAACTTCTAAAAGAAAGTATTCCATCTTATACAGCAGGCAGCATACAGCAGACAGGCCGAAATAAAAAGCAAAGCTGAAGACTTGCAATCAAAGCTATTCCTCCGCAGTCCGCATGCATGAAAACGTTTATCGGCCCACAATCCTCTGCTATGCATTCACATCGAGACAGAGACACTTCCATCGCAAGACAAAAAAGCTCTCAGCTCGAAACCTTTCTTCACGGACTAATCCATACTACATGATAGACTGACAAGAGTCGTGACACACGAGATTACAAGAGCATCCAAAAAGAAAGAAAGAAGCCAACAATGATTTCATTCTCTTTCATGACTGGACCGTGGTACATTAGCGAAACATATCCCAAAATAGCCACAAAATGAGAACTTTCTTCACACCCAGCCTAAACGTTACGAGGCAAATGTCATGCGGGGGGTGGTGGTTTTACAATGTGGATGCGGATGGGACTCCTATGACATTACCTCACAAAACCCAGAAGATAGAAGAAAATCAAATAGAGCAAAACCACAGAAAGAGAGAGCTACAAGTGAAAAGAGGAGATCATGAGGAAGAGAAAGCAAAGGCAAATTGCTGCAGAAGATTGCAGAGCACATGGAGAGGCAGTCCTCGAAGAATCTCCCATGGCCAACCCAGCCATCCACGACCCATCGGCCAGAACAGCTTGCCCCGACCCCGACATCGACCCAGTCCCCGAGTACCCTGTCCCTGTCCCTGTCCCTGTCCCGGTCCCGGACCCGAACTCAGACCCGGACTCCTGCGCTGGAGTGGTGGTCGTTGTTGCTGTCATTGGTGTTGAATCTCTAGCCGTTTTCTGGCTGCACATCAGAAAAAATATAACAATGTAAAAATCTTATTAAGCCACATGAATCATGAAACACACATCATCACTAGATTTAAATTAGTGAGTCAGATTCTTTGGTGGTGGGGGAAGCTTTACTGCACCCGAGTGAATCACGGACTCACACCTAAAGGCAGAATAAACAAATGATTGCAGAAAATTTTAATGAGCACAGCATGTAAATTTCTTTTAGAAAAATATGAAAAAGAGAATCTTTGGCCTTGGTCCTCGCCAGTTCCCCCCTGGACCACCACAATGCACACGGTTCCACACCTCCATCCTTTTGGCGCATTGATTAACATCAATCGCTACAGTAATCACCACTCACATAATTTCTGTCAAACGGGTCTGCAGGTTCCCTCATTTTGCTCCATTGCTTCATAAATTCAAGCAAACATAGGACAACTCCTAATGCACTAATGAAATTAGACGGTAAAAACAGGTATACCCGACACTAATGGAAACAGAACAGATTAACTGAGAAAAATTTAAGGATAGAGAAAAATGTCACCCGACCTTGTGGAAGAGGGACAAAAGGTCACCGTGTAGTCGGCTCCGGTGCAGGTAAAGGTGCTGGTGGCGTCGTCGTAGGCGTAGCTGTACGACCGGGGGCAGGCGGACTTGAACATCTCCGAGTAGACGGTGGGGCGGCAGGTGACGGGGGAGTTGTACGCGCCGCTGCAGCAGTACTCGGGGGACCCGAACGCCTCGCACGCGCTCTTGCAGGCGTCGCCCTCCCCGACCCTCAGCTCCGCCGGGCACTGCCGGTTCAGATCCGCCGAGCAGCCCGTGGAGGCGCACGCCCCCGAGCCACCGCTCCCTTCTATCAACATCGGCAAGTTGTACCTGGAAGAAGACAAAAAGAAAAGGAAAGATCTCATCTTTTGCACGTTAATACGATCCTCGTCAAGAAACAGCACGAGGGTCACTATCAAAGTAAGGAAAATAAGTAACATTTCGAGGGTTTTGATTTTTGGGAGGGAGTTTACCCGTCTACGAGGCTGACGTCGTAGAAGTCCTGGCCGCCGGAGCCGAGGGTGAACTCGGCGAGGGTGGCCGGAGGGGCGGCGCCGAGGCCGTTGCACTCGAGCTGGCCGGAGCCGCAGTCTCCGGTGAGGCAGGTCCCGGAGAGGGAGCCGTCGAAGCTGCAGCCGGTGCGGCCCCAGAAGCGGCCGGACCAGCCCGTCGGGGCCTGGAAGGTGCGGGAGGTGTCGGACGGGAGCTCGAACCCGGTGCTGTCCAGGCTCGGGCTACCGGCATTGGCCAGGATGCCCGGCCACACCGTGTACTCGCACTTGTTCACGAACGTGAACGTGGCACCGGACACACCTGAACAACAACAGCCACAACAGCATCCCAAAAACCAAAAACACTCGAGTTAAAACAAGAAAAGACAAAGCTTTTGTTCTCGGGAAGTTCTGTGGGTGGGACAAGAGGTGAAATGCGAGAGGAACCCGGAGACAATGCCGTCAGTGTTACCTCTGGAGACGATGAGAAGACACAGGGCGAGAGCGTAAGCAGGGGAGGACCCCAAGCGACGACGGAGAGGAAGCAGCCCAAGATCCATGTGAGGAAGTGAGGTTCTCGCTTGCTTTTGCCCTTCTTAGCAGCAGAGGCTTATGAGGCCGAGCTAATCAGGGGCTCGAGCGGTTGCTCTGCAGCGAAATGCGGGATGTTCAGAAGGTGAAAATGTGGAGCAGAGAGAAACAGAGAGAGAGAGAGAGAGAGAGAGGAATGGGCAGTGTGGGAGCCCGGGAGGGGCTCACATTCGCAGTGAATGGAGACGAGACCAGACCTGGCAGGGACGGAAAGCGAAGAAGAAACGGCGTTGGATCGAAATTGTGAAAGGCGACGAGGTTGTCCGTCTGGACGAGCGAGCACAGCGCAGGGAACGAGGGAGGTGTGGTACCGGCTGAATAGGAAGCTGCGCCGCTCGCTCGTCCAGAGGTGTGTACCCGAGTGAGTGGGAGGGTCCTTTTTTGGGGCGCTTTCATTTGGGCCCCTCTATTTGTCCTTAATTGCACTTGGCTCTTTATAAAAAAAAGTTAATATCACGAAAAAATTCAAGTCGGTACATCAGTGATAGATTTATCCCGAATTAATTTTTTAATCATGAAAACCTCTAAATTAATACACTTATGATAAATTTACTCTAACCTAATATATTGACCACCAAAAATTCCAAATTAGTACACTTATGAATTTAATTAATACCGGGAAAAATCACAAAATTATAAAATTGTGATAAACAGAGGGGTAAAACCTCAAATTGGTACACCCGTCAACTGTTACGTGTCATGTAACTTAGCAATTTGATGGTAAGATTTAACAGAAACTAACGGATGGTAAATTGTCACAAGTGTAGCAGTTTGGGTTTTTTCGTGGTATTAACCCTACAAAGAAAATTCATCTTAAATTGAAGCCGTACTTGCTTAAATTTGACTATTATAAGGAAAATGGCATAAACAGTCCCTAAACTTTGGGCCAATATGAAATGTAGTCCCTGAACTTTAACCCAAATTAAAATTCAAAGATTACATTGCATATTGGCCCAAAGTATATGGATTATTTATGTCATTATCTCAAACTAAAATAAAGAAAAAAACATTTTCACTACCATAGATCAACTCTATTCATATGAAGCTTTCTTTGGAAGTGATCACCAAGAATTTTGGTACGACACTCGATATGCCGAATTTGGATGGTCAATTGGAAGCTTTCTTTGGAAGTGATCGCCAAAAATATTAAAATAGCAACTGACTACTTTGACTTGTGTCACGCCTCGTTACGGCACCAAGTCAATGCTACATTAATGCCAACTCGAGCCAGGCCATATTTTAGCTAGGCACAGTTCGACCTGGTCGAGCATGTGGCTTCACAATCACAAGGATAAGTCAAGCAGAGCCCAACGTTATGCGATCTATAGGCTCCAAGACATTCTTGGGTACACTAGCTACAGATGATCTCACGGCATTCAAATCCTTAGATCACGTGGATCTCACGTGGGATCCACTAATATCATGATTTTTGATAAATTAAGCTCGTACGCATTCGAGATCACCAAAAAATATTTCGTGGGGCTACATAGCACTTTGGCATTATAACGTGGCCCATTTCCGGTCAATCCAAGCACCCAGGCTTTCAAAAAAATAGAAACACCCGGACTCCCATTTGGCAGCATTTGTTGTGTTATTATTATTGATTTTTTTCTTTGGTTCTTTTGAAATTTTCTCTCCTTATAATTTTACAAGGGATTCATATCACAAAAAATCTTAAACTATACTCACTGTGACATAAATATCCTAAACTTGCCCATTGTGACACAAATACTCCAAATCTTTTTTGTGTCATAAAAAACCTTAACTTATACCAGCGTTTCAAATATTTCCTCAATGAAACTGAAATAGAAAGTAAGTCTGGGTTAGAAGAGAACTTGCGTGGTAAGGAATAGTTTCCTTTAAGTTTATCAGGAAACTAACGAAAGGGTAAATTTGTCGTAAATATATCAGTTTGAGATTTTTAATGACACACGTATCAGTTCAGGGTTTTTCGTGATATTAACCATTTATGTTTATATAATTATATAAATTTTTTTTATACACATACGAGTTGTGTTAAAAGAGAACTTGCTAAGTATTCCTAATTGACACATAATTCGTGAAATTAAACTTTTGAGTAAATATGGATGCAATCAGACATGTTGATTGATTTGGACTCAAGGTCCTTTTTGGCGATGGAAGGTACTGAGCTTTTATAGTTGTCATTATGCAATATTTCATTATTTCTCTAAGCAAACCAAACGTACGAACCGTCGGATTGTGGAGCGAGGCCCCGTGAAGGTCATGTTGTCGAACATACTTCGAAACATCATAAGCATTTGGGACGAAACCTACTTTAGACTTTTATAAGCAAATATAATATTATAATATATGGTCAGAAGGAGGCAATGCCTAAGTCTGAATAAGCCAAATAGAAACATGACTCTAATGTTTCTAAAAATTATATTCATGCATCATAAATCTCCACATGATCAAACCGCATAGGTATACTATTTAGGATAATGCAAACATGTTGGTATACCATCATGCATACAAGCATCCATGTTTTCAAAAACACAGACGAGGCACGTGGCATGTGGAGTGACGCTATGCATACCTACATAGAGATGAAGTGACGTGGTCTTCGTTTATTTTACGAAAACTGAATAATTTAAAAAATATATTTTTTTATAAAATATAGTTTATATTGTTTGAAATAGTTAGTCGATGGAATATATTTTCATTATCGATAATAATTTATATTTAAATATTTTCGTGAAACGATAAATATCATTGCTACTTAGTCATTTTCGTAAGAGCTATGAGTGACTATTTTTAGAAAATAATTTTAATAATATTTGTTTTTTGCGAAACAAAGACATTGGCGATAGCAAAATATTCCGTAAAGAATTTGCTTTCATATTTTAGAAGTTATTTTATTATTGCATGGGTTAATAGCATGAAAAACCCCAAATTAATGCACCCACGATAATTTTATTTCGAACTAATTATCTTATCACCAAAAAATCAAAATGGTACACATGTGACAAATTTACCCGCCGTTATAATGGATTTATACAACGAAAAATCATAAATTGACAAATTTGTGACAAACATAAGGGCAAAACCTTAAATTGGTACACCCGTCAGCGGCCACATGTCATCAAACTCGGTAATTTGAACGCAAAATTTAACAGAAACTAACGAAGGGTAAATTTATCACAGGCGTACCAGTTTAGGATTTTCATTGATTAAAAAATTAATTTTAAATAAATTTATCACAAATAAATCGATTTAAAAATTTTCGTGATATTAATTTTTTTTTTTTAACAAACCATATTTTCCCCCACCCCTCTTTCGTTACGCAGCAGAACGAGGGGACAGGTTCGCAGATCGCGCGAGGAAACGTCAAAAAAGAGACGGGACTTTCCAGGACCGCGGGGTCCCCACCGCTCTTCTTTTCAGGCGACGCCACCCCCCGACATCCGGACGTCCCTTCCACTGCGCCCCGCCCACTCTCTCTCTCTCTCTCGCTCTCTCTCTAGTCATTAAGAGGAGAGAATGGAATAATAAATTTCGCTGCAGGTCCCTATATTTCTCGGAAAATCTAAAATCGTACCTCCTTAATTGCGACCCCAGAATCATCATCGCCCCTTTACTTTACTTTCCAACCAAAATTTCACGCGACGGATTTTACCGACACGAACTTAATGGCATTGAATAGATTTACCCCCCCGAACTTCTATTTATCTGACGTGGGCTCCCTCCTCGCGACCCTTATGACGGGAGAACGTTTCAAAAGAGGAAGTGAAATGTCCTCCTTTTTTCAAATAAAAATATGAATTAGATTCGTCTTAAATAAAAGTCTGTAATATTCAAAATCATTTCAAATAAGAAATTGAAGTGATCGAATCATTTCAAATAAAAATAGTGACCGGTCAGTGTCAATTCCGATCATTGGAGAAAGGGTATTTTAGTAAAAAAAATTTAAGTATATTTTTAAATTTTTAATTTTTTTTATACTTGCTTTTTCCTTTTTTCATTTTTCCCTCTTCCCTCTCCCAACCATCGCTGGCGACCTTCGCCAGCCTCATGTAAGGGTTGCCCTCGCCTGGGCGGGGGAGGGCAGCCCTCGTCAGCATTGGGCAAGGGCCGCCCTTGCCTAGGCTGGCGAGGGCACTCCTCCCTAGTTCGCCAATTCGGGCAAGAGCCACCTTTGCCCGACGCTGGCGAGTGCAGCCCTCGCTTGAGTCCGGTGACCTCCGCATGGCCAGCGGCAAAAAGGAGGAAAAGAAAAAAAAAAGAAAAAGAAAAGGAAAAGAAAAAAACAGAAAAAGGAAAAAAGAAAAAAAAAAGTAAATGATGAAAATGACCTTCAGCTAGCAAGGTCAGGCCATTTTTTGAAACTAACATGACTATTTCAGATCTTTATTTGAGAAAATGAAGGCACTTCAGGTCCTTATTGCCCTTATTTGAGATAATGCCTGCTTCATATCATTATTTGAGAAAACGATGACACATCATATCCTTATTTGAAATGTTTTTTATGACAGCTCAAGCTTTGAGCTGGCAGCCATGGCTGCTTGAGGTTCGAGTTTTCGACCATGGTCATTCCATCTCTTCTAACTCATCGTCATGGCCGCTCAAGCTACAAACTTTATAGTTGATGGCTACTTTATCTCTTCTCACTCGTGGTTACAGCTTGAACTTTGAGCTTGTAGTTATGGTTCCAAGATCTCTGCGCTAGCTCCTGTGACCGATTGAGCTTCAAGTTCGGTGCCATAGATGCTCAAACTCGAGGCAGCATAGTAGTTTAGCAGCAAGCCACATCATTAGTGTCGGTGGTGTTAGGCTTTTCTTTTACTTTTTTTCTCTTTTTAATTTTCTACTTCGTCTATTATTTTATGCACTTAATTTAATTTATTTAATTTTGAAATTTTTTCTACTCAATGAATCTACATAAGCTTATTGGTCACCAAGTTAGCTTTCCCATAGTCCATGTCAGAAACAATCATTAAAAAAATAGGATGAGCATTGGAGCTTTTTAAAAGGCACAACGGCCATTTTGGTTCAAAGAAAAGTAAAGGGATGATTTTGCTTTCCAAGAAAAAGTAGAGTAACTATTGATGTCATTATGCTCATAACAACTAATAAATCGAGATCCATGTTTAGAATCGTGATCTTCAATTTGTGAATTGAGAATCGAATTAAATTATAATATTTAATAAAATACTTAAAATGAGAATTTTATGTTATAGATATAAATGTCACTTTGATTGTTCGATGACTAATAAAATATTGGAATGACAAAAGTTATGTCATTTGATATCTATAAGCATACGAAAAAAAAATTGAATCGCCTGAATCGAAAAACATATATTGAATCATGAATTTGCATGGCTTTCAAAGAAGGAATCAACTCTCATCAGGAAAATAATTTTTTGCCTAATTTTTCTAGTGTCGCAAAAATGAACATATACTTTTTACCCATGAGCACCAAATTTTTCTGGCAAAATGTGATTAGGTTGCACTTAAGATGGCAAATGGATGCTGACATGGCAAGATGAGTGTCTTCCATACACAATCAACATTCACATAATGATAAACATATGGACATGAGTAGGTTTTTAAACTGCTCCATTTGAACTCTGAGATGTTGAAATTTGAGGGTATTCTCTGGGGAGGGAGAAGAAAAATATTATATCTTTTTCCATTTGAAGATAACTTTGAGCCTCATGAATTACATTGTTCTCACTAAACAAGAAGAGCAAGCTTCATCTCCGAGCATTGAGAGAGATATGCAAATTGGGGCTCAAGGTTATGTTTCTTCACAAAATCATATTGAAGTAAGAAATTATGATATATCGGTGGATGTGCTCTAATTTTGTGAAGAACCCCAAGCGCCCTAATTTGTATACCCCTTCTCTCCATCTGATTTGAAGCCATAATATTTGGCTTGGAAACATTGTCACTTTTATTATAAATTGGCGTCGTTTTAATTGTAATGGAAGTAACATTCGCTGGCACTTACTGTTTGCCATGTCAACATTTGTGTGCCACCTTAGATGGCACGTACACACGTTCTGACAAGTTCTAACGATGGCTAAAATTGTCTTCCGGGTAATAGTTGGTACCTTTTTATGTGATGCCTAAAAGTTGACGCCAAAATTATTCTTATGTTAAATATTGGTGCTTTTTAAGACATTGAAAGTTTGAGCCAAAATTGTTTGAGAGAGAAATATTTTTTTACTGAAAAACTCTAAATTCGTTGATATATCGATAGATTTGCTTGCAATTCAGAAAATGAGCAATCGCCATCGCTTATACCTCGAAATGACTCAAATCATCTCATATAAATCTAAAATAAACCAATTCTAGTAACTTTGGTCCCTGTTCAATAAATAATCCACATTTTTCATAGTAAATATTCCAGCTATTACAACTTTCGAAATTTTATCTTTTTTTGTGAGAAATGTCTAAAATTTTTGGAAAAAAAATATTTCCGTAACTTATTATCAATTATAAATTTTCCATGAACTTTAGGACTTAAAACATTTTTTTTATCTTCAATTATGGAAGAAAAAGAAAAAAGTTAAATAGAAACTATTTTAAGTGTGGATAAACAGATCAGTCGGATCCGCTTGATTTATTTTCGTCTTAACCAAAGGATTGTTTATTATAGTTTTTGTCTCGAATAAAAAATTTTTATTACCTTTAAAAATTTGTGAAAAATTTGTGATAATAGGTATTAATTTTTATAGGTTTGAGAGGCTTGGTATTAAATAAAAGTCAAATCATGAATTTTATTCAACCCCCCAAAAAAAGGTCATATAAACCAGCGGAATATTTCGACCAAAAAAAAAACCAACATAATCCCCTAAAAAATCCTCAACTTTAGGTTTAGTCCTAATTCTGCCCTGACCTTTTTTTATCTAAAACAAACAACAACTTTACGTTCATACCAAATTTGCCCAGCATTTTTTGTCTAAAAAAAATTCCAACTTTAGATTCAGTCCCGAATATCCCAAACATTTTTTTGTTGAAAAAAACCACAAAATTTAATACTAGGCCCGAATCTACCCCCATTAGCACTCTATCCAAAAATCACCATTAGCCGTTACTAATTTTCCTAAGTTTCACAACAAAGAACGGCTTTATTTTGGAGATATTTTTCCACGTCACATTTCTGATGTGGATTTGTTACAAACATGAAAATGCTATATCAAACAATTAGTGGCGATTTTTGGACGGATGCTTAACAGAGACGGATTTGAGAATACATTGAAAGTTGAAGATTACTTTTTAGAGAAAAAGTTCGGGATAAATTTAGAACTAGAGTTAAAATCAATGATTTTTTTCGGACAAAAAAAGGTCGAAGATAAATTTGAGACTAAACTTAATGTTTAGTGCTTTTTTCGAGATAAAATTATGACTCAACCTAAAGTTAAGGGTTTTATTAGAAAACCGGGCCCTTGTAAACCTTGATGTCAATAATATAAAGAGATTATCCTTGCCAAAGTTTTCCCCCTTCCATCCCATTACCTTGGGATGCTCTTCGCCATCCCCACGGAACCAAGAAAAAGGGAGAAAAGTTGGGAGCACGAGCTGACAAAAAGTAAAAGAATCTCCGTGAATTGGATTTCTCCTTTTGTTCCTGCACGAGGACCAAGCCAGTGCTGTGAAGTTTGAGTTTGACCTCGGGCTTGGGGGAGCTTGTAATATTGCATTGCATTGGGGACCAGCCAGCCATCGCGCATGTATGGACGCGTTCCGTAACATTTTTATTTTTGTGAATAATTTCTTTTCAGAAATAATTTTTTTTATTTTTATTTCCTGAATGAGTTTTTGAGCAAAAGAATGTGTTTGGTAACTACATAAAATTTCTATTTCCAAAATAGAAAAAGAACAGAAATGCGTTTGCTACAACCAAAAAAATTTCTATTCCCAATTTTTTGCATTCAAATCTATATCTTTTATTTAACCATAAGTACAAGTTGTAAGTGAAAAAAATCAATAAACATGGTTTATTGATTTGTCTAATTCTTTTTAGACGTTTAAAACCCCTTTTAATCCCTAAACTAAGGAATCTTCAAAAATACCACTTGGGCACCTCAAAAAATTTAAATTTCACTTAAAATGGGTGGTTATTGGTATTCTAAGTCATTTTGTGATTTTTTTAAAAATTTTTTTGGGTTAAAATTTATTAAAATTTTTTACTTTCCCTAAATCTGTTTCTTTTTATTTTCCAGAAAATTTTTTATGAAATTTTTTAAAATTTCGGAATTTTGCAAATTTTTATGGGTTTTCTCAGTTTTTCTAATTTTTATGGATTTTCTGAGAATTTTTCTGATTTTTATGAATTTTTGGAATTTTTTAATTTTCTAATTTTTAGGGATTTTTCTGAAAATTTTCTATTTTTTATGAATTTTTGGAATTTTTTAATTTATTCTAAGCCATTTTGTGAAATTTTTTATTTTTTATTTTTTTGGGGAAAAGTTTATTAAAATTTTTTACTTTCCCAAAATCTGTCTCTTTTTATTTTCCAGAAAATTTTTTATGAATTTTTTTAATTTTTTCAATTTCAAAATTTTGCAAATTTTTATGGGTTTTCTGAGTTTTCCTAATTTTTATGGATTTTCTGAGAAATTTTCTGATTTTTATGAGTTTTTGGAAATTTTTAATTTTTTATGAGTTTTTTTATTATTCCCGCCGGAAATGGACCGGACCGATGCTTTGAGACGGTCTATAGACGACGGAGGATGGAGGAGGAGCTGAGGCCGCAGCTTGAGGATCGGACCTTTCTATTTCTTTTTTTGTTTTTGGGAATAAGGAAGTAGAAAAAATCTACTTCTTATTTCTGTTCTAAATCTATTTCTTGCCCATTTTTCTATTCTAGAAAATAGAAAAATAAAATGCGTTACCATACAGATTTTTGTTCTTTTTTTGTTCCAGGGAATAGAAAAACATAAAAATAGAGAAGTAGAAACGTTACCAAACGCGCCCTATGTTTGAGGATACCATCCAAACCCTTCTCCTCGGAGGGTAGCCTCATTACTCTCTCTCTCTTCTTTATTCAATCTTACGCTCCCTCGTTTCATGCTTTTGCTTTAGTTTATGTATAAATTTTCCTAAATTAAGTCAAATATAAAAGTATTTTAGCAATATTAATCGACTCGAATATTGATTACTAGATTTGAATTGCATAAAAATGAATCAATTTAAGTTGAAGCATTTTTTAACTGACTTGACTCACTCATTTAACGGGTCTATAATGACCAATCTTATTTTTCTCTATGAAATATCTTTTGGGGCAAATTTATTTATTTTTCGGTTGGTGGGCAGATTTATTTACATGTGCATGTTTAAGGATACTTTAGTAGTTTGTTTTTTTGTTTGAATACTTTAGTAGTTGAATAGGGGCTGCCAGTGTTTGGCAAGTTGCATGACACCTCCAATTTTTCAATCATTTTAAACCTCTCACATATTCTCTCTTTCTCAGAATTTCCCTTTGAAAGAAAAATGTCGCGACCGACCTCCCCTCCCCTTTTTTTTTTATCGAACATGCAAAAAAGAGGGGGGCTCGCCTAGTACATGCTAAGTCTAGGTTCAGGACTTAACTCAGGCTCTCCCAAGCCCATATCATATCGCGACTTAGGGTTTAAGTTTTTAACATGCAAATGATTTATACCAATGAGTCGCCACTAATCGATTTGGGGTGGGTTGATTAGAAACCCAAATAAGGTGACGGGAGAATCACCCTATTCCTGCGAACCAAAGATTAACTGAGTTCGGGGATTTGGTTACACTAGTTGGATAACTAATGCCCTTTCGGCACCATTTTACCCTATTCATTTCTGAAAACATTTATCAGGCAATTTAGATTGATTTTAGGACCTTTCTCCTAACATGTGAGGTGATCAAACGATTGCATGATCATAAACGATCAGCAGTTAGGATAGATATGCAGCCCTAGGTTCTAACCCTAATTAAGTCAGATGACATTCAAAAACACAACAGTTCATGCAATTATATTAAAAATATGCATAATAATACAACAGTTTAAACATTCATATATAATACATAAAAAAGGATCTTTTTTTTAATTTTGAATTTTTTTCGGGAAAAGAAAAAAATAAAAAAAAATAATACATAAGAGAAAAAAATAAATTTTTTAAAAAAATAAATAATTAATATAATATTAAAAATCAGGTCGGGTCGGCGGATCTCGGTCGATCGGATCCGACCTGGGTCAATGGACTCGACCCATTGCGTTGACCTGGTCGGATTTCCGGATCCGACCCGGTCAAAGGGTCAACCCGGGTCTGGACGGGATCAAGCCCGGTTGGGTCCCGGTCCGGTGGAAAGAGACGAAATAGGGCCGATTCGACCCGATCGAACCGGCCTATATGGCCTGACCCGGTCTACAAACCGGTCTGCAGACCAGTTCAAATTGGTTCTCACGTGCATGAGGCACGCGAGAACGTCAGCCGGCGAGATTCGGCGTCTCGCCAGCCGACCCAGGCCAAATCCGGCGCGACTTTCGCCTCCCAGGACACCTATGAAGCTCACCAACCTCCCAGTCTACCGTCTGACCGCCCGCTCGCTGGCTGGCGACCAAAAACAGTTCGGCCTCACCGAGGCATTTCGACAAACACATGGCGTACATAGACTAAAACGAGAGATTTTGACCTGTTTCAAGATTCCAAACGACTCCGACAGCCACGGCTGGCTCCCGACGGCAATTATGGATCTGGAGGAGGATCGGTATGGGCCGAGATTCGCGCCTAACGGGCGGCGTGAACCCCGGCCCACCGGCGAGCCTAAAACAGAGCAACAAAGGGCAGGGGGTACTCACCGATCGCGGTCGTGAGTGGGGAATCGTCTCCGGTCAGTTGGCTGGCACCGGCGATGCAGCTGGCTTCCTCCCCAATTCCTGCAAACAAAAGACGACTCTCCCTCTCTATTTCTCTCTCTTTTTTTTTTTCGGTTTTCCTCTCTCTCTCTCTCTCTCTCTCTCTCTCTCTCTCTCTGTTTTTCTCTCAAAACCGCCGACCGGGGGGTGCTTCTAGGGGTTGTCGGTTGGCTTGCTGGAGACGGTGAGACCGGCTAGGACCTGCAAGACACTCCCAGGCTCCTCTCTCTTCTCTGTTTCTCTCTAATTCTCTCTGGGTCTCTCTCACGGCCTCTTTGTTCTCTCTCGCCAAAACCGAACCCAGCCGACCTCCTTCTCTCTCTCCTCTTGTTGGCCTGTATAGTCGACGACGATGATGCCACCCTCTACTCCCTTCAATGCTCTGCACCGGCCTACCGCTCCTACTGAAGACTTTCGTGGCCAATTTGCGCGGTGGAGCGGGTATTCCGCGCCGTCCCAAGCATGGTCGGGACAGGGGAGAATAGAGGAACAGGGGGGAGAGAGGGACAGCTGAGTCGGAGGGAAAGAAGAAGAAGCGAGCTGGGCCAGGCCCAACCCGCGCGTGGGGGAAGAGAAAAAACAAGGCGGGCTGGCCCCGCTGGGGAAGAAGAGAGAGGGCCGGGTCGACTCGGCCTCGACCCGGCCCATTTCGATTTTTTTTAATTTCAATTTTTTTAAATTAATTAAGAAAATATGCTCTAATAGGCCCTATTAATGCAAATATGCCTAATGTCTATATGCAATGCATTTAACTAGAAATATTTTGTTTTAGGAATTAAAGAAAATTAATTCCTAAATTTTGTGCAATTAATTTTGGACAAATCAAAAATAGGTGTCAACAAAAAAATTAATAAACTCTTA
The DNA here is from genome assembly GCA_031216405.1 of Syzygium malaccense. Classification (NCBI taxonomy): domain Eukaryota; kingdom Viridiplantae; phylum Streptophyta; class Magnoliopsida; order Myrtales; family Myrtaceae; genus Syzygium; species Syzygium malaccense. Next base: position 22,863,865 of record CM062259.1, on the reverse strand, counting down.
GTGATTTGCGAAATGTAGATTAGTTAATACAATTAGTTGCACAGCAAGCGCTCTGCATCTTTCCTATTAGGGCGTGTTTGATCACCCGACATAAGGCCGGATAGAATAAAAGTTATCCCTATACGGTGATTGGGGATATACTTGCTGAGGGTGATAAGTCTAGATAAAATTAGGGTGATTTAGCTAGGCAGTAGGGGTATGATGATATTATCCCTACCTGGATAGAATAAAAATAAAATACTAGAAAAAAGGGCAAATGCCCTAGCATTGCCAACAGGCGCTACCGAATGGTGGTTGCACCTCTGGTGCAATCTTGTTGTGGTTCTTGCCTGAAATTTCTCTTTGCCCTCGTTTCTATCACTATCGTTGTGGGTAGTCATAGTGGTCGTCTGCTACCACAATAGAAGAGGCCACCATTGCAGTGGGTCACTTGTGGTCCTCCTTGATAGGCGATTCACCGTGACGGTGGTCGCCTATGCTCATAGGGTGGTCACCTGTGTAATTACAAGTCGAGATCTGTTGAATCCTCAACTATAGCAAAGGTCTCAACAGACGTGACAGTACAAAGGCGGTCACCGAGCTTACCACCATAGAGGTGGCTTGTGCTGGTCAGACACAATTTTAGGAAAAAGTGTCAAAAAAGTTCTAAACCTATTGCATTTGTGTTAATTTAGTTCTAAACCTTTTTTGGGTATCAATGCAGTTCTAAACCTTGTAATATAGTGCCAATTCAGTCTTTCTAACTAATCTTGGCCGAATTTTGATGATGTGGACACCGGCGGTGCTACGTAGGCCCGCCGGTGATAACGTTAACATTTTTAAATAATATTTTAATATTTTTTCGATTTTTAAAAATTATTTTTCTGATTATTTTTCATTTTTTTCTTTTCTTTTTTGGTTTTCTTCCTCCCATGGCTGGTGACTAGCCACCAGCCACTGGCAATGGCCTGCCATGGCTGGGCGGGCTGCCCTCGCCTGGCGTAGCCTAGGTGAGCCCCGGCCAGGTGAGGGTCGGCTAGGCCTCGCCTGTGGCAGGTGGCGGAGGCCTCCCCAAGGTGAGGCCAGCCAACCTTGCCATGGCCGGGGTGGCTGGTCATCGGAAAAAAGGTTGAAGAAAGAAGAAAGAAAAAGAAAAGAAGGAAAAAAGAAAAAAAATCAGAAAAAATAATTATAAAATCGAAAAAAATATTAAAAATTATCAACGTTAGCGCCAGCGATGCCACATAGGCTGGCCAGCATCCACATCACCAAAATCAGGGCAAAATTAGTCGGAAGGACTGAATTGACACAAAGACAAAATATTTTAAGACTAAATTGGTACTAGAAAAAGGTTTAGGACTAAATTGAAATAAATACAAAAGGTTTAGGATTTCTTCAACACTTTCTCTGAATTCTACAGCACTATTATGAAGTAAGAAATTAGGATTTGTTTGGTCTCAACTTTCAAACGACACGTGAAAAGGTACCAACTTTTACTTTAGGAACAATTTCTGCCTCAACTTTCAAGCGTTGCGTACAAATGCACCAACTTTTACTCAAAATGAGCAATTCACCTAATAGATACGTATATGGTTGAGACCTCGAATTGACTCGAATAATCTCATATAAATCGAAAACAAACGGATTCTAATAACTATGATCCCCGTTCAATACATAATCCACATTTTCCACAGTAAATATTCTAGCTATTATGACTTTTGAAAATTGAGTTTTTTTTAATGAGAAATGACTAAAATCTTTGAAAAAAAAATATCTACGTATGGTGGAATTATTTATAATTTTTCATAAACTTTAAGGTTGAGAACATTTGTTTTATCTTCAAATTTTGGAAGAACAAGAAAGAAGTAAAAAAAAAGAAACTTATGTAAGTATAGATAGACAGATCGATTGCACTCGCTTGATTTATTCTTATCTTAAAGACCGTTTATTATGAATTTCTGTCGCAAATAATTTTTTTTTGTATTACCTTTAAAAAAATAATGAAAAAGTTGTGATGATCGGCATAAAGGTTTTTATAGGTTTGGTATTAAATAAAAGTCAAATCATGAATTTTTAAGAGGTAAAAAAGTGAAGATGAAGTCACACCAAATAAGCCTTGGTGTTAATAATAAGGCAAATACTACAAAAAACTCTAAATTATGCTCACTGTAATATAAATACCTCAAACTTTTTTTATGTCACAAAATTGTAAACCTGCTTATCGTGATGCAAATACCCCAATTTTTTTTTGTGTCACAAGTAAATCTAAACTTATACATGTGTGATATTTATACCTTCTATTTTAGTTCATCATGGATATATTTGTTACACCGATGTAAGTTTATGATTTTTTATGACATGAAAAAAATTTATAATATATGTATCATGATGAGTAAGTTTAAAATTTTTAATGATATAATAAAAATTTAAAGTAATTATGTTATAATAGGTATAATTTGAGATTTTTTTGTACTATTAACCTTTGTGTGGTAGAGGAGCACGAGCTGACAAAACAGCAGGAAAATCTCTGCCATTTGGATTTCTCCTTTGTTCCTGCACGAGGACCCAATTGTTAATGTCGTGAAGTTTGACTTTGACCTCGGGCCTGGGAGAGCTTGCATTGCATGGGGGACCGACCATTGAGAACGACAAATCTGGTTTTTCACCGTGAATTATCCTTTTAGGCAAATTTATGTACGACGTTCATGTTTGGTTCCGTTCATTTTGCAAAAAATAATATTAAAAAAATAACTATTTATATTATTTGAAATAATTAGTTAATAGAATATTTTTTTATTAATGATAATAATTTATGTCTAAATATTTTTGTAGATCATAAAAATATTTTTCGTTCATTCATTTTTATGAGCAACGCAAGCGATTGTTTCATTTTTCGCGAAATAAACGGATCTTGAGTTACTTTAGTAGTTGAATATGCGTGACTAGTTATTGGTAAGTTACCTAACACCCCCACTTTTTCCATCATTTTCTTTTGGATTCTTAGTACTTAGTTGAGTCGTAACCTCATCAAAGGACGGGAGCTTTTGCTCATATGCAACTTGTCCTAACTTGTGAGACGCATTCCACGGATGTGTTCATTATTTTAATAGCACCCTCAATTCCCCCAAAGTTTTTAAACTTCCTATATTTAGAGGTTCGAATGAGAATCGTGATAAAGCTTTTTTAGGACTTGCTAAGGCCCGTTTCGGGAAAATTTCAAATCAATACCCAAAGTGGGGTCATTTTCTCAAAAAGGGGTCTAAAGTAGACATAGTATAAAATAAGGGTATGAAGTGCCAAATCAGTTTCAAATAGGGGCCCACAGTACCCAATTAATCTCAAGTAAGGGCTTGAGTTCACCGGCCGGTCAAATGCTCATCGGTCGGCAAGCATATCACTGTTTCGGCGATAGGAACAAGGGTAATTTCATCTTTTACTTTTTAATTTTTTTTGTTTCTTTTTTCCTTTTTTTGTTTTTTTCTTTCCTTTTCCTTTTCTTCTTTTTTTTTTTTTCTGTGTTCCCTTCGCCGGCCATAGCCAGGGCCAGCAGCGGTTGCTGACCTCAGGCAAAGGCTGCCCTTGCCGGCATCGGGCGAGGGCAACCCGGGGTCAGGCGAGGGCGGCCCTTGCCCGACGTCAGCGAGGGTAGCCTTTGCCCGAGGCTGGCAACCTTTGCTGGCCTTGGCTATGGCCGGCGGAGGGAAAAGAAGAAGAAAAGGAAAAGGAAAAGAAAAAGGAAAAGGAAAAGAAAAAAACAGAAAAAGAAAAAAGAAACAAAAAAAATTAAAAAGTAAAAGACGAAATTGCCTTTGTTTTGATCACCGAAATAGTGACGTGCTTGCCAGCTGGTAAATATTTGACCGACCGGCAAACCCAGACTCTTACTTGAGACTAATTGGACACTTCGAGCCCCTATTTGAGACTAATTGGGTACTTCAAGCTTTTATTTGGCACTATATCTTTTTTGAACCCCTTTTTGAGAAAATAATTCTACTTTAACTACTGATTTAAAATTTGGGAAAAAACTACCAAAAACCCCAAACTTTGCCACTTGTGATACATTTACCCCGAACTTTTTTTTGTGACACCAAAAACCCTATACTTTACTATTTATGACACATTTACCCCAAATGTACATTGTCCATGGGCATTTTCGTCTTTTTGCTTTTACTTTTTTTTTTTTACTTTTTTTTCCTTTTCGGCGAGAGGGCCCCTCGTCGGCGTCGGGTGAGGGCGGCCCTCGCCGGATCCGACGAGGGCGGCCCTCGCCGAATCCGACGAGGGTAACGAGGGCGACCCTCGCCGGCGTCGAGCAAGGGTCGCCCTCGCCTGGGCAAGGGTCGCCCGACGCCGGCGACCCTTGCTGGCGTCGGGCGAGGCTTGCCCTCGCTTGGGCGGGCGAGGGCGGCCCTCGCCCGACGCCAGCGAGGCTTGCCCTCGCTGGATCTGGCGAGGCGACCCTCGCCGGCGTCGGGCGAGGCTCGCCCTCCCTCGCCCAGGCGAGGCAAGCCTCGTTCGACGCCGGCGAGGCGGCCCTCGCCGGATTTGGCGAGGCTTAGCCTCGCTCACCCAGGCGAGGGCGAGCCTCGCCCGACACCGGCAAGGGCGGCCCTCGCCCGACGTCGGCGAGGGCGGCCCTCGCCCGACGTCGGCGAGGGCCGCCCTCGCCAGATCCGGCGAGGGCGGCCCTCGCTCGACGCCGGCGAGGGCGGCCCTCGCCAGATCCGGCGAGGGCCGCCCTCGCCCGACGCCGGCGAGGGGCCCCTTTGCCGGAAAGGAAAAAAAAGTAAAAAAAAAGGAAAAAGTAAAAAAGACAAAAATGCCTATGGATAATGTACATTGAGGTAAATGTGTCACAAATAATAAAGTTTTGAGTTTTTGGTGTCACAAAAAAAAGTTTGAGGTAAATGTGTCACAAGTGGCCAAGTTTGGAGTTTTTGGTGGTTTTTTCCCTTAAAATTTTTCCGTCCGTCTCACATATTCTCTCTTTTTCAAAATTTTCCTTTGAAAGAAAAGATCATTTTATAAAAGTTTTATTGCTTTATGTGCTATGAGATGTACTTTTAGTCTATACAATTATTGAACCTCGTCTTTTCGCATGGTTTGTCTTCTTATCCGGCGGTTTGGTTATCTCAACATCAGGTGGGAGAAAATAAAAATGATCTTATCTGGTATCTGGAAATACACTTATATAGCAATGAGCCTATATAAAATCACGCATGATTTAGCTGGACGCTATGGGCGGGATATAATTATCCCAACCTGGATAAAAAAAAAAAAAGAACAAAAAATAGGGCAAAAGCACTAAGGATTTAACAAGCACTACTGTGCACGGTGGTTGCACCTCTCGTGTGACCCCCATTGTGGTTGTCGCATGAGATTTCTCTCTCCCCCACCCGTTTTCATCTCTATAGTCGCGGGTAGTCATGGTGGTCGTCCACCGCCACAACAGACGAGACCACCATTGCAGTGGATCACTTGTGGTCCTCCTTGACAAGTGATTCACCGTTATGATGGGCGCCGTGCAGCTGCGACTCCACCGAGGTGGTCGCTGGCCTTACCGCCATAGAGGTGGCTCACGGTGGTCAGACACAGCAATTCTATGACCCTCTCCCATGTTTTTTTTACTTTTGAATTTTCCATGAAATTTTTTGAATTTTTTTCCATGTCTCGAAACCTATATATCCATCTCCGTAAATGTTACGGTAGACTTGTATTCGCATCTCATTAATGTTATGCACTAATCAACTCGTAACTCATAATTTATCTTTACATTAACTAATTCATTTTTTCATTAGCCAATAATTTTGCTTATTATGTCAAAGTATACAGATACCATCACAGAGACAAATTCATTTATAAAAAAACAGTTCACACGGTCCAATATGTGGAAGTTGGAAAGTCTTCTTCCTAGTGTTGAGGATATAAATCAGATGGCAGTGATAGTGAAGTTTCTTCATTCTTGTCAATTGCCTTCAAACTGGAAACTTCTCCTGAAGTACTCTTCATTTACAGTATGAAAATTACTGTATGATTCTTTTCCACGACCATTGATCAATGTTCGAGCATTGAGGCGCATAGCAAGTCGAAGCCCCTTGATGAAAACTTCGAGTTCAAACAGTGAAATGGCTACAAAGATGACGGTATTTTGCTTAAACATTTCTTCCTCGCAGTTTTCTTTTCATATTGCTCATGATATATTAGACAATCACATAAGAAGATTGTGACTTTATATACACGTGCATATGGAACGACTTAAGTTGATTACTCTCTTTGCTGTTTCTTTTGTTTTTACTGTTCTTATTAGGCAGGGATGATTACTACGTATTGCAGAACTGTACCGCCTGCGCATTATCTGTTCCAATTCATTTTCTTCGTTTGTAAAGATCAATATGGAAAAGTACACAACGAGCGAGTTCGAAGCGGGAGGGCAAAAGTGGTAAAAGCATAGAACTTTGTATCAAGTTGTTTTCCTATTCGGTACCGACATTTTCGGAAACAAGGTAATATTAATAACATCGAATATTAGTGATTCACAAATTCACTAGCTACCACGTAATTTAGCTTTTATTCTTCTCAACAATGGGCTCCAGATTGGGGGATCGGTCTCGTGTATGTTACACATTAAGCCGCAACCATGAGTTTAGAGGTGTCTTATCTTGCCAAGCTTTTACCGATTCTTTTCTCTATGTGAAACTCCGCTAGAAATAGCAATGTTGCTTGAATGTCAATAATACTAAATCGTCATATGATACAAAGGTTTCTCCTTTTTGATTGATGTTCGTATCTTCAAAGGCTTCTCCTTATGGTTTGCGAGGTTTCTTGGATCGTGCAGGAGCATGGTTCTCTATCCTAATGGAAATATCAGCAGAAATGTAGGAGATCACGTTTCGATATGTTTGTCAGCTTTCGAGACTAGTTCTCTAGAAGTTGGCTCAGAGATAGATGTGAGTTTTAGGTTCTTTCGTATATGATCAGATGCGAGATGTATACCTGACAAAAGAGGGTGACATTTCGCTAAAGAAGTAGAAAGAAGAACGTGATTTGTACCTTTGATTGAGCAAGATGTCGATTGTTAATGCTAGAGGGAGACCTAGGAGGTTTCGCGTGAACAAGAAAGTACGTGGTCTTCCAAGATTTATGCTGATAGAGATCTTCACTGATCCATCAGACGGGTATCTTGTTGATGACTCCTGCGCATTTGGAGCAAAGGTATTGTTATCAAGAGTTCGGGTGTTGGAAAATGGTCGAAACTTGATGGTGAGAGCATTCCATATACACACAAATGGAAGGTAGCCGGTTTCTCAATTATGGTTGAAGCGTGCCACTCTTAAGTATGCATTGTCAGCGATGTGAAATGGTAGGCTCCAATTTCTTCGCTGTCTTAAGTTTGGTCCTTTTAATTAAAGGTCTGTTAGCTTTCTTTCTGGTATCCTCCATCTATTATATAGAAAATACTGGAGCTATATCCAAGGGTTGGCCCGCGAGAAACAGAAACAAAAACGTTTCGTTGTTTCTTCGTTTAGCAGATCTGGATGAACAAGATCCTAAGAGGAAAATTAATGCAAGCTACACCTTTCAATTAAAAGGCCAAGATGGTGCTGTGCATCAGCAGACAGAAGGTAACCGCTGATCCGATCAGTTGAATCCTTTTCTTCTTTAGCAGATTTTTACCACAGGAAAGTGGAAAAAGGTAACTGGAAAATTGAACTCAAGCGCGTGACATGCATCTTTGCTCATGGGTTCGATCTCCTGGGTTGGAATTCAAAGCAAAATTTTCTCTTTTCACGTTGGTTCAGCAAATCCAACTTTTATGAGGGCGAATCCTCCTCCTTGCCACTAAAAACAGTTCGAGACTGCCTAGTTGATGATTGCTGCATCATCGAGGCCGAAGTCACAGTGCATGAGTGAACTTCCTTGGTAATGTCGTTGGATCATCAGTTCATGACCCTCTCATAATGCCAATGTTCTATTCCATCTTTTCTTTTGATAGAACCTCCCTTTTGCAGATAACTTAAAGCTATCTATTTGTGGAGTTACTCGTTTTCAGATTCAGTGGGTGTATGTCTAATTGTTGCACTTCATGTCCGGTTCTGATCAGCTGATTTGTAGCACGAATTACCTCAATATGGGTTTGCATTTGTACAGAATTTGAATGCATATATAGTATGATGCAGACGATTTGTAGATGCTTATACACAGTAACAGCACAACCGCTCTTTGCTCCAATGCCATCAATATCGACAGTGCTAGTAGACCAGTAGTCTTATAAAAAGCTTACCATGTTAATTTGACCGCATGAACAAACCCAGAGTGTTTTGCAAGAAGTTGCCGTGATGCGTACTGAGCATGTCGAACTTCACATTCGGATGTCATACCTGCATAAGCTGTGCGAGTCCTAATTCGATTAGACTACAAACAAGGTCACCTCATCATATATGTAGAAACAAGTTATAAATGTCCTTGAAAACGAGGGAGGTCCTCGTCTTTGAACTTAAACACACTGGACCATGCAATCTGCCTTCTGATAATCACTGGCTATTTGTGGATGGTTTAAAGAAAAGGAACTGTAGCTTCCTACAAATTTGGATTAGTTTTAGACCCAAAACATGGAGAAACTCTTATATGGACACAGGTCCCCTAGGTCCGATCCATCGGGAGATGCGGCGCTGCAGGATCTCTCCGAATGTTTTCACCCTCAACATGGTCATGTCTGCTTTCTGCAAGGCGGGAGAGCTCGAGAAGGCGGTTGATTTGTTTCGCGAGATGGAGAGTAAGGGTTGTCCGACGGTGGCGTCTTACAACACGCTGATCACGGGGCATTGCAGTAAGGGTCTTCTCAGCTTGGCCATGGAGCTTAAAGAGATGATGGAGAAGAACGGTTTTCACCCTAATGTGATTACATTCAATGCCCTTATCAGTGGTTTTTGCAAGGAAGGGAAGTTGCATGAAGCGATCAAGATATTCAGCCGAATGAAAGCTTCGAATGTGGCTCCCAATACCGTGACTTACAATACTCTGATACACGGATATAGCAAAGTCGGTGACAGCGAAATGGGAGGGAGGCTTTTTGAAGAAATGTCGAAGTACGAAGTGAGGGCCGATATAATGCATTGATATTGGGACTCTGCAAGAATGGTAAGACAAAGAAAGCTGCCTATCTGGTTAAAGATCTCGATAGCAAGGGCTTAGTTCCGAACAATTCGACCTTTTCCTGCTCTCATAAGAGGGCAGTATGTCAGGAATAACCCGGACTGCGCATTTCAGCTGTATAAAAGCATGATCAGGAGCAGGCGTCATCCCAATAGCGAAACTCTTACTATGTTGATGTGTGCTTTTACGAAATGCGAGGATCTCGATGGAGCAGTCCAGGTCCTCACGGAAATGGTTGATAGATCGATTGTTCCCAATTCAGATATGTTGTCCGAGGTGCGCCATGAACTTCGCCAATGTGGAAAAGATCAGTTGGCGATGAAACTGTGCAGTGAGTTGCTAGCTAGAACTCTAATTCCTGTAGGTTTTGATAAAGGGCTCATCTTTGGAACTGACTGATTGAAACTTGACCGCGCCAGTTGACTTGTGACGATTCTTTTGATTGGTTCTTGATCAGTAAATTCTTTCAATTCTTTTTTTTCATGTTGACAGCAGACAGATCAATCTTACAGTTCAAAAACAAATTAGTGTCTTTCTCTGTCGCCATAAAACTAAGCCCTCTTCTCTTTGTAAACTTAAAGGCATGATACTCTGTGTTGCATTCACTGCTTCCACCGAGAGCTCATCCCTTGTCTCGTATTGAAATTTTATTAGATAATCTGACCTTGCTCATTGGGTTTCATCGACAGCTTGCAAGCTAGGCAATCTGAATGGAGAACAACATAACCCAGTCTAAGAAGAAATTGTGCATTCTTGATCTGGCATTTAGTTGGGTTGGCAACCTTAAAATTTAAACCAAAGAAAGAGGGTGCACCAAGAAGCATTAACTGTTGAACTGGATGGCAAAAAAATAACTCAGACGGACGCCAATGGGAGAAAAAAGTCCCACCCCAACATAACCTTTGAATCCTACTACTTGTACACTACCCTCATTCTCCCCAATATTGATCGAATCATAAGCCTTTTTTCAATCTGAGTAGCTAGTGAGGACAACAAATAGAAGACATTTCCCAGCCACATATGACACTGACTTATGCTACAGATAACTGTGGATTAAATTAGTAAAAGAAGGAATGTGCAACATAGCTCAGATATCTTGGAATCTAACCGATCGATTAGCCATTGCCTAAATTACCAAAAAGAACGTTAAGACTTAGATAAGAGCATCATTCTTCTTCAATGGCTTCAGCGACGGATATCTCGGAATCTAACCGATCGGTTAGTTGTTCGCTTACATGCTTAGCCACAGATATCATATCGAGTATAACACTTGGATCCAGACCTGCACCTCCCCGCTTGCTAAGACCACATATTAACCCTTTCCTGTTAATGGAAACAGAAATGGCAGAGCTCATCTGTGATTCTTCCTCCGAAGTTGCATCGACAATGTAATGCCTGCCCACCGAGACAAGGAAGAAGATGAGAATTCGACAGTGACACTAAACAACTCTGGAAGTGGAGAAATACTGAAGCTTTTATACCTTCGTTAATGTAACAATGACAGGAAACCCAGATGTGTCGAATTGTAAAAATTCTTCGTCACTGATGTCAAGTTCAGGTTGATCTTCACTAGATGCTTCAGCAGTTATGTGCACTCTGGGAATGCCCGTGTTGCTCAGAGCAGCCTCCAATCCAGAAGGAGTAATGGAAGGGATGTCAGATCAGGACACAATTAATTACGATGTTCAAGGAACATTACATATCGAGCCCAAACCCGTCTAAGTGTATGTTTGACAAAACAGAATGCTTGAGAATGGTATACCTTGATCGAAGCACCAAGAGCATCTAGGAGATTGCCATCTGAACTGACGACAAGACCATCGATATACAGATCCCAACAGACTTTTCCTTCCACAACTATCAGAGATGACAAATCAATTCCAGCACCTGTGAAATATAAACAGTAACAGCATGTGATTTCAATGACAGGCACTAATACACATTCGATAGCATGTGGGCAAAAGACAAAAAGAACATGTTTTCAGTAAGAAAATGCAGAGAAAGAATGTATAGAGCATTTCAAACACTGTATGAAAAATTTCAAACCTGCTCCTTTTTTCCCACCCAAAAGACATCGCTGAAGAGCAACTGAGAGTTCCGTTGACAACTCCTCACCCCCTCTACCCTGCATAAAATTGCACTGCCGCGTTAAATTGATGTAACTCAGAACTTAAGAACAATATGGTGAAGGATAGTGACAATGAAATCTCCAATTTGTAGCAAACATAATGCAGCTCATAAGAACAAAGTTTCAAAAAGTTGGTATTTTTTTGGCTTCTGTTGATCTTGCTCAAGGGGAGAAAAATTGAAAGCTAATTCAGAGACCAGATACCATCTAGAAGCATCAAGCAACTCCTACAAACCAAGTCAATGTTCAGTTTGAAGGAAGCAATCAGCCACATATCAGTTAATTTGAAACTAATATACATATCTATTCTCCAATTGGGTACCGGAAGCATACTCTACCAGAAATGTCGGTATTGGGCTTCAAACCCACCCTTTCAATTTTATACGCTATCAGTCCACTTATTCTGCTAACTTCATAGTCAGGGACATTCAAAAGAAACATGAAGGGGAGAAAATTAGAACTAGCAGATCTATGCAAACTAAAATTACCAGAATAGATAAGTCGGGAAGCAGCAGAATTAAAAGTATAGGACCTCAAACATTGCAGCGGCAGTTGGGCTGCAATCAACATATGTGGAAACCTTCCCTTTGTTGGGTTGTAGTGGACTTGGTCTTCCAATTTCGGCCTGCGTTGGAAAACAGCAGGAGGGAATGATGAGTACCACACTGCGAAACACAAACAGCAGGATCCATGCCCAGATTGAGCAGAAACAGAAAGAAAACTCCTCACCACCAAACAGTTTTTTTTTTTGGTAAGGTCTCACCACCAAACAGTTAAGTCCTATAAAAAGGAAAAAAAGAGAATCATGCTTTAAACTACCTTCACACTGGCAGTGACATCAGTTCCACCCATTCTAACTCTGGCCGAGCCATTGGCCTGTCATATGTGCAAAACAATAGTTGCATTGGATAAATCTCCCACATAAAACATCAAGCGTGCCATTTCTATGTACTGCAAATCAGCAACTATAAAAAACCTGAGGAATGACGCCGGTTTCGACATATATGGGTCGGTAAGTTAATCGTTTACGACCATCGGAGCGGATGTCTTGAGCGATGCCCCCTTGTATGAATTGCTTTTCTCCAAGAGATAAACCGGTCATCCTGCATATGCAAAAGAAAACTCCGATTATTGTCTTAATACTGGAGCACAAGGAGCAAGACACGTGACGCAAATTCTCTAACCGCAACCACTTATTCTTAGATAAAGACTGCAGACAAATCTGTGCAGCATGCAACAGCTCTCACCATCAGGAGCATCAGCAGTTTTACCGTCACCAAGGCGGACATAATCGTCTTATCCATTCAAACAAGCCCATCAGTTTCCATGAAGATGACGAAATTGCCGCAACCAACTCAAAAATCAAGAAAAGAGCTTATCACGAGCACATGATAAACCAACATCGAAGCCAACAGCTCGATCCACCTCGAAAGCTATTCACCACGTACACCCTCTCGCAGTCAGACAGAGAAGCAATTTCCAACAAGATCATGCCGACGTGCTTTTCTGAGCAATGACCAGTTCCACATAGGTTCTATGCGCTCTTACAACTGCCGAAATTTGTAAAAAAATTCGAACTTTTGCACTACCAACCCAACTAAAATGATCACTGAAATTGAGGGCATTATTAACAAATACCATAGCTATCACACATTCATACCTTGGTCTCGACAGCGAGTAGGCGAGCTAGGCGTGGGCACTGCAAAGGCTGGCGGCCGCTCGGGGCTGGCGAGCTGTAAAGAAGAAACGAGAGAGGCGGAGCTGGGTTGCGCAGGCACGATAGGAAGCCGAAGACCGAAAGAGGACCGATGGCGACGGCGGCGGCGGCGGCGGCAACGGTTTACGGTGGTGAGAGAGTGCGACGGCGCTGTGCGAGCGAGAGGAGAAGAAGGCTCTGGTTGTTTCCGGAAAAATATTCTCCTTTTGAAAAATAATTTCCCGGAAGTCATTTTCCTGGAAAATGTTTTTCCGGAACATAATTTTCCGGTGTTCGGTGATCAATATGAAAAAGTTTCGGAAAATATTTTTCGCCGGCGGCGATGGCGGCGACGGCGGCGGCGGGCGACCGGCGGCGGCGGTCGGTGATTGGCGGCGGCCGGTGACTGGCGACGGCGGAGGGTGACCGGCAGCCAGTGACCTTAGTGAAGAAGAAGAAGAAGTTTTGGAAAATGATTTCCGCTTTTGAAGAAACGGAAGTCATTTTCTATAGACTTAGGCTATTTTGTGAGAGGGGGAAGGAAAATATTTTCCCACGGAAAACGTTTTCCGCCCCCCGAACACCGGAAAATCCGGAAAATATTTTCCGGAAGAATATTTTCCGCCAAACGAACGGAGCCGAAGAGAAACTGAGAAACCAGAGGGGGGAGGCTGGGGAATTTAGCATAAGACTATCTTATTTAAATTAGTCCCTGGAGTTTTGCAAATATTCAATTAGATCCCTCTCCTTTTTTTGTTTGTGCAATTGGATCCTCAATTTCTATATACTTCTTTTCAAGTTGGTCCTTCAATTGAAATTATACACGGAAATGCAGAGGTGATTGTTGAATGCTGATGTATCACCTTATGTTGCATCTTACGTGGCATTTAGCCAATTACTATATCAAAAAATATTAGGTTAATATCACTAAAAACTCTAAACTAATATAATTATGATAAATTTATCCCAAATCAATTTTTGAATTACCAAAAACCCCTAATGATATACTTATGACATATTTACCATTTGTTAGCTTTTGTCAGATTTTACCGTGAAATTGCTAAGCTAGATGACACTATCAATTCCATGTGAAAATCCATATCACTTTGGGCTAAATTTGTCATAAGTTTACCAGTTTAGGATTTTAAGTGATCCATTTTTTTTGTCTATCCTATCTCTGACTCTCCTCATTTTTTGACTTTTGCTTTGCCACTTGTAGTGCACGGGAGTTGAATCTCGCACTTGTAATACTAGTGTCCCCACCCCCTAATCCCTTTATTAGAAGCGTCGCATGCCTACTGACTAGTGATCAAAAAATTAGTTTGAGACAAATTTGTCATAGGTGTATCGGTTTGAGTAGACTTATCAAATGGGCGGGTCGGGTTTAGGTCGGAACATAAATGATTTGACTCAAATTGACTCATTTAACTTGTTTATGATCCATTTATTGCAATGCAAATTTCTCGATTTATACTCGACTCGACCTATATTGCTAAAACATTTGCATACTTAACCAAATCTACAAAAGATTATTTCTTATGATTGTTTTTGAAAAATTGCATTGCTAAAACACGCTCATGCAATACAAGTCTAGTTGACAATTTTTATAATTTCTTTTGAAAAATTGAGGCTTTGTTTGTTTCGCGGAAAATGTGATAATTTTGGAAAATATTTTATAGGAAGTCATATTTTAGGAAAATGATAACATTTTATGGTGTTTGGTTAAAACCTGAAAATGAACTGGAAAATATTTTTCGCCATTTAGTATGGAAAATCTAATTTGGTTTTCTTTTGTGCATTCTTTTTAATAATTCTTATTTTATTATTTTTTCTTTTTTTAAAAAATTGATTTTTATATTTTTTTCTTTCTTTTTTCTTTTTCCTACTTCTTCGGCCAGTCGTCGGTTGTCGACTGAGGAAGAAGAAAAAGAAAAAGAAAGAAAAGAAAAAAGGAAAGAAAAAAAGAAATTATAAAATTATAAAAAAATTCAGAAATTTTAAAAAAATAAAAATCAGAAAGTAAAAATAAATTAAAAATGACTTTTTATTTGTTAATGATTCATTTAAGCTTGTTAGGTAACCCATTTATGACTTATTTAGGCTTGTTTCTAAAATTTAACGCAACCCTTTATGACCCATACCATTAAATATGAGTTAAAATATATGTTATAGACCCATTTTGCCATATCTGTGGGATTCTTCACGGTATTAATCCAAAAACATTTTCAAAATTTCTTCGAAAAAATGAAAATCTAGAAAAAAGAAAAGGAAAGAGAGAAGGAGAGGGGCATCTGTAGTTGAGGTGCCGTCATGGCCACGGTCGCCCCCGTTGCCCATGCACCGGCAAGGGAACGGCATCCTTCACCGAGCTCAAGCAAAGCCGGCACAGCCCCTCCGTTGACATCTCCACATTTGGGGAAAAGAAATAAAAAATAACATACCGAGAACGACTAGTCAAATGAAGAAAGACTTGGGGCGATACTCAGTAGAAGCAATCGCGACATTTTCATCGCAAGTAGAAGAACAAGATCCGCAAAGAAGAAGAATGAGGGAATCATGATCTAGAAAGCCTGCAAGCGCCTTCCTGAGCTCTATCATTTATCCCAAATACCAGAGATGTCTACCTTCTTGAAATTTGTTTTCAACTATCTTTCTCCATTTGAGTCATCGTCCTCACTATATTTTTTGCTCTTTTTTCCGGAAGCAAGGTGGCGAGGACGGTCGTGCCAACTTCGCTCGAGTCTAGTGAATGGGAAAGCCCACCCCTTCTCCTCCGTTTCATTTTTTTATATTTTATTTTTCAAAATTTAGAAAATAATTTTTTACATCATAATTGCCACATAAGATACCACATAAGGTGACATGTCGGCATTTAATGGGCACCACAACATCTTCATTTATTTCTTTAGTGGAAGGATCAACCCGAACAAAATGGTATGAAAAATAATAAAAGAATTGAGAGATATAACTGAACATTTTGCAATAATTCGGAAACCTCATATGCCTTTATTTCTTTATTTTTATATTTGTCATATATATCTAGATTATTTATATTTAATCTATATTAGCGAAAGTGTACATATGATGCATGCACGACAGAACGACATGTCATGTGATGATCACATGATTATGTTCTTAGTTCCCTTTGATGTGATGACTTTGGCTGTATTTGGTTCAGCTTTTTCAATGGGTTTTGGGGAAATAAAAAGCAGTTTAGCTTAAAGGGTTTTGGGGAAATGTATAGACGGTATGATTTGTTGTGTAACGAAGCATTGGGACATGAGAGAACAAATGTGATGACTTGTCACGTTTAATGACATGGATGAATGGGCCATGGGCCCTAGCTTGATATATCTAATATTGGGGTTTGGATAGTAAAAAATTGTTTCTAAAGAAGCAAGTATCGTAATGAAAATACATCTTATAAAAAATATGAGCATGCATGGGTCCTCAGGTCTCGCATTGGTTGGTCATCTTTCGACTTGAGTCACTTTGGCTTCGAGCTCAATTTAGCCTTCCATACAACTTCCTTCTTATGGAACCAAAGGTTGGATTTTAACCGATAGAGGTAATCTAATGAAAGAATTGAATTTAGCATAGCACCGACTATTTACTGGAGATTTCTACTTTTATCTCAATGGAATGGCAACCTTATTAGTCATGCAAATTCTACTTCTAATCTGGCATAATAAGGACGTATTTTGATTTTTGTAGACCAGTTGACCTCTTGGGTGACTAGTTGGCTTCCTCCCAACACTTGATATCTTTAAGTACCCAATCGATCTTGTAATGACTAGTGGTGACTCCTAGAATGATTTGCATATGTTTGGACATCTTACTAGACTCATTAATGATTAACGCTCTCAAATTGCCTCGTTCTGACAACAACATCAAACTTGTGCCATGGCACAAACACTCAAGTGTTCCTTGAGTAGTCATCTACAAATATTAATATAAATTTAGTACTCTTCTTTGGAGGAAACCGCAATAGGCTGCAAATATCCATGGTCTCTCTAGTATTTGTACTGAAGTGCACTTCCCATAATTTGCCTAAGTCATATCGCCTGCATATATTTAGTTCGATTGCCACATAACCACATGGTAAATTTCTTTCACTCGAAACTTTCAAGTTTCTCTCGCTATTGTGCTCCAAACGCATATACCATAGTTCTTTTTCTCAAACATATACATCCGACATCTTCACGGTGAAATCTGTTACTATCTCACCTTGAAGCTCATATAGATCACTATACTTGATTCCTTTCATTATCATCGGGGCACTTTTAACGACCTTCAACACTTTTGAAGTATACCGTCACTTAGTTTAATCCAAGGCACTCAAGGAAAATTAGATTTGTCTTCTATTCTATAACATGCCTCACTCCGGTCAATGTCCTTATGATACCATCATTTGTTCTAATTTTGACACCCCCAATATCCATAATATCGAATTTAGCGTTGTTCTCCAATTGTAATAGACTACTACTATCTATGCATTGATAAGTAGTAAATTAGTTCCTATATAGAGTAGTGTGAAACAATCAACTGGAATCCATAATATAACTATCAAATGACGAATCCTTAGTAACAAAAAAGACATAATCAGTGGGGGTGATCGATTTTTGGGTGGGTTCGTTCCTACTCAGGAACTGAGAACCAGACCAGGGACCGGTTCCTAGTTTCCAGAGCCGGCAATCGGCCCACCTGATCCTAAAACTGGATCAGACTGAACTAATTGGTCCAGTCCAATTCTTGGGTGGGCCAATGGAATTGGTGGTTGGAGTTTACCTTTCGATGTTTCATTCCCTTTTCTTTCTTACTTAGTTCTCTTCGCTTCATTGACTTTCGATGCTTCCTAAGCAGCTCGGTTTGTTTTGGCTGCAAGTTATGATGCTACGATACTATTAGTTCGATCAGCAATTGCTGGTTTTGCGTTATGGAACATGCTCGCCTAAGAATGTTTGACAAAGAAGCAAAGAGATTTTCAGATTCTGCCTCAGCGAATGATGAACTATGTCCGATATCAAATCTAAATACTAATAAATCAAGTGACAACAATCAATCTATGTCAGCACGTATTCAGATTGAGGCAAAATCATAGGCTACTTTTGATTTGTGTTTCAAAGGCATTGTATCAAACACATTGTGTGCAATCATCAATGAAAGGGGAAACAAAACACAATGGCTATAGGTTAAAGATCAAGTTCAAACAAAGTTGGTTGAAGATGTATAGAATCACAGTTGTGTATTCGAGTTGAATCGATTTGATCCTAATCTAGGACATGTTCTTTTGATTCTATTACTTCCTCAAAACAAGGAATAATAGGGAAGAGAGATTTCTTGATTAGTGAATCAAGGTGGAGCTATGAAGATCGATGAAGGAAACTTTGACCGTTCACCAACAATGAAGATTGGCACCAGCGAAGGAATCTCAAACAGGAGTTGAGTCACTTCGTTTCTAATCGAGGAGTAGTATAGAGTGAAGCTCTGATGCACGGAGTTAGAAATGGCCAATAACGGCGGTGATTCCATTATGCCTCTCCAACTAAGCAATTTTATAGTACTCTAGATCTCAAAGCAGCAGAGGCTATTTGGTAAGAGACGAGCAAAGGGTAAGATGAATAATGTGATTAGGGCTTTTTAGTTTTTACATATTTCCAATAATTTTTTTTTGAAAAAGATCGATCAGGTTTGGGTGGGCGGTTCCTGTTGGGAATGCGTAGCAGAAGCTCGGTACCTTCATCTAGGGAGATTGCCAAGAGAGAGCTCAAATTTGAGCCTGTCAACATATCCAGTTGGACCCACTTTTACTCAAAATTTAAGCCAATAAGTTATGAGCCAACTAAGATATATTAACTGCTCAACACCATATCAATTATCCGGTGTGAGATTTTTCTAGCACAACTCACATGTGTATCTCAATAATCTCCCCCTCATATGTGAGCTTAGTGTTAAGTTTGCTCCCCCTTAATTTATGTATTCTTCAACATCAGTTTATCTCAACTTGAATCTCCAAGTCATCAACTACTAACTTAAGATTGCATCACCCATTATCTCTAACTCACGTCACCAGACCAACTGTCCGTGGTCACTTCTCGCTAAACCAACCGTGATGGTAATTTTCACTCGAAACAAGCGTCGATCATGAGATTTCTTTGCTAAGATATTCACCAAACACCTGAATAGATTGGAGGCCCATCAATCAACCATTGGCTTTGATACCATTTTGTTGGGAATGCGCAGCAGAAACCCAATACTTTTACCTGGGGAGATCGCCAAGAGAGAATTCAAGTTCGAGCCCATTAACATATTTAGTTGGACCCACCTTCATTCAAAAGCTTAAGTCATTGAGTTATGAACTAACTAGGATATATTAACTGCTCAACACCACATCAATTATCCGATGTGGGACTTTTCTAACATAACTCACACGTATATCTCAACAGTTCCAAATATGAAATTGGAAACCGAGTTGAAAACCACCGATTCCAATTTGTTGGACTCGGGAATTGGACCAATGCCCTTGAAATCGCCAAGAACTGGCCGTTCGGTTTGGTGAGGTTTAGGCGATTCCTTTTGCTCACCCCTATTCATTAGCACCAATCGAATTACTGTCAATTACAATTGCAACATACATTATCTATATACTAAACTGTAATTCGCCCACCCTTGTCATTTTTTAGCTTAAGGAAATCCTTTCTGAGATGTCTCCTCTTGCTATAGCTCTAACAAACAGGATCACAAATCCTAGATTTACTATGTATATTCGTGTCGACATTACTCCTGTTAACACGAGTATTAGTTCTTTCATCACCTTCACCTACTAAATTAGCATACACAAGTTCACCAGATTTTCTCCTTTGGATGTCTTCACTTAGAATTAAGACTTGAACCCCATCAAATGTCAAACTCATTGATCCAAAGGATTTATTAACAGAAGTATTGATAGTATTCCAACTATTTGGCAATAAGAATAATAGAATTAAATTATGTACCTCATTATCAAAGTCAATCTTAATTGAACTTAATTCACTAATGATCACATTGAATTCATTGATATGACACACCTTCTCCCATCTTTGAATTAAATAGACGTTGCATTTAGTAAATCTTATAGATCGTAAAAGGCTTCTCATACATATCCGACAAGGCCTTTATCAAACCCCAAGTGGTCTTCTCTTTCACGATATTGAATGTGACGTTATGAGACAATGTCAGCCGAAAAATGCCCAATACTTGGTTATATAGCAATTTTCAATCAACCTGCTTGGCCGACTCTAGCTTCTTCCCAAACAAGGGTAAATGGTGATTCATCTGGTATAGATAATTCTCATGAGAATAGAAGATATTAGTTGTATTGGTTGAATATGAAATTAAGACTAGATTTCCTTAGGTTATCCTATACAAGTCTTCTGGGTTTATATAATTATAATGGAGGAATTAAGATTGACTTTGATAAGACTAGATTTCCTAAGGACATCCAATACAAGTCTTCTGAGTTTATATAATTATAATGGAGGAATTACTAAAAAAGTCCCAAACTTATTGTACGTACGCTGATTCAGTCTTAAACCTTTTAATTTGGTAAGTTTAGTCCTAAACCTTTAAGGATTTGCCAATATAGTCTTTTAGGCCAATTTTGATATAAAATTGCTAACATGGAGCATCAATTAGCGCCGATCATTCTATGTGGCATGGCCAGCGCCAACGAAGATATTTTTTACAATTTTTTAAAAAATTTTCTAGAGTTTCCCTTTTCCCTTTTTCTTTTCTTTTTCTTTTTTCCCTATATCCCTCGGTTAGCCACAGGCGAGGACCGCCCTTACTGGCCTCTCGCAAGATGGGGACGCCATAAGAGGCCTTTGATGGATAGATGAAATGCACCTCCATCAAATCATCAAGTTGCTTTCTCTGCTTAGCCAACTCTATATGGGCCATCTTATAAGGCGCTCTAGTAGGTGGTTTAGCACCTGACAAGAGCTCAATCTCATGATTCGCTGGTCGACAAGGGGGAGTTCTTTTGGAAGTTTATTTGACACGACAAATTCATACTCAAGCAACATGTTCCTAATCTCTTTTGGAATGGTCTTGGCCATGTCTTCCTGTGTAGTCACAAAAGCAAGGTACGTGGGTTGTTGGTGGTTCGGTTCGTGCTTGAGCTAAAGTCTTGACAACCTTTTGGAGTTGCAACTCTTGCTCAAGCCATTGTCATCTCCTGGCCTACACCCTTCAATAAATTGGTTTTGGGGTCCAAAATATTACTAACAATTGTAATGAGTTATTTAAAACGGATTCCATCCAAATGTTAGTCTAATTATGAACTCAAATGTCTCGCTCTTGCATTTTATGAACTCAAAATATCTTGCTCTTGCATAACCTTCACTATTAACTCCGATCATTTTACTATAATATTAAAATTTTTAAATCATCTGCGGCATCAACAGAAAAGATGAGAGATTTTATGTTGCGCTACCATAAAATGATCTTGTACCAAGCTTTTCAAGGTAATCTATGGATTGAATGAACTTTTTTACAAGACAGTTATCCTTAGTTAAGTTTGGATGGCTTTGGATGGCATATTAACTAGAAGACAAACTTTTTTTGATCTTTGATTGATTCAATCAACGAATATATATACTCATGAGAATAGAAGATGTCTATCCTATTATCCGAATCTTAAATTAAAAATACTTTTCCGTAGGACATCCTGTATATGTCTTTTCGATTTATATCACTATAATGAGAAAATTATCAAAACAGTCCTACACCTGTTATAATTGTGCCAAATCGGTCCTAAACCTTTTATTTTGTGCTAATTCAGTCTTAAACCTTTTGCATTCATGCTAATTTAATCCATTTGGCCAAATTTGATCGGTCAGTGCTGACATGGACGTCGGTTGCTTTGCCGATGTCGACGTGATAACTTTTTAAATATATATTTTATTTTTTTCGAATTTTTATATATTTTTTCTTTTATTTTTTTGAATTTTTATTTCTTTTCTTCTTTTTTTTTCCTTCTTTCATCTTCAACCTCTATCTGATTGTTGGAACTAGACGTGGAGGACAGCCAGGTTGGCCCCACCGGAGATGAGGACGAACCTCGCCAGTGGTTGGGCAAGGTCGAGCCTCGCTAGTAGCCTCATCGGCTGACATTGCCAGTTGTTGGCGAGTTCAAGCCTCGCCAGCGATTGGGCGGAGTGACCTCACTAGCCCTTGCCTATGGGACGACCGGCTAGAAGTTGAAGATGAAGGGAGTAAAAAAAGAAAGAAAGGGAAAGAAAAGAAAAAAAAGAAAAAAATTGTCCCTCGTACAAACACCCAAGTTTGCCTCAAGTAATCATCTACATATGTTTGCATTTAGAAGAGAACTAGATCCAAAGTAGGAAACTCATTTTGAGAAACCTAGTCAAATTAGGCAATCACCCAATTAGGAAATCAATTTCAACTAGGAAACCTGTCCATATTAGGAAACCTAATTTGGTTAGGAAAGTTTATTTTGGTATCAAATTGAAACATATTTCCAACAATGAGAAAGATTTCTAACCTAATTAACTAAGCGACATATATTTGCTAATTAGTTTCTAGCTCAGCGAGTGAGGCTGATAAATTTTCCCTCTTTGCTGTGGATAAGGATTAACACTATTGGATGGTTGAACCAAGCCATCCCTATATATAACCTACATGGGTCCTTTGGTTGTTCTTGCACTTCAAAGCACCATATAACAAGATTCTAGAGTGAAATTTGAAAGGTGAATAGTCATGGCAGTCAAACCAGCAAGGAAAATGGTTACGATAGTCATGGTGGTGTTAATATTCTCGACATTTGTTGCTGAGATAAATGCTAACCATTGTGACAAGTCGTGTGGAGTTCTTTGTGCAAGTACTGCTTCCCCAGGTTTATGCTACCTCTTGTGCTCAAGAAAATGCCGCGACAGTGATGCTCTCGTTTCATCAGAATTGGGACATTGCAAGCTTGGTTGCCTAGCATCAACGTGCTTCGATCAACGTTCAGGTACTCGCATGCCAAAATATTAGCAAAAGTACACAAGAAGTGCCATAACTTGTGTACGGCGATCGCTTTGGTGTCATAACTTTTTTTCAGATTACTTTGGTGTCAAGTCGGAGGAAAAGAGATCACTTTAGTGCCAATTTGGCCGGAAATCCTACGTGGCATTTTTTATTAATTTTTGACGCTGCAGCGAGCCACGTCGGCATCAAAAATTAATAAAAAATGCCACGTAGGATTTCCGGCCAAATTGCCACTGAAATGATCTCTTTTCCTTTGACTTGGCACCAAAGTGATCCGAAAAAAAGTTATGGCACCAAAGTGATCGCTGTACACAAGTTATGGCACTTCTGGTGTACTTTTGCCCCAAAATATGATACTCTCAATTTTGGATAGGTGTTGACTTGATTGGTTCTTCTGAACATTATGACCGATGACGTGAAAGAGAGTCCAAGGTCCTATCGGTGTTTTCCTCGATCACTTGCATATCAAGTGGACTATTGATGGTCAATTTACTCTCTTTCAAAGGAAGATGATTCGTAACATTATTATAGGCATGACCAAAAGATTCTAGCTTGCATATGAATCGAATCTATGTAAATATCTCTAAATTTGCAATGGGTAGGAGAGGATCAAGTAGTTCTTGTTGAGAAAAGAGCATAAATTTTTCATCCGTCTCTGTCAATGTTGAGGGGTTTGCAAATGTAAGGTTATAACCTTACTTTTCGTGTTTTATGAGTCCTTACGACTTACGAGGTTATGCATAATTACTTACTGAACATTAATTCCATGTTCCATGAAAATGACACGAGTCTTACTTCCTTTTTTTCCCTCCTTTTGTTTGTAACGTGTTGCAGGTGAAAAGAAAGTTGAAGTAGACAAGGTGAAGGCTGAAGCTTGTGCGGATTCATGTTCGCAAAAATGCGAAAAGTCTTATGTACCGCACTAGTGTCGCAAATTTGAAGGATGAAGTGAGAATAATGCAAAAAAATATATTACTCCTTTTATGATATCTTGATATCGATGCGCGATTGAATGAGAGAACTATATAGAGTTCACTTAGATATTGATGGAGTTTTTTCATTTCGTTGGTTAATTCATTAGATAAGCTATTGATTTGCAAACTGCGCATAGAGTGGCATAGCTATTGCCTATAACCAGATGACTATGATGTACCTTAACAATGATGCAAGTTCCGACATATGTGGGCCGGGTAAGCATTGTTTACGGCTATGGGTAGGGTGATCCAAAGCAATGACATTTGACCTTGTATGAAAGGCTTCTCTCCAAGAGATGATCTGATTATCCTGTGCGTGCACTAGAAAACTCTCATTGTTCTGTTCATCATTGAAGTTTGACTCACTTAGACATCAATTAGTGAATCAATTTTCAACCAGTTTTAGTGAACTCGGCATTGCTAGAGAGAGATTAGGGTATATGGTATATGAGTGTCTATGGATTTCATAACTTCTACTGGGCCTAGCCCAAAAAATGATCAGTTGGGCCCAAAAGAATTGCCAGGTCCCAAGCTACTGTATTCAATGGTGTCTAAGCATACACGAGGAGGGAATCATCTACTACATACAATGGTATAAGCATATTCCATTTCAACTTTTGCCCTTAACTAAATTAGCTTTTGGGGACAAAATTTTACTGACAATCACAACGATACAATAAAAACTAAATTTCGTAGAAATGTTAGTCCGAAATGAATTCAAAATGTCTCGCTCTTATATAACCTTCACCATCCAATCCGGTCATTTTACAAAAGAAAATTAAATTTAAATATCACATACCTTCAGCATCAATGGATAAATGAGAGATTTTATGTTGTGCTAACATGAATTGATCTCGTACCAAGCTTCTCGGTCAAATGAACTTTTACAAGGTAGTTATCCTTAGTTAAATTTGAAAGGCATATTAAATAGAAGAAAGAAAAATTTCTTCTCATCTTTGATTGATTCATTTGATGAATATATACACTCCTGAGAATAGAAGATATCAACCGTAGAAGATATCAACATCATTGGCTGAATTTTAAATTAAGACTAGATTTCCTTAGGACATCCAATGCAAGTCTCTTGGGTTTATATAATTATAAGGGTTAATACCATGAAAAATCCAAAACTATTACACCATGACAAATTTACCTCAAACTAATTTTTGACCACCAAAAACCCCCAAATTGGTATACTTGTGACAAATTTACCATCCGTTAATTGGATTAATAAAAAAAATCATAAACTCGTACACTTATGACAAACGGAGAGTAAAACCCCAAACTGGTATATTCGTCAATTGCCACGTGTCATTTAACTCAGTAATTTGGTAATAAAATTTAATGAAAACTAACGGAGGGTAAATTTATCACAAGTGTACTAATTTGAAATTTTTGGTGGTCAAAAAATTAGTTTGAGATAAATTTATCACAAGTGTACCAATTTAGATTTTTCGTGGTATTGACCCTAATTATAATGGAGGATAAATTACTAAAAACGTCCTAAACCTGTTGAACAAATGCTAATTCAGTCATAAATCTTTTAAATGGCCAGTTTATGCCTAAACCTTTTGACGACAAGCTAATGTGGTCTTTTCGGCTAATTTTGACCGGAAATCGCTGACGTGATGGTTCAGTTAGTGCCGACTATTCTATGTGGCATGGCCAGCACCGATATAGATAATTTTTACAATTTTTTTAAATTTTCTAAAGTTTCCCTTGTTTCCTTTTCTCTTCTTTTCTTTTTCTTTTTTCTTTTTTCCTTATATTCCTTCGTCAGCCATAGGCAAGGGCCACCCTCTCCGGCCTCTAGCTAGACTGGGATGCCATAAGAGGCCTTTGATGGACAGATGAAACCTACCTCCATCAATTCATCAAGTTGCGCTCTTTGCTTAGCCATCTCTACATGAGCCATCTTATAAGGCGCTCTAGTAGGTGATTTGGCACTTGGCAAGAGCTCAATCTCATATGATTCATTGATTGACAAGGGGGAGTTCCTTTGGAAGTTTATCTTACATGACAAATTCATACTCGAGCAACATGTTCTTGATTTCTTTTGGAACGGTCTTGGCCAGGTCTTCCTTTAGAGTCATGAAAGCAAGGTACGTGGATTATTAGTGGTTCGGTCCGCGCTTGAGCTGAAGTGTTGACAACATCATGGGTTATAACTCTTGCTCAAGCCATTGTCATCTCGTTGCCTACACCCTTGAATAATTTGGTTTTGGGGGCCAAAATATAACTAACAATCATAATAAGGAATTAAAAACCAATTCCATCCAAATGTTAGTCTGATTATGAACTCGAAATGTCTCACTCTTGCATTTATGAACTCAAAATGTCTTGCTCTTGCATAACCTTCACTATCTACACCGATCATTTTACTATAAAATTGAATTTTTAAAATCATATATCTATGGCATCAACAAAAAAGATGAGAGATTTTATGTTGCCTACCATAAAATGATCTTGTACCGAGCTTTTCAGGATATTCTATGGATCGAATGAACTTTTACAAGATAGTTATCCTTAGTTAAGTTTGAAAGGCATATAAAGTAGAAGATAAACTTTCGTCTCATCTTTGATTGATTCAATCAATGAATATATACTCATGAGAATAGGAGATATTATCCTATTATCTGAATCTTAAATTAAAATTATTTTTCCATGGGACATTCAGCATATGTCTCCTGGATTTGTATTACTATAGTAGACCAGAGCAATTATCACATGATCTAAAATGTGTTTAATGATTATCCATTACCTTAGGGAACAAATCTTGAACCTAAATTAGATTTCGAATAGCTACAATGACCATAAATGACAACTTATTGTGACTATTCACATATAACCTCTAATAGGGTAAAAACGTTTCCCAAGATTCTAACCTACTAAACGTAGCTCAAATAAATGAGGAGGAAATTTATTTCCCTCTCTGTTGCTGGATAAGGATGAACTATTTTAATGACCTGAACCAAGCTATGCCTACAAAATAAGCTCACATCTGTCCACTCCAAAGCATTAGGTAACAAGATCATAAAGCAAAAAGGAGAAGGTGTAGTCATGGGAGTTGAAGGATCAAAGAAAATAGTGACGATGTTCCTGGTGGGGCTATTGTTTTGGGCATCTATTGTTTAGGCAACTTCACCAGATGCTTTTTACTGTGTATAGAAGTGTCTAGATTAATGTTTTGGTCCTAACACCCCGCCTTCTTGCTTCAGCGACTGTATGAGACAATGCCAGGGTTCATTTAGGTATTTCTTTGCTAAATTGCGATTTGTCATTTTAATTTAGGATTTGAAATTTTGATATATCACCTAAAATAGGATTCATGGGTATAAAATTATCAAGCAATATCAAATGAATTAATTACCGGGAGCTATATCTATTCAATTTGCCCTTTTTAAAAATGAAAAGCATTTACATATCTAATTTTCAGTGTCTAGGAGAGGATCCTTATGGCCTACAAGAATAGGGACAAAAATCTCTTTGGCTATTCATCCAAATAACACCAGCTCTTTTCCTTCCCCCTTCCCCCCCCCCCCCCCATTTTTATGCTTTGTAGATCCCAAAAGAGTCAAAGCACACAAAGAGAAGATTGAAGCTTGTGCGGATTCATTGCTCGGACGATTGCCAAAAGTCTTACTGGCTGCACTAAGGTTATGAGCATTAATGAGAGAGAGAAAAGCAAATAAATGGCTAATCCAATTATGCAAATAAGTTTGTTTGACAGATCCATCGTTTTTTCTAATTGATGCAAAATTGTATGAGCTAATTATACAGTTATGCGAGATCTTGTTGACTTTGTGGAATAGTCTGTGTCACTAAATTCATGCTTTAGTATCGATCATCCTAACTGGTGTCCTTGTAGAATTTGTGCAATGTCACTTGCACCTTGCTCAGAGCTTGAATATATGGATCTCTGAACGAATGGATTTGCTGCCTAATTGTCTTCTTCCTTGCTTCCTGCATTTTTAATGTTGACCAAATTATATCATGGCACCTTGAAGAGCTTGACTTACAACGAGATCTCTCCACTAAACTTTTCCCGACTCAGTGGTTGAGTTAACCGGTTTGATCCCATATCAACTGGTTAACCTAAGCCAACTTGCTGAAGTATACCTACGGTGCAATCGACTTTTTGGTTTTTATCCTACAATGGCTAGTGAGTTGGGGTATCTCCTCTTGATTTCACGGCCACAATCCATTGTCAGTCTCTCAGCTCTAAAATCTAAAATTACTTTTTCTAGCGGAAGATGATTTGATTAGGACAACGAATCGGGACATGTTCTTGAAGCTCAAGAAATTAGTTGTGTTGCAGATGTCCTCGAACCAATTTCTCATTCCTTACATATTAATTACAAGTACATAGTTTGTGTAAGAAGGGTCTCACTCCTAAATTCCAGGTTTTGGGATTGCCTTTCTCCAATCTGACTATGTTTCCAGGACTCCTGAAGGTCAAGATAAGGTGTTGGCTAGATCCATTAGACAATGACATACACCGCAAAGTACGCAAGTAGGTAGATTCGGCACGACTGTGTGAATGAGCTTCACTTCTTGAATCTTTCTCAACAACTTCCTTATGCGGATTCAATTGGCCTCCGGCAGCTCTTACATGGATATACCTAGTCACGTCAGACCTCACACAGAACAAGCCGCAGGGATCAATATCTCATTCACCGAGCCTTGACAAGTAATCATCTTGTGTGTCCAACAAGAACTCGAAAGGCGAATTCCCAATTTCTATCTGCAATTTGACTTCTCTCATATCGTCTAACTATTCCAATAGCATGCTTCTGAATTATAGACAAGATGAAATCCTTCGTTAAATTTAAGTTTAGGGGGTACATTGAAAAATTTTACATGTAATTCATTTGAAATGTAGTATGTTCTGGAAAAATTATCATGAGATCCCAACACACACCGACCAAAACCTCCTACTCGTGTGATTGTCCGAGCTTAAGGCAAAAAAAGAATCTAGCAACGGAATGATACTTCTAAAAGTATAATTTATCCTTAACTTGCAGTAGTATTCTAATTTTTCGTTCGCCAAAAAAGAAAAAAAATCGTAATTGGTAATTTCCTAATATGATTAGTAAATTTTAAAATCTTGGAAGTAAAAATTCCCTCACGACCACTTGTTGGTTAAATATGGTGATACCGACAATATTAGAAATTTATCAACATCAAATACAATAGTTTTTTGGTCGAACATCAAATACAATAGTAACTTGCCTGTTTATTTTAGAATATACTAAACCGAAAACGTAGGGAAAATCAGTGAAATCAACTTACCAGTGGACGCCCACTAATAAGATAGTAAGTTACTAACAGAGTTAGGATTTGCCTACATTAAGTAGAATGCAAATAATTCACTTCTTCAGAAATTTTGCACTCGAAATAAAATCTTAATGAAATTAGCAATTTACCAATGAGCAATTTACCAATGTAAGTGCACTTTTATATATCAATATTTTCCTAAAGTTTAGTAGGTATTAATAGAGCAAGGATTGATTATCTGGATCTCTTAAGATGGTATTGATATCTCTCTTTAATTGTGCATATCTTGATTTGATTGCTTTAGATAGTCATCCAATAAAATAGATAAATAAGCTAATATGCTCTTTTATTAATATATCCAAATATACAAAAAAAAATCAAACAAAGATATGCAAATGTAGTGTCCTTTTCTGCCCGGATCAAAGCACTCACAAAGGATTTATGACACTCTCCTCCACTGAATTGTTGGTGTCCTAAGGGACTTATCTTGTTCTTTGAGGTGAGAGAGCAGTCTAAAGTCGTTGTCTAACTCCTAACTAGTGTCTTCTACTCTTGTTGCCCTTCCCACTCAATCAGATGCTCCTTTCGCTTGGCCACTATGGTTGGGTCTAGAGCAATCCGCAAGGCTACGATATTCTCTACTTCGTTGCCTACTAGAAAATTAATCTTCACACTGGCAGAGTCAGTGCATTCTGCATACGGTCCTGCATGTCTTGATGGCAAGGTTTCGAGCATCTCACATGGAACACCGGATGAATTTTCCATCCAAGTGGGCAATTGAAGTTGATAACCAATTTTTGCCCACTTTGGCTTAGCACTAGCATTAGCCCTTCATACTCTTGCATGAGTCGTTGATCTTTCTTCTTTAGGTACCACTACTATTTCGAAAGGATCCTTAGCATGATGAGGTCATGTTATAAGGACTAGGGGTCTCCTTTGGATCAATAGTTTCTATTACAGGGTAACCCCACCACAGAAGAGGAGCTGAAACTCCTACATTTGCCTCCGTAGCCTATCCGTTTGATATACAGAGACGGCCACGGATGCATTCCTTATTTTAATGTGATGCCCCCCTAATTCCCTCAATATCTTTGTCTTCCTTGGAGAGAGGAAATACCCTCTATGTGCTTTACATATTAGGGATCCATAAGTTAGGACGAGACCCAAAATGAAGCCTTTTAAGGACATGCTTAGGTCCGGTAACTAGTATTGGACATGCGTTCTCTTTTAATTGGCCCCCTTCTTTATTTGCTAGGAGGCCTTCTCAAGATAGGTTTGGCCAATACCGGTGTTTTGCCCTCAATCTTTGGAGAAGTTGTACGCTCTTGGGCATTTCCACACGTTCGGTATTGCCACCATGTGAGGAAGCATTGCCCGTTGAATTGTCACCACTTCAAATGCGCTCTTGGTATAGGAAGAGCTCCTTTGAATATCGAAACAAATCCAGACGGCATCGAGCAAGTTCATCCAATTCTTTTGTACGACAGTCATATAGTGCCTCAAATACTTTTTCATCATCCTGTTAAACCAATTGATTTGACCATCTGTTTCGAAATAAAGACAGAACGACATGCATTTGCTTGGACCTTATTATTTTGAACAACTTCTAATAACAAATTGCCTGTGAACTTGAAGTCACAATCATTAACTATGCTCTAGAGCATATCCTCGTACTTCATTACATAAGTGAAAGAATAAGGAGGTTGTTGTCTCTTTAGCAGTATAGTATTTGGTAGCTAGCGTAACTAAACATTGCATACTTTGAGAACCAATCGACCACAAGGGTGATGGTAGAAAAGGCGCTTATCTTAGGCAAGTACATGATGCAGTCCATCGACACACTCTCCCATGGTCATATTGGGACAGAAAGCAACTCAAGCAAACCTAACTTTTGTTTCACTCAATATTGTCTTGCTATGAGATGAGAGAGGCCCGGTGTTGCTTGTCGCATCCTCCTTCCTATTCGGCCCGAAGTAACCTTGTTTCGCGAGACCCACGCATGAGAGTCCCCCTCAGAGTTCTGTCGCGACCCTCCCTCAAGGCTCTCTTCAGGGAAAATGGGTTTAATGAATTGCCAAATGGGAACAAGTGGTCCCATTATTAGGGGTGCTTACTCTCGTTCGACGCAAGTTCTCCCAATCCTTACAGTGCATGACTTTGGTTAATTTGATTGATTAAATGATGATTTTCTATATATTTGAAGTCGCCACTAACCTACTTGGGGCGAATTAGGAGCCAAGCGAAACGTGGGGGAAAATTTCACTACCTTATCCAGTGATCAAATACTTCCATTCGTGGTTCAGTGAAGAATGTGAATTTGCCATGGCTCATTTTTTACGAGGGAAACCGAGGGTATCCAGTTAATACCAAATCTCTTTCCCTTATTAAAATCCTAAGTCCAAAGTAATCAAGCATATTCCTATCATGTAAACCTATCAATTATCAAAGGAAGCTATGCAACTAGGTCAGTATAAACGAAAAGGAAGTCTTATGTTTTAGTCTAAAGCTAACTATTTGTTTAAAGCGAGATTATGCTAATTATGCTAAAATACTACGAAATTGATCCTATGACTAGGCTAGTAAGGGCGCGTTTGGTAACGTTTCTATTTCTGGGAACAATTTCTTTTTAGAAATAGTTTTTTCTATTTCTATTTCCTGGAAGAGTTTCTGAGCAAAATAATGCGTTTGGTAACTGCACAAAATTTCTATTCCTGGAATAGAAAAAGAATAGAAATGCGTTTGATAACTGCACAAAATTTCTATTACCAATTTTTTGCATTCAAATCTATATCTTTTATTTAACTATAAGTACAAGTTATAAGTGACCAATAAGCATGGTTTATTGATTTGTCTAATCTTTTTTAGGGGTTTAAAACCCCTTTTAATCCCTAAACTAAGGAATCTTCAAAAATACCACTTGGGCACCTCAAAAATTTAAATTCACTCAAAGTGGGTGACCACAGGTATTCTAAACCATTATGTGAATTTTTTTTATATTTTTTTGGGGTAAAATTTATTAAAATTTTTTATTTACCTAAATCTGTTTCTTTTTATTTTTCTGAAAATTTTTATGAAATTTTTTTCATTTTTTCAATTTCGGAATTTTGCAAATATTTAAGGGTTTTCTGAGTTTTTCTGATTTTTATGGATTTTCTGAGAATTTTTTTGATTTATATGAATTTTGGGAATTTTTTAATTTTCTAATTTTTATGGGATTTTTCTGAAATTTTTCTAATTTTTATGAATTTTCGGAATTTTTTAATTTATTCTAAGCCATTATGTGAATTTTTTTTATTTTTGATTTTTTTGGGAAAAAGTTTATTAAAACTTTTTACTTTCCCAAAATCTATCTCTTTTTATTTTCAAGAAAGCTTTTTATGAATTTTTTTAAATTTTTTAAATTTTGAAATTTTGCAAATTTTTATGGGTTTTCTGAGTTTTTCTGATTTTTATGGATTTTTTTTGAATTTTTCTGATTTTTATGAATTTTTGGAATTTTTTAATTTTTTATAATTTAATTAATTTTTTTTATTATTTCCGCCAAGAATGGACCGGACCGGTGCTTTGAGATGGTTTGCAGACGATGAAGGATGGAGGAGGAGCTGAGGTCGCGGCTTGAGGACCGGACCATTCTATTTTTATTTTTATTTCTGGGAACAAAGAAGTAGATTTTTTCTACTTCTTATTTCTGCTCCAAATCTATTTTTTTGCCACTTTTCTATTCCAGGAAATAGAAAAATAAAATGCGTTACCAAACAGATTTCTGTTTCTTTTTTATTCCAGGGAACAGAAGAACAGAAAAATAGAGAAACAGAAGCGTAACCAATCGCGCCCTAAACCACCCAACCGATCTCTAAACTAGCCCAAGACCCTCTAAGATTAAGCCCAATTCAAAATGACCCACAACATTCAGCATACTAAAATCACAAATCATCCAAGATTTTGAAGGCTCCATAGCGCGCCATACACACCGTCTTGGGCTTATCTCCCTCACCAATATAAACTTGATGATAGCTCGATCTGAAGTCAAGCTTGCTTAAGTACATGGCTCCGTTTAGTTGATCCAACAAGTCACTGATCAATAAAATGGGATTGTGATTTTTTGCTGTTAGCTTGTTAAGAGCCCTACAGTCGATGCATAACCATAGGCTCCAATCCTACTTATTGTAGAACAAGATTGGGGCACCATAAAGGGCCTTCGATGGACGGATGAAACCTGCTTCCATCAATTCATCAGGTGGCTTTCTTTGCTCGGGTAAAGCTGCAAGGGGCATCTTATAAGGCGCTCTAGTAGATGGTTTGGCACCTAGCCAGAGCTAAATCTCATGATCCATTGATCGACGAAGGGGAGTTCCTTTCGAAGTTTATCTGTTATGACAAATTCATACTTGAGCAACACGTTCCAGATCTCTTTTGGAACGGTCTTGGCCATGTCTTCCTTTTACACTCATGAAAGCAAGGTATGTAGGTTGTTGTTCAATCTGCGCTTGAGCTAAAGTGTCCATAACATCGGGGGGTTGCAACTCTTGCTCAAGCCATTGTCATCTCTTGGCATACACCCTTCAATAAATTGGTTTTTGGGGCCAAAATATAACTAATAATCATAATGATGTATTAAAAATTGATTCCATGCAAATGTTAGTCTAATTATGAATTCCAAATGTCTCGCTCTTGCATATCCTTCACTATCCACTCCGATCATTTTACTATAAGATATAATTTGTTAAAATTATATATCTGCGACATCAACAAAAAAAAGAGAGATTTCATGTTGCGCTACCATGAAATGATCTCGTACTGAGCTTTTCAAAATAATCTTTGGATCGAATGCACTTTTACAAGACAGTTATCCTTAGTTAAATTTGAAAGGCATATTAACTAAAAGAAAAAAAATTTTCTTCTCATCTTTGATTGATTCAATCAACGAATGTATTTGATAAAAAAATCAATAAATATATACTCATAAGAATGGGAGATATCTATCCTATTAGCTGAATAAAAAATAAAATTATTTTTCCTTCGGACATCTTGTATATGTCTTCTAGATTTATATTACCATATAAACCAAAGCAATTATCACATGATCTTAAATGTGTTTAATGATTATCCATCGCCTTTGGGAACAAATCTTGAACTTAAATTGGATTTTGAATAGCTTCAATGATAATAAATGACAACTTATCGTGACTATTGACATATAGCCTCCACTACAAAAAAATCGGATTTTTGCCACGAAAATTTGCGACGAAAAAATTTTCGTCGCAAATTTTCGACAAATTTTCCAACGAAAAGCAAAATTCGTTGGAAATTTCCAACGAAAAATTTTTCGTCGCAAAATTCGTTGGAAATTTCCAACGAAAAATTTTTCGTCGCAAAATTCGTTGGAAATTTCCAACGAAAAATTTTTCGTCGCAAAATTCCTTGTAAATTTCCAACGAAAAATTTTTCGTCGCAAAATTCCTTGTAAATTTCCAACGAAAAATTTTTCGTCGGAAAATTCCTTGTAAATTTCCAACGAAAAATTTTTCGTTGGAAATTTCCAATGAATTTTGCCACAAATTCAAAAAAACCAGTACTATTCGGCATTTTTTATATTCGTTGGAAAATTCGTTAGAAATTTCCAACGAAATTTCCAACGAGTTCCAAAAAAACCGGTACTATTCGGCATTTTTATATTCGTTGGAAAATTCGTTGGAAATTTCCAACGAATTTTCCAACGAATTTGAATTTTTCGAGCAATTATTTCAGTGTGTACAATTTTCGTTGGAAATTTTGTTGGAAATTTCCAACGAATTTTTTGTCGTTGGAAATTTCCAACGAAATTTCCAACGAGTTCCAAAAAAACCTGTACTATTCGGCATTTTTTATATTCGTTGAAAAATTCGTTGGAAATTTCCAATAAATTTTCCAACGAATTTCAATTTTTCGGGCACTTATTTCAGTGTGTACAATTTTCGTTGGAAAATTCGTTGGAAATTTCCAACGAATTCCAAAAAAACCGGTACTATTCGGCTTTTTTTTATATTCGTTGGAAAATTCATTGGAAATTTCCAATGAATTTTCCAACAAATTTCATATTTCCGGGCAATTATTTCAGTGTGTACAATGTTCGTTGGAAAATTCGTTGGAAATTTCCAACGAAAAAAATTCGTTGGAAATTTCTAACGAATTTTCCAACGAATTTGAATTTTCCGGGCAATTATTTTAGTGTGTACAATTTTCGTTGCAAAATTCGTGGGAAATTTCCCACGAATTTTGCAACGAAAACACTACTTCTTCCTTATTCATATTTTCGCGCTCAATTCCTTCTTCCACATTCTCTCTCTCTCTCTCTCTCTCTCTCTCTCTCCTTCACCTTCTCGCTCCGCCTCCTCCTCGCCGCCCCCCCTCCTCCGCCTTCACCTTCTCGCTCCGCCTCCCGCTCCGCCTCCTCCCCCGCCGCCCCCCTCCTCCTCCGGCTCCGGCTCCGGCTCCGGCGCCATGGACACCAAGATCGGGGCCCTCAACTCCTCCGCGCCCAGATCTGGGCGACGTCGGCTCCCTCCCCCGCGGCCATCCAGGGCGATGTCGGCTCCCTCGCCGCCACGGCCATCTAGGGCCAGGCCCCCGCGGCGGTCGGCGCCCCCGACGCCACCATGGGCCGCCACCTCGCCCGCCGCCTCAACCACCTCATCGCCGTCGCCGGTGAGCTCGAGGTCGCCCAGATCTGGGCGAGCTCGAGCTTGTCGCCGGCGAGGGCCGAGCTCGTCGCCGGCGAGGGCCGAGCTCGCCCAGATCTGGGCGAGCTCGAGCTCGTTGCCGGCGACGAGGCTGGCCCTCGCCGGCGGCGAGGGCGATTTTTTGAAAAAAAAAAATTTGTTGGAAAAAAAATTTCCACGATTTTTCGACCAGAAAAATTTTTTTGTAGCTTTTCCAACAAATTTAGCCACGAGTTTTCCAACGAATTTTTCAACGAAATAAAATTCGTCGCAAATTTCCAACGAAAATTGAAATTTTTTGTTGGAAAAATTTCCGATGACCTATTACCAACAAATTTTTTTTCGTTGGAAAATTCGTTGGAAATTCGTTTTCCAACGAATTTTTTCAAATTTTTCGTTGAAAATTTCGTCGGAAAAAACGTGTTTTTTTGTAGTGCTCCAATAGGGTAAAAACATTTCCCATAATGCAAACCTACTAAACATAGCTCAAGTAAATGAGGAAAGTTTTATCCCTCTCTATTGCTGGATAAGGATGAACTATTTCAATGTCATTAACCAAGCTATGCCTATAAAATAAACTCACATCTGTCCACTCTAAAGCATCAGGCAGCAGGATCACAGAGAAAAAGAGAAGGTGTAGTAATGGAAGGTGAAGGATCAAAGAAAATAGTGATGATGTTCCTAGTGGGGTTGATATTCTGGGCATCTGTTGTTGAGGCAGATGCAACAGATGCTATTAATTGTGTACAACAGTGTCTAGCTATTTGTGCTGGTCCAGACCCCATGCCTTTTTGCTTCGCCAACTGCATGAGTCACTGTTCATTCAGGTATTGCTTTGCTAAATTACGATTGGTCATTTCAATTTAGGTTATATCGCCTAAAATAGTAATCATGGGTATAAAATTATCTTCCTCTATAAATAGCAATATCAAATGAATAAATTTACCTCGAGCTATATAGTTAGTTTGCCCTTTTTCATTATGAAAAGGATTCACATCTCTAATTTTCAGTGGTTATGAGAGGATCCTTATAACACCATTGAAAATTTCTCTGTTTATTCATCCAAATAACACCAGCTCTTTTCTGTCTTTTCCCCCACTTTTATGCATTGTAGATCCAAAAGGGTCGAAGCAGACAGAGAGAAGCTTGAAGCTTGAGCGGATTCAAGCTCAGACGATTGCCAAAAGTCTTACCCACTCTACTAGGGTTTCGAGCTCGAATGAGGGAGAGAAAAGAAAATAAATGGGCAGTCCCGTTATGCCAATAAATTTGTTTAATAGATCCATCTTTTGTTCCAATTGATGTGTGATTGTATGAGCTACTTCCACTCTTATGCGAGATCTTGTCGACGCTGCGGATCAATCTGTGTCACTAGATTCAACACTTTGGTATCGATCATCGTGAGTGGTGTTCTTGTAGAATTTGGGGAAGGTCACTTACACCTTGCACAAAGCTTGAATATCTAGATCTTTGAACGAACAAAGTCGCTACCCAACTGTTTCCTTCCTTGCGTCCTACATTTTAACACTGACCAAATCATCTCGTGGCACCTTAAAGAGCTCAATTTACAACGTGAGATTCCTCCACTAAACTATTCCCAACTCATTAACGAGTTAACCGGTCTGATCCCGCATCAACTCGTTAATCTCAGCCAACTTGCTGAAATATACAGAAATATACGTGCAATGAATATCATAATTATCAATAAGCACATGTACTCTATCAATATGTTGAAACAAATAGAAAGCCAAATCAATATATACACAATCAAAGGGAGATATACATGTATTCTTAAGACATATGGATTATCAACAAAAATATCATAATTATCTCTAACATAGGAAAATATCCTTAAAGTTAACAAATTTGAATCAGCTTCGCTTATTGGATCTTTCGCAACAACTTCCTTATACGGATTCAATTGGCCTCCAGCAACTCTTACATGAAAATACCTACTCATGTTAGGCCTCGCATAGAAGAAGCCGCGGGGATCCATTCCTCATCCACCAGGACTCGATAAATAGTCATCTTGTATCTCTGATAGGACACCGAAAGGCGAATTCGCAATTTCTATATGCAATTTAACCTACCTCGTCACGCTAGATGCATCGTCCAACTACTCGACCGACATGCTTCTAAATTAGGAGACAAGATGAAATCCTTTGTTAAATTGTAAGTTTGAGTGGTACATTAAAAAATTTTACAAGAGATTCATTTGAAAATGTAATATGTTCGGGAAAAATTACCACGACATCCCAACACATGCAGAGTAAAACCTCCTACTTGTGTGATTGTCCGAGCTTAAGGTAAAAAAAGAATATAAGATAGAATGATACTTCTAAAAGTATAATTTATCCTTAACTTGAAGTAGTAAATGGTAATTTCCTGATATGATTAGTAAATTTTAAAATCTTGTCATTACAATTGCACCACTACCACTTGTTGGTTAAGTATGCTGATACTGACAATATTAGCAATTTAACAACATTAAGTACAGTAGTAACACTGATGGCTCGTTGGTGTAAGGGACGAAGGACGGAGCTGTTACTAGAGTGTGCCGGAACTCAAATGGTGTTGTAGTGGATGGTTTCGTCAAATCGATCCGAGCTTCGTTGGCAATTGAAGTTGAAACCTTAGCTCTGCAACAAACGCTTGAGCGGGTGAAGACTCCCTTTGATATTTATAGTGGAACTGATTTGTAGGTTGTTGTGGAAAGTGATAACCTATAACTCGTGCGCTATGTGATGGGAAATGAGCAAATCCCATGGGCCATCCATCCTTGGATTGAAGATTGTAGATTCCGGCTGGCCCACTTAAAGGTGTTCGGCTAGCCCATTGTTGCAGAGACGTAGATCAAGTTGTGGATTGGGTCATGAAGGCCCATTGCAAGAAGACTCTTCCTTGTAGTTGGCTTGCGAACCCCCTACAGGCTCTTTGTGACATTCTGAAATTCGACTCACTTGGAATTTATGAAATGGATGATTTTATTAACGTGCTTGTAGTTAGATCTCGCCCAGAACTGATCACTCATGAGATACTAACCATTAGGGAATGGCTAATTAGGGATTTAAGTTCGCGCGACCAAAGAAACTCGATCGTAGGCTAACTTTCGATCATAAGGATTGTCGAGGTAATATTTTGGGCCAATGTAGGCCGATCCAAGGACGGTCACGGATCGATTCGCCAATGTTATACGAGTGGATCGTGGGTGATTCCGCTTGACCATGAGATGAGTTTGCGAACAACCTTAAACCTATTTCGAACGATTGTGCCCTTCGGAACTAGCATTGATCCTCGCAATTACATAACAACTGAGGTCGCCATG
Organism: Syzygium malaccense; assembly: GCA_031216405.1. Classification (NCBI taxonomy): domain Eukaryota; kingdom Viridiplantae; phylum Streptophyta; class Magnoliopsida; order Myrtales; family Myrtaceae; genus Syzygium; species Syzygium malaccense. Next base: position 22,824,606 of record CM062259.1, on the reverse strand, counting down.
GTTTGAGTGAACTTAAACGTGGCTCGACTTAGTGTTGACCACGGGTCAAATTTGCGTAACACCCAAGAGTCGCCTATTAGTCAGAGATACACTTAAGTCGCGTTGATTTGGGTTTAGCCATTAATTAGAATCCAAGTTTGAGTTTCGGATTCCTCGAACGTCATGACAATTAATTGGACGACGTCATCATTAGCGTATTCAATCTTAGAATTTGTTAGATTTGTCGGAAAATCGAAGTTTGGACCAGGAGTGAAAAATTACCGTTTTGCCCTTAGGATTATGTGAAGGCTCTTAAGAAAAGTGGAAGGGTAGTTTGGTCTTTTAGCTACCCCTTGACGGACGAATTTTATGGACAAAAATGCCCCCATTCTTCTTACTCATTTCCTTCTTTGCTACTAGGTATTTTGTATATGATTCAATCTTAACTGTTGGATGAAATGGATGCGATGTGTATTTGAATGTAGACCCTTGGATTTGGTGAGATAGTGGAGAGGGGTAAGATGGTCTTTTCCTTGGTGAGTTGACCCATCTGGCCTTTTTAGACTATGATGGCTCTTTCTAGGTCATGATGACCCTTTTCAGGCCATGATGGATTTTCTTAGCTATCATTACCTTCTCTAACTTACCCCTCACCTAACCTATTCCTTTCTTTTTCTTTCTTTTCTTTCCTTTTCTTCCTCACTCTCTCCCTCACGCCATTTCCCTCTCCCTTTTGGCCGACCTTCTTCTTCTCCCCCTCCTCCCGTGACCATGGCCAACCGGCCAAGCCTGCCATCCCCGTCGTTCAGCCACCATGCGTTGACGCCGCCCGTCCAGTCGTCCCCGATGCCGCGGCCTCGTCACCACCACCACCCCATCTCACACACACTCTCTCCCCCCTCAACTAGCTCTCCTCCTCTCTTCCTTGCCGTTCGCATGCTCGGTCGGCAAGCCACGCCATCGCCGCCGTCGCCGTCCGTCCGTCGTTCGCCCGAGGCCAATGTGCGACCGCCGGCTTGTTGCCCTTTTTCTCGCTTGAGCTTGCTTAGGACCTTGAGTAAGTGACATTCTTAACCTTACTTAGGATGTCGAGTACCAACGGACTAGTTTAGGTGTTGTTTTGGCAAGTTTAGGGGTTGTTTTGAGGGTGGACTTACCGGTTGATCATGAGTGGATTTGTGGATGGATTTGTGGTGATTTAGTGGTTATTTAGAGACCAAATAAGGGCTGATCATGGTGGTTATGTATGCTGGAAATTTCGGTTTAGCGTGACGAGCGTATGGCTTGATTCGTGGATTAAACGTGTTGGATTGTTGTGTGGTGCCGTGGCCGATTTGTGTTGGTCTTTGTGGCTAGATTTAAACATGAATATGATGAGTATATGTTCTTTATATGGGTAGTGATTATCGGTTTAGTGATAGCCTATTATACTTGGCGGTATGTGGAATTTATGGTTAAAATTCGGAATTCATTTGTACGATCATGGGTTGATTTGATTTGGTTGGAGATGGAGCATGTTTGTACGATGTATGAGCATGTGGATGTGTGAAAATTCATGTGATGTGGTGTGCACGTGATCACTAAAAAGCCCTGAGGCGTGTTACGCAGGGTCAAGATAAAATATGGCGTGCTAGTGTGCTCGTGCGATCACTTAATCCCTGAGGGGTTTTATGCAAGGAATTGAACCCGTCGTGAGGCGTGTTTACGCGGGACGATGCCCGGTTATACCGGAAGACCGCCAACCTGATGCGTTTTACGTGAGTTGTGCCGTAGGAGGAGATGTTGAGCTTGAGGTGTGTTACGCGGGCAAGAGACATAAAGCCTGCGTGTTATGCGGGCAAGAGACATAAAGCCTGAGGTGTGTTGCGTGGGCTGTAAAAGTGTTATTGAGCTTGAGGCGTATTGACGCGGATCGAGAATTGATTGATTGTTTTTGAGCCTAAGGCGTATTTACGCGGGCTGTGGAAAGTTGGACCTGAGGCGTATTTATGTGGATCGTGAATAATCTGACATGTGTGCTTGAGTGCATTGAGAAATGTGAAGTGTTGAGCTTGAGATTGAAAATGTTCGGATTATCATAAGTGCATGAGTATGTATTGACTGTGTCTTGAGATTGATTGCATGCTTGTTATGTTTGGACTAACGTGCAGGGTATGTGCATGAGCCAAGGCATGGTGTGTGTGCCTGTGGTTGTTATAGTTTATTGATTGAATGATTTGAGTGCTTGATTTAATTTGGAGGTACGTGTTAGCCTAGGTGGGGTTTAGGGTGTTTGCTTATTGAGAAGTGTTTTCATTGTTGTTTAACCAAACTATTTTAGACCCTTGGCCTAGATCATGAATACTCCTCCGCAACGTTTTAGGATACCGATGCACTCTGATCACTCGGTAGTTGAGCATCCGGTAGGTGAGAACCAGGCTTGGATTAGGCGTACTACGGTGATTTGGGTAGATATAGGTAAACCCCAGTTGTAACCCAATAAGTTTACAGCATGGTGTTTCCGAGATGATTTTAATGAGTTTGAAGACCCTGAAGAAGAGTTTGAAGAGGAGCCTGACGAAGAAGAACCCGAGGAAGAACCGCCAATTGAGGTCCCATTAGAGTCGGGATCCAAGGATAACCCAATTGAGATCGATGCTGAGCCTGAGTCCTCGGAGTATCAGACTGACTTCGATGAGACTAACTTTGAGTGGACCCCCGCTAGGGTTAGTTAGAAGCTAGGTGTTGGACCTGTTTCTTCTTGAGAGACACCCTTTTGGTGTAAGTGTTAGTCTACCCAAAGCCACCGGTCCATTTTGATATTGGCAGTTGTTAGTGCGGAGGTTTGATGGTTTTGATGGGTTGTAATGAATATTGTAAATATAGTGGGTGTAATGAAGTGATTGGTTGTTCCCCTTGTTACCCCACTTCTAATTCTTGTTCGGGTATTATGCTTGTTCCAGTATGTGCTTGATCTCTGATGCTTTTGGAGTTGGGTTGGCGATGAACCGGAGACGTCACATTTAATTCGACCAGCTTAGGGGTGTGGCGCGCTCGTTGGGGTTCGAGGCGTGACACTTTTTTAGATTTATTATGCTCAGATGTTCCACAAACTTTGCTCTAGTTTCTAATGAAATGCATTTTTTTTCGATAAAAAAAACCAGTACAGTAGTGACTTGCCATTTTGTTTTAGAAATCTACTAATTAAACCGAAAACCAAGGTGAAATCAGTGAAACATGCCCAAGGAAGTTAATGCGATCCTGGATGAACGAGCACTTTTCACGCTTCACTCATAGGTGATTTTCATTTAGCTTCTCAAACACTAAGCGCAAGTGCTTCTTATGATCATCCAAGGTATTACTGTATACAACAACATCATCTAAAGACACCACCACAAACTTGTTGAGAGAGTCCTAAAAGACATTATACATAAAGGTGCAGGATGTGACTAGTGCGGTGGGGAGACCAAAGGCAAGACCAAGAATTCAAAGGCTCTATAGCGTCACCCTCGCCATCTTGGGCTTATCTCCCCTCGGCAATTCGAACTCGATGATAGCCCTATCTGAAGTCGAACTAGGTGAAGTACATGGCTCTACATAGTTGATCAAACAAGTCACTGATAAATAATATGGGATAGTGATGATAAATAATATGGGATAGTGATGTTTTACTGCTAGCCTGTTATGAGCCCCGGAGTCGATGCACAACCATAGGCTCCCATCCTACTTATTCTGGAACAAGATTGGGTTGCCATAAGGGGCCTTTGACGGATGGAGGCAACCCGCCACCAACAATTTATCGAGTTTCTTTCTTTGCTAGGCTAAAGCTGCATGGGCCATCTTTTAAGGCGCACTATCAAGTGATTTGGCACTTGATAAGAGCTAAATCTCAAGATTCACTCATCGACGAGGGGAAGTTCCTTTGGAAGTTTATCTGTCATGACAGATTCATGCTCGAGCAACACGTTCTTGATCTCTTTTGGAATGGTCTTGGCCATGTCTTCCTTTTACACTCACGAAATCAAGGTACATAAGTTCACGCTTCCAGCCGTACTTAAGCTGAAGTGTCCACAACATCGTGGGTTTGCAACTCTTGTTCAAGCCATTGTCATCTCTTGGTGTACACCGTTCAATAAATTCGTTTTTAAGGCCAAAATATAACTAATAATCATAATAATGTATTAAAAATTGAGTACATGCAAATGTTAGTCTAATTGTGAACTCAAAATGTCCCGCTCTTGCATAACCTTCACTATCCACTCCAATCATTTTGCTATAAAATATAATTTATTAAAATTATATGTCTGTGGCATCAACATAAAAAAAAATGAGAGATTTCATGTTGCGCTGCCATGAAATGATCTTGTACAGAGCTTTTCAGAATAATCTTTGGATCGAATGAACTTTTACAAGACAATTATCCTTAGTTAAGGAATATTGACTAAAAAGAAAGAAAACTTTCTCCTCATCTTTGATTGATTCAACCAATGAATATATTTGACTAAAAAAATCAATGAATATATATACTTACGAGAATAGGAGATATCTATCCTATTATTTGCATCTTATATTAAGATTAATTTTCCAACCAAAAAAAATTAAAATTACTTTTCCTTAGGACATCTTGCATATGTCTTCTAGATTTATATTACTATAATAGACAAGAGCAATTATCACATGATCTGAAATGTGTTTTAATGATCATCCATCACCTTCAGGAACAAATCTTGAACTAAATTGATTTTGAAAGGCTACAATGACCATAAATGACAACTTATCAGTGACTATTGACATATTGTTGCAGAAGCAAGCGATCGAATAATAAATTTGATAGAAAAAGAAAATAAATCGGACATCAAATTTACGTGGGTCGGTCGTAGTGACTTACGTCTATGCGGAGAGCAACAACAAATTTCACTATAGATCAAACGATATAATGGAGATTACAACCACACTCGAATCACTCAAATACTCTAAGTATTTCCCAAGCCCTAATTACAACTCACACAGTATTTAGCCCCACAATTCCTTACAAAATAATCTTTCAATCTCACAAAGAAATTGTACAAATTCTTACCACAAGAATTTAATTGACTACAACACACTTGGATATCTCCAGGTGTAATTCACTAGCAGAAGCTCCTGTTTGATACTCTTCATAAATAACATCCATTTCTTATTTATAGACAAGAATTGGATCCAAAGTAGGAAACCTCTTTTTAGGAGACCTTATCCAACTAGGTAACCTTTTCCAGCTTGGAAAACTATTCAAAATAGGAAACCTACTTGAATTAGGAAACTTTCCTATTCGAGCTCAAAATCAAGACATAATTTTAGCACTTATAGCCTCTAATAGGGTAAAAACATTTTCCATAATTCTCACCTATTAAATGTAGCTTAAATGAAGGACGAAATTTTTTTCCCTCTCTATTGCTAGATAAGGATGAACTATTTCAATTGCATGAGCCCAGCTATGCCTATAAAATAAAGTCACATCTATCCACTCCAAAGCATTAGGCAGCAATATCATAGTGCAAAAAGAGAAGGTGTGGTCATGGAAGGTGAAGGATCAAAGAGAATGGTGATGGTGTTCCTGTTGGGGTTGATATTTTGGGCATCTGTTGTTAAGGCAGATGCAGCAGATGCTATTAACTGCGAAGAGGAGTGTCTAGAGATATGTGTTGGTCCAAACCCCACACCTTCTTGCTACCTTAACCGCATGAGACACTGTTCATTTAGGTATTGCTTTACTAAATTACGATCGGTTATTTCAATTTAGGATTTGAAATTATGATTATATCCACCTAAAATAGGACTCATGGGTATAAAATTATCTTCTTTAATAATTAGCAGTATCAAATTAATAAATTTACCAGTAGCTATATAGTTAGTTTGCCCTTTTTTTTATTATGAAAAGGATTCGCATATGTAATTTTCAGTGGTTAGGAGAGGATCCTTATGGCCTACAAGATTAGGGATAATTTTCCATTGAAAGTCTTTGTCTATTCAACAAAATAACACCAGATATACTTGATTATGAAATTTAGATTCACTTTGGGACCACCGGTATTGTTAGGATAAAAGGCACTTTGAAACTGATTTGACTTATGTGAATAATCTAGGAAATGAGTTTCATCTTGTGTTGCTTGAACAACCAACTCTACAATACAAAGTAATAAATATGTTATTGGCATCATGTGACAAAAGAAATAAATTTAACTAATCATATTAAGTAGAATAATTTGCCACTCACCTCGACTTTCTATTCGTGTTAGAGGTGTTCTTTTCTTAGATTTTTTCTTCTTTTTCTTACTTCAGCCTTTAAGCCTCCCATAACTTATTCCCTTTGCTTTTCTTCGATGGGGGTCCAACACTAAAATCTTGCACAAATAAGCCTCATTATCATCGTCATCACTAGCATAATCAGTCACAGCCATACTCGATTTATACGATAAAGGTTTAGACTTTTTTCCATGCACTTCATCACTGTTCTCATAGTAATTGCATCTTCGGCTCCCAAACTCATAAGTTGAAATGATTGATGCATTAACGTGGAAAATCGATTTAATTTAGATGAACTTGGTGCCATTTTATGAGATTCATCATTCACAATCCCTTGTTTGGCACCCTTAGTCCATCTTTGCAAAATATAGGGAGATGAAATACCCGTGACCGATGATTTCTCACTCAACACTTTCAAGGCATGAAAACACAATCACCCTTTTAATTCAAATAATTTGCAATCACAAGAAACTAAATAGTCTGCAGGGTCAAATCTGACAACATTTCCACTCCCATTTAACTTTCCCTTTAACTTGAGAGGAAAAAAATAAACCAATCCATCAAATGCTTCACTTGAACTACGTGGAGAGACACTTTACATGAATTCATCATTGAGCCATTTAAAAATGGTATGGGTATATACTTAAGTAGCATGCATTAAGATGCATTAAGATCCATCTTGACAGGAATGTCGAGATATCTACTCTATACTAATAATAAGAACACGCCGATTTGACATCGGAATTTCTGGCAAATTCTCATGTCGGGTGTATTAGTTCGACCATGGAAATTTTCGGCTTGCCTTGAATGTAGAGACTTGGTCTCCCTATCCTTTTTCCAAATTGAGAATCTTTTCGCTCTGGGTGCTCTAGATAACATAAACAACAAGAAGAAGGGGTTGACGTTATTAAAGAGGATCAGCTTTTCTCGACAAAGGAGTTGACGTACAGGGCAGTAACAAATTCAGGTCTAGCACGAGAAAGAAATCAAATGGAATACATATGTACCTCTTTCGAGACTATGGCGGGGGCGAGGGCATACGGCAACGTGGTTTGTCAACTGTGGCGAGAATCGCAGAGCATCGAGGCGGGCAGTGGCTAGGGCATTAGGCGAAGGCATCAGTGTTAGAGCTAGGGCGGAGGCTAGGGTGAGACGTCGGCGCGAGGAGACGAACCTCGCTTGTCGGAGGCAGTGGACCTTGCTTGTGGGAGGCGACGGACCTCGCTCGTGGGCAGTGACGGACCTTGCTCGTCGGAGACGGCGTCGGCTAGGGGGCGTCGAGGGTGTTGGCGTCGGGCTTCGTCGTCGGTGTCAACTCCTAGGGAAGCGGCGTCAACTCCTAGGGAAGCGGCTAGGGCATTGTGCGACGGCTAAGACGGAGGCGTTGTCAACGTCAGAGGCTAGGGCGGAGGCTAGGGCATCAACGTCAGTGTCAGCGCGGCGTGAGGGAGACGAAATTTAGAGAGAAATGCAAATTTGGAAATTGGATGGGGAGCTCGAAAGAGAGAGAGAGCGTGGAGAGAGAATGCGCTTGTTTTTTTCTTTTTTTTTTAAATTTTCTCCCGGCTGCAGCTGTGCCGTGGAGCCTAACACGGTGGATCTCTCGGACACGTGTCGCGACCTCAAGGCTGGTATTATTCCAGAGTGGAATTACAAGAGGTACACAATATTTTCCTTCTACGGGAAGCTTTTGGTAGTGTTCGAGAACTATCCACTATTATTGAATTATATGGAATGCGGACGATGCATGTAATGTAATAATTAAAACTATCTACATGATGCGATTATTAAAACTTTGTTCTAAATGACATGCATTTTATAACATAAGCCTAATTAACCCTTTTTAGCAAAAAAAAAAGCCTAATTAACCCTAGGTCTACATGCAATCTAAATGATTCTAAATAACATTTTTTATTTGATTTTTTTAATGAAAGCTATGAACTAACCCGAATCTATATGTACTCTAAAACTAGCATATTCCAAACCTATATGCCCAATGCATGGCCCTAAATATGAAAACCTAAAGTGTGAATTGTGAATATACTCTAAACTCTAAATATGCGTGATACAATGACGTGCAATGACATACGGATTAATCACATCGTTGATAACATACTCAACCATAACAATCCATGCAAGACAAAATTGGAGTTCGACCTTAGTATCTAAAGATTGGAAAGCCTAATACGCCTTGGTTGATGTAGAGAAACAATCAAATCATGATAACCTAAGGTTTTATCAACTAATAAAATGCAAATTAAAAATATATATTAAAACCAAATTATCATAGAAAGTTGAAAACAACTCCACTTACCTGCACAAGATCAAACGAGACCGATGAAGAAAAACCATAAGCAACGTGAGGAACACTATAGTAGCGGTTCAATGCAGGCCAATGGTGAAGCTTCCTTGGAAGAAACTGGAACTAGCGAAATCGGAAGAATACTAGGCGACAGTTGTAGAGCAATTGGACTGAGACCATGACAGATTGGTAGGCTCGTTGGCTTGCTAACGTGATGAAGGTTTCGTCCAAGAGACACGAGCAGGCTGGACTTTCTTCACGGCAACGGGGTTTGCTATCGAGGCGCGGTAGGAATACTGGGTGCTCGTCAGGTACGACGCCGGGGCCGATGATCGTTGGGGTTCACTGAAGACCCGAATTTCTGGAATCGCTGCAGGAACCATTGGACGCTGCGGAAGACCACCTGGACATAGCGAAATCGCTGGCGAACAATTACCTAGACGGCTGTGGAAACTCGCTACAACTGGATTGTGATAGAGACTGCGAATGAGCAGGGGCTGCGAGTTCAGCGTCGCCAAATGAAAAATTGATGGAGCGGCGGAGCTTGGTAAGTGCTATTGTTGACATGTGATTTTTAGCTTACGTGTCGTAAAGGTAAAAGCGAGATTAGGGTTTCTAATCGCTAACCCTTTTCTCAATAAAAAAAAAGAGTCATTTAGTATTTGGATTAACATTAGCCTTTCATTTCCAAACTTTTTACACTTTAACCCCAAACAGTCAAAGACTTTTGAGTTGACTTTTGGGTCAGATTTTGATCGAAAAGTCAACTGTCAAAATTTGGATTTTTACGTAAAAAACTTCAAAATAGTGTCAATTTCACTTTTACACGATCAATTTTTGAATAATCGGTTTAGAACCAACTTTTCCTCAATTCGTGGATTTTGGTTCCAAATCGGTCAAAAATGAAATTACATTGTTTCGAGTCATTTTTTAAGATAGTTTCCTCACAACATTTGATCTAGAGGTCGTGTCACATTCAATTTTAAAGCCAATTTCAAAATTTCAAGCCAAGGGTAAAAGCCCTCAATTTGAGCCCTAATAACGGATTTCAGTCAGTTCTTCATGATTTGCGCAGTTAAACCACGGATGAGTCCAATTATTGATATACAACTCAAATCCAAAATCAATTTCGACAAATTCACATGAAATTCATTCAATTTAATCAATTTTGCCAACCAAGGACTTCCAAAACCAAGCAAGCTTGATCCAATTGATGCAATTCAACTTGTCTCATTCCAATTTAGGGGTTAATTTGATAGATTAAGCTTTAATTTGATAATTAAGTTCCAATTTCTTCTTGGGGCTTAGTTTGAGTCATCATGTGAAAGTCAATTCGAGTGCATTGGAGTGTTTTAAACCCATTCAATTGAATCAACTGAGTACTTTTCAAGTCGATTGGATTTAATTGAAATCAAATTTGTCAATTGAGAACAAAAATTACATAAATTGCATCGATCGATTAGAAATACCCAATTTGTGCGAGACAAATTAATCGAGAAAGAAATAACATCATCCATGATGTAATTGGAACAAAATCATTCAATTGGGATGTTAATAATGAGTTTGTTTAAGTTTAACCAATTAGATTTGAGTGGTATTCTTTCAATTTGGCTTATTTATTGGATAATTGGTCAGGAATTCTTTGCAATTAGGTCATCTAGAGAGCAAATTGGACTAAACTACATAAAATCTTTGCCAGAGAACCAAGTGAATCGATTGAACTGGACTGAATCGGATCGAACCGGTGTGATCGGTCCAACCGTCAAAAACACCAATCTAGTTTTCAAGTCAATTTCCAACCACCTCTAGCCACCTTAGCCTATGACTGACCAAGCCCTCTCCCTTGTGCATAGAATTACCAAATTGCACTATGTGAAATTACAAAAATGCCCCTAATGTCACATTATCAATCCATTTCATCAAATTTAAGCCAATTAGAGTATTTCCTTAATGATTAAGAAAATTATCTTGGCCATTCATCAAGAGCACGTCTTAGCCATCGAATGGGATATGTCATTGATTCAGGTGAATAGGGATAGACCAATCAAATGCTTGCTTAATCATGAAGCAAATGATTGGAGCGCTTGGATTAATCCAAGGGCCACAACTCAAACTTAAAGGAGTATATAGGAATCTTTCTTTCCAAAATTTGGGGGGCTAGCCATTTGAAAATCTGAATTCTCAATCTAAACTTGGAAACACTCTCATCTCTCTCTAGCTCTCTCTCTCTACTTGGCTGACAGCTCCTCTGCCCAAAACCAGTCGTCCGCCAGCCTTCTTTTGGCAAGCCACCGCCTTGCTGACGTCCTTTGGTGTTCGCCCCAGCCGGTCACAACTTCATTCTCGCCGGAGTACCACCAGAGAGCCTTGAACAGACTCAGTTTTCCTCTCAACATCATTACCGGCTAACACACCGGTACGGCTGGCTCGACGATTGTGGCGGTTGTTCCGGCCATCGGCGACCCTTTCTCGGCTTCCCAAGCCTCACGACCAACATCTTCAACTTGTCTTTGAGGCCACGGTGGCTAGCGTTCATCAAAACAACCACCAAATTCTCCATTTTTGATTGATTTTGTTTAGGAGTTACTAGATGTTCTTTCTATCTCTTCTGATCCTTTTCTTACTTCAATCTTTGGTGCTGTGATTCAAACCTTGGAGAGCTATTCCCGATGTCATTGTAAAGTAAACTTGGTGGCCGGATTGCTCAATTGAACTCATCAACTTCGACAAACAAGGTTGGTGTTACAGTGAACTTAGTTCTAGCTAATGGATGAAGTTTCATGAAGCTGATTGATCTTGAACGAAGATAGCCTGGGCAGCTGATATGTTGTTGTTTTGTGCCTTATTTTGATGCTAGAATAGTTCATGTTGTGATGAAATTGATTGTTCATAGTTTATTTGATGATTGCTTGCATGTCTGCAAAATCGTGCTTGCTGAGTCAGTATGCTTCCAAGACTTAGTTGAGCTTGAAAATGTTGAAATCTTGAGAAGTGCTATACTATTGATTTGAAAAGAACGTTTTAAGCTTCAATTTGGTATATTATACATCCTGATTGAGCATCGTTCGGTATATCAAATGGCCTTCGTGATTTCAAGTCAGAATTTGAAAATGTTAATCTCTATTCTTTCTAAATCTGTGCCAGACCTTACCTTGATCGGTTTTGTGATTTTTGGTATTCATCGTTTGAGAAAGGTTTCTTAATGAAAGTCGTAGACCACATCTTGATAATTAAAACCTCAAAATTTCGTGGTGATCTATACAATTCAAGTTTGAAAAAGACGTCATGAAACTGTATTTTGATACGAAAAATTCCAGTTTTGTGAACAAGTTTTGTTTAGCAAATATGAGGTAGTTCGAGGCCTTTTTTGCATAAATTTTAACTCAAAAGTTGTTCATAGGGGCCTCAATTTGAAAACTGGAAAGTTTGAGAGCTTAATGGCAACATTTAGGGAATCTGACAAAACTTTTGGATAAGGTCAGTTCAGATTTGAAAACTGGTTTGCAACTGAGTCTGAGGTAAAAACTGAATTATTGGGAAAAATTAGGTGGTTTTTAGCAAAATGTTAAAACACAAGTTTTTTGTCACACGTTTTCCTAACTCCCTATAAATGTTCATGCAGTTTGAACATCATTTGATACTTTTGCCGCTTTTTTTCAAATCACAAGCTGGAACCGGGTTAAGTCTAAGGTATCCAGGTCAAATCCTAATTTTCAGAAAAATTGGGTAAAAACCGGTCGAAACGTTCTTCATGAACTTCGACACTTCACATCCTAAGCTTTCTAATGTTGCTTGAATCATGTTATCACTATCTCTTGATCGCTTGATTGAGAAATAAGGTCATATGACCTAAATGCATGCTTAGTTTAATGTCTTTGCGTGTGTTTTCTAGATGCATGATTAGGTGTGATGCTTTTTCGACAAGTAGCCTATTGTGGACATTTATAATCGAAAATTAGGGGTTGATTAATATCGACCATCATTTTGTGGATGCAAATGGTGGCCATTATCATTAACGATCATCAATTAGTCTTAGTTAATTAGGTGGTTGGGTGATCGAGGCGCATGGAAACCAAAGGCCGATTTGGACCCCTTTTTTTTATTGACGAACTAAATGCCCTTGTTTTGCATTGGTTGATTATTTGCATATTGTGTATGAAATATATGTTTTGAATGTAAAACCAACACTCACGAGACGGTCCATGGAGGTGGCGGCCAAGAACCATGAAGATGAGAAGCCAAAATACCGATGTCTAATCCGGTCTCCCTTTTGTACCCCATTCGATACCTGACCATGTTTTGGGTTTTTAGTTTGAATTTGTAATAATTGCCCGACGAGTTGCGAGTTTTCTTTCTTCATGCTTAGATTAACTTGCCTTTCAATTTCATTAGGTGTTTACTTTACACTCTGTCTTTTCAATTCATTTGTTTGTTAATTTCTTTTCTAGACTAAGATAGGTTTAGTTTACAATCCTAAATGGAAAAACATAAAAACAAGATGCTTGATCACTTAGCAGATTAGGACTTTGACATGAAAATGGTTAAAATAAATGCATGGCCATTTATATAACAACCAAATAAATTATTGGTAAAAAAAAAGGCGTTAGTGAAAACATTAAAATAACATACCCGTACTTAGATATCTCTAGTTCCGTAAGAAATTGAAACGAAATTCCCGCGTTTCGATTATGTAATCTAGCCAACCCCCAACAAAGACTAGCGGCGACTCCTAAATTGATAACATAAAAAATGATCCCGTGTCACGTGAGGTACTGGCTTTGGAAGAGTCCACATCCATGGCTAATGGCCCTTACACTACAAAAAAACATGTAATTTGCGACGGAAATTTATGATGGAAATTTTCCGTCGCAAATTTGCGACGGATTATATTTTCCGTCGCAAATTTGCGACGGTTAATTTCCGTCGTCGCAAATTTGCGACTGATTTTTATTCCGTCGGAAATTTGCGACGATTAAAAATTCCGTTGCAAATTTCGTCGCAAATTTCCGACGGAAATAAAAAACCGTCGCAAAATCCATCGCAAATTTGCAACGGAAAAAAGATCGTCGCAAATTTCCGACGGAATAAAAATCAGTCGCAAAATTCGTGGCAAATTTGCGACGGAAAGAAGTTCGTCGCAAATTTTTGACGGAATAAAAATCCGTCGCAAAAAAGCTCGTCGCAAAGTTCCGACGGAAAAAAAACCGTCGCTAAATCCGTCGCAAATTTGCGACGAAAAGAACGTCCGTCGCAAATTTGTAATTTATCAACCCGTGATATTCGAACTCTATCTCTCTCTCTCTCTCTCTCTCTCTCTCTCTCTCTCTCTCTCGCTCTCTCTCGCTTTTCTCCCTCTTTCACATGTCTGAAATCAGCAAGATCCGCGCACACACATATTAATCTCGATGAAGCTTTTGTACCGGTAAGTATCATAGCTAGTTTCGTGACTATTCATCGTTGGATTGTAATTTCTTTTTTTTTTATATATGTTTATGTTTGTTTTTTTTCATGTCTGCATCACCGGTTAAACAACCGGCGACCGGCGACACCTCACCGGACTTAGGACGAGGCCGAACGGCCATGCCGTTTTGCGACGGAAATAGTATCCGTCGCAAATTTGCGACGAATAAATGAAAATTCCGTCACAAATTTGCGACGGAATCAAGTTCCGTCGCGATTTGGGACGAAAATTGGGATTCCGTCGCAAATTTGCAACGGAATCAGGTGTCCGTTGCAAATTTGCGACGGACACCTGATTCTGTCGCAAAAACGAATTCCGTCGCAAATTTGCGACGGAAGGCCTATTTCCGTTGCAACTTCCGTCGCAAATTTGTGACGGATGAATTCCGTTTCCATCGCATATTAAAAATTATTGAAAAATAATTCTTAAGTGATTATTCTTTTTGGATATTTGTCTAATTGAAGGTCTCGCAATCCAAGTGGACGTTGTAATTCTCATCAAATTGACCACTTTCTGCTATCAATATTTTAGTCAAATATTTGGGTAAGTCTTCTTTACATGGCAATTTTTTTTTAATTTTTGCAATTTCATATTAATTGTTGCGTGAATAACAAAAATTATAATTTCCAAAATTTTATGGTTTTAATAAAGAACAATAGATATGATATTTTAAATATTTTACCAGAATTTTTTTTATTTTAATACAGACACAATGCAAAGAGAAATGGCTTGGATGTATAATAAGAACTTACCTGGACGTCAAGGATTGACAAATGAGTTTCGTACTGGGTTGGAACTATTTTTAGACTTTACTAGTAGCAAATATGAGTTCATGGATGGAAATCAGTTAAGGTGTCCGTGTAAAAAGTGCGGTAATGGTAAATTTCTTGTGTGTGATCAAGTTAGAGAATACCTTACTAGATTTGAGTTTACTCCGAACTATTATAATTGGACTTCCCATGGTGAACCATTTATATCTGATGAAGGATATGGAAAAAGTGATCAATTTTCAGTTAGGGAAGAATGTGGCTATTATGAGCAATTGAACCTATACGAGAGGATGGTGATTGATGCAGCTAGTTATAATTTTGTCACAGAATCAAATCATGCAAGTACTAGTTTTACTCTTACACGTGAATAAGTGGGTACTAATCATGCTTCACAATTGGAAGATATAGGAGTAATGGGTTTTGATGAGAATGTGTATAATGAAACTTTTCAATCTAATCAGTTCTGGGATGTGTTGAAAGCAACAGATGAACCTTTATGGGTAGGTTGTGAGGACCACACTAAGTTATCGGTGACAGCCCGACTATTAAATATCAAGGCAGAGCATAATGTGTCTGCGGATTGCTTTAACTTTTTTGTTGAAGTAATGCGGGAATCATTGCCTCGTGATAACATCATGCCAAGTGATTTTTATTATATGAAAAAGCTAGTAGATAACTTAGGTCTTCCGGTTGTAAGGATTGATGTATGTAGTAGGGGTTGTATGATATATTGGAGAGATGATGAAAATGTAGAATCTTGCAAATTCTGTAGCCAACCTAGGTACAAGATTAACAGGAGGCCGAGTCGTAATCAGAAGCGTAGACCATGCAAGCAAATATTTTATCTGCCCTTAATCCCCAGATTGCAAAGGCTTTATGAATCTAAAGCCACTGCTGAATACATGACTTGGCATGCAAATCACGAAACAGAAGAGGATCTAATGTGTCATCCTTCAGATGCGGAGGCATGTCAACATTTTGATAGAACATACCCTGAGTTTGCGATGGAGCCTCGGAACATTAGGTTAGGTCTCTGTGCCGATGGATTTGCTTCATTTAGGAAAACAGGAAAAAGTTATTCATGTTGGTCAGTTATCTTAACGCCGTACAATCTTCCACCTGGTATGTGCATGAAGACACCTTATATGTTTTTGACATTGATTGTGACAGGGCTGCAAAATCCGAAAAAGTTGATAGATGTTTATATGCAACCATTGATTGAGGAGTTACAACAGCTATGGGTTGAAGGTGTCCCTACGCATGACATTTCTACCGATCAAACATTTGTAATGAAGGCTACCCTTCTTTGGATGATAAATGACTTTCCAGCTTACGGAATGTTATCTGGATGGAGTACGGCTGGGATCTTAGGATGTTCGATATGTTTGGAGAGGTCAAAGTCATTTAGATTAAAACATGGAAAGAAACCCAGCTATTTTGACTGTCACAGACAATTTTTACCGTCAAGTCATCCTTTCAGAAGGAATAAGAAAGAGTTCATCAAGAATAGGACTGAAAGAACGCGTCCACCATTGAGGTTGATCGGCAATCAAATTTGGGAGCATGTGCAGGACTTGCCAACTGTTGTTGAGAACCCGCACGGCACGACTTTTGCGTACGGAAGTACATATGAGTGGACAAAACGCAGTATATTTTGGGATCTACCATATTGGAAGGCCCATCTTATTCATCATAATCTTGACGTCATGCACATAGAAAAGAATGTTTTCGACAATGTCATAAATACTGTGATGGATGTTACCGAAAAAACAAAAGACAACTTGAACGCAAGAAAAGATATGAGAGATATTTACGATCGGCCAATACTAGCTGTGGATGCAAGCAGCAGGAAACCAAAACCGAAAGCAGTTTATACATTGGATAAGGAGGAGAGGCGAGTTGTTTGTCAATGGTTGAAATCTGTGCGGTTTCCTGATGGGTATGCTTCGAACCTCAGGAGATGTGTTAATTTGAATGAATGCAAGTTCACAGGTTTGAAGAGTCATGATTGTCACATCCTGATGGAAAGACTAATTCCAATAGCTTTGAAGGAAGTTCTACCGAACTTTGTATGGGGCGCCATTACAGAGTTAAGCAATTTCCTCCATGATATTTACTCGACAGTGTTAAAAGCATCGCACATGGAAAAACTAGAGAGAGATATTCCAATTAATCTTTGCAACTTAGAAAGGATATTTCCTCCAGCGTTTTTTGATTCTATGGAGCATCTCTTAGTTCACTTGCCTTATGAGGCCAAAGTTGCAGGTCCTGTCTAATTTCGATGGATGTATCCATTTGAGAGGTAATGTTTTTTTTTAAAATACAGTTCAAATTAGTTTATCATATAATATGTTTTGATAAGGTTTTTTCTATTTCAACTAGATTCTTATATCATTTGAAGAAAAAAGTGAAGAATAAGGCACGTGTTGAAGTTTCAATTTGTAATGTATATATTATGGAAGAAGTGACAACATTTGCATCATACTATTTTGAGCCGCACGTTCAGTGCAAGAGGCGGAGAGCAGGCAGAAATGATGAGGGCCCCATTGATCCCAATTGCACAGCATTCTCTATTTTCAATTATCTGGGTCGACCAAGCGGCGCATGTCAGTTTCGTTACTTATCAGGCGAAGAATTTCATGCAGCCCATACTTATATTTTACTGAACTACTCAGAAGTCGAGCCATACTTCAAGTAAGTGTAAATTTGCAAATATATGTTTTGTGTGTCAAATATTTGCTAATATTTAAATGATTTTTAATATTAGGATTTTTCAAACTTCATTGTGTGGACTACAACCAAATGAGTTTGACCGTTTGTGCAATGAACAATTTGCAGCATGGTTCAAGACATATGTAAGTTGCCTATGGAGCAAAACCAAGTTATTAAAATTATATACATCATTTACTAAAATATATATTGTTGACTTTGCATGTGTAACCTTAGGTTCACAGTAATTATGATGAAATTAGAGGGCAAGGATTGCTATATCATCTGTCATGTGGTCTACAGTTAAGAGTTCGAAGTTGGTCAGCATATTTCATAAATGGATATAATTTTCATACTCAAGAATATGAAATGGAAAAATCCACAATGAATAATGGTGTGTCTGTTCGGTCATCCAATGGTGGCAGTACAGAAGATGATTTTTATGGCTTGTTGGATGAAATCATAGAGATAGAGTACCCTGGACCATTAATGATGTGGGTTGTGTTATTTAAGTGCACGTGGTTCGACCCCGTCAAAGGAATGAAGGCGCATACGAAGTTCAATTTGGTTGAAATAAATCACAAGAAAAGGTATATGAAGTATGAACCATTTGTCTTGGCACAACAAGCAATTCAAGTACGTTATACATCATATTCTAGTTTGAAACGTGACAAAACTGATTGGTGGGCTGTATGTAAAATCAAAGCACGGAGGAAAATTGAGGAACACTGGAAGGATAGAACTTACCAATAAGAGGAAGTGTGTAACACGATTGAAATTGAAGAATATAACATACCAACTTTACGAGATCCGTGTGGAGCATGATAGATGTGGATCCAACTGAAATTTGCGAATTAAATGTACAAGAATGTTCAGAATCTGATTTTCAGACAGATGACGAGGACGAGGACGAGGACGAGGACGGGGACGAGGACGAAGATGAAGACGAAGATTAAAATTTTTGTCATAAAACACTACAAATGTATAATTATTAATGCGATAAGTGCTATTTTGGTTGTTATCATTATTATTGTTGTTATTATTGTTATTGTGCTTTTTTATTATTGTTATTGTCGATTATTCTTTTTATTTTAATTGATCGTCAGAAATTTTGTCCCTAAATGCCGACAAGTCAAATATTAGTAACGTGCCCTAACATTTTCGATATTCTAATTTCCATTGCAAAATTTGAGATGCCAAAATTTTGGACTGAAAAAAAGACGTAGCAAATTATGATCTAAATAAATGAAATGCTAAATTTTTAGGCAAAAAAAAGACGTCACAAATTTACAACGATCATTTAGTATGTACATATTTGCGATGGACATATTGAGTCCGTCGTAAATTTACGACGGACTATACTGGTCAGTCGCAAATTTTGCGAGTGAATTTTTACCGTTTGAAATTTGTGACAGATATTTATTTCCGTCGCAAATTTGCAACGGATTTTTTTTAACGTGGCATATTTGCGATGGATTTTAATTTCCGTCGGAAATTTTTTGATATATGTCACAAATTTGCGACAGACTTTCTATGTCCGTCGCAAATTTGCGACGGACATCGGATGTCCGTCGAAAATTTTTGACTGGACAAAAATTTCCGCCAAATTTTCGAGCGGGAAAATTCCCGCGCCAAATTTGCGATGGACTAAAATGGTCCGTCGCAAATTTGCGACGAACTAAAACTGTCTGTCGCAAATTTGTGACGGACTTTCTATGTCCGTCGTAAATTTTGGACCGACAAAAAATTTCCGACATAGCATATTTGCGACGGATTTTAATTTCCGTCGGAAATTTTTTGATATATGTTGCAAATTTGCGACGGAAATCCGATGTCCGTCGCAAATTTTCGACTGGACAAAAATTTCCGCCAAATTTTCGAGCGGGAAAATTCCCGCGCCAAATTTGCGATGGACTAAAATGGTCCGTCGCAAATTTGTGACGGACTAAAATTGTCCGTTGCAAATTTGCGACGGATTTTCTATATCCGTCGTAAATTTTGGACCGACAAAAAATTTCCGACATATTTTCGAACAGGAAAATTCCCTCGCAAAATTTGCGACGGACTAAAGTGGTCCGTCGCAAATTTGCGACAGACTCAACCTATCCTTCGCAAATTTTCAACCGGAAAAAAATTTTCGACGGATTTTTTTTTACGTCGCAAATTTGCGACGGATTTTAATTTTCGTCGGAAATTTTTTGTCGATCGAAAATTTGTGACGGACATAAAAAGTTCGTCGCAAATTTGCGACAAACACTTTAAGTTCCCGTTGCAAATTTGTGACGGACGCTATAAGTTCCGTCGCAAATTTGCGACGGACATAATTTCCGTCGCAAATTTGCGACATTTGTACTACCCCTCCCCCTCCCCCTCCTCCTCCTCCCCCTTCCCTTACGCCGCCCAAGCCCGATCTCTGCAGATCTGCGCAGCTCCCCCGACGCCGTCACTGTCGCAGTCGTCGCCGTCGTTGCCGTCGCCGCCCAGCCTCGCAGCCGCCCCGTAGCTCCCCCGCCCGTCGCCGGTCGCCCCGCAGGCCCCCCCGCCCGTCGCCGGTCGCGGGCCAAGCGCCCTGCAGCCCCCCGCCAGTTGCCCGCCCCCTATCGATCGCGCCCTCGCCCCCGCCCCTCCTCGCTGCCCTCGCCGCGTCCGAGCAGCGGCCCGAAGCCTTGCCGCAGCCAACCAGCATACCGACACCGTCGCCGCCCAGCCTCGCCGCCCTCGCCCGCCCGCCAGGAGCGACCCCACCCTGTCGGCTCGCAGCCGCTGCCATCGCCGTTGCCGCCCACCATCAGTCGACCGAGGCTCTCGGCGGAGCAGCCCCCTGCTCATTGCCGCCCTCGCCGGAGCACAGCCACCGTTGCCGTCGACTAGCCTCCGCCGACGCTGTCGTCGCCGTCCAGCTGCCAGCGCCGCCGTGCCACCGCCGGCCAGCCAGCCATCCGCCTCCCAGTTGCCGGCCAACGCCGTTGTCGCCGCCCGACACCGTCGCCGCTGAGCTCCGCCGTCGTTCGCCCCGTCGTGGCTGAGCACCTGGCCGACTAGTCACCATTTGGGCCCACACCCGTGCCGGGACTGCCACTGTCCGATCGGCCGGTTTTTGTTATCCTTGAACCAAGTAAGCAACTCCCTAAACCCTAGTTAGTATAATTAGGTAATTAGTCGGACTTGTTTAGGGATTATTTAGGATCACTTTTCGTTGGCTAAGTTACGGGTCGATTTTAGGATTGCATGCGGCTTTGATCGATGGTCGACTGGTTAATTTGTCTATTATGTGGATGATTAAGCGTTAAATGACCATATGGTGATTGATTAAGCGTTTTCACATAAAATGCATGAAAATTGAACAATTCTATTAAAAAATCATGTAAAATTACGGAAAAGTATAAAAACGGTATATGTTGGCAACAAATATGAAATTTGACTGTAAAAATTTTTAAAAATTTTTACGAAACTTAAATTTCATAATATCACGAAATGGCAAAAATTAATAGTGACCACCCATTTTGAGTGAAATTTAGATTTTTTAACGTTCCGGGAAAAAAAATATTAAAAAATTAAAAATTTTCATAACCTTATAAAATTGCTTAAAACAAATGTGGCCATCTATTATGAAGGAAATTTTTATTTTTTTGGGTTAAAAAGAAATTTAAAAGAAATTTTAAAAAAATAAAAAAAAAATTTCAAAACTGCACAGAATTACATAGAAAACATGTGGCCATCAACTTGCAGTGAAATTTAAATTTTTTTAGGCGGCCAAAAAAAATTAGAATTTAAAAATTTTCAAAACTTAACGGAATGACTTATAATACATGTGGCCACCCACTTTTAGTTATACTTAAATTTTTTAACGTGCCCTAAAAATTATTAAAATAAAGGAGGATAAAAATTTTAGAAACTTTATCTAATAGTTTAGACTACCTGTGGCCACCCAATTTTTGGACTGAAAATTTTTTTATTTCACGGAAAAAATTTAATATTAAAAATAATAATTTAAAAATTCTAAAAATTTTTATATTTCAAAAATTTACAGAATGTCTTAGAATATCGGTGGCCATCAACTTTTAGTGAAATTTTTTTTTAGGTCCCAAAAAAAATTTAACAATAATAACAATTTTTCTCTTACAAAACTTTACAAAATGACTTAGAATACCTGTGGCCACCCACTTTCAATGAAATTTAAATTTTTGTATGTGGTAAAAAAATATAATCAAAATGAATGTGATTTATATAGTGATGTTTGATATTTGTGGCCACCCAAATCGTGCTTATATATTGATGTTTCGTATCAAAATGAATGGGATTCATAGTATATTTGTTCGTAGGAAATTATACGTCATAAACACTCGACATTGGCTCATTTCAAGGAAACATTTTCTCAGTCTTTCCATCAAAATGGTAAGTTTCGTCATGTACATCATTATGTGTTCGTAATACGTGTCAATAGTTCTTTACATATTCGCATAACATTTCTACTTGTCAGTATAAACGTGGAGGTCACATGCAT
The DNA here is from genome assembly GCA_031216405.1 of Syzygium malaccense. Classification (NCBI taxonomy): domain Eukaryota; kingdom Viridiplantae; phylum Streptophyta; class Magnoliopsida; order Myrtales; family Myrtaceae; genus Syzygium; species Syzygium malaccense. The sequence continues at coordinate 22,802,620 of CM062259.1, read as the reverse complement.
AGAAGACAAGCCTCTTCCTCGTCCTCGTCCCCAGTCCTTTCCTCTGCCCCTGTCCCGTCATCTAATCGTCAACCACGATATGGTCCATCACAATATGGACACGTTGGCCCTTCCTCCAACACTCAATAACATGTTACGGGACTTGGCCATATGGAAACTGAATATCCTCAAGTTCAATCTCCTGTAGCTGCCTCTCCTTCCATTCCACAGCATTATTCGGCGAAACAATCGAATAATGACGGAAACACAGGTCAAGAAGATAACCGATTCTTCATATGCCCATTTGGAGATTCGTAAGTACTTCATTTTTTTAGTATATGTAATATTTAGGGCTTTAGATATAGATGTCAACTGAATTGTCGATATTACACAATATCTGTATGATTGCAGATTCACGAATGCTCCATCTGTTGTGAGGGAATTGAACAAAATAGTAAGAAACTTTTGAATGAGAGAGTATATTACTTACAGAAGTGTTCCACAAGAAGTGAAAGAAATGTGATGGAATGAGTTCAAGGTAAGTTTTACATATTTTATTTTCTCACCAATTAAGTTTGGTGTAGTATATTGATGGTCAAGAATGATGTAAAGGGACCAGAACAACTCTGTAGTTTTCGATACCTAAAGAACCAGATATTTTCCCCGACATGAACTTTACAAAATCTGTCTATATTTGTCTGGTGCATGGTTATAGATATGTGATCATCAAAACAACTTTCAATTTGTGTTTTTATTCATTGTAGCGGAAGTTCAAGTGGGAGGAAGCGGAAGACAATGAAGTGAGAAGAATTTTCGATAAGAAAATTAGTGATTTTATGCGAAATGTCATGAATAGAGCGAAGATCAAGCAAGCGAAGCCGTCTTTCATTACAGCTGACAATTGGGCGGCAATTAACAGATTTTGGGCATCTGAACAGAGTCGGCAACTCTGTGAGCAGAATAAGAAGAATCGATCTTCTAGTTCTAGTGATTGGTCAGCCACATATGCTGGAGGCTTTATCAATATTGCGGAGCATCGCAAACGACTGGTAAGTCTGTTAAATGAGTTATAAGTTAATTTAATTCGATTACTCATGTTTACATTTTGTAGGCACATGAATTGAGGACGGAACCGACATTTGCAGCTACATTTGAACGCACATTTCAAAAGAAAGATAAGACATGGACTGGCGATCGAGCAAAAGCTGTTAAGGTATGTAAGGTTATACTTTGGCTTATATGTAAACTATAATGAAAACCGTGAATACTTTCAATATTTATGGTAGATATATATATATATAGTGATTTTATTTTCATCTACATTGTTAATGTAGGAAAAATATGATGAACTTTTAATGAGCAGTGCTAGTGATAGTGATGATTGTCCTGAGTCCAGGCCATCAAGTGATAATATAGCATTATGGATGGAGGCAACGGGTGGGGTGAAAAAAGGAAAAATATTTGGGATGTGATCGTTGTCAAGGATGTTCATGCCGAATAATCATGGAAGTTCATCATCCACTGCGACTGGTCGAAGGAGGTCACGACAAGACGAGCAATTGACCCAAGAAGTGGATCGTTTGAAAAATGTACTTGTTCAGAAGGACGAACGAATACATAACTTGGAACAACAAATGGTGCTCGTTATGCAACACCTTAACCTCAATCGCTATAACAATCCCTTTGTACCTCCAGCCAATCCAATAGGTCATGGGCACAATGATGACCAACCCATTGATGCCGAGAATGCTGATGCTGATGATGATGATGATGATGATGATTTTCTCTAGACTTTCTAGTTAAAATTCTCAAAATCGGGGGTAAGCTTGCTTCATAATCTTGGTTTTTCATAATTTCACTCATATTCATATGTCAGAACATTTATGTTCGTCCTGAAACGTTTTTTTGTTAACCATCTTGTTATTTTATACCTAGTTCCACATCCATGCATAAATGCTTCTTTTATATTCTGGACTGATTTATGTATCGACATTTTCTCAAGTCTTGCCATCGTACCAAAGCTGCGTCTTCTTGTGTATGATTTTTCTGCGTCTTATATGGTTGTCTCGCCTCTTAGTTCATGTTTTGAATGTATTATAAGATTGGATATCAAATAGCATCATGTCAGACTCTGCAACTTTCCTTCAGTTATTTGTTTTAATTATATGTCATCGTGGCTGGTTTGTCAGAATTTATGGTTTGTTTGTTTTTCTATTTCAATTATATGTCATTGTCTCCTTTGTTTGATATGAACAATAATTTATGGTTGAAATGATGTCAAAATAGCCGAATTTTGCGATCATTTCGTCGCTAATTTGCGACGAAATTTGCGACGATATTTGCTACGAAATTTGGGCCGAAAATTGCGACGGATTTTGCGACGAATTTTGTGACGGAATGATTTCGTCGCAAATTTGCAACGAAATATTTGCGACGAATTTTGCGACGGATTGCATTCGTGGCTAATTTGCGACGAATTTTGCGACGAAATTTATGATGAATTTTGCGACGAATTTTGAGACGAAATTTGCGACGAATTTTGCGACTAATTTGGTGACGGATTGAGATCATCGCAAATTTGCGACGAAATATTTGCGACGGATTGTATTCGTGGCTAATTTGCGACGAATTTTGCGACAAATTTTGTGACGGATTTTGCGACGAATTTAGCGACGAATTTATTTTCGTCGCAATTTTGCGACGAACTTTTAAATTTTCCGTCGCAAAAATTTGCGATGACCTAGTAGCGATGGAATTTTTTCCGTCGCAAATTCGATTTGCGACGGATTTTTCCAAATTTTCTGTCGCAAATTTCGTTGCTAATCTAGTGTTTTTTTTTTGGTAAGGTAAGAATATGTATAACTTTTCAAATCACCAACTACAACCTAAGCCCAAACCAACACCTGAACATATGCGGACATAGTAATGTCCATACAAGGTCAGGCGGGTCCAGCAGGAAATATACGACAAGCCGAAGGGCGGCTACATCCTTAGAAAAAAGAGAGAAACAAAGACAACCTAACCAACCGCAAAAAGGAAGGGCGACACTAAAACCATCGGAGAACCACTGAAGATGGCACCGGAACAGCTGGGAGCATAAATACCCCAAGACCTAGAGGGACTAACCAAAACCAAGGGAACAGGGATAGGCAGCAACAGAACAACAGACAAGTAAAGCTATACAAGCGAAGGCCTACAGAACCAAGATCCAGTGTTTTTTTGTAGTGTTATGAATGAACAAAAGAATGATACTTTTTAAGCCGTCTTTTGAGATGTGCCATTTGGAACATTTCCATGAGCAATTACCTCCAAATCTATACTTAGGGCAGCCTCGAGAGGTAGGTTGCAACATCAATCAACCAAGCTCATTTGCTATTTGTGCAAGCAAATTGGAAATTTCGGCCACAATATGATCCAATCGGTTCAATGAGGAGAAGGTGTCCATGATGGAAATCTAGAAGTTGAAGACAAGTCATAGGCTAAAGGGTTGTTTCCTGATTTGAGTGGTTTCCTAGATCAAATCGGTTTTCTAATTCAAGATGGTTTATTAGATTTAGCGGTCTCCTACTTCAAAGTTTTCTAGTTTAATGTTTTCTAATATAAAGTTTTCCAGTTTAATATTTCCTAGACTCTGTCTGTCAATAAATGGAAGGTGCATTCTCAATTAACAACACATATGTGAGTTGATACTATATGATAATTTCTTGAAGTGAGTGATTCATTCGGTTATCCAATTTGACGTTGGTGGAAGTTTTTTTGTCATTGTCCGGTGGAACAATCTTTGATAAAATCTTGATGAAATCTCTTCTATCCCAAAGTTATTTTTCACAGCACACCGTACATTTTCCTTTCATCAAACAAATTCAGCAACTTCTCCTAACACGCCACGCATCACTTTCAAAAAGAGTGGAGAAATTATGGCAGTTTCTTGATGCTAAGCTCAATCTACTTCCCTACTAAATTCGATCTGTCTAGCTTAGTGAACTCCCTCTGCTCTTTAGTATCCATGCCTAAAGCCAACCTTGTGCCTTATTGTCTTTAAGAGAGAGAGAGAGAGAGAGAGAGAGAGAGAGAGAGAGAGAGAGAGAGAGAGAGAGAGATGGACAAATGGCGAGCACTAAGAGGCTGTTGCTTTTGCTCTCTCCACCCGTCGAAAAAGTTATTTCTGTTTTAAGTCCATAATGAGTCTCTCTCTCTCGTATCTACTTCCACTTGGTTGCACTTCAAGATGGCCAGACGAACAGATGTGCGTGACATGTCTCCTCATTACCCAACTAATCAACAGTGAAACTCAATGGGCATGTCCTAGCAAGCATGCTTCTCGACAACATGTTGCATCACCTTCTCCTTACTAGGGGTGTGCAAAAAAACCAAGAACCACCCGGACTGCTCGGAACCGGTGGTTCCTAAGGGAACCAGTCTTGTTCTTGGTTCCAATTTTTGGAAATCGGTGGATACCGGTCCATTTCCCGATTTCAGGTGTGGAACCACCCGCCCGCTCGCCCAAATCGAATCGGTAATATAATAATAAATATAATATATTTATTTAATTTTTAATTTTATTAAAAAGAAAAATCCTAAATCCCTAAACTAAACCTAACTCGCTCGACACTCATCTCCTCACATTGAGCCGAAAAACACATTCTTTTACTTTTACCTCACACTCACTCTCACTCTCACTCTTTCTCTTCTCAGTAGATGCTCACCTCATCGTCTCCAACTCTCTATCTTCATCTTCGTCTCCATCCTTGGCTAGTGGGATCGATTCCATGAACCCACCCGGGGAATTGAACTGGAGCGGTAGTCCGATTCCCGAGTGGATCCATGAAACCAATGGGCAATTTCCGATTCCAATTTTTCGGAACCTGTCCTTAGTGGGTGGTTCCCAATTTTAGGATGGGAACCGCACATCCAGACTGTGCTCACTCCTACTCATGATGGAAGACCTACCAACGTGACCTCCACTTTCAATTTATCTTATTTGAAGGATCGGCGGAGTAACCACTACCCAAAAGCTCAACGACCATTGGTCTGTAAAGATGGTGGACGGTTTGACCACGATATGTCATGACCCGCGGCCACTTTTCATGACATATTGCAATAGTTTCTTCCTAGACAATCATTTGTCAACCAACACCCGACAGCCTAAACCATCTCAACACATAAATAGTAACTCAACAACTCAAATAGGCTTCTTTTTCCTACTCTATACACATCATAATGCATCCTCATCGTACGGAAGGCTAACTTAATATAGATATTTTCCGCTTTGGCCTATCCTAGACCGAGCTTCATGGTTTTATCCTTTAGTGTACATGTATGCACTTTCCTAGAAGATCATCCATCGTGATAGTGGTTTCACCTAAGCATGTTTAACATTATGATTCTAATGCTAAATGCTATCATTACATTAAAAGGCGCCCTTTGTGAGTTAATTTTACTTTTACATATATAATCCCGGAACGCTTCCTCTTGTTGAGTGTGCAATTTAATTTATTCTTGTCGCTTTATCATCCTATAACCCTATCAGGAGCCGCTCCATGTTTGGCCCTCTCGCCTTGGTGATCACTCCCTACCCCCTTTGGACCGGACCACTACAATCTCATTAGCTTCGATGTGGATTGTCCTTGGACCACATATCTGCTAGAGGGGGTCCATCACTGAACCATATCAGAACACTCTTGAATTTTTTTTTTGGTGAAAAGAAATTTCCATTCATTACTAAAAGAATATGTGAAATGATCCATAGGAAAGCTCGCCTTCGTTATCACTCCTTGTCCCCTTTCGATTGAATTGCTACAAGCCTATTAGCTTTGGTGTAGTTCATTCTTGGACTAGATATCTGCTGGAGGGGTCCATCTCTAAACCATATTGGAACACTCTTAAATTATTATTTTTTTGGTCAAAAGAAATTTTCATTCGTTACCAAAAGGATACATGAAAGGATCCATAGGAAAGCTAAAAAGTCACCATAACTGTTGGAGTTGGCGAATACTTCGGGGACCCTTGTTTCTCACACTAGATACGCTCACGTGAGCTTAGGGAAACTAAAGTGTTGGCCGACGACATGTGACCCATGTGTGCGGAATGCGGGGATTCGGGGGCAGCGCCCCCGACACGGGTGCCCCACTGCCCAGTCAACGGGCGGGGGGCGCTGCCCCCCGACGAGGGTTCTGCTGATTAAGAGATTAAAAGATTTCATATAGGTTTAGGTTTTGGGCCTGTTTGAGGCATATATATATTTTGCTCGTTTTTCTTATTATTGTAACGAGTCGAGTAGCTGTAAATCGAAAATATAGTAAAATTTCTTTACAGGACGTAGCCCTATTCGAGGGTGAACCTGGGTAAATTCGTGCATCATCTATTTTTTTTTCTGATTTCTGCGTGATCGTTCTGTTTTGATTCTCGATATGTCCCTTCAATTGGTATCAGAGCCGGAGTTATTCGAGGAATTAGGGTTTATTCGAGATGTCAGGAGGATTACGAATTGAAATAGAAAAATTCGATGGAATGGGGTTTGATATGTGGAAGATGAAGATGGAGGATCTTCTCTGTGATCGAGATCTTTGGTCGGCAATCGAAACGAAAAGGCCTGTTGCTATGCAACCTGGTGTCGTGATAGGCAAGGAAGTGGTGAAGGAAACGAATTCAACTTCCAAACAGGCAGATTCAAAGGAGATTGAAGACTGGAATCGGATTGATCGGAGACAAAAGGGTTTGATTTGGCTGTGTCTCGCAGACTCAATTCTGACAAACGTGATGGGGGAACCTACAGCCAGGGACCTATGGCAAAAACTGGAGTCGCTGTATCAAAGTAAGTTGTTGGTTAATAAGCTATTTTTTTTAGGAAAAAGCTATATAATCTTCGGATACATGAGGGCGACTCGTTTTCTACACATATGTATAACTTTAACACATTGATTAGTCAACTCGTATCAATCGGTGTTAAGTTCTAGGATGATGATAAGGCAATAACACTACTCTATTCACTGTCGGATTCATGGGATAATTTGATTGTGGTGATCGGTGGTAGGGATAAGGAATTATCGTATGAAAGTGTATGTTCTGCTTTGTTATCCAAGGAGACACGAAGAAAGGAATCGGGAAATTCTGGTAAAGAGGCATTGGCGGCTAGGGGAAGGCTAGCAGAGAAGACTCTGAATCCAAGAGGATCCAGATCCAAATCACGTGGGCGATCGAAGAGTAGGGAGAGGAGGGTACAGTGCTGGAAATGTCAAGAGTGGGGCCATGTGAAGCGGAACTATAAAAACAAGCCAGTTTTTAAGAAAGAAGCTGAATCATCCTCGGGTAAAAAGGAGGTCGATGCGGGAGATATGTATTTGGCTGCTGCGTGTATGGCGCAGTCAGACAAGCATATATGGTTGATCGATACCGGAGCTTCATACCACATGACGCCTCATAGACACTGGTTTTGTGAATATGAGCAATATAATGGTGGGGATGTCATGCTCAGAGATGATACTGCAGTTCAAATTGTCGGGCGTGGCAGGATGAAGCTGAGGATGAGTAATGGCACGGTGAAGACTATTCCAGAAGTGATGCACATACCCTTGATGAGTAGAAATTTGTTATCAGTCGGTACGATGGCTGATTCGGGGGTTATTTTTAGCTGTGATAAGGATTTGTGCAAGATGACTCGAGGTTCTATTGTGATTGCACGAGGAGTCCGTTACATGACATTATACAAGCTGCTTGGGAAAATAGTGACAGTTGGTGGCGGGTTCGTTTCTGAAGAGGCCAAGGAAGATAGACATGATACGTCCATGTTGTGGCATTAGAGGTTAGGGCATATCGGTGAAAAGGAACTATTTACCTTAGCTTCAAGTCAGATGGTAGAAGGAATTCCAAAATGCTCTATGGGTTTCGGGTTCTGTGAACACTGTCTTCATGGAAAACAGAACCGAGTTAGCTTCCAACACATTAGCACTAGAGCAACTAAGGTTCTCGAGCTGATTCATAGCGATGTCTTTGGACCTACTCCGACTCCATCTATTGGAGGATCCAGGTATTATCTATCGTTCATAAATGATTTTTCGAGATATAGTTAGATTTATTTTATTAAAAGTAAATCAGATGTATTCGAGAAATTTCGAGAATTTAAGGTTTTGGTTGAAAACCAATTGGGCAAGAAAATCAAGGTCTTTTGTATAGATAACGGAGGTGAATTCTGTTTGGATAAGTTCGAGCAATTTTGTGTGGATAATGGTATTGCAAGGCAGAAGACGACTCCATATACGCCTCGACAGAATGGGGTAGTCGAAAGATTAAATCAGTCACTCATAGAAAAGGCAAGATGCATGCTGAGTTGGGCAGGTTTGGGGACAGAATTTTGGGCCGAAGTTGTAGCCACAGCCAGTTATTTGAAGAACCGGTCACCGACCTCATCAGTGAAGGATCGTACACCATATGAGGCAGTGTTTGGGAAGAAGCCGAATCTGTCGCATGTTCGGGTGTTCGGGTGTGACGCATATGTTCATGTACCCAAGGAGAAGCGGGGTAAGCTTGACAACAAGTCTGAGAAGAACATATTTGTTGGATACAAGGAAGGGGTCAAAGGCTATAAGCTGTGAAATCCAAAATCAAAGACCATTGTATACAGCAGGGATGTTGTCTTTTGTGAATCACAACCCCAGGTTGGCACACAGAAAGGTGATGAGCCCAAGAAAGTGGTAGTGCTTGAAGAAAGTCCTAAAACTGATACTGTGGAGATGGTTCCACAAGGCACGTTAGTAGAGTCTGATTCTGAATCGGAGCAAGGAGACTCATTTAATGAAGTCGAGGATGCAGATTTAGATGAAGACCTGGATATAGATAGCATGCCGGTTCTCAGGAGATCGACGCAGGAAAGAAAGGTACCACTTCGATATTCACTTAGTGCTTTGAGTACGTTTCATGCTTTGAACATTACCGGAGATGATCCTAGTTTTGTAAAAGAGGCGAGATCTATGGATGATGCAAATCAGTGGGAGCTCACAATGATAGATGAGATGCAGTCACTTGATAAAAATGAAACATGGAGCTTGTGTAAATTACCTAAGGATAGAAAGGCAATTGGGTGTAAATGGGTGTTCAAGTGAAAGCTGAAACCGGATGAGACTGTAGAGAAGTACAAGGCTAGACTTGTAGCCAAGGGGTACTCTCAGATTGAGGGAGTTGACTATGACGAGATTTTCTCTCTCGTGGCGAAGTTAACCTTGATACGATTTGTTCTGTCTATAGCAGCTGCATATGATCTTGAGGTAGAACAGATGGATGTGAAGACGGCATTCCTTCATGGGGACTTGGAGGAGGAGATATATATGAGGCAACCAGAAGGCTTTGAAGTAAGAGGAAAGGAGAATTTGGTGTGCAAATTGAAAAAGTCTTTATATGGGCTGAAGCAGTCACCGAGAATGTGGTACCAAAAGTTTGACACGTACATGCTCTAGCTTAATTTTGTGCATTCAAATTCTGACTATTGCGTTTATGTGAAGAGAACAGGCGATCAGTTTGTCATTCTCATGCTATATGTGGATGATATGTTGTTGATCGAGAATAGTGTGAAGATGGTGAATTCCGTGAAGAGTTTGATGGCCCAAAAGTTCGAAATGAAAGACTTAGGGCCTGCAAATTTTATTTTGGGCATGCAGATTAGGGGGGACCGTGAGAAACGGAAGCTGTGGCTAGGGTAGGAGAAATACATAAAAGAAATATTGAAGAAATTCAATATGATAGATTGCAAGCCTGTTGGTACCCCTATATCTTTAGGGACCAAGCTATCTGCGGAATAATGTCCAAAAATGGATGAAGAAGCTAAAGAGATGGCTCGAATTCCATACGCGAGTGTAGTGGGTAGCTTGATGTATGCTATGGTGTGCACGCGTCCGGATATAGCCCAAGCAGTGGGAGTCTTGAGTCGATACATGTCTAACCCAGGTAGAGAACACTGGAATGCGATCAAAAGAGTTTTCAGGTATCTTCGTGGAACTTTGAATTTTTCTTTATGTTTTGAAGGTATAGGGAATGGAAACATGCTTGATATCGTAGGCCATGTAGATGCTGATTGGGGTGGAGATATTGATAGTAGACGGTCCACTAGCGGATATGCTTTCACATTGTTTGGTGCTGCATTGAGTTGGATGAGCAGGAGGCAAAGCGTGGTAGCGCTTTCTTCTACTGAGGCTGAGTATATGACTCTTACTCATGCTGGAAAAGAGGCTGTATGGTTACGGCGGTTGTGCTTGGAGCTCGATTTTGAGCAAGGTGCCATAGAGGTGAGATGTGATAATCAAGGGGCTATTTATTTAGCTAAGAATCCAGCATTTCACTCACACACAAAGCACATTGATATACAATATCATTTCATTCGAGAAAAGGTAGAGAAGAAAGAGGTTCGGCTTGTAAAGGTCGACATGGTAGAAAATAGTTCTGACTTCCTTACTAAAGCCGTCACAGGTGCGAAGTTTGAATGGTGCTCTACTGTGATTAGATTGAAGAAGAATGATATTGGAAAGACCCTCATTTGCGCGAAGTATACACCAAGTAGGAGAATGTTGGAGTTGGCGAATACTTCGAGGACCCTTGTTTTTCACACCGGGTACTCCCACGTGAGCTTAGGGAAATTGAAGTGTTATTCGACGTCATGTGACCCATGCGTGCGGAAGGTGAGGGTTCGGGGGCAACGCCCCCGACATGGGTGCCTTGCTGCCCGATCAGCGGGCAGGGGTTCTGGGGTAGCGCCCCCCGACGGGAGTTCCGCTGCCCGATCAGCGGACGGCTGCCCCGCTCGCCGGTGAGCAGGCGGGGGCTTGAGGGCAGCGCTCCTGAAACCTCAATGGGTTTGGGTTGGCCCGTATGGTGCGAGATTAAGAGATTTCATATAGGTTTAGGTTTTAGGCCCGTTTGGGGCATATATATATTTTGCTCATTTTTTTTATCATTGTAACAAGTCGAGTGGCTGTAAATCGAAAATATAGTGAAATCTCTTTGCAGGACGTAGCTCTATTCGAGGGTGAATCTGGGTAAATTTGTGCATCATCTATTTTTTTTTTCTGATTTCTGCGTGATCGTTCTATTTCGATTCTCGATACGTCCTTTCAATAACATGGCAAGCCTATAAAGCTCCAAAACAAATAAAAAATAAAAAATCAAGGTACATCATCATAGCACGGTGAACAAAAATAATCACACACCCATCTTTCAAGAACAGATCTGTGACTGCATCCAAGTAAAAGGATCGGTGGCCGATCACTGAATCACATGTCATCGTCAGTGATGAGCACATGTTAAGATCTCCATTCGTAGTACAGTTTTGTCTTTCAGTGGTGTGTGCCTAGGTTCGGC